>CM035845.1:126571407-127305267 GCA_020510985.1 Pholidichthys leucotaenia
AATGAATTTGCAGGAGCTTTTTAAAAAAGTTGCGATAGAAGTTGTGATGTTTTGAGAGAGGTTTATTTGCACTAAAAGTTGTGGGAAAAATTACAAATTTTAAAGCAGATGCTTTTTTTTCCATAATTTACTGTAATGATATTACATAACACCACAAAAAAGCACAGGATTGTCAAAAAAAAAAAATCCTATTAAACAGTGATTTGTAAATTAAGCAGAAACTTCTGCTATACAGAAAAACTCTTCTGTGCAACAGCAAATACACTTTAACACAGTTAAGTGAGAATGAAGTAGCTACTCATAAATTTGTCATAAAAATGACCAACACTGTAGGCTACTCTTGTTGAGAACTTGAATAAAAAGGATGAATAAAATGATTATCCATTACAACAGCTAAATTGCATTGAATGCGTGTTAAAGAGTATAGATTAGGAAATTATGGCAGCACCTTCATTTGAAAACTCCTTAAATACAGCGGTCCCCAACCACTGAGTACCGAGTGCAGAGAAAAAGAAATAATTTATTCTGTTGCTCTGTGTTGTATGTCAAAGTCTGTCTTTTTCTGAAAAAATTACGGAATATTGTCTGTCTTTCTATACCTGACTCCTACCTGTCTGTCTATCTGCTGCGCGTCTTGACACACACCTGTCTCATCAGATAATCATCTTTCCTTTAACGGGAGTTTCACCGGGAGGAGGGACTGTCCTTGGGGGTTTGCCGGGGGTACACGTTGGTCTGTGTCCAGACCAGAGATTTACAGCTTTAAAACTCATTGAGAAGGTGTAGTAATGATTTTACCTCTAAAGATGTATAAAATGTTCAAACACTGGCTGTAGTGTTAGATTTGCTTTTTGTTTGTGGTTTTACGGCGTCTCTCCTCACGCACGCTCCTGCGTCGGGATGCTTTTCAGGCAGGCGGATTTTTTTCAACACAAACCCGGCACTTCGTACATGCGGTCAAGACGGAGACGTCCACCGGCAGGCCAGGGAAGACGGAGGACGGGACGGTGTGGGAAAACTCGTGGGTGAGTGGGTTTTTTTTAATCACACACTCTGTTTTTGCTGATGTGTTCCGTTAATACTCAATGTAAACTTAGAAGTGAGTGCGGTGCAGTGACACATTTGATTGGTTAGAGTGAGTGTTTGAATGCTACTCTCATTGACAAATTTGATCAGCGAAATTGGTGAAAGTTGACAAGGATTGGTCCAAATTGCGGGAAAGTTGCGGTGATTGAACAAAGTTGCAAGGTCACTCAAAAGATGCAGTGATGGTGTGATTTTGTGTGAATTAGTGAAATTGCAATACAGTGATCCCTCACTTATCGCGGTTAATGGGTTCCAAAACCGACCGCAAAAAGTGAAAAACCGCGAAGTAGCGTCACCCCTAATGACGTCATCCATGAATAATACGTACGTTCATTCTCTCACTCTCTCTCTCTCATACACGTACACACACACTACCGTTCAAAAGTTTGGGGTCACTTAGAAATTTCCTTATTTTTGAAAGAAAAGCACTTTTTTTCAATGACAATAACTTTAAACTAATCAGAAATACACTCTATACATTGCTAATGTGGTAAATGACTATTCTAGCTGCAAATGTCTGGTTTTTGGTGCAATATCTACAAAGGTGTATAGAGGCCCATTTCCAGCAACTATCACTCCAGTGTTCTAACGGTACAGTGTGTTTGCTCATTGTGTCAGAAGGCTAATGGATGATTAGAAAACCCTTGTGCAATCATGTTAGGTCTGCAATGCTGTAATTGCTGCAAATGGAGGATTCTTTGACGAAAGCAAAGTTTGAAGGAAAAAAATATTATTTCAAATACAAATCATTATTTCTAACCTTGTCAATGTCTTGACTATATTTTCTATTCATTTTACAACTCATGGTGGTAAATAACTAACTACTAACTAACCTGCACTTATATAGCGCTTTTCTAGTCACAAAGACCACTCAAAGCGCTTTCATTAATACTAACCCTCTATTCTAAGGGCCTATAGGAAACAGATATCTAGGGACAATTTAGAACAGCCAATTAACCTAACATGCATGTTTTTGGCATGTGGGAGGAAACCGGAGAAATCCCGGAGTAAACCCATGCAACACGGGGAGAACATAAGTGTGACTTTTCATGGAAAACACAAAATAATTGTCTGGGTGACCCCAAACTTTTGAACGGTAGTGTACATACGTAGATGTAAACAAAGTGTACATAAATATGTTTTTAGAACTCTTTTATTCTTATAACAAGATACGTAACTCAAGATGAAAATGATTTACTGCACAGGTTAAAACACCAGAAGTCCCAGAGAGGGGCCATTTGGCCTTTTTACCTAGAAAACCCATAAGGGGACCAACAAGAGACCACAAGAGGGCCAACTTCTGGGACTTCTAGTGAGAGCTTTACTGCTCCTCAGGTGACGCCTCATCGTGAGGTGCTAGAGGCGCAGGATCATCGAGGGCAGCTTCCGGTAGAGCTGGAGGAGGCGGCGTAGTGGCTCGACAGGAAGACTATTTCGCACAAAATGGCACAAGAGAACAGCAAAAAGTTCCACGCGGCGAGACTAAGTAACACGAGCGATAAAAAGCAATGAATGCGGTCTTCCTTCCCTTCATGGGTGCTCGGCAGGGAGAGGAGGTGGGTGAAACGTCTCGGCCAATCAGCTTGCGGGGTGAAACGTCTCGGCCAATCAGCTTGCGAGATTTCCGAGCCGAGCCAACACGAGAACAGCGAACAGAGAGTTGTGCGGCTCTCCGTGTTGACACCTGATGGTCTAATGTAGTCTCCCTGCCTTCTGCTAGCGCCCGCCCATTATTTCTCAATTTTGAATTTTTGATGAATATTTTTGAAAAATCCGCGATGCACTGAGGGCGCGAAAGGTGAACTAACTAACTAACTAACTAACCTGCACTTATATAGCGCTTTTCTAGTCACAAAGACCACTCAAAGCGCTTTCATTAATACTAACCCTCTATTCTAAGGGCCTATAGGAAACAAATATCTAGGGACAATTTAGAACAGCCAATTAACCTAACATGCATGTTTTTGGCATGTGGCATGTGAAGCGTGAAGTAGCGAGGGATCACTGTATTGCAAAATCCTGGAAGGACTGGTAAGTGTGAACAAACAACAGATCTTCCATGTGAATTGTTGTTCTTTTTTTTAATTCAATTCAATTCAACTTTATTTATATAGCGCCATTTCACAACAACAGTCATCTCATAGCACTATCAACTGTAGGGGGAACCCCCACAGTTGCAGAAAGACCCCAGCAATCAGGCGATCCCCTGTGAGCAAGCACTTGGCGACGGTGGAGAGGAAAAACTCCCTTTTAACAGGAAGAAACCTCCAGCAGAATCAGGCTCAGGGAGGGGCAGTCATCTGCTGCGACTGGCTGGGGGGTGAGGGGATAGAGAAGAAGAAAAGAACAGACATGTAGAGAGCAAACAGCACGATGGGGACTCAATCTATGGGAGAGAACAAACAAATGTTAATGACCAGCAAAAAAAAAAAATATTTCATTGAGAGTGAGGAAAGGAGTGAGGCCCAGTGCATTACTGGAGGTCCCCCGGCTGACTAAACCTATTAGCAGCATAACTAAGGGAGGGTTCAGAAACACATGATCCCTCCCTAATTGTAGGCTATATCAAAAAGGTAGGTTTTAGCCCTATTCTTAAAAACAGAGATCGAGTCTGACTCCCGAATCCAGATTGGCAGCTGGTTCCACAGGAGAGGAGCTTGATAACTGAAGGCTCTGCCTCCCATTGTACTTTTGGAGATTCTAGGTATTACAAGTAATCCTGCATTTTGGGAGCGTAGTGCTCTGTTAGGATAATACGGTAGTATCAGATCTTTTAAATAAAAAGGAACCTGATTGTTTAGAGCTTTGTAAGTAAGAAGAAGGATTTTAAACTTAATTCTAAACTCTATGGGAAGCCAATGAAGGGAGGCCAGAACCGGAGAGATATGATCTCTCTTTCTAGTACCTGTTAAAACTCTTGCTGCAGCATTTTGGATCAGCTGAAGACTTTTTAAAGATGTTTTAGGACAGCCTGATAATAAAGAATTACAATAATCTAATCTCGAGCTAACAAAAGCGTGGATCAGTTTCTCAGCATCACTCTGAGACAAGATGCTTCTAATCTTGGCAATATTACGCAAATGATAGAAGGCAGTCTTAGAAGCAAATTTAATATGTGAATTGAAGGACAGATCCTGATCAAAAATAATTCCAAGGTTCCTCACAGAGCTATTAATAGAAAGAGTAACCGCATCCAAACTGAAAGTTTGATTTGGAAAGGAATTTCTAAGGTTTTTTGAACCAACAAAAATGACTTCAGTCTTATGTGAATTTAATAGCAGGAAATTACAAGTCATCCAAGCTTTGATTTCCTTAAGACAGGCTTCTAACTTGGCTAATTGATTACTATCATCTGGCTTCATTGACAGGTATAATTGTGTATCATCTGCATAACAATAAAAATGTATACAGTGCTTTCTAATAATGTTGCTTAACGGAAGCATATATAAACTAAAAAGAGTAGGGCCTAGCACAGATCCCTGTGGAACTCCATGACTAAGCTTTGAGTTGAAAGAAAACTCATTATTTACATGAACAAACTGGAACCTATCAGATAAATAAGATCTAAACCACTGCAACGAAGTTCCATTAAGTCCAACATAGTGTTCTAATCTATCAAGTAGAATATTATGATCGATAGTATCAAAAGCTGCACTAAGGTCTAAAAAGACAAGTACAGAAACCAGTCCATTATCAGATGCGATGAGGAGGTCGTTAGTGACCTTCGCTAAGGCTGTTTCAGTACTATGATGGATTCTAAACCCAGATTGAAACTCTTCAAGTAAACCATTTCCCTGCAGGTGGTCAAATAATTGCGTAGCAACAACTCTTTCTAAGATTTTTGAAATGAAAGGGAGATTAGAGATTGGTCTATAGTTAGCTAAAGCTCCTGGATCTAGCGTTGGCTTTTTGAGTAAGGGTTTAATTACAGCTGTTTTAAAAGCCTGCGGTACATGGCCTAAAGTTAATGAAGAATTGATTATATGAAGAATAAAGCTACCAATAAGTGGGAAGACTTCTTTAAATAACCTGGTAGGAATAGGGTCTAAAAGACAAGTTGAAGGTTTGGATGAGGAAACTATTTTGTCTAACTCACAAAGGTCGACTGGAGTAAACTCATCAAGACAGACATCAATAGAAGGAGTTGTAGTAGTTACAGTATTTAAGTTAACTGTGGGAAGAATCTGATTGATTTTTATCTCTGATGGATGAAATTTTATTATTGAAAAAGTTCATAAAGTCCTGACTAGTAAGCTCTAAGGGAATGCTAGGATTGACAGAGTCCTGACTCTTTGTCAACCTGGCTACAGTACTGAAAAGAAACCTGGGATTATTCTTGTTCTCTTCTATTAATGCAGAGTAATAACTCGTTCTAGCTTTTCTAAGAGATTTTTTATAAATTAAAAGATGATTTCTCCAAGCTAAATAGATTTCATCTAAATTAGTGGAGCGCCATTTTCTTTCTAATTGACGAGTCTTCTGTTTTAAGCTACGAGTTTCTGTGTTGAACCAAGGAGTTAGAAATCTCTGATTAGACTTTTTCTTTTTTAAGGGGGCCACCAAGTCTAGAGTCTGATGCAGAGAAGCTGTAACACTATCCACCATGTTATCAATTACAGAAGGAGCAAGCTGTCTATAGCTTATTTCCGTTGTGTTGACACATGGCATAGAGGAAACAATCTGCATAAATTTGGTAACAGCATCATCTGAGAGGCATCTACTGTAATAATATTTTTCTTTAGGAGCCAAATAGTCAGAAATAGTAAAATCAAAGGTTAACAGACAATGGTCTGACAGTACTAACTAACTAACTAACCTGCACTTATATAGCGCTTTTCTAGTCACAAAGACCACTCAAAGCGCTTTCATTAATACTAACCCTCTATTCTAAGGGCCTATAGGAAACAGATATCTAGGGACAATTTAGAACAGCCAATTAACCTAACATGCATGTCTTTGGCATGTGGGAGGAAACCGGAGAAATCCCGGAGTAAACCCACGCAACACGGGGAGAACATGCAAACTCCACACAGATCACTGTTGGTCGGGGGCTGGGATCGAACCCACGATCCCACGATCCCCACAATCCCCCGGCCAAGGGTAAACTGTGCTGCCGCAGTGCTAACCACTGCGCCACCGTGCAGCAAGTACAGGGTTATGAGGAGACACTACAAGATTTTCTATTTCTATGCCATATGTCAGAACATGGTCCAATGTATGGTGGAGGTAATGAGTAGAATTTCCTACTTTCTGAGAAAACCCAATCGAGTCTAATATTGAATTAAATGCCACATTAAGGCAGTCACTATCTACATCCACATGTATATTAAAGTCCCCTACTATAATTATTCTATCAGATTTCAGCACTAAATCAGCTAAGAAATCAGCAAATTCGGATAAAAATTCTGAGTAGGTTGATGGGGGACGATAAACTATGGCAAATAAAATTGGGTTTAACCAAGTGCCCAATACTGAGGACCAGGCCCTCAAAGGAATTATAACATATTTTTTGCTTTACATTAACTAGTAATTTGGAATAGTAAATTGTTGCTACTCCTCCTCCACGACCAGAACTTCTGGGATTTTGACAGTTTAAATAACCAGAGGGAGTTGATTCATTTAAACCAACATAATCCTCTTGCCCTAACCAAGTCTCTGTAAGGGAAATTAAATCAATCTGATGATCAATTAACAGATCATGGACTAACAGAGACTTGGGAGTTAGAGACATAATATTTAATAAACCACATTTAATTTTAAATTATGAGGAGGAACGGAGGCCAAATCATTCAATTTAGAGGCTTTATGTTTAATTTGAGTTTTACCAATATTTTGCTTAATCACTTTGGGATGCTTATACATTATATTTTTATTTACGTTGGAGGGAGCAGACGACGATTCTCTGATGGGGAAGACAGGGGCTAAGCTGAGGGGTGGCGGATGAAGAGGAGCTGCAGAGAGGCGTGTAAGACTGCGACTCTGCTTCCTGGTCCCAACTCTGAGTAGTCAAGGTTTTGGAAATTTGGATTAAAAAAGATGCCAAATTGTTAGATAAATGAGAAGCACCATCCAAAGTGGGATGAATGCTGTCTCGTCTCATAAGTAATACCTAGAATCTCCAAAAGTACAATGGGAGGCAGAGCCTTCAGTTATCAAGCTCCTCTCCTGTGGAATCAGCTGCCAATCTGGATTCGGGAGTCAGACTCGATCTCTGTTTTTAAGAATAGGGCTAAAACCTACCTTTTTGATATAGCCTACAATTAGGGAGGGATCATGTGTTTCTGAACCCTCCCTTAGTTATGCTGCTAATAGGTTTAGTCAGCCGGGGGACCTCCAGTAATGCACTGGGCCTCACTCCTTTCCTCACTCTCTATGAAATATTTTTTTTTTTTATTTATTTATTTTTTTTTGCTGGTCATTAACATTTGTTTGTTCTCTCCCATAGATTGAGTCCCCATCGTGCTGTTTGCTCTCTACATGTCTGTTCTTTTCTTCTTCTCTATCCCCTCACCCCCCAGCCAGTCGCAGCAGATGACTGCCCCTCCCTGAGCCTGGTTCTGCTGGAGGTTTCTTCCTGTTAAAAGGGAGTTTTTCCTCTCCACCGTCGCCAAGTGCTTGCTCACAGGGGATCGCCTGATTGCTGGGGTCTTTCTGCAACTGTGGGGGTCCCCCCTACAGTTGATAGTGCTATGAGATGACTGTTGTTGTGAAATGGCGCTATATAAATAAAGTTGAATTGAATAAGACCAGGTTTTCCCCAAAAAGAGCTCCAATTGTCAGTGTAGCCCACGTTATTTGCAGGACACCACACAGACAGCCAGCGGTTCAAGGATGACGAGCGGCTAAACATGTCATCACTGGTCAGATTGGGAAGGGGCCCAGAGAATACTACAGTGGCAGACATCGTTTTTGCAAAGTCACACACCGATTCTACATTAAGTTTTGTGACTTCCGACTGCCGGAGACGGATGTCATTAATGCCGGCGTGAATAACAATTGTGGAGTATTTACAGTTACTTTTAGCCAGCATTTTCAAATTTGACTCGATGTCGCCTGCTCTGGCCCCAGGAATGCATTTGACTATGGCCGCTGGAGTCTCTAGGTTCACGTTTCTGACTACAGAATCGCCAATGATCAGAGTTTTTTCCTCAGTGGATGTGTCGCTGAGCAGGGAAAAATGATTAGAAACGTGAACAGGTTGGTGGTGTACCGGGGCTTTGCGACTAGGCTTCCTTCTCACCGTCACCCACCCAGTCTCCTCGCTGCTGAGGAGAGCCGGGGGACCGCTAACAGGGGGGCCTAAGCTAGCTAGCTCCGCTGCAGCTAAGGGGCGTCCGTCAAGAGTAACTGGCGCAGACGGTGTTTCAATGCAGCGGAGCCGGGATTCCAAATCAGACAACCTCGCCTCGAGCGCCTCAAAAAGACAACATTTATTACATTTACCGTTATCACTAAAAGAGGCAGAGGTGTAGCTCAACATCTGACAGAGAGAGCACACCAGAGGAGGAGAGGAAGGAGAGCTAGTAGCCATAGCTAGTGGCTAACCCAAAGCTCAGGAGAGTAAGGAGAGCAAACCACACAGGCAGACAGCAAAACAGGAAGTGACGATACGTTACCACAAGGAAGTGACGATCAATCCACCGGAGGGCACTACACCTGCGCCACAGCCAACTCCGAGTTTCCAGACATAACATTTGGCGACGAGAGTTAAACCATGGAGGCGTGCGTGAGGCCACCACGACCGTTTCTGGACAGCCCCAGTGAGTCACTCGTCCCATGGGCGTGCTGGTTTGACGCTTTCACCACCTACTTATCAGCGTTTGGCCCAGACGAGATGAACGAGGTATGGAAGACAGCTCTACTGATTGACTATCTGGGCATGGGAGGTTTCGTATTTACGACGCATTAGGACCAACAATAACATGTGCCGAGGCAGTCAAGCGGCTAGCTAGCCACCGCGCTTCACCTGACAGCAACTACGATGAGTGTGTTGGTTTGCTATCAAAACACTTCGATGTCCCAGAGTATGTGATGGCCTGGAGGTCCGTGTTCTACCAGCACCAACAGCGAGAGGATGAGTCATTTGTACGGTATGTGGACGCTCTTCACTGTTTGGCTAGCACGGGTGAGTTCGGACACATGGAGGACAGATTAATAATGTTGCAGCTGAAGAAGTTCACGGCGAGTTCAGAGATGAGAGCCATATTGATGGATGAGCTGGACGACTAGATGGGGGCAGGCATGGTGAGGGAGCTACAGGAGAACCTGCCACTGGTGGCGTGCTTCTTACTGATGTCGGAGGCACTGGAATTGGCGTTTCAGTTAGAGGTGACGGCTCAGGTGGTGCCGCAACTGGCCAGAGAGCAGAGCACCATAGAACTAATCCACGACATTCTAGCTGAAAAGCATGGCAAAGAGAGTGAGCACAGCGAAAAGGGAGAATTCAGTACAGTGAGTGACCACAGCACTGTGGGTGAACACAACATGGAGAACGAAGATGACATGGAGGGAGAACAGCGACTGGTCTCACCTCAGATCCTTGCCCAGCCAGAGTTTCGGAGAGCTGCTGCGGAGCTGCAGGTGGGGGAACCCATGTCTATTGGGAACGACGCCGATGAGAAAACTACCAGCCCGTGTTCACAGGAGGAGCACTGCCCGGAGGGGGTGGGGGGTGGGGGGCAGTGGCTGGACTTACCTCAGATCCTTGCCCAGCAGGAGTTTACAGAAGCCGCTGCGGAGTTGCAGGAGAGGGAGCCCACACACACAGAGAACAGCAACACATCACCCCAACCTAAACCAGCACCTGACAAAGGCGAGAAAGAACTGGACTGCTTCAGAATCCTTGCTCAGCACCAGTCTACCGGAGCCAAGGCTGAGCCGACGGGTGAAGAGTCCACAACAGAGAAAAACACGGGAGAGACGCCGAACGTCTTCGGTATCCACAACCAGCACTGGCCTCCAGGGACAGCCACTGTAGCGTTGGGTGAGGAGTCCATGACTCAACAGGATGTGACAGAACCACCACAGCTTGATGGATGCCCCTCATCAAACGTGAGTACCACACCATTGCAACCACAGCGCCATATGCAACTGTGCAGAGCAGCACTCACAATGGTGAACTGGGTTCGGGCCCGCAGAACCAAGCGACTGGGCTCACAGTCGGCCTTTACATCTTCACCACCTTGACACACATGAAGATAGCGGCACAGCTAGAAATAGGATCGGAACGGCGGGATGGCCGTCCGCGGAAGGTGAGAACAGCTGCTTGGGATTGGGATATGGTGTTGGAGCCAATCCAGCTGGTGTGGGATCCAGGCCAGGACAGTGTTGACGATTGTGCCATGGCTTCAGAGGGATGGCACTCTGACCTGCTGAGATTGGCGCCGCCAGCGGTGCATCCACCATGAGCTCGCTACAAAGCCCCTTCAGCAGAACTGCCTTCCCCATGGAAGAGGGTCATAAAAAAATGACTGTTTAGATAGGAGCACGGCTGGCAAACGAGTGGCAGAATAATCCACTCAGCTGCATTGGGTTGAGTAGCGGTCCACCTGCTAACCGTAGTTAGAATTATTGGTTATGATTGTTGTTTATGCCCAATTGGGGAGGGTTATAATTAATAAAGTGCTCTGTTTTTCTAAGGGGGAGGTGAATGTAGTGAAGGGGTTAATACTGGAGAGTGGCGTGATGCCGCAGCCGGCTGGTGCCATCACCACGCCAGCCTATATAAGGAAGGAGTAGCCATCTTAGGGTGTCTCTTCCAGCTGACTCAATACGCAGTCATATACCTGTACTGTATTATTAATAGTTGATGTAATAAAGTTTGTGTTCACAACAGCACCACTCTCTTTGCATCACTCCGAGTTTCCAGACATAACACAGATAACATAGCAGTGTTTTCCCCACCCTCCTTAACCCCACTGTGGCACCCTTGAACAAGGTCCTTACCCCAACTACTCCAGTGGAGCTGCCCAGTGGCCACAGGTCAGTCAGTGGTTGTACTGGACAGCTTCCAGGTGTGAATGTGAACAGGGTGTCCTTGGAAAAGAGAAGCTCCCTTTCCATGGACTTTCCCTGTATAAATAATGGTTAAATAATTTCGGTCCCATTAAAAAAAAATAAGATTTTTTTTCCATCAATATATTAGTTTTTGTCAAGAATATAAAGAATAATTCTGCATCTTTCTGAACACTTTGTTGATGTATTTTTTTTATCTTTGTTTTCATGAGAATACAGTCTAGTTCACCTTAAAAGTACGTATTTGAAGTAAATAATTCTCCAGAAGTGTTTTATACTAAAGATGATCTTTCATACAGTTAAAGATCACCATTAAACAGCTAATGTATTTAGTCATATCGAGCAGCCAGCTTCATTTAAATAAAATGATCCCCTCAGTTTGCCAGACCTCTTTTCCACACTCAATTTCACTGTGCCAACACAGGATAACACTTTGGCTGAACCTCCTGTCATTGTTCTTTCTGGAAATGATCTGCTTTGTTTGCGATTTTTAAAAAAGCAATTAGAATTGTCATTGGAGGGCCACAACTCTGGTACCCTGTTCAAATATAGCACAGCTTTCTAAGTCAAACACAGACTCACTTCTTTTCCAGACTGAGTTTATGTATTCCTGCCTTAGAGATGTGTTACAAGATACTTGGCAGCAGTTAGAGCTAGACTCTTTTGCTGTGGGGTTTCTTTTAATATGTCTTGTGAAAATGTGAAAGAGAGGATTATGGTGCTGGGATAGTTTGTAAAACCACAAAGATGTGTGACAGGCACATCTCTTACAAACATTAACAGTGTATGCTACAAGAAGGAGTCAGAAATACACCAAATTAAATTCTTTTCATTAACATACAATCGATGTATAGCAACTAATCACATTGTCATGCATGCTCACATTAAATAACATTATTTTTGATGGTTCCTTGGACTCATAACATTTGTCTTGTGGAAGAATGATGTGACAAGACACGAGAGCTGCCAGTTCAGAACCTTATTCAACTCCAACAACAAGACTGACTCCCTGGCACCAAGGCAAATACATTTATATCTCCTGCCTCCTCCCCTTGGCGCCAAGGCACATACATTTACATCTCCTGTTCCAGTTGCCAAGGCGCATACATTTACATCTCCTGCCCCAATTGCCAAGGCACATACATTTACATCTCCTCCCCTTGACGCCAAGGCGCATACATTTACATCTCCTGCCCCAGGTGCCAAGGGACATACATTTACCCCTCCTCCCCCAGGCACATACATTTACTGTACATCTCCTACCCCCTGCCCCTGCTGGGTGAGAGTGGAACCTCCTGGTGGTCCACCACACAGCGCCCCCACCCCACCCCTCCCCAAACACCCAGAATGGGCCTTAACAGCCCAGTACCTTGGGCTTGAGCAATCGCCCGTAACGGTTGTAATGTGGAGCAGCCGGGCTGACCGAGGGGCCTTCTGGTCGAGGTGAGGAGAGAAAAGACTCGGTCTCCGGCAAACAGTTCTCTGAAGGGGGAAAACCAACCTGTGAACCCACCGCAGGCAGGTGTCCATGCCAGGGAACCTGGGCCAGCACCACCTGCTCATCTGCCAACACATAAGCGGGCTGAAGTCTGTCTATATCGATAGTTTCCCTGCGTCCCTCAAAATCCAACACAAAATATTTCGCCCCCGTTTCCAAAACTCTGAAAGGGCCATCATAAGGCGGACACAACGGGGTTCTGTGGGCATCATGTCTGACGAAAACAAGTTCGGCATTCTCCAAACGCTTCAGAACAAAAATGCGGGGAAAACAATGGTGCACTGGCCCCAGAACGTTACTTTCCTCTTCCCTAGGAAAAAGGTGCGGGGATGAGTTGGTACCGGGTGTGGGACTTTCCAGCAGAAATTCCCCAGGGATCTGCAATGGTTGACCAAAAACAAGCTCAGCCCGGGAAGCTGCCAGATTCTCCTTAGGTGCGGAGTGCAATCCCAGTAGGACCCAAGGCAGGCGGTCAACCTAATTCACGTTGGTCAACGAGGCTCTGAATGCGGCTTTAAGCGACCCATGGAACCTCTGGCACAAACCATTAGCCTGCGGGTTGTATGTGGTGGTACGGTGAACTTTGACCCCCAGGCTCTCGGCCATAGCGGACCAGAGCTCTGAAATGAACTGCGGACCCTGTTGGAGGTGATGTCCAACAGGGAACCGAAACGTGCAACCCAGGATGACAAAAACGCACGGGCAACGTCAGCAGATGTGGTCGAAGCCAGCGGAACTGCCTCTGGCCAACGCGTGGTACGGTCCACTATTGTCAAAAGGTGCATGAAACCTTGCAACGGCGGAAGGGGGGCCCACTGAGTCCATGTGGACATGGTCGAACCTTCTGCTTGGAATCCGAAAAGGTTTGAGGGGGGCCTTGGTATGCCTCTGAACCTTAGCCCGTTGGCACGCAATGCACACAGCAGCCCACTCCTTCACATCCTTGCATAAGTGGGGCAAGACGAATTTAGACCCCATTAGCTTAACCGAAGCCCGTACGCCAGGGTGTGAGAGAGAGTGAACAAACTCAAAAACGCGGCGGCGCCAAGAGCCCGGAGCCAATGGGCAGGGACGGCCGGTGGAGACATCGCAAAGCGGGGGGGGGACCCTCTTGTACCACCCTGCTTTCCAGTTTTTAAGGTCCGTACCCACGGAACAGAGCGCACAAATGTCCACATCCACCGGTTGGTCGGCGGCCATTGCGGAAAAAATCAATACCTAAGTAGACTGGAGAGACCAGCGCGTGCGACAAACAGTCGGCCACAATGTTGAGCTTACCAGCCACATGTTGAATGTCGGCCGTGAACTCCGATATTGCGGTTAGGTGACCTTGCTGCTGCACCGACCACGGTTCCAAGATTTTGGACATTGTGTAGGTTAGAGGCTTGTGGTCAACAAACGTGGTAAATGCGTGACCCTCGAGCCAAAACTGGAAGTGACGTGTGGCCAGGTAGAGGGCCACTCTCTGTTGAAGGTGCTATACTTACGCTTGTACTCGTGCAGAGTATGGCTGAAAAAGGCGAGAGTTTGCCACGAACTGGAGATGTACTGTTCCACCACTGCTCCTACTGCGACGTCAGATGCATCTGTAGTAAGCGCGTTCCACGCCCACGGGTATGGGTGGGCCAACAAAGCTGCATTGACGAGTGCAGCTTTGGTGGCTGCAAAAGCCTGGACCCGATCAGGGGTCCAGTCGATGCTATCCGGGGGTTTCTTCTTCTTGAGTGCGCCATACAGTGGTTGCAGCAGCTGGGCTGCCCGGTGAAGGAAACGGTTGTATAAACTGACCATTCCCAAAAATTCCTGCAGCGCCCTCATGGTCTGCGGACACAGGAAATCTGACACCGCCCGCACTTTATCCGGCAGCGGGATTGTGCCCTCAGACGAGATGCAGTGGCCCAAGAAATTGATCACCGGCAACCCGAACTGACACTTTGCTGAATTAACTATCAGTCTGTGTGCTTCCAGCTGACGGAAAACTTGTTTCAGATGGAAGAGGTGCTTCTCCTCAGACACGCTAGCCACCAGAATGTCATCTAGGTAGACGAACACGAACGACAAGTTGCGGAGCACCGCGTCCATCATCTTCTGAAAAGTCTGAGCTGCGCCCTTCAGCCCGAACGGCATTCAAAGAAACTTGAAAAGGCCAAAAGGTGTTATCACCGCCGTCTTTGGGACGTCTTCAGCACGAACCGGGACCTGGTGGTAGCCGCAAACCAGATCCACCTTAGAAAAATGCACATTCCGGCCAGGTGCACCGAAAAATCTTAACTGTGCGGGATGGGGTAACGGTCATGCTCATTGATGTTGTTCAAGCGACGAAAATCACCGCATGGCTGCCACGAACCATCAGACTTTTGCACCATGTGCAGCAGGGACACCCAAGGGCAATTGGAGCGCCTAACAATCCCCAAACGTTCCAAGTTAGTGAACTCTTCCTGCGCGATGGCTAGCTTAGTTGCATCCAGGTGGCGTGGGTGTGCAAAAACTGGCGGGCCCTTTGTAGTGATAAAATGCTCTACCCCATGCTTGGTCACAGTAGTGGAAAAGGTAGGCACAGTGAGTGCGGGAAAATCAGAAAGCACACATTGCTACACATTAACTGAGGCTAAAAAATTAGCATGTGTTGTGGCCCAGCTCCCCAAGTCATACAAGGCAGTGAAGAAAAAGACATAGCATCCACCAAATGTCTATTAGCAACATCTACAAGGAGACCATAAGCACACAGAAAATCATCACCTAAGATATGAACCAAGCAGGCAGCTACCACAAAGTCCCACTTGTAGTTGCGTCCATGAAAACACACAATCTCTGACCTTTCTCCAAAAGTCTTGATAGGGGAGCCATTAGCGGCAGTTAATGACAGGCCACAGCCTTCAGCCAGCCTATCAGCACCAACCAGCAAAATAAGACTCTTCTGGGAAACAGAGTCGACCAAAAACCATGTCCGGGAACATGTGTCCTCGAGGAAAAGCAGTTTCTCCCTGTTGCCAGCAGTCGCAGCTCCTACTGACCGCTGGCTGGCCTGTTTCCCGGCATCTTGAAACAGCACAGTGGGAGACAACACTGCACGTCGGTGCCAAAATGCTAATGATAGAAACATACCGTCCCGTTCCGGCGTCTCCGAGTGGCTGTTCCAGCTACAACCTTTGGCTCCGCAACCTCAGTGGACTCCACCGAAGATCCTGGTGTCACCCCTGGATGCCGAAACTCCTATTTGCCAGGATAATGCAGTCTGCTTCTTCCGCCAGTATGTGGTCGTCCCTGGCAGCCAGCAGTGGTTTCCTTATTTCCTTAATTTCCTTATTTTTGAAAGAAAAGCACTGTTTTTTTCAATGAAGATAACTTTAAACTAATCAGAAATACACTCTAATATCTAGTATACATTGCTAATGTGGTAAATGACTATTGTAGCTGCAAATGTCTGGTTTTTGGTGCAATATCTACATAGGTGTATAGAGGCTCATTTCCAGCAACTATCACTCCAGTGTTATAATGGTACAATGTGTTTGCTCATTGCGTCAGAAGGCTAATGGATGATTAGAAAACCCTTGTGCAATCATGTTAGCACAGCTGAAAACAGTTTAGCTGGTTAGAGAAGCTATAAAACTGACCCTCCTTTGAGCAGGTTGAGTATCTGGAAAAAATTATTATTTCAAATACAAATCATTATTTCTAACCTTGTCAATGTCTTGACTATATTTTCTATTCATTTTACAACTCATGGTGGTAAATAAGTGTGACTTTTCATGGAAAACACAAAATAATTGTCTGGGTGACCCCAAACTTTTGAACGGTAGTGTACGTTTACATCTCCTGCCCCAGGCACATACATTTACATCTCCTGCCCCCTCCCCCTGCTCACCAAGTCATTGGGTGAGAGTGGAACCTCCTGGTGGTCCACCACAGTCTTTGTGCCTTCATTTAAAATGCCTCTTTTTACCATTATGAGTATACTGTAGGTCTTTTGGAGAGATAAATCAGCAAAATGCCAGTAAAAGTAGCCCATGCAGGCACTCTTAACCCTTTGGAATTTGTAACATTATGTTGTATTGTTTCTGCAAAAGAGAAATGAAGTAATAAACCATTTGCGTCTATGAGAGAAACTATTTTAAGTTTATGATAAAGTCACAAGTTTATTAGAAGAAAAAATCTCAAATTTACCATAAGACAGACAAACATTAACAGGAAAAAAACACATTTGCAAGAATAAAGGAACAAATGTAATTTAAATGTATATCCTTATGTATAATAAAATACACAAATTTAGCCTAAGCAATGCACAACATTACAAGAAAAAGTACAAACTCATGAAAAAAAAACATTAATTTGTGAGAAAAGTCACTGTCACGGTGTGCTGAGGCAGGACCCATATGCGGTACTTAAAGTTAACGATTTATTTAGAGCTGGCCAAACTGATGCAGCTCGAGGGTGAAAAACACAAAAATAACACACAGCTCAGAAGCTGGAACAAAAAACTAACAAAAGGGCTCGGCAGAATACAAGGCAGGGAGGAAACAGAGGCGTGTTGTTCAGGCTGTGTGACAAAGGACACCCGTACAGATCACAGACTGACGCTGACATATACAGTGCATCCGAAAAGTATTCACAGTGCTTCACTTTTTCCACATTTTGTTATGTTACAGCCTTATTCCAAAAGGCAGATTACATCAATCGAATGTTGGAAGGCGAGGACTTCAATAAGGCTTCGCTTGGCTGCAGATAGGCCTTCAACGTTTAGTTGTAATATGCGAAGGGCAGATCCTACCACAAAGTGCTTTTGGGGCTGTTTGCTTTCGGCTTTAGGACTGTGACTAGGATTCTTCTTTGACTTGGCACAGCGGCATCGTCTC
This sequence comes from Pholidichthys leucotaenia, assembly GCA_020510985.1. NCBI lineage: Eukaryota > Metazoa > Chordata > Actinopteri > Cichliformes > Pholidichthyidae > Pholidichthys > Pholidichthys leucotaenia. The sequence goes on from CM035845.1 coordinate 126,588,859, forward strand.
TTCGAATTTAGTCTGCTGGTAGGATCATTAGCTTCCCCAGGCGAGCCCGGGTACTGGCGGAGGGCGCGACGAGAACGCTGATCCATTGACACCCAGCTCAACTCAACCATGAGAACTATAACTGGAACAATCCGCTCAACACCACTCCCCTGGCTCTCTGTACTGTCAAACATAGCCCCTCCACACATCTGGCGAGCAGCATTAACTCAAAGGATGCTCCAAAAAGTTAAAGATTTTCCTCACTTGCCAATCCATGCAGATATCTACACCCCACCCACTGCTCGACTTTCATCCAGACGGCCGATTTGGAAAAACCCTCCCCCAGCTGACTTTACCATCCAGACAGCTTGGCAAGAGGAATGGGAGACCAAGGAGGTCCCAAACAAACAGCTGGTGATAAACCCCAACCAACAGGTCCCGGGCACCACCCTCCCAAGGAGACAGTGGTCTACACTCAATCGCTTCAGGACTGGACATGGCCCCTGCTTGGCCAGCCTTCACAGATGGGGCAGTAGCCCTAGCCCACTGTGCGCATGTGGAGAGGAGCAAACAATGGAACACATCATAGAGGTTTGCCCGCTCCAAAGACTGGAAGGAGGATTACACACCCTCCATACAGCAAACCAGGAGGCAACTGCTTGGCTTAAGGACTTTGCATTCGCTAAATAAATAAATTCCAAAAGGGATTAAATTCATTTCTTTTTTTGAGATTTTTTCAAATTTATTAAAAATAAAAAAGTAAGAAATCACATGTACATAAATATTCACAGCCTTTGCCATGAAGCTCAAAACTGAGGTCAAGGAGAATCCTGTTTCCACTGATCATCCGTGAGATGTTTCTACATCTTAATTGGAGTCCACCTGTGGTAACATTCAGTTGATTGGACATGATTTGGAAAGACACACACCTGTCTATATAAGGTCCCATAGTTGACAGTGCATGTCAGAGCACAAACCAAGCTTGAAGTCAAAGGAATTGTCTGTAGACTTCTGAGACAAGGTTATCTCAAGGCAGAAATCTGGGGAAGGGTACAGAAAAATTTCTGCTGCTTTGAAGGTCCCAATGAGCACAGTAGCCTCCATCATCCATAAATGGAAGAAGTTCGAAACCACCAGGACTCTTCCTAGAGCTGACCGGCTGTCTAAGCTGGGCAATCGGGGGAGAAGGGCCTTAGTCAGGGATATGACCAAGAACCCGATGGTCACTCTGTCAGAGCTCCAACGTTGTTTTGTGAAGAGAGAACCTTCCAGAAGGACAACCATCTCTGCAGCAATCCACCAATCAGGCCTGTATGGCAAGACAGAAGCCACTCCTTAGTAAAAGGCACATGGCAGCCCTCCTGGAGTTTGCCAAAAGACACCTGAAGGATTCTCAGACCATGAGAAACAAAATTCTCTGGTCTGATGAGACAAAGATTGAACTCTTTGGCGTGAATGCCAGGCGTCATGTTTGGAGGAAACCAGGCACTGTTCACGACCACGCCAATGGTGGTGGCAGCATCATGTTGTGAGGATGTTTTTCAGTGGCAGAAACTGTGAGACTAGTCAGGATAGAGGGAAAGATGAATGCAGCAATGCACAGAGACATCCTGGATGAAAACCTGCTCCAGAGCGCGCTTGACCTCAGACTGGGGCGACGGTTCATCTTTCAGCAGGACAACGACCCTAAGCACACAGCCAAGATATCAAAGGAGTGGCTTCAGGACAACTCTGTGAATGTCCCTAAGCAGCCCAGCCAGAGCCCAGACTTGAATCCAATTGAACATCTCTGGAGAGATCTGAAAATGACTGAAATGAAATGTGCACCGACGCTTCCCATCCAACCTGATGGAGCTTGAGAGGTAATGCAAAGAGGAATGGGCCAAACTGCCCAAAGATAGGTGTGCCAAGCTTGTGGCATCATATTCAAAAAGACTTGAGGCTGTAATTGCTGCCAAAGGTGCATCAACAAAGTATTGAGCAAAGGCTGTGAATACTTATGTACATGTGATTTCTTAATTTTTTATTTTTAATAAATTTGCAGAAATTTAAAAAAAAAACAACCTTTTTTCACATTGTCATTATGGGGTGTTGTGTGTAGAATTTTGAGGAAAAAAATGAATTTAATCCCTTTTGGAATAAGGCTGTAACATAAAATGTGGAAAAAGTGAGGCGTTGTGAATACTTTCCGGATGCACTGTATTGGTACAGGTAATCACAGCAATGCAGAACAGGTGTGTACAATCAGGGGCGAACGGAGACAGCAAGGAATGGTTACAGGAACAGAAAAACAGATGGGCGGGGCTGCACAGATAATCACAGACAGGGGATGCACATGAGACATGAACAGAGGACCAGGGGAGACAAGACCATAACAATAATGATAATAATAATAATAACAATCAATTGAAAACCGAGCAGGAACAAATCCTCCAGAACACAAATGAAGCCATAACGAACTGAGCACACAAACAAGGATAATGAAAATAGAAGAACAGAAACATGACTAATAAATACAGAAAATCCTAAGATACAAACTCAAAGCGAAGATGTGGACTGGGGCCCATGCCCTTGAAAAAGGAATAAAGCTATAACACAGGGTGAGGACATGGGGCCCAGTCCATGTCTTGACAGTAGCAAATGTCATGTTTTTGTCATACAAGTCACACATTTTTGAAGAGGGGAAAAGCAAATTTGCAAAAGTCACAAATTCGAAAGAATTGAGTCTAAAATTTATATGAAAAAATATGCACATTTATAAGAAAAAATATAAAATTTAGTTTAACTAACTTGCATATAAACGGGATAATGCATATTAATGAACATATGCACGTAAATATGTAAGATTATGCCAGAGCTAATTTCCATCTTCAGTCCCTTGGGAGGCCAATGCCAGCCTCGTAAAAACAACCCATTACATATGAAACCTTGTAAATGTATAAGAAACAAGTAGCAAATATAACAGGAAAAAATATTCATGAAAGACTGATAACCAGGCCTTGTCAAACTCTGCACTTTTCTTTTTAAAAGATGCCAATGTTTTTTTTTCCAGAGAATCTATCTATCTATCTATCTATCTATCTATCTATCTATCTATCTATCTATACAGCTGATAAGTCACCTAAGATGCAAAGTTGTGGGGAAAGGGGGATGCAGCAGCCCAATAAATATGAGAGGTGGTCATTCATAAATTAACCCATGTTGCTACCTATCATTATTTGTACAATTACGTATAACTAAATCCTTTTCCTCTGTCTGCATTCTGAATTGCATTCCTCCCCTTTTTTTGTCCATTCTGATACTGTAAATCTTAATTTGTTGATTTGGTCTGTTGTGAATCTTATAACTGTTCCTCACCGGCCACTTTATTAGGTACACCTGTCCAACTGCTCGTTAACACTTAATTTCTAATCAGCCAATCACATGGCGGCAACTCAGTGCATTTAGGCATGTAGACATGGTCAAGACAATCTCCTGCAGTTCAAACCGAGCATCAGTATGGGGAAGAAAGGTGATTTGAGTGACTTTGAACGTGGCATGGTTGTTGGTGCCAGAAGGGCTGGTCTGAGTATTTCAGAAACTGCTGATCTACTGGGATTTTCACGCACAACCATCTCTACGGTTTACAGAGAATGGTCCGAAAAAGAAAAAATATCCAGTGAGCGGCAGTTCTGTGGGCGGAAATGCCTTGTTGATGCCAGAGGTCAGAGGAGAATGGCCAGACTGGTTCGAGCTGATAGAAAGGCAACAGTGACTCAAATAACCACCCGTTACAACCAAGGTAGGCAGAAGAGCATCTCTGAACGCACAGTACGTCGAACTTTGAGGCAGATGGGCTACAGCAGCAGAAGACCACGCCGGGTGCCACTCCTTTCAGCTAAGAACAGGAAACTGAGGCTACAATTTGCACAAGCTCATCGAAATTGGACAATAGAAGATTGGAAAAACGTTGCCTGGTCTGATGAGTCTCGATTTCTGCTGCGACATTCGGATGGTAGGGTCAGAATTTGGCGTCAACAACATGAAAGCATGGATCCATCCTGCCTTGTATCAATGGTTCAGGCTGGTGGTGGTGGTGTAATGGTGTGGGGAATATTTTCTTGGCACTCTTTGGGCCCCTTGGTACCAATTGAGCATCGTTGCAACGCTACAGCCTACCTGAGTATTGTTGCTGACCATGTCCATCCCTTTATGACCACAATGTACCCAACTTCTGATGGCTACTTTCAGCAGGATAATGCGCCATGTCATAAAGCTGGAATCATCTCAGACTGGTTTCTTGAACATGACAATGAGTTCACTGTACTCAAAGGGCCTCCACAGTCACCAGATCTCAATCCAATAGAGCATCTTTGGGATGTGGTGGAACGGGAAATTCGCATCATGGATGTGCAGCCGACAAATCTGCGCCAACTGTGTGATGCCATCATGTCAATATGGACCAAACTGTCTGAGGAATGCTTCCAGCACCTTGTTGAATCTATGCCACGAAGAATTGAGGCAGTTCTGAAGGCAAAAGGGGGTCCAACCCGTTACTAGCATGGTGTACCTAATAAAGTGGCCGGTGGGTGTATGTTTGTATGTGTGTGTGTGTGTGTGTTAATCTTAGGCTAACCTAGCCTCGACACAACACTGCATATGTTGTTTCTGTACAAATGTTCTACTTTTATGTTGTGTTGTCTGTATGAATAGTAAGTCACTTCTTTTGTATTTTTTTTTCTCTCTCCCCTCACCCCAACCAGTCGTGGCAGAAGACTGCCCCTCCCTGAGCCTGGTTCTGCTGGAGGGTTCTTCCTATAAGGGAGTTTTTCCTTCCCACTGTCGCCTAGTGCTTGCTCGTAGGGGATTGTTCGATCATTGGGGTCTTCTCTGTTTTATTTATGATTTGTGGCTTGTGTATCTAGTGTTTACCTTTTATGTCTCTGTTTTTTGTTGCAATGAAAATTATCTTTTAAAAAAAGGAAAAAATATTCGGGCCAGATTATTGTTATAATGGCCCATAAATGCTTCTTTTTGCTCATGAACAGACCGCAGAAAAATTTAGAACCGTTTTTCCCTAAATTGTTATGTCTAGCTGCAGCTAACAAATATTTTACGGCTTGGCATCCACTAGCGGCTAGTGGCGGTGGCTGTACAGTGCATCCGGAAAGTATTCACAGCACTTCATTTTTTCCAGATTTTGTTATGTGACAGCCTTATTCCAAAAGAGATTAAGATCATTTTTTTCCATTCAAAAGTCTACACACAACACCCCATAATGACAAGGTGAAAAACGTTTTTTTGAGATTTTTGCAAATTTATTAAAAATAAAAAACAAAAAAATCACATGTATATAAATATTCACAGCCTTTGCCATGAAGCTCAAAATTGAGCTCAGGTGCATCCTGTTTCCACTGATCATCCTTGAGATGTTTCTACAGCTTAATTGGAGTCCACCTGTGGTAAATTCAGTTGATTTGGCATGATTTAGAAAGGCACACACCTGTCTATATAAGGTCCCACAGTTGACTGTGCACGTCAGAGCACAAATCAAGCATGAAGTCAAAGGAATTGTCTGTAGAAAGCCGAAACAGGATTGTCTTGAGGCAGAAATCTGGGGAAGGGTACAGAAAAATTTCTGCTGCTTTGAAGGTCCCAATGAGCACAGTAGCCTCCATCATCCGTAAATGGAAGAAGTTGGGAACCACCAGGACTCTTCCTAGATCTGGCCAGCCATCTAAACTGAGTGATTGGGGGAGAAGGGCCTTAGTCAGGGATGTGACCAAGAACCCGATGGTCACTTTTTCAGAGCTCCAGCATTCCTCTGTGAAGAGAGGAGAACCTTCCAAGTTCCTTCTCTGCAGCAATCCACCAATCAGGCCTGTATGGTAGAGTGGCCAGACGGAAGCCACTCCTTAGTAAAAGGCACATGGCAGCCCACCTGGAGTTTGCCAACAGGCACCTGAAGGACTCTCAGACCATGAGAAATAAAATTCTCTGGTCTGATGAGACAAAGATCGAACTCTTTGGCGTGAATACCAGACGCCATGTTTGGAGGAAACCAGGCACCGCTCTTAACCATGCCAATGGTGGAGGCAGCATCATGCTGTGGGGATGTTTTTCAGTGGCAGAAACTGTGAGACTAGTCAGGATAGAGGGAAAGATGAATGCAAAAATGTACAGAGACATCCTGGATGAAAACCTGCTCCAGAGCACTCTTGACCTCAGACTGTGGCGATGGTTCATCTTTCAGCAGGACAACGACCCTAAGCACACAGCCAAGATATCAAAGGAGTGGCTTCAGGACAACTCTGTGAATGTCCTTGAGCAGCCCAGCCAGAGCTCAGATTTGAATCCAATTGAACATCTCTGGAGAGATCTGAAAATGGCTGTGCACCGACACTTCCTTTCCAACCTGATGGAGCTTGAGAGGTGCTGCATCGAGGAATGGGCCAAACTGCCCAACGATAGGTGTGCCAAGCTTGTGGCATCATATTCAAGAAGACTTGAGGCTGTAAATGCTGCCAAAGTTGCATCAACAAATTATTGAGTAATGGCTGTGAATACTTATGTACATGTGATTTCTTAGTTTTTTATTTTTAATAAATTTGCAAAAATTTCAAAAAAAACTTTCTTCACATTGTCATTATGGGGTATTTTGCATAGAATTTTGAGGGAAAAAAATGAATTTAATCCTTTTTGGAATAAGGCTGTAACATAACAAAATGTGGAAAAAAGTGAAGCGCCGTGAATACTTTCCGGATCCACTGCATGTTCTTTGGTCATATCAGCATAATTAGCATAGCTGACTACAGTCTATTCATCTTAATTTAAAATCTCATTCACGGTGCACTGGCCATGCATGATGTGGGATGCTTTCTGCTGAGACACTGTAACATCAGCGTTGTAGGATGCGAGGCTTTACCATGTACACACTGCACAATGTTTTCCTTCAGTCTGAGCTTGAAATGATCCTAGATTTGAGATACTTTTGTCATTTTTTTCTGACTTTCTTCCTCTTTGCCAGCCTGTCACTATGTCCCTCTTTTATGGCTCCATTAAACAAAGTTGCGTCTTGTTTACGTAGTGTGACCGGAAGAAGGTCATATAGACTGGAAATGCTACATTAAACAACATGTCCAAGCATAGATTTTGAATCAAGGAATTTTTGTAATCGAATTATTCGAGTAATCGTTGCAGCCCTAGTCATAGTGTTTTTGTGGCCCTATGCAGATGTTATTTATTTATTATTAGAGGTTGACAAACCTCTTGGCTTGCTTGCTTGCAAAAAGGCCATGTGAACACAAAAGTTAATGTCACCCCCTGCTTGCATTTTCTACTCTTACTGGGTAGACAACACTACTTGAGTATAATTTCTGGCTACAGAGGTGGATAACCTCTGCTGTACATATGCATTTATCTTAAGCGCTTTAAGACTCAAATATGAATGCATGATTAGAATGTGAGTACAAATGATTTAAAGTGTCTCCATTTACAGTACAACATCTCCGGGAGCCTTCACTCTGCTTCACCTCAAGAGTAAGAGCTGCAGACTGGAGAACATGAGAAAGTGGCAAAGGCATTTAGCCTACTGTTTCAGCTGGAACGGTTTGGATTTATCTACATAACCTTTCTCTCCTTGTGCTTGGTAGAGGATGGTGGGATAGGTCAGGGTGGTGATATAATGAAAGCTTAAATGTATCACACACCTCTGCATTAACTCTGCTGCATAATGTGGCGCCATACTCAGTAACTATGGCAACAGCCCTGCATTCCTCCTCCCTGTGTGTGTGTGTGTGTGTGTGTGTGTGCGCGCGCGCGTGCGTGCCTCATCACTGTGTTCCCTGCAGACAGATTAATTCCCCACCAGATTCATTCCCTGTCAACTTGCTGAAACAAAAAGTTTCTGTTTTAATTAGTTTGGTGCAGTGCCTCGCTTCATCTGTCTATCTGTGCAGTCTCTCTCTCACTCCACTGTGTGTGTGTCTCTCTCTCTCTTTCTTTCTCTCTCTCTCTCTCACACACACACACACTCGCCACCTTCTCCCTCTCCTAGTGTAATTAAAGACAGTCAGAGCAGATAATAGAACTGTAATAGTATATAATTGCAATAATCAATACAGAGTGTAAACTAAGGAACTCACAATTCCTCAGTATGGCAATATACAGTAGGTAAAGGTGGAAAGATGCTTCACACAGCAAATAATGCCTTGGAACTCATTCATATATGCTCAGCACCCACTTTAGTATTGGTACACCTTGCTATTACTGGGTTGGACCCCTGCTGCCTTCTGAATTGACTTAATTCTTCATGGCATAGATTCAGTAAGGTGCTGGAAATGTTCATTACATAGGACTGGTCCATATATGCCAGCATCATACAGTTGCTTCAGAGTTTTGGCTGCACTTTTTCAGTCTTCATTTTTTGGTTTAGCCTGTGTCTTAGCTTCAAATTTCTGTTGTTAGCTGACAGGAGTGGCACCAGTTGAAATCTTCATGTTGTTGTAGCCCATCTGCTTCAAGGGTCAATGTGTTGTGCCTTCATCGATGCTCTTTTGTAGTTGGTTGTAAATGAGTGGTTATTTTAGTTACTATGTCTTACCTTCAGCATGAGCCTGTCATGGCACCCGCAGGGCCATCATCTGTCTCAGCTGCGTGCACACCTGTTGCCAATCGCCAACGGGCTTTAAGAGCCAACCCTGCCAGCGACTCAGCACGGAACCATCTGTCAAACTTAGGAAGGCACCTCGCCCGTCCTCAGCCTCGACTTGGCTCTACACCTGACCAAGAGCAACACGCCGACGCACGTAAGCGTTTCTTGCACTCACCTTGTCAAGCTCCTTTCCCCTGTGCATAGGTGGACCCCCCAGGCGGCAGATCCTCTCTCCCTGGCGGCGGCGCAGCACCTCCCCGGCATCCGAGTAACTTCCCTGCTTCCCGGCACAGAGCAGGACGCTCTCCTTCTGGCAGCCACCCGCAAGGCAAGCTGAAGCTTAGCATCACCATCTGCAAAGTAAGGGGCAGACTTTATTACACTCCCCGCACTGGTGCAGCGCTAACATCTCTGCTTTGTCTCCTTAGGGTTGCCAGGCAGAACGGAGACCTGCTCAGCTCCAGCATGAGACCAGCACTACACACCTCACTGAACATACACGCACTAGCACACAATACACTGGGTGAAAATAAAAGGATAATTGTATCTCCTCAAGTTTGTCTTCTGTCCCCTGGGTCCAGAAATTATGTGAGTACGGCTCCGTCAGGGCGACCCAGCGGACAGTGTGCTAGCATGCCGTCTAAACACCTTAGACGCTCGAGTTGAGCAACTAAATTACCAGCAGAACGTTATCCTGGCCCAGTTAACCCAAATAAACGGACAGTTGGATCGCCTGGAAGGACAGCGGGCGTTCCCACCGGTTTTCGGGACTCCACCGGGTCCCGCTAGCTCCCCGCCTAGCCAGGTTAGCCAGACTCCTTTGACCCGTCTCACACCGGTGCCTACGCCCGCTCGCTTCAGTGGGAAGCTCTGGGAGGCCTGGGGGTTTATCTTGCAATGTGAGATGGTTTTCCAACGAGTACCGGGGGACTTCCCTATGGACCACAGCAAGATAGGCTACATTGCTAACCTGTTAGAAGGTAGGGCGCTAGCCTGGGCCTATGCTGTTATGGCTAAGCCCAGCTATGCCAATTTAACTTACCAGCAGTTTCTGGCCGAATTTCATGAAGTGTTTGACCACACCGACCGGGGCACCGTGCTTACCACCCGGTTGTTAAACCTTCGGCAGGGCGGTAGGTCCGCTGTGGACTACGCGGTCAATTTCTGGGTGGTAGCCGTTGAGGTTGGGTGGGAGGACGCTTCGTTGTGTAGCATATTTATCCATAGCCTAAGCCCTGGTCTAAGGGATGAACTAGCTACGCGGGATAAGCCAGAACAATTACATGAGCTAATCTCACTCACCATTAGCTTAGATAACAGGCTGAGGGAACAAGCATCTGAACGAAGAGCTTCCAGCCGCTCGAGCGGGCAGTTTTTTCGTTCCTCACAGTCCCCTCAGTTGGCCCTGCCCTCCTCGGGGGAACTTCCGGGGCAGGAGGATATGGTAATCGGGTGCTCTAAGATTCCACCTGCTGACAGACAGCGCTGTAGGGAGCTAGGGCTGTGCTATTATTGTGGTAGCAGTTCACATGAATTGACAGATTGTATGAGTCGGTTAAAAGAGGAGGTCCGTGGGTCACAGTAGGGGGACTCACGGACGCGTCCCAGTCAAAACCCCTCACCTGCTGCCTCGTGCCCATCCGACTCATTTACAAACATACTGAACACTCCACTCACGCACTGATTGCCTTACTGACTGCCTGCCCCCTACACTGGACCCTCACCAGTTTGCCTACCGGAGCAACAGGAGTACAGAGGATGCGGTTTCTACAGCGCTGCACTATGTACTCTCACACCTGGATGACAAGAACACCTACGCAAGAATGCTGTTTGTTGACTTCAGCTCAGCATCCAACACAGTTATCCCCTCCAAGTTGATCACTAAACTTGGGGACCTGGGAATCAGTACCTCCACCTGCAACTGGATCATGGATTTTCTGACCAACAGACCCCAGCATGTTAGGTCAGGCCCCAACCGTTCTTCCGTCATCACACTCAACACTGGTGTACCACAGGGCTGTGTGCTCAGCCCATTCCTCTACTCCCTCTTCACCCATGACTGCAGGCCTATGTATGGATCCAATTCCATCATAAAGTTCGCAGATGACACCACGGTGATTGGACTCATCACGGACAACGATGAGTCAGATTACAGGGCAGAGGTTGAGCACTTGGCTACTTGGTGCGCTGACAATAACCTGCTTCTTAACACCAGCAAAACCAAGGAGCTCATAGTGGACTACAGGAAGGAGAGGGGAGAGACACATGACCTCATCCATATCAATGGCATAGCTGTTGAACGTGTCCCCAGCTTCAAATTCCTGGGGACCCACATCTCGGAGGACCTGTCCTGGTCAGTTAACACCACCAGCCTGATCAAGAAGGCCCATCAGCGCCTCTTCTTCTTGAGGACACTGAAGAAGAACCATCTGTCAACTGACATCCTGGGCAACTTCTACCGCTGCGTGATAGAGAGTACCCTGACCAACTGTGTCACAGTCTGGTATAGGAGCTGCTCTGTCGCTGACCGTAAGGCGCTGCAGCGGGTGGTGAAAACCGCCCAACGCATCACAGGGACTCCACTTCCATTTATAGAGGACGTCTACAGGAAAAGATGTCTGCGCCAGGCACGCAGCATTCTTAGGGACTCCAACCATCCTGCTCATGGACTGTTCCAGCTTCTCCCCTCCAGAAGGCAATTCAGAAGCCTTCGGACTAGAACCAGCAGGTTTAGGAACAGTTTCTTTCCAACAGCTGTCACATTATTGAACTTAGTTCCCCGCTGACTCTCTTACCATCATTTCTTACCATCCTCACCTGTACATAACTGCCCATCTAACTTATTGTACATTATTTGCACATAACAGTACTCTTAACTTTCTGCACTGCTGCATATATTTGCATATATTTGCTTAAATTGCACATACTGTTAATTACCGTATATACTGCACTGCTGTCCTTTGCACTTCTGATTGGATGCTAAACTGTGTTTCGTTGCCTTGTATTCATACATGTGTAATGACAATAAAGTTGAATCTAATCTAATCTAATCTAATCTAATCTAATTGACTCGGGGGCTGAGCAGAGTTTCATATCAGGAGACCTGGCAACCCGGTTAGGGCTCCCATGTCAAACTCTTCAGCCACCGCTCAAGCTCATTGCCCTATCTAAAGCCCCCCTAACGACCATTTCTCAGCAGACTACCCCAGTGTCGGTGATTGTTTCTGGGAACCACCGGGAGGATCTACGTTTTCTGGTGCTGCCCTCTTCCACTTCCTCGATCATCCTGGATTATCCCTGGCTGCGGCTGCATAACCCTTCATTCGACTGGCAGACAGGGAGCATCTCTTCATGGAGTTCGTTCTGCCTCAGCGCGTGCCTGCAGTCCGCGGCATGTGCCCCGTCGGTGTCTGTGGCCCCGCGTGTGTCTCCTCCCCCGGATCTGTCCAAGGTGCCAGTTGAGTATCACAACCTGGGGGGTGGTCTTCAGTAAGTCGCGGGCGCTGTCCCTTCCCCCCCACCGCCCTTATGACTGCGCTATTAATCTCCGGGCTGGTGCCCCGCTACCGTTGAGCCGTTTGTACAGTCTGTCTGCTCCGGAACGGGAGGTGATGGATACGTATATCAAGGAATCGCTCAGCTCTGGTATCATCCGCCCGTCTTCCTCAGCGGTGGGGGCGGGATTCTTCTTTGTGGGAAAGAAGGATGGCTCCCTGCGACCATGCATTGACTTCAGGGGGCTTAATGACATTACGGTGAAGGACAAGTATACCCTGCCCCTCATGGACACGGCCTTTGATTCTCTCCAGGGGGCCTCGTGGTTTACCAAATTGGATCTCCGCAACGCGTACCATCTCGTGCGGATCAAGGAGGGAGATGAGTGGAAGATGGGCTTCCGGACCCCAAGCGGCCACTTCGAATACCTGGTGATGCCATTTTGGCTGACCAACGCTCTGGCCGTCTTCCAGCGCCTAATCAACGATGTCCTCCGGGATTTCCTGGGCGCTTTCATCTTTGTATACCTGGATTACATCCTCATCTTCTCCCGATCGCTTGAGGAGCTCCGGGTGCACATGAGGCGGGTCCTCCAGCGGCTCCTGGAGAACCAACTGTTCGTGAAAGCTGAGAAGTGTGAGTTCCACGCTAGGAGGACGTCCTTCCTCAGTTTTGTGATCGCGCACAACCAGGTTCTCCCCGATCCGGCCAAGGTCAAGGCAGTGGTGGATTGCACCCCCCCCCCGTCCATGAAGCAACTGCAGCAGTTCTTGGGGTTTGCCAATTTTTACCGCCACTTCGTGCCCAAGTACAGCACGGTGGCTCGCCCACTGACCTATCTCACGTCCCCGAAGGTCCCCTTCTACTGGACGGAGGAGGCCACAGCGGTGTTCGACGCTCTCAAGAGGGAGTTTTCGTCGTCCCGCGTCCTGACGCAGGTGGAGCCGGCTCTCCAGTGCCTGGTTGAGGTGGACACATCAGACTCCGGGGTGGGGGCAGTACTCTCTCAGCGCTCCCCAACAGACGGGGTGATCCGCCCCTGCGCCTTCTTCTTACATCGCCTGTCTCCAGCAGAGAGAAATTACAGCATTGGCGATAGGGAGCTGTTGGCGTTGAAGCTTGCATTGGAGGAGTGGCGTCACTGGCTGGAGGGTGCTGCCCAGCCTTTTGTGGTTTGGACCAACCATAAGAACCTGGAATACCTGAGGACAGCTAAACGGTTGAACTCTCGTCAGGCCCGCTGGTTTCTCTTCTTTGGTCAGTTCGACTTTACTATCACCTACCGCCCCGGAGAAAAGAACACTAAGCCGGACACCCTCTCCAGGCAGTTCTCGGCGGAGGCATCCGAGGACCAAGAACAGACGATCCTCCCCCCATCCTGCGTTGCGGGCGCCCTCTTGTGGAACATCCGGGAGAAGGTTATGAAGGCAGAGGAGGCTGAGCCTGATCCAGGAGGTGGCCCCCCGGGGCGGTTGTTCGTTCCCACGTCGGTCTGGGGTGAGGTCATTCAATGGGCTCATGCCTCGAAGTTGGCATGCCACCCTGGGGTGTCTCTCACAATTGTGCTCCTCCAGAGGGCGTTTTGGTGGCCGGGGCTGCGGAAGGACGTCAATACCTACATCCGGGCCTGCGCTCAGTGCGCCACCGGGAAGTCTTCCTCCTCTCCTCCAGCTGGACTGCTCCACCCCCTGCCGGTTCCTAGTCATCCCTGGTCGCACATTGCTCTGGATTTCATGACAGGCTTCCCACCATCAAATCATTTTACAACGATCCTGACCATTGTCGATCGCTTCTCCAAGGCGGCCCACTTTGTTCCCCTCCGGGGGTTGCCAACGGCGCGGAAGACAGTGGACCTGCTGGTTCAGCACATCGTTCGCCTCCATGTGATCCCCACGGACGTCGTCTCGGATCGGGGGCCCCAGTTTGTCTCACAGGTTTGGAGGGCGTTCTGCCAGGCATTAGGATCAACAGTGAGCCTGTCATCTGGTTACCACCCTCAGAGCAATGGGCAGTGTGAACGAGCGAATCAGGAACTGGAGGCCACCCTACTCTGCGTCACTACCTCAGAATCAGAATCAGAATCAGCTTTATTGGCCAAGTATGCACAACACATACAAGGAATTTGACTTTGGCTAAAAACTTGCTCTCGTTGTTCAGGTGAAGGATTTAAATAAGGATTCAATGACAACCAGAGTATGTACAGTAAATTACAGTCTGTCCACGTTTCTATAAAAGGATGCAAATATATACAGGAATATATGCAGTTATTTACTCGGACTAACCACACTTTGCAGAAATATATGAAAAAATATACAATCACACAGTATTTCAATGTGGACTCAGATTCAGTGATATAATGTGAATGAAGTAAAAAGCAGTGTGAGAGTTATGTGCAATGTAATAATGGATGAAAAGTCATGAGTACAGCAACAGGTAGGACTAGGTGAATGTTAGGAGTTCATCCTAACAGGTTCACCTCCAGTCCCTCTTCATGGAGCAGCCACCTGCCGTGGACTGAGTATGCCCACAATTCCACAGTTTCGTCACCTGCTCAGCTGCAGCACGAGACCAGCACTACACACCTCACTGAACATACACACACTCGCACACAATACACTGGGTGAAAATAAAATGATAATTGTATCTCCTCGAGTTTGTCTTCTGTCCCCTGGGTCCAGAAATTATGTCAGAGCCTGTCTACTCATTCTCCTCTGACTTCTGGCATCAACAAGGCATTTGGGCCCAGAGAACTGCTGCTCCTTGGTCATTTTCTCTTTTTTCAGAGAAAGAAAAATAGATACGTTTAAGTTTTGCAAAGTAACCAGCATCTTTTGCTGGCAAGTGGCCACGAGATGGGAGTGTACAAAGTTTGAAAGATACAAAATGATAGAAGGGAGTAAAAGGAATGAGCACGCAGGTCATTTTCTGTGTACTGATAATGAAGGAAAAGGGTGAGAAAAAGGCAAAACAACAACAACAACAAAAAAAACTTCTAATGAAGCAGGTATTTTTGAAGGAGCTACCATTAGAAAACTTTGTCAGTATATTCTATTTATTAACATGGATTTACTATTAGTCATTGGAAACTAATCAGTCATAAAAACATAATAGAACATGGATTATTGCATGGAACACAAAAAAGATATTTATTTAAGATATTTATTTAATATTTAATGATTATATGATCATTTTCTGTTTGAGGACAGTCACTATTAGTTGTAAAAGATACGAGGGAGGGCTGAAAAGTCCATAGTGGTTACATTTGACCAAATGTGGTTTATTTTTTTAACTGCAGGGATCCAAGCACTGCAACACCAGTGGAAGAAGTATGTGGACCAAAGGGGAGACTATGTTGAAAAATAAACCAAATTTGGTCAAATTTGACCACTATGAACTTTTCAGCACCCCCACCCCCCGCCCTTGCAGCAGAAAGAAATGCAGAGAATGCAGAAAAACAGTCACACATACATATATTTATCCACCTTTCTCCTTTTCCTGCCTCAGGGCTTGGGTCAGGTGTAGGGATGGGCATTTATTTCTAGTATTGATACTTCAATACCAGCTGGTCGATATTTTCAGTCAATACCTTTTTAAATATCGCAATACCACCATGTTAATTCAAAACATGCAATTTGTTTTCACTTATGAGAGTTTTAGGCATTAAATTTATGTGTGAAAACTGGTGAAAAACCAGCCCAGGTATATTTTAGCGATGATCTGCCATGTCACATGATTATGGCAGCCTATGTCAGAGCCGAAGACTCATTACGCACTGCGCAGCCTCAGTCAAGCACTCACTGACCCACGTGCAGTGAGCTCAGCAGAAGTATTACTTATGAAATGTTACACCAGGGGTGTCCAATCATGTGCCTTGGAGGGCCAAGACCCTGCAGGTTTTCTCTTCTACCCATTCTCTTCAGCAGGTGTTTTCACTTATCAGCAGTCAGTGAGAAGAAATTCAGTGGAATCTGCTGTTTAAGACACTGGTTGGAGGCAAAGCCTGCAGAGTCTTGGCCCTCCATGGCACATGATTGGACACCCCTGTGTTACACCATTCATCCAAATTCTATAGTGATACCAAGCAGCATAATTTTGAAAAATAAACAAAATAAGCACTATTTAAGTTTGTAAAATAATAGTGTAAAAATAAAATAAATCCATCCATTTTCTACTGCTTTTCTGGAGGTCTGGGTTGCGAAGGCAGCAGTTCAAGCAGAGAAGCCAAGACTTCCCTCTTCACAGCCACCTGCTCCAGCTCTTCAAAGAGGACACCAAGGTGTTCCCAGACCAGCTGGGAGACATAGTCTCTCCAGCGAGTCCTGGGTCTGCCCCGGGGTCTCCTCTCAGTGGGACGTATCGAAAACACCTCAAGTGGGAGGTGTCCAGGAGGCATCCTGATCAGATGCCCATACCACCTCAACTGGCTCCTTTCACTGTGGAGGAGCAGCAGTTCTACTCTGAGCCTCTCCCGGATGACTGAGCTCCTCATCCTATCTCTAAGGGTGAGTCCAGTAATCCTACAGAGAAAGCTCATTTCAGCCGCTTCTATCCGCAATCTCATTCTTTCAGTCATTACCCAAAGCTCATGACCATAGGTGACGGTAGGAACGTAGCTTGACTGGTAAATCCACAGCTTTGCCTTAGAGCTAAGCTCCCTCTTCACCACAACAGACCGGTACAACGTCTGCATCACTGCAAATGCTGCTCTGATCTGTCTGTTAATCTCTCACTCCATTCTCCCCTGACTCGTGAATGAGGCCCCGAGATACTTAAACTCCTCCACTTGGGGCAGGAGCTTGTCCCCAACCCAGAGAGGACAATCCACCTTTTTCCGGCTGAGGACCATGGACTTGGATGGAGGTGCTGATTCTCCTCCCAGCCACTTCGCACTCAGCTGCAAACCATCCCAGTAAGACCTGTAGGTCATTGCTGGATGAAGCCAACAGGATAACATCATCTGCAAGCAGCAGAGATGAGATCCTGTGGTCACCAAGCATGACACCCTCCATTCCCTGGCTGCACCTAGATCAGAATCAGAATCAGAATAAAATTTATTGCCATTGTTCATGTAATACACAAACTAGGAATTTGTCCCGGTGCAATGCTGCAACATTAGACATAAATTAACACAAGAGATAAAAAAAATAGAAAACTATACATGCAATAAAAATAAAATAAAAATAAATAATGCTGTTCTATACGATTTTTAAATATATTAAGAAACAACAGATATTGTGGAGTCCCATGTAGTACAGTTCGGCAGTGAAAAAAAGAATGATAATTGTACATGAGTCCAGTTGAGCTGCTGTACCTGGTGCACAAAAGTCTAATAAGTCATTTAGAGTTCAGCAGTCTGATTGCAGAGGGGAAAAAACTGTTCATGTAACGAGAAGTTTTAGTCCGAATGGACCGTAGTCTCCTGCCTGAGGGGAGGGGAGCAAACAGTGTGTATCCAGGGTGTGAAGGGTCGGCTGTGATCCGACCTGCACGCCTCCGGGTCCTGGAGATGTACAGGTCCTGGAGGGATGGAAGCTTACAGTCGATCACCTTCTCAGCAGTGCGCACAACGCGCTGCAGTCTTAGTCTGTCCCTGACAGTGGCTCCCGCATACCACACGGTGATGGAGGTGGTGAGGATGGACTCGATGATGGCCATATAAAACTGCACCAACATCTTGGTGGGGATCTTGAGCTTCCTCAGCTGCCGCAAAAGAACATACTCTGCTGGGCCTTTTTGATAAGATAACATGTCTATAAAAATTATGAACAGGATTGGTAACAAAGGACACCAATTTATTATTATTCAAGCTGCCCTTAAATAAATAAATAGTAAAATAAATATTAAAACCATTGCATTGTGAAAAAAAAATACACATATGCTGCTTGGTATTACCATAGAATTTAGATGAATGGTGAAACATTTCAGAAGTAAAAAATACTTGAATCCAGTTGACTTGACTAAGCTTTCATACAGCATACTTACCCGCCTGGATGACTGAGAATCTTCACCAAATTAATAAATTGAATTAATTTTGCGTTCATTTTAAGTCTTAATTATTTTTTCAACTTCTTTTTTTTAATTTTAAATAAAAAAAAATCATTTTATTTTTATTTACTTTGCTCTTTGTTCTATTTTGTGATAATTTTGTAAGCATTTCTTTCAAGTATTTATGTTCATGGGTTTTATTCATATTTTATATTGCCCTTGCAATGAAGTTGTTAATGAAACTGCAATCATGTGATTTTCCTTTAAGGGGCAAAAAATATCAGTGTTAGGAGTGGGATTCAAATCGCGATTCTTGGGTCATGATTTGCTCCTGTCACGATTCAATGATAATCATGATATCACGATAATCGAGGATCACAATCCCATATATTTCAAATTTTTTCACCCTATTCAACCTCAAATCATATTCCAAAGTAAAACTGTTGATATCTATTTCATATAATAAAGTTTTCTCAGGGCTTCATTTTTCGCCGAGACACGTCTGCATGAACTTACAGCATGGGCTTATTGTTGTAGGCTGAGCTAACGGAGAAAGAGGCCGTAAGATGGCCGACCCTCCTTATAATGGCTTGGCGTGATGACGTCACCACACGGCTGCCTCATCACGCCGATGCCCGTTAACCCTGTAGTTTCCTTATACTACATTCACCCCACCACCCACCCCCTTGGAAAAACAGAGAACAACATATATTCAAATTGACCCTCCCCAATTTGGTACATACAGAACACAGAACTAGCTAGGGCTAGGGAGAAGACCACTGCGTAGCCCAGCGCAACTGAGTGGGTTATTCTACCACTATCAGTGGGCAGCCGTGCCCCTAGCTACACAGTCCTCTCTCTTTTTTTTTCTCTGAGGGGCAGTTCAGTTGGAGGGGCTCTGAGGTGAGCTCATGGTGGACGCACCCCTGGAGGTGCCAGCTGCAGCAGGCCCGGGTGCCATCTCACCTGAGCCACGGCACGCTCGTCAACAATGTCCCAGCCGGGATCCCACACCAGCTAGGTTGGCTCCAACAATGCGTCTTGATCCGCAGCAGCTGCTCTCACCTTTCGCAGACGGATGGCTTGCTATTTCGATCCATCTGCCATCTGAATGGCGACTGTTTCGCAGCTGTGCAGCGATCTTCATAGGTGTTGTGGTGGTGATGATATTAAGGCCGACTGTGAGCCTGGTCGCTTGGTTCTGTGGACCCGAACCCATTTCATCACTGTGAGCGACCGTCTGTTTGGCTGCATTCGGCATTGTGGTTGTGATGTTATGACTCTTACGCCTGTACAGGGCATCCACCAGGCTGTGGTGGTTCTGCTACATCCTGTTGGGTCACGGACTCTTCATCCTTTGTTTCAGTGGTGTCTCCTGGAGCTGATGCCGGTTGTGGAGTCGGAAGATGTCTGGTGGTTCGATTGTGTTTTGTTCAGTCGCGGACTATTCATCCTGTGGCTCAGTGGCGGCTCCTGGAGGCTGGTGCCGAGCTTGGATTTGGAAGCAGTCCAGCTTCTTCTCTCTCTCACCTGGTGCTGGTTGAGGTCAGGGTGATGTGTAGCTGTTGTTGGCGATGGGACGCGCCCTGGGCCATCCTCAGTCACCGGGGTCCCCTCTCTCCACGAACTCCCTCTCCTGCGGCTTCATGGCGGCTGCCTGAAGCTCATGCTGGGCAAGGATTGGAGGTGAGTCCGGTTTGTTCTCCCTTTCTCCTGGGAAGTCTGGTCGTGGCGATACAGTGCATCCGGAAAGTATTCACAGCGCTTCACTTTTTCCACATTTTGTTGTGTTACAGCCTTATTCCACAAGGGATTAAATTCATTTTCTCCCTCAAAATTCTACACACAATACCCCATAATGACAATGTGAAAACATTTTTTTTTTAGATTTTTGCAAATTTATTAAAAATAAAAAAACTTAAAAAAAATCACATGCACATAAGTATTCACAGCCTTTGCCATGAAGCTCATGATTGAGCTCAGGTGCATCCTGTTTCCACTGATCGTCCTTGAGATGTTTCTACAGCTTAATTTGAATCCACCTGTGGTAAATTCAGTTGATTGGACACGATTTGGAAAGGCACACACCTGTCTATATAAGGTCATACAGTTGACAGTGCATGTCAGAGCACAAACCAAGCTTGAAGTCAAAGGAATTGTCTGTAGACCTCAGAGACAGGGTTGTCTCGAGGCAGAAATCTGGGGAAGGGTACAGAAAAGTTTCTGCTGCTTTGAAGGTCCCAATGAGCACAGTGGCCTCCATCATCCATAAATGGAAGAAGTTCGGAACCACCAGGACTCTTCCTAGAGCTGGCTGGCTGTCTAAGCTGAGCAATCGGGGGAGAAGGGCCTTAGTCAGGGATGTGACCAAGACCCCGATGGGCACTCTGTCAGAGTTCTAGTGCTCCTCCATGGAGAGAGGAGAACATTCTACGAGGACAACCACCTCTGCAGCAATCCACCAATCAGGCCTGTATGGTAGAGTGGCCAGACGGAAGCCACTCCTTAGTAAAAGGCACATGGCAGCCCACCTGGAGTTTGTCAAAAGGCACCTGAAGGACTTGCAGACTATGAGAAACAAAATTCTCTGGTCTGATGAGGCAAAGATTGAACTCTTTGGTGTGAATGCCAGGCATCATGTTTGGAAGAAAGCAGAAACTGGTCATAACCACGCCAATGGTGGTGGCAGCATCATGCTGTGGGGATGTTTTTCAGCGGCAGGAACTGTGAGACTAGTCAGGATAGAGGGAAAGATGAATGCAACAATGTACAGAGACATCCTGGACGAAAACCTGCTCTGGAGCCCTCTTGATCTCAGACTGGGGCAACAGTTCATCTTTCAGCAGGACGGCTCTAAGTACACAGCCAAGATATCGAAGGAGTGGCTTCAGGACAACTCTGTGAATGTCCTTGAGTGGCCCAGCCACAGCCCAGACTTGAATCCAGTTGAACATATCTGGAGAGATCTGAAAATGGCTGTGCACCGACGCTTCCCATCCAACCTGATGGAGCTTGAGAGGTGCTGCAAAGAGGAATTGGCAAAACTGCCCAACGATAGGTGTGCCAAGCTTGTGGCATCATATTCAAAATACTTGAGGCTGTACTTGCTACAAACCTGCATCAACAAAGTATTGAGCAAAGGCTGTGAATACTTATGTACATGTGATTTCTTAGTTTTTTATTTGTAATAAATTTGCAAAAATCTCAAAAAAAAAACTTTTTTCACATTGTCATTATGGGGTATTGTGTGCAGAATTCTGATGCACTGTATGTTGTTGCCGTTAGTAGAACCTGTGCTGGGTTGTTGTGTTCCAGGGTTCCAATAGACACGGGTTCCCTTTCCTACAGCTCTGCAGTGGCTCCCTGAGGCTTATGCTGCCCGAGGAACTGAGGCGAGTCCAGTCGCTGCTCTCCCTCTACGCTGTGGTCACTCTCTGTGCTGTATTTTCCCTCAAGCTTGATACTGATTAGCTCATCTCTTAAGGATCCAAAGGCACACATGCTTGCAAAGACTCAGACCTCCAAGACATAACGCTGAGTTGACTCACCCGCCTTTTGATTGTGGTTGAAGAAAGCCACTCTTCGGGCTGTAACATTGGTCCAGCCATAGTAATATCTCTCTATCAGAATCACGCATTCGCCAAATGAGTCCACTTGACCCAGAGTATGGAGCACACGCCTTCCTTCCTCGCCTAGACTGAGAACCAATACACTCTTTAGTTTCTTGTCGTCAGTGCCCTTCAGATCAGCCATGTTGACATAATCTTTAAATGTGTCGAACCAGCGGTGCCACAGGACGCTGGACGAACCTGCTACAGACCCAGCAGCATGGAGAACACCCACAAGTGGGACCTGCACTCATTCCAGCAGAATAGACGTTTAGGATTCTCTTCCGTCATCATAGACCGACGGAGGCCGACGACAAAAGTCGTAAATCATTCGCCAAAACGGCAATAATGGAATTATGTTTTGACCGGGATCCACGAGCGGACCAGCGTCGCGTTTGTCTGACAATGGGGAAGAGAAGTTCGCCAGGACTCTGCTGCTGTGAAGAGGTAAGGTGTTATAAGCTAAATTATTATTTATCCCTGAAAATTGTAATCAAAAAATGACTTCTGACCGATCGGTAAATTACAACTGTACAGTGCACGAAGTACGAAGTGCGTGCGCCGTGATAAACGGTTCATTTGCCGTGTTTGGACCGTGAAGGCCAGCGGGGGGGGGGGGGGCGTTCACGGTCCGAACGCCCCCCGGTCCGCGGGGGGAAGCATATGAGTCTATTCCGTCATGTAGCGATGGCCGTCCTCTGTAGCGGGGGGGGAAGACAACCCCCCCCCACACACACACAGTAGCGGGGGGGGGGGGGAAGCCGCTGTGACAGCATTGCTGTGGAAACATGCAACGAGTGTAATCCGTCATGTAGCGAGGGCCGAACTCCGTCCTTTGTAGGGGGGGGGTTGTCCCCCCCCCCACACACACACATACAGACACAGCCCTGAATGTGACCTTTCATTAGAGCCCAAAATGAAGATTCTGCATTGAATTATTCAAAAGTTACAGACGTTTTTCCAAACTGTGCCATTTGGCACAATTTGGCACAATTCCAAAATGCCTGGGAACAGCCTGAGAACAAAGCTGTGTAATATATTCATTTTTTGTGGTATTGTTACCAAATTTGGATCTCAGCTTGATAACACTTGGTTCTACATTTCTGTTGCATTTTCCAGCCGGATCGGACAGCTGTGTGTTATTTGCAAGCATTTGTATCCAAAAAAACACCGTGGCCAAATTTATTTTCTTCAAGTTCAGTATGTTTAGATGACTGTAACTCAGTGGCTGGAGCACGTAGAGAGATTATGTTTTTTTTGCCAAAAAATTCAAAGTGTTTTCTTTTAAATGAGACCAACCCCATGAAGATGCTGCAAAGGGTTGAAGAACAGCTTTCGATTTACTTTGGGCACATTATTTTTTGGCATTTTTAGGAAAATTGCCCGGATTGCAAGGCGTTGAGGTAATTCAATAAAATACCTTACACTTATTTTGAGAAAATTGTTTTTTAAATGTAAGATCAGCAGATTATAAAACCATGAACGCTTTCAACTGCATGTTGAATTTAAACTTAATCTATGAGTTCATATAATTTGTAAATCTGACTCTGAAAGCATCAGTCCCTCACCAGCCATGAACCTCACCGCATGTCACTGACCAGGTGTTATAAAGGAAAATGTAGTAACGAGTAATTTCCTGTAGGTGGCAGCCAAGTCTATAACTAGGTAGAAAGGTGTGGTGTTTTAATTGTGGAATAGAAGAAGAAGCGATGCTGGCGGATTGAAGAAGCCAGTGCGTCAGCTGTGTTCGAAATGTTTACTCCCTTCCCATATACAGGTACATCTCAAAAAATTTGAATATCATGAAAAAGTTCAATATTTTTTGTCACTCATTTTAGAAAGTGAAATTCATATATAGAATCATTACACAGAGCGTGATATATTTCAAGTGTTTATTTTAATTTTGATGATTATGGCTTACAGCCCATGAAAACCCCCAATTCAGTTTCTCAAAAAAAATTTGAATATTACATAAAATTAATTTTAAAAAATAGTTTTTAAACAGAAATGTAGGCCAACTGAAAAGTATGTCCATGTACACACTCAGTACTTGGTCAGGGCTCCTTTTGGATTAATTACTGTATCAGTGTGGCATGTCATGTTGGTGATCAGCGTGTGGCACTGCTGAGGTGTTATGAAGGTCCAGGTTGCTTTGACAGTGGTCTTCAGCTCATCTACATTGTTAGGTCTGGTGTCTCTCATCTTCCTCTTAACAATACTCCATAGATTATCTATGGGGTTTAGGTCAGGAGAGTTTGCTGGCCAATCAAACAAAGTGATGCCATGGTCATTAAACCAGGTTTTGATACTTTTGGCAGTGTGGGGGAGGTGCCAAGTCCTGCTAGAAAATGAAATCAGCTTCTCCATAAAGCTCATCAGCAGAGGGCAGCATGAAGTGCTCTAAAATTTACTGGTAGACGACTGCGCTGACTTTGGTCTTTATAAAACACAGTGGATCAACACCAGTAGATGACATGGTTCCTCAAATCATCACTGACTGTGGAAACTTCACACTAAACCTCAAGCAACTTAGATTCTGTGCCTCTCCACTCTTTCTCCAGACTCTGGGACTTTAATTTACAAATGAAATGCAAAATTTACTTTTATCTGAACAGAGGTCATCTGCTGGTGTTTGTCCACTGTATTTTATCAAGACCAAAGTCAGCACAGTCGTCTACCAGGAAATTTTAGAGCACTTCATGCTTCCCTCTGCTGACAAGCTTTATAGAGAAACTGATTTCATTTTCCAGTAGGACTTGGTACCCCCCCCCCCCACACACACACACGCACACACTGCCAAAAGTATGAAAACCTGGTTTAATGACTATGGCATCACTTTGTTTGATTGGTCAGCAAACTCTCCTGACCTAAACCCCATAGAGAATCTATGGAGTATTGTCAAGAGGAAGATGACAGACACCAGACTCACTATCAAAGCAACCTGGACCTTCATAACACCTCAGCAGTGCCACAGGTTGATCATCTCCATGCCACACCACATTGATACAGTAATTAATTCAAAAGGAGCCCCAACCAAGTATTGAGTGCGTACATGGGCATACTTTTCAGTCGGCCAACATTTCTATTAAAAAAAAATACTTTTTAAAATTAATTTTGTGTAATATTCTAATTTTTTGAGAAACTGAATTTGGGGTTTTCATGGGCTGTAAGCCATAATCATCAAAATTTAAATAAATAAACACTTGAAATATATATCTGTCTGCGTAATGAATCTATATAATATATGGATTTCACTTTCTGAAATGAGTGACAAAAAATATTAAACTTTTTCATGATATTCTAATTTTTTGAGATGTACCTGTAGTGTACTTTACAGTGAATCAGCCATTTTGCAGTGCTGTTCGAAATCTTAACTGAAAATTTCATTCACTATATAGTACACTCAAAATATCCCACAATGCATTTTGAAAAGTAGTGTACAACAGATGGTCACTGCATTAGCAAATATATCCCATAATGCAATGCGCAGCTAACAGAGCAGTAAGAGGAGTCCTTCACATCACAACATAAACTACCTTAAGGTGTTTTTAATTATTAATTCAGCAAAAACGATTTTATTTAATACATATTTACTACAAATTACATGCAGGAATTCATTTTTTACCACTGTTAATCTGTTATGTTTTACTGTCTCACCATGGTGACATCATTAACCGCGCCATGAAAACAAGCTCAGTAGTGTCCGAAAGCTGTTAATTTTATTGTTATATTGAGTTTACTATATAGTCCACTATATCTAAATTCACTATACAGCAAGTAGGGAGGGAGGGAATGAGTGAACATTCCGAACAAAGTTGCCAAGTCTGTCGGGTTGTTTTATGAATTTTATGAACTATTTTCTTCACAGTTGGCCCCCTTTTTATTACAAGTTTTTAACGAAAGCATTCTGGCTACTAACCTGCCCTGGAGTTGGACTCAAGGATTGATCACTTTAATTCCAAAGCCTCACAAAGATCCACTATACATTGACAATTGGCGTATATGCCTCCTTAATAATGACTATAAAATTCTGGCCCTAATATTTGCCTCTAGAATTAAAACAGTTTTGAATTATTTAATTGATGAAGAGCATTCATTCATTCATTCATCTTCTTCCGCTTAATCCTTTTTGGGTCGTGGGGGGGCTGGAGCCTATCCCAGCATCTTTGGGCGAGAGGCAGGGTACAATCAGGCTTTATGCCCAACAGACATCTCTCCAACAATATCAGGCTTGTTCTGGATCTTCTGGACGATTCACATTTAATACAAGATAACAGTTTTATTTTATTTTTAGATTTTTTTTAAGGCTTTTGATTCAGTTGAGCACAATTTCTTCTTTCTTTCCCTTAAAAAAATTTGTCTTTGGTAACTTTTTTTGTGACGCTGTTAAAACTTTATTTAATAATGCCAGCTGCTCCATTAAACTTAAATATGGTTCATCACCACTATTTAACGTAAAACGAGGCATATGTCAAGGTTGCCCCTTATCCCCTTATTTTTTCTTACTTGCTGCTCAACTCCTCTGTTCTCATATTAAATCCAGTGATCTACAGGGTATCTCACTCACTGGCAGAACCATCATCATCACTCAACTGGCTTGTTTACAGCCAGTTTACAGCCTTGTTTCTTAAAGATGGTTCACAAGTTCACTCTACCGTCCATTCTTTAGATCTGTTCTCCAAAGCATCTGGTCTTAAACTAAATCTTAAAAAAAATGTGAATTATTAGCTATTAAAGACTGTAATTTGGATTCTATCTCAAACATCCCAATTAAGAGCTCTGTCACCTACTTAGGCATATCTACAGTATAGGAAAAAACGAGTCACAGAGATGCTCCACCAACTTCACTCCCCTCATTAACAAAACTAAGAAAAAATTAAATCATTGACTTTTCAGAGACTTATCTCTTTGAGGAAGGGTTTTACTTTCAAAGGCTGAAGGTTTATCCAGATCAACATATGCTGCTCTGTCACTACATGTAGATCCTCAAACAAGTAAAACTACTGAGAAAATTCTCTTCAATTTTATTTGGAAAAATTGTACTCACTATATCAAAAAAATCAGTCCTAATGAATGAATATAATAAAGGTGGCTTAAATGTTTTGGACTTCACAAATTTAAATTATACATTCAAAGTTAAATGGATAAGAAATTTTCTGAAATGTCCCAATTCTCCTTGGAATTTTATCCCTCATTATGTTTTCACCTCACTGGGAGGCCTTAACTTTTTACTTTTATGCCCTTACAACATTGAAAAACTTCCCACGAAGCTGTCTTCTTTCCACAAACAAATGCTGCTGGCTTGGTCCTTAATATACAAGCATAACTTTACTAACTACTAACTAACTAACTAACCTGCACTTATATAGCGCTTTTCTAGTCACAAAGACCACTCAAAGCGCTTTCATTAATACTAACCCTCTATTCTAAGGGCCTATAGGGAACAGATATCTAGGGACAATTTAGAACAGCCAATTAACCTAACATGCATGTTTTTGGCATGTGGGAGGAAACCGGAGAAATCCCGGAGTAAACCCACGCAACACGGGGAGAACATGCAAACTCCACACAGATCACTGTTGGTCGGGGGCTGGGATCGAACCCACGATCCCACGATCCCCACAATCCCCCGGCCAAGGGTAAACTGTGCTGCCGCAGTGCTAACCACTGCGCCACCGTGCAGCCCAACTTTAGTCCTCACAAGTTTGATATATGGAATAATAAATACCTCCTTTATAAAAGCAAATCAATATTTTATCAACGCTGGTTTGAAAATAACATCATACTAGTAAGCCAGTTATTCAATCAAGATGGCCTTTTCTTTAGTTATTCTGAGTTTATTCATCGCTTTGGTATCCCTGTCACCCCCCCCCCCCCCCAAAAAAAAGAATATTCTGTTGTTTTCGATGCTATCCCATCTGGTGTCCGTTATCGCTATAAAGGTTGGGAAGAAAGTAATTGTCCTATTCTGATTGATGCAATGCACACTAGTGTTGGCAAAACCTGTCTCTCTGCTCGTATCAAAAATCCAAACAAGGCTATCAGAAAGCTTTTCCAACAAGACATTGTAAATATGCCAGCCTCCATGTATCAATGGAGTAATTATACTGATAATATTTGCTGGAAAAGGGTATGGCTACTGCCACAAAAATTCTTTCTTACTGTAATAACTCTTTTTCTCTCTCTGTAAGAGTGTGCTCAAGAATTGAACAGTTAGCACAAAACCATATAAAATACATCAGAAGATTAATAATCACATAAGAAGTACTGTATCACAACTTATCTGTTTAGTTGAACCATGCAGACAATAATCACAGCTGTGAGGTCTTGGTCCCAGCACAACCTGACAGACTGAAGGACCCCAAAAAACAATAAAATCGAGTATGTATAGCTTCTGGTCTGGGGTGGTCCCCAGACCCCAACAATGGCTCTCTTGTTAAGGATTGCTGACTCCATCAGATGCCTTCTCTTCCGCAAATGGTCGCCAGCCAGGTGCATCCTGCTGCCGCTCCACTATCTCTAATTGCAACCCTGAACCCAGGTTCACCTCACCCCTTTTTATGTGTGAGCAGAAGCAATCTTTTGTTGCCAAGCGATGGAGGGTGTGTGTGTGCAGAGCTAAAAGCCCACATCCTGTTATGTTAAGCGTGTAGCAGTGCAAAAAACTTCATACAGCAAAAAGCACATTGTGTAAAAAATATTTAATATCCTAATCTTATCTAAACATTTCTACCACAGAATTCCCTGAACACTGAAGGCAGGAACATTAACACATAGACCCTGGATGTGCTTTATTCATTGATTATGGCACGAGCGAAAAACCTGTTGGCAGAATATATGTCATTAAACAATCATGTTTATGCATTTTTTATTTTATTTTTTTTTCCGGTTCCGCTGGACCGGTGGCGCCACACGAGATGCCTGCCCGTTGCAACAGCCTTTTTTTTTATCTTCCTTCTTCTTTCTACACCTTTCACTCTATATATATATCACGGACACACAGATCGCCCCAAAGGTCTCCCGAGTCGGCGGACGGAGCCACTGTTTACAGCAGGAGACGTTACAGCAGGAAGAGCTAGTGCTAGCTAGCACTCAACTGCCACCCGGTGCTAACGGTGAAACTCAACATACCGGGAACTGTAGCGAAAACGACGCGGGTGCCTGGCTGGAGTTTAGGCGGTGTGCAAGAAATATAAGACAGAATAATAAAGAGCGATGGCAAGAACCAAGCAGACCGCCCATAAAATCTACTGGAGGAAAAAGCCCCCCAGGAAGCAGCTAGCCACCAAGGCTGCTCGGAAAAGCGCTCCGGCCACCGGCGGAGTGAAGAAGCCTCACTGTCACAGGCCCGTGGCTCTGAAAGAGATCCGTCGCTACCAGAAATCCACGGAGCTGCTCATCCGTAAGCTGCCCATCCAGCGCCTGGTGAGGGAGATCGCTCAGGACTTCAAGACCGACCTGCGCTTCCTGAGCTTCACCGTCATGGCTCTGCAGGAGGCCAGCGAGGCCTACCTGGTGGGTCTCTTCTTTGCTAAGAGGGTCACCATCATGTCCAAAGACTTCCAGCTGGCCCGCCGCATCCGCGGAGAGAGAGCTTAGACTTTCTGCTGCACATTCACCAACCATAATGCTCCGCACTGTGTGTCTATATATATATATATATATTTATAGTAATATGTACATATGTTTACTAGCTGTTCTTGTTTTTTCTTGCCTTCTGATTGTTGCTCTGAGTGTTGCTATCCCTGTGCTGTTGCAATCCTGGAATTTCCCCATTGTGGGACTAATAAAGGCTTATCTTATCTTATTTCTTTTATTCATTGATGCACATTTACAGGCAAAAATTCTCATGCCAGCCCCTCTGCCTGTTGACCTTTAACATAACTTTTATCAATGAATTAAGACACAGCAAAATGGATAAATGATAAATGAGCAAGCAAAACATTTCAAGTCAGAAGATATTTCTGTCCATGTATGCTGTATCCGGACCTCAAGAGCTGCCGTACAACAGAGCTTTAAACCTTCACATCTATTCTGACTACATGATCGCAAATAGTACAATGTTTTGATGATACCTGTAAAAAAGCAAGAAATAAGAAGGGACCAGAGGTTACTAGCACCTGGCCCACTGCGGGAAGGGGGGGGGGGGTGCCTTCAGCACACCCCCTTTTTCATGTAGGTTCATATGCAAGTGTGTGGTGTTGGATGTGTGTACAGTGGACAGAATAGTGGATAGCAGAAATACATATACAGTACATTTCAAACAATAGCCTCTCATTCTTCACTGTTATTCCCAGATTCACAATGGTCATTGTCATGGAGGAGAGACTTAGACTCCACTTGGGAGTGGACTTGAGCCATGATCCTTTGGGCTGGCTCTTTGGACAGGGTAGTGGTTATGCATCTCTCCAGCAAGGTTCTAAGACATGGGATGCAGCAACAGCCCACTACCAGAATCACTGCGATGGAGATGATAATTGTCAGTATAACTGATCGAGTCATGCCTGCCCAATGTCCACAGATAGACTGCAGCCATCCAGTAAAAGCATCTTCCTCAAAACCAGTACTTTGACCAGAGATTAGACACACTCCCCCTGACGCTGCCAAGAGCATGTCAAGGGCAATGCGATTCTGGTAAATCATTAGGGAGGATGCTTTTAATTGTTCATGTATACTTTTTAAGGTCTCAGTGGTGTAGTTTAACATAGGGTCTCCACAATTGGTCACGTGACACAAATCAATAGCCTCTACAGTACGTTTCCCAATTTGAGTTGGCATTTCTAGTTTTGAACCTCTTTTGTCACCTATTGCTGTGTATACCCCGTGATTAGCTGCATAAATCTCATCATGGTGAAGAATTTTCCACCAGATTACTGGGAAAGATGTGATCAATGCTAGGAGCAACAAGAGACAAAGTTGCCCTAGTGGAGCAGTTGGGCAATGTGGGAAACACCATCTTAGCCCACGTTTGCTGTGTCTTCGGCAGTTTGCAATAAAGGTCGGCTTGGCTCAGCTGCTCTTACACAATGGGTCACGTGAATCCAATTACTGAGCTTTCCTTTTTTCCAGACCTGCACTGTATGTGATGTGGCTTTTATCACTTTAAAAGTTCCTTGCCACTTAGGTGAGTTCCAATGTAGTCTCACTACTTTTTGCTACACCCAGTCACCAGATTCCAATGGAGCAGTGTCTCCTTGTCTGTCTTTGTTGAGAATATCTGGAACCTGTTGAGAGAGAGCTTCAGATATTTTTCTGAGACTCTTAATGTACTGTGACAACTCTACAGCTTGACTGTTTCTAGGAGTCAAAGGTGAATCAACAAATGGTCCTGGCATCTTTCTCCCTGTTAGCAGCTCATGAGGAGTCAGGCAGAGCGTCGTGTTGGGGGTAGATCGCAGTGCTATCAGCGCTAATGGCAGTGCATCAACCCATGTCATGCCTGTCCCCATGCATTGTTTGGCTAGCATTCTTTTCAATGTACCATTTGCTCTCTCAACTAGCCCTTGGGAGGATGGATGCACCACAGAACCAAACTTATGCCTTAAGCTTAAGGCACATTCAACTTCCTTCAAATGTTTATTTGCAAAATGTCTGCCATTGTCTGATCACTCTTGGAAACCCATGCCTAGGAATCACTTCCTCAATCAGCCATTTAATCACTTCCTTTGCACTTTCTGTTTTTCTGTTTTACATGCTTTAGCCTCAACCCATCTTGAAAATGTGTCCACACACACCAACAGATATCTGTAGCCTCAGCATCTGTTTTCTGGACCCATGTCTGTAAAGTCAATCACAATGTCTTTCCATGGAAATTCAGGGGCTGGAAAAGCTCCCATAGAAGCCGTTAACGTGCATTTGGGATTGAACTTCTGACATGCTTCACATTCAAAAACAACTAATTCTGCAACCTCAGCCAAATGTGGATGCCACTGTTGGTTAAAATCTCCAACTGCATCTGTTTTTCTTGGAATGTTAGTTTCTGTGCAAATGTTATCACACTTCTTTTATTGCTTGTTTCCTTTATTGCTTTTCACACTTCTTTTACTGCCTGCTCTGCATGCTACAGCTTACAGCTTTGAGGTCACACATTCACGCACACACTTCATGACATTTGCTGAAATCAAATAGAATGGGTCAGCCCGCAGCTGTTCCCAACACATGGATGAAAAAATATAGATTCAATGAGGGACAAACCCCTCCTCTTTGTGTGAGAGAGTGGGTGAGCATTAGGGTGCGATCAGGTTTTATAAAAACTGTAAGTTCCAGAATTCGGGAGCCCACTTTTAAGAAATGGTTTAAGAGCTGGCTTCCAGCGCTGCTTGTACCATACCTCATTTTCAGTAAAATAAGTGAACGTATATTTCATCTCTCAGTCTGGTTATTTAGCCTTCATATAAAAGAACTGGGGGTGAAAGCATTTTAGATGCAACACCACCAATGTGCTTCAAAGCAGAGATTTTTGTTTTTGAGAGATGGCCTTTCAAGTGTGCTTCTCTACACAACAACAACAACACCTCTGCTGGGGCTACTAGCCTTCTATCAACTGACTTCCACAAACCTTCTTCATCCTTCCTTGCTCCTTTCTCTAGCCACCTACTCTTTTCTTCAAGATTTGCCTTTTCTTGTAGCTGCTTGATTTCCTCCTCACCCAATTCCATGTACTTCTGATCTCCTTTCTGTACTATCATATTTGCCTGGGTAGCATAGCCACCTGCTGGCTTAGCAGCCAAATCAGCAGCTTAATTTTCTTCGGTTACAATAGCATTTCCTTTTTGATGTCCTTTGCACTTCAAAATTGCTGCCCTCTTTGGTTGACCCATGGCCTCCAACAGCTCAACCATTTCAGTTAGGTGTCTAATCGGTGTGTTAGTTGAAGTGAGGAATCCTTTTCTTTTCCAGTGTGGCAAATCGACATGTGCAGCCTGGTGAGCATAAGCTGAATCAGTGTATATGTGTGCCTCTTGTTGTTTTTCCTATTGACATAAGATAAGATAAGATAAGCCTTTATTAGTCCCACAATGGGGAAATTCCAGGATTGCAACAGCACAGGGATAGCAACACTCAGAGCAATAATCAGAAGGCAAGAAAAAACAAGAACAGCTAGTAAACATATGTACATATATATATATATATATAGACACACAGTGCGGAGCATTATGGTTGGTGAATGTGCAGCAGAAAGTCTAAGCTCTCTCTCCGTGGATGCGGCGGGCCAGCTGGAAGTCTTTGGGCATGATGGTGACCGTCTTAGTGAAGAAGAGACCCACCAGGTAGGCCTCGCTGGCCTCCTGCAGAGCCATGACGGTGAAGCTCAGGAAGCGCAGGTCGGTCTTGAAGTCCTGAGCGATCTCCCTCACCAGGCGCTGGATGGGCAGCTTACGGATGAGCAGCTCCGTGTTATGACTCGCCGCTCATCAGCGGCACCAGCCGCGCACACACCTGCTCCTCGTCAGCGGCGAGGTATTTAATCCCCTCTGCCCTGGGCTTCGGCCTAAAGCCGTCTCTCTACTTCGGCCCCTTTGCTACTACGGATCTCAAACCGACTAGCGAAGATATCCTGGGTAAGCGCCCCTTACCTCTCTCCTCTAGCTTTCCCCTGTGCACAGGTGGACATTCCCGGCGGCGGACTTCATCACCTCGCCATTGGCTCTACGCTGCTGCCACAGGTACCGCAGGTCGCTGTCTCCCGGGCTCCGCCCTTGTCGACGCCAGCCACCTGTCACAACCAAGTAAGCCAGCTACCATCATTATTCCCTGTATTGGTGTGGTGCCCGTTACCCTTCTCCCTCTGCTCTCTCCCACAGGGTTGTCCGGCTGTACGGCCTCCTGCCCCCATGCCTGACGCAGACGCCACCACCAATACATTCTTATTCCACAGACACGCAGCCATACACTTCCTTGTTGCTAATAAAGCTGTTAAATCTACCCTGAGCCTGCGTGTGTGTCTCCTGGGCCGTGCATTATGTCAGTATGGCTTCAGCAGAGTGGCTCGGCAGACAGCGGGCTCGCACGCCGTCTTTCCACCCTCGAGGCTCGGGTGGATTTAATAGTTCATCAGCAACAGGTGATATTAAATCAATTAATGATCATTACTAACCGATTAGACCGCTTGGACCCCCAGCAGCCGTTCCCCTCGGCTCGTCTGGGTGGCACAGCTCCTGCGGCTCCGGTGGCCGTCCAGCCCGCTCTGGGTGCTCCAACACGGCTCACACCAATCCCCACTCCTGCTCGCTTTAGCGGTAAGCTGGGTGGAGCTCGGGGTTTTATTATGCAGTGTGAGTCCGTGTTTCTTCGCGTTCCCGGAGATTTTCCCTCAGACCATAGCAGAATTGGCTATATAGGTAATCTCCTTGAGGATCGTGCGCTTACCTGGGCTTACACCATTATGGTGAAGCCCAGCTACGCCACCCTCACCTATGGCCAGTTCGTGCGACAATTTCTGGAAGTGTTCGACCATTCGCATTTGGACAGTGTCCAGGTCGACCGTCTTCTCGGACTCCAACAGGGGAGCCGATCGGCGGCCAACTACGCGATCGACTTCCGGGTTACCGCGGAGGAAGTTGGCTGGGAAGAGCGTGCGCTCTGCGGCATCTTCCTCCGCAGTCTAAATTCCGGTCTGAGGGATGAGTTGGCTGGACGGGATACCCCGGAGACGCTGGCGGAGCTGATTTCTCTCACCATCAGTTTGGATAACAGGCTGCGCGAGCGCACCTCCGAGCAGAAGCAGTCTTCTCGCTCGCGGGACGCCTCTGCACGTCTGCCCCAAGCTCGCCCCCTGGCGTTGCCGCCACCGGAGGTCTCCGAGGAGTCGGATCCAATGGTGACGGGCCGGACAAAGCTCCCCCTGGCGGAGAAACAGCGCCGTCGTGACCTGGGCCTCTGCATGTATTGCGGAGGTAGCCAGCACACGGTGGAGCGTTGTCCGGAGAAGCCAAACGAGGTGGTCCGCGAGTCACTGTAGGGGGCCTTGCGGACGCTAATCGGTTAAGTCCCCTCACACATTTGACGCTGCCCATCCGCTTCTGTCACAACCTCACTGGGCACCTCACACATGCACTGGTGGATTCAGGCGCGGAGGGTAGCTTTATTTCACAAAGCCTGACAACCCGACTGGGCATCCACTGTCACCTCCTCGAAACTCCTCTCGCCCTAGTTAATCTCTCCCGAGTTTCCCTGGGAAAAGTAACTCACCAAACATCCCCTGTCCCGGTGATCATCTCAGGAAACCATCGGGAGGATATCTCCTTTTACGTCCTGCCCACCTCAGTAACACCTGTCATCCTCGGTTATCCCTGGCTCCGCCTCCACAACCCCGCCTTGGACTGGAAGACTGGGAAGGTTTCTGCGTGGAGCACTTTCTGCATGGGTACCTGCCTCCAATCCGCGGCCTGCGCCCCGTCCTCGCCTCTCACAGCTCAGGACACCACGCCCCCGGATCTCACCCTAGTGCCCTCAGAGTTCCACGACCTGGGTGCCGTTTTCAGTAAGTCCAAGGCGATGTCTCTGCCTCCTCACCGGCCCTACGACTGCACCATTAACATCCGCCAGGGGGCGCCCTTACCCTCAGGACGCCTGTACAGTCTGTCAGCGCCGGAGAAGGAGGCAATGAACAGCTACCTGAAGGAGTCGCTCAGTGCTGGGATCATCCGACTGTCCTCCTCTCCTGTTGGTGCAGGGTTCTTCTTCGTTGGAAAGAAGGACGGATCTCTTCGTCCTTGTATCGACTATTGAGCTCTCAACGATATCACGGAGAAGGACCGGTACACCCTGCCCCTTATGGACACTGCTTTCCACTCCCTCCAGGGGGCGACCTGGTTTACTAAGCTGGATCTCCGCAGCGCTTACCACCTCGTCCGGATCCGGGAGGGAGATGAGTGGAAAACCGCCTTCCGAACCCCAAACGGGCATTTTGAATACCTCGTGATGCCGTTTGGGTTGACCAACGCTCCAGCCGTCTTTCAGCGCCTCATCAATGACGTCCTCCGGGACTTCATCGGCCTGTTCGTATTCGTCTACCTGGACGACATTCTCATCTTCTCCAGGTCCAGGGATGAACACCGGGTCCACGTGAGGCGGGTCCTGCAGAGACTGCTGGAGAACCGTCTGTACGTCAAGGCGGAAAAATGTGAATTCTACGCCAAGACAACTTCCTTCCTGGGGTTCGTCATCTCCCATGACCAGGTGCTTCCGGACCCAGCGAAGATCAAAGCAGTGGTGGATTGGCCCACACCAACTTCTCGAAAGCAAGTTCAGCAATTCATCGGGTTCGCCAATTTCTACCGCCGCTTTGTCCCGAACTTTGGAGCCATCGTCGGGCCCCTGACCCGCCTCACCTCTCCTAAGACCCCATTCCGGTGGACTGAAGAGGCCGCTTTGGCCTTCCAGGCGCTGAAGACGGAGTTTTCCTCCTCCCGGGTCCTCAGCCAGGTCGATCCCGCGCTGCAGTGCATTGTGGAGGTGGACGCTTCGGACACGGGGGTGGGGGCGGTGTTGTCCCAGCGGTCCCCAGCCAATGGAGTCAAGCGACCCTGCGCCTTCTTCTCTCGGCGCCTGTCCCCGGCGGAACAAAATTACGACGTGGGGGACAGAGAGCTTCTTGCCATCAAGCTTGCCCTTCAAGAATGGCGTCACTGGCTGGAGGGGGCAGCCTTGCCTTTTGTGGTCCTCACTGACCACAAGAACCTGGAGTACCTAAGATCTGCCAAGCGTCTGAACGCCCGCCAGGCGCGTTGGTCCCTGTTCTTTGCAAGGTTTAAGTTCAGCATCACATATAGGCCTGGCTCCAAGAACGGCCTGCCCGACGCCCTCTCCAGGCAATTTGCCCCGGAGGCCGCAGAAGACGTTGCTCACACCATCTTGCGCAGGTCGTGCATCGTGGGGGCTGTTACATGGGACATAGAAGACAAGATCCGGAGGGCGCAGGAGTCGGAACCGGACCCTGGCGGCGGACCGGAGGGGAGGCTCTTCGTGCCATCTGCCGTCCGGGGGGACGTCATACACTGGCTCCATACCTTCAAGCTCACTTGCCATCCTGGAGCTTCGCGGATGATTGACCTTCTCCAGCGATCCTTTTGGTGGCCAGGCCTGCGGAAGGATGCCGCCCGTTACGCCCGGGCCTGCCCCGTCTGTGCTGCCAATAAGTCAGGTAACGCTCCCCCTGCGGGTCTGCTCCAGCCCCTGCCCATCCCTGGCAGGCCCTGGTCGCACATTGCTCTGGACTTTGTCACCAGGCTCCCTGTCTCCAACAACTTTGACACAGTTCTGACCATTGTAGACTGTTTTTCCAAGGCCGCCCACTTCATGCCCCTACGTGGACTTCCCTCAGCCTTGGAGACGGCGGACCTCCTCATCCAGCACGTGGTCAGACTGCATGGAATCCCGGTCGACGTGGTCTCCGACCGCGGCCCCCAGTTTTCTTCGGACGTCTGGAGGTCATTTTGCAACGCCCTGGGAGCCAAGGTAAGCCTCTCCTCCGGCCATCACCCCCAGTCTAACGGGCAGTGTGAGCGGACTAACCAGGAGCTGGAGGCTCCGCTCCGCTGCGTCACGTCATCCAAACCCACGTCCTGGAGTTCTCACCTCGCCTGGGTGGAGTACGCCCACAACACCTCTCGCTCTACGGCCATCGGGATGTCGCCCTTTAAAGCATCCTTGGGCTATGATCCACCCCTGTTCCCCGCACAGGAGGGCGAGTTGGCTGTTCCCTCTGTCCAGGCACATCTGAGGCGGTGCCGTTCCCTTTGGTCCACGGCGCGTAATGCGCTTTTACGCACGGCGGAGAGCAATAAGTCTATGGCGGACCAACATAGGAGACCTGCACCTGCCTAACAGGTGGGACAGCAAGTTTGGGTTTCCACACAGGACGTAAACCTAAAGGGTGAGAGGAGAAAGCTGGCCCAACGGTTCATCGGCCCTTATCCCATAACCAGAATCATTAACCCGGTGGCTGTGCGTGTGGCTATTCCCTCCTCCCTCCGCATCCATCCCACCTTCCACGTCTCCAAAATCAAACCGGTGGTCTCTGACCCCCTCTGCCCTCCACCTGCGGCGCACCCCGCTCCCCGGATGATTGGTGGCCATCCGGCCTGGACCGTCACTGACATCTTGGATGCCCGACGCCGGGGTCGCGGATTGCAGTACCTGGTGGATTGGGAGGGCTATGGACCCGAGTGGAGACAGTGGGTGTCTTCCTCGCTGGTGTTGGATCGATCACTCATTTCTGAGTTTCATCGAGCGCACCCGGAAAAACCATCGCCAGGAGGCGCTGCTAGAGGGGGAAGTACTGTTATGACTCGCCGCTCATCAGCGGCGCCAGCCGCGCGCACACCTGCTCCTCGTCAGCGGCGAGGTATTTAATCCACTCTGCCCTGGGCTTCGGCCTGAAGCCGTCTCTCTACTTCGGCCTCTTTGCTACTACGGATCTCAAACCGACTAGCGAAGATATCCTGGGTAAGCGCCCCTTACCTCTCTCCTCTAGCTTTCCCCTGTGCACAGGTGGACATTCCCGGCGGCGGACTTCATCACCTCGCCGTTGGCTCTACGCTGCTGCCACAGGTACCGCAGGTCGCTGTCTCCCGGGCTCTGCCCTTGTCGACGCCAGCCACCTGTCACAACCAAGTAAGCCAGCTACCATCATTATTCCCTGTATTGGTGTGGTGCCCGTTACCCTTCTCCCTCTGCTCTCTCCCACAGGGTTGTCCGGCTGTACGGCCTCCTGCCCCCGTGCCTGACGCAGACGCCATCACCAATACATTCTTATTCCACAGACACGCAGCCATACACTTCCTTGTTGCTAATAAAGCTGTTAAATCTACCCTGAGCCTGCGTGTGTGTCTCCTGGGCCGTGCATTATGTCACTCCGTGGATTTCTGGTAGCGACGGATCTCTCTCAGAGCCACGGGCCTGTGACGGTGAGGCTTCTTCACTCCGCCGGTGGCCGGAGCACTTTTCCGAGCAGCCTTGGTGGCTAGCTGCTTCCTGGGGGGCTTTTTCCTCCAGTAGATTTTATGGGCGGTCTGCTTGGTTCTTGCCATCGCTCTTTATTATTCTGTCTTATATTTCTTGCACGCTGCCTAAACTCCAGCCCGGC
This sequence comes from Pholidichthys leucotaenia, assembly GCA_020510985.1. Lineage (NCBI taxonomy): Eukaryota > Metazoa > Chordata > Actinopteri > Cichliformes > Pholidichthyidae > Pholidichthys > Pholidichthys leucotaenia. The sequence goes on from CM035845.1 coordinate 126,627,647, forward strand.
ACCCGCGTCGTTTTCGCTACAGTTCCCGGTATGTCGAGTTTCACCGTTAGCACCGGGTGGCGGTTGAGTGCTAGCTAGCACTAGCTCTTCCTGCTGTAATGTCTCCTGCTGTAAACAGTGGCTCCATCCGCCGACTCGGGAGACCTTTGGGGCGATCTGTGTGTCCGTGATATATATATAGAGTGAAAGGTGTAGAAAGAAGAAGGAAGATTAAAAAAAAGGCTGTTGCAATGGGCAGCCAACTCGTGTGGCGCCACCGGTCCGGCGGAACCGGAACTGGTAAAAAAAAATGCTTTAGTAAGGGCTACAATATCAGCTTTTTGAGCAGAGGCAGGCTGGTCTACCATTCCTGCCTCTACAGTCTGAAATGCACCTGTCTCTTCATCATATTTTACAACTGCAAATGAAACACTCAAAGATCCATCTGCTTTCCTGTAACAACACCCATCGCAAAAAAGATTCAGATTTGGATGTTCAAGTTCATTTGCTTGGAGATTTGGAACAGCTTTCATGTCTGTTTCCACAATTGCATAACAGTCATGGGGTTCACCTGTGAGCATGTCCTCTGCCATGTTTTTGCCTTTACTTGTGTAAATGACATTTGGTGCTTGTAGTATTCTTCTCAGCCTTTGTGTTCTTTTGGCTGAGAGTGTGAACAACACACTTTGTAGATATGAAGCTACTCTGTGCATTGTATGCACAATCACAGTGTGTTGTATGGTAATGTGAGAAGTTTTCTCCAATGCATTAGCTATCGCGGCAACATGACGTGTGCATGGTGGATGTCCTCTTTCTATGTTATCTAATGTTGAACTGTAGTATATTAGAACTGACCTTGACCCTGTACCTTCCCCCTTCTGATACAGCACGTCATTGACAATTCCGTGCTGTTCAGAAATATCCAAGTGAAATGGGGAAGCGTAATCAGGTGGTTTGAGTGAACACGCATGTGACATCAGTTGTTTTAGTTCAATGAACGCACCCTCGGCTGAAGTAGTCCTTTGCAATGGTGATGTGTTGGCGTCTGTAAGCATCACGTCACGTCAAAGTGTGATCTTGTCCGCTTTTGTTTGTTTTTATTAACTTTTTTTTTTTAACTTTTTTTAAAAATCTTTTTACTAATATTATCTTTTTACTTAGTGTTAGCTTAGTGTTGGCCTAGCAGAAAGCCCGATCAGGCACACAGGTGAATCAGACCCCAGGCAGGGCTGTTTTCACCAGGCTAGGCTAACCTGTTTTTAGCTATTCTTAGCTGTTTTTTGCTAGCTAGCTATCCACTTCTCGCCTGGAATGTCATGGCTCCATCCCCGACGTGTGTCAGCTGTGTGTCCCTCCTTAAGAAGGTTTCTGAGTTGGAATTGAGACTCTCCAACCTCTATAAGATTCAGGAGGCTGAAGACCACCTAGATACTAGGGCGGACATTGGCCCCGGCAACCGACTCGCACCTGGCAGAGACGGCTACTTTAACTGGGTGAATTTAGCACATTGCCATCCACTTCCACCCCTGCTCTGGTCTCCTCAGCTGTCCAGGACCCCAGCAATAAACACTGGCTTCAGCTCGGAGCTAAACCCAAAGCCCTGGGTGGTTTTTCAAATCCTCAATGCGCACCCTGGACCTTGGTTGGGCCAACTAGGAAACATTGGGGATTGACCACACATGGCCGCGCTTCCTCTCTTCCCCTGTTACTGGAAAACAGATTCGACATCCTTTCCCTGGAAGATTTTCCCCACCTGGACGTTGATCATCCTCCCATGGCCGCCCCTACTCCTTCAGCAGCGGCCCAAACCCGCAAGCCCCAGATTAAAACTACTTTAGGTGTGCCAAACTATACACCAGCTCCAAAAAGAAGAGAGCGCATCACCCCGCCATCACAACAATGGCAAAATTATCCACTATTTCAGAATCCACCGGCAAGGCCCCCCCAGACGACATTGGTAATTGGTGATTCGATTATGAGGAACATCAGAAGCAGGTACTGTGTCACTAAATTTTTTCCTGGGGCTAAAGTGTCAGACATGGAGGCTCTTACCCCTGACCTATTAAATGAATTCCCCCACACTAAAACTGTCATTGTGCATATTGGATGCAACAACATCCCAGATGAAGTGTCGGAGATCTTAAAGAGTGACTTCAAGAGCCTTCTGTCTACTCTTATGAACTATGGTAGACGTGTGTTTATTTCTGGGGCATTGGCACCTTTCAGATGTGGTTGCAATTATTTTAGCAGAACTCTCAGCCTTAATACCTGGTTGTGTTCTACATGTCCTACTTTTAACATTGGTTTTGTAGACAATTTTAATCTGTTTTGGAACTACCCATCACTTATGAGGCCAGATGACATCCATCCAAATAGACTTGGTGCATGTGTTCTAAGGGACAATCTGTTCTATTCCATTCAGCATTTTTTAGTACAGTGACTGAAATTTGGTGCGTTAACTCACCCCAAAGTTCCTGGGTCTGCCAACCAGCCCTTCTGTGTTTCCACTTCTCATATTAATCCTATTAATCCAAATAATCCTCACTTTTTATATCGGTCTTCAGTTTATAACCCCATAGAGATTGTGTCTGTCTCCCGTTACCCAAAGCCCAAGACAAATACAACATAATTTGATAAATACATGGCTTTCTGCAGCTCCTCCTCATCTGCCACCCCTCAACTTAGCCCCTGTCTTCCCCCTCAGATAACCTTTGTCTACTCCCCCCCAAGTTAATAAAAATATAATGTATAAACATCCTAAAGTGATTAAACAAAAAGCTGGTAAAACTCAAATTAAACGACAAGTCTCTAAATTTAATGATTTGGCATCTCTTCCTCCTCATAATTTAAAAAATTAAATGCGGTTTGTTAAATATTAGGCTCTAACTCCCAATTCTCTACAAGTCCATGATATGTTAATTGATCATCAGATTGATTTAATATCCCTTACAGAGACTTGGCTAGGGCAAGATGATTATGTTGGTTTAAATGAATCAACTCCCTCTGGTTATCTAAACTATCATAATCCCATAAGTGCTGTCATGGAGGTGGAGTAGGAGCAATTTACCATTCTAAATTACTAGTTAATGTAAAGCAAAAATCATGGTTTTAATTCCTTTCTTAATAAGGCATTCAATTCAATATTAGACTCAATGGGGTTTTCCCAGAAAGTAGAAAATTCTACCCATTTTCTCCGCCATACATTGAACCTTGTTCTGACTTATCTAACTAACTAACTAACTAACCTACACTTATATAGCGCTTTTCTAGTCACAAAGACCACTCAAAGCACTTTCACTAGTACTAACCCTCTATTCTAAGGGCCTATAGGAAACAGATATCTAGGGACAATTTAGAACAGCCAATTAACCTAAAATGCATGTCTTTGGATTGTGGGAGGAAACCGGAGCCCCCGGAGTAAACCCACGCAGCACAGGCAGAACATGCAAACTCCACACAGAAAGGTTCCAATGGCATAGAAGTAGAAAATCTGGTAGTGTCTCCTCATAATCCTGTACTGTCAGACCATTGTCTGTTTACCTTTGATTTCACTATTCCTGACTATTTGACTCCGAAAGAAAAATACTACTACAGCAGATGTCTTTCAGATGATGTTGTTACCAAATTTATGCAGATTGGCTCCTCTATGCCATGTGTCAACACAACGGAAATAAAAGATGGCGAGCTTGCTCCTTCCGTAATTGATAGCATGATAGATAGTGTTACAGCTTCTCTGCATCAGACTCTAGACTTGGTGGCCCCTTTAAAAAAGAAAAAGTCTAATCAGAGATTTCTAACCCCTTGGTTTAACACAGAAACTTGTAGCTTAAAACAGAAGACTCGTCAATTAGAAAGAAAATGGCGTTCCACTAATTTAGATGAAATCTATTTAGCTTGGAGAAATCATCTCTTAATTTATAAAAAATCTCTTAGAAAAGCTAGAACAAGTTATTACTCTGCATTAATAGAAGAGAATAAGAATAATACCAGGTTTTTTTTTAGCACTGTAGCCAAGCTGACAAAGAGTTAGGACTCTGTTAATCCTTGCATCCCCCTAGCGCTTACTAGTCAGGACTTTTTGAATTTTTTCAATCATAAAATTTTATCTATTAGAGATAAAATCAGTCAGATTCTTCCCACCATAAACTTAAGTACAACAACTACTACAACTCCTTCAATTGATATCTGTTTGAATAAGTTTACTCCAACTGACCTTTTAGAGTTAGATAAAATAATCTCCTCATCCAAGCCTTCAACTTGTCTTTTAGACCCTATTCCTACCAGGTTATTTAAAAAAGTCTTCCCATTTACTGATAGCAGTATTCTTCAAATAATCATTTCTTTAACTTTAGATCATGTACCGCAGGCTTTTAAAATTGTTGTAATTAAACCCTTACTCAAAAAGCCAACGCTTGATCCAGGAGTTTTAGCTAACTATCGACCAATCTCTAATCTGCCTTTCATTTCAAAAATCTTAGAAAGAGTTGTTGCTACACAATTATTTGACCACTTGCAGGGAAATGGTTTATTTGAAGAGTTTCAATCTGGGTTCAGAATTCATCATCGTACTGAAACAGCCTTAGTGAAGGTCACTAATGACCTCCTTATTGCATCTGATAATGGACTCGTTTCTGTACTTGTCCTTTTAGATTTTAGTGCAGCCTTTAATACTATTGACCATGATATTCTACTTGATAGATTAGAACACTATGTTGGACTAAATGGAACTTTGCTGCAGCGGCTTAGATCTTATTTGTCCGATAGACTTCAGTTTGTTCATATTAATAATGAGTTTTCTTCCAACTCTAAGCTCAGTTATGGAGTTCCACAGTGATCTGTGTTAGGCCCTACTGTTTTTAGTTTATATATGCTTCTGTTAGGCAACTTTATTAGAAAGCACGGTATACATTTTCATTGTTATGCAGATGACACACAATTATACCTGTCAATGAAGCCTGATGATAGTAATCAATTAGCCAAGTTAGATTCCTGTCTTAAGGAAATCAAAACTTGGATGACTTGTAATTTTCTGTTATTAAACCCAGATAAGACTGAAGTCATTCTTGTTGGTCCAAAAAACGTTAGAAATACCTTTCCAAATCAAACTCTTAATTTGGATGCGGTGCTTTTTCTCTGAATAGTTCTGTGAGGAACCTTGGAGTTATTTTTGATCAAGATCTGTTTTTCAATTCACATATTAAATTTGTTTCTAAGACTGCTTTCTATCATCTGCGTAATATTGCCAAGATTAGGAGTATCCTGTCTCTGAGTGATGCTGAGAAACTGATTCACGCTTTTGTTAGCTCTAGATTAGATTATTGTAACTCGTTATTATCAGGTTGTCCTAAAATATCTTTAAAAAGTCTTCAGTTGATCCAAAATGCTGCTGCAAGAGTTTTAACAGGTACTAGAAAGAGAGATCATATCTCTCCGGTTCTAGCCTCCCTCCATTGGCTTCCCATAGAGTTTAGAATTAAGTTTAAAATCCTTCTCCTCACTTAAAAAGCTCTTAATAATCAGGCCCCTTTTTATTTAAAAGATCTGATATTACCCTATCATCCAAACAGAGTGCTACACGCCCAAAATGCTGGATTACTTGTAATACCTAGAATCTCCCAAAGTACAATGGGAGACAGAGCCTTCAGCTATCAGACTCCTTTCCTGTGGAACCTGTTACCAATCTGGGTTCGGGAGTCAGACTCGATCTTTGTTTTTAAGAATAGGGTAAAAACCTTCCTCTTCAATATTGCCTGCGATTAGGGAGGGATCATGTGTCTCTTAACCCTCCCTTTGTTTTGCTGTTAATAGATTTAGACTACCGGGTGACTTCCAATAATGTACTTGGCTTCTCTCTTTTAATGTTTGCTCTCTTTATGTCTGTTCTTTTCATCTTCTCTATCCCCTCACCCCCCAGCCAGTCGCAGCAGATGACTGCCCCTCCCTGAGCCTGGTTCTGCTAGAGGTTTCTTCCTGTTAAAAGGGAGTTTTTCCTCTCCATCGTCGCCAAGTGCTTGCTCACAGGGGATCGCTTGATTGCTGGGGTCTTTCTGCAATTGTGGGATTTCCCCTACATTTGAAAGTGCTATGAGATGACTTTTGTTGTGATATGGTGCTGTATAAATAAAATTGAATTGAACTGAATTGAATAAAAGTTGAATGTGAGATTTTTGTGCCCTGCTTCTTTAAGAAGATCGTGCAGGGGTTGAATGAGTGCAGTGTAATTTGGGACAAAATTTCTGCTGTATCCAGTGTAACAGTATATGAATTAATAATTATGATCAGGTATAAAAATTGTTTAATTTATATTAATGTATTGGAACCGAAGAGGAATTCTCGGTTCATATACATCGGAAAAGTTAATAGCACTCGTGGGGCACCAGCTTCTATCTCTAATAAGCAATTTAATCTTTAATTTCACTTTATACCTGCTTGATCACTCAATAATTTAATTAATAATCAGTCTCAGAATTTTAGTGAATTCGATACTGGGGACTTGAACCAGACTCAGAATGAAATAAATTCTCAACAACTTCTCTCATTTTCACATATTTATTAAACGAAATGGTTATTAACACACATTGCAATGATTTCATTAACCATAAAATTAATAGATTAACAATATCAACATTTGCAGAACCAGGGTTAACTGTGAAACAAATTTCAATCAGTTTGAGTTAACAGATTATGGAAAACATTACGCAAATTTATAGAGAAAGTTTTACTAATTATACGAAAGGTTCTGGATTAGTCTAAGAAAATGAAAATGGGATTTTAATGAAAAGAAAGGTTATATTGCTTACTCTTTAGATTTGCATCTGATCAGATATCAAAATTATTTTCGAACCTCAGACGTTTAACTCAGCAGATGAATAAAGATGCAGCTCATGTGACTGGCGTGATGGTTGAAGTTGAAAATCCTTCTGCGTTGTCCTGTAGTTCTTAGATGGCTCCAAAGGTTGGAATATTTGACCAGCAAATATTCTTTGATAAGGGAAGAGATTGGTATGTTTGATCCCAATGGTTGAAATCCAGCCGAGGCGTGCTGATTCCTTCAGCTACGCGTGATCGTGGGGAGTTGCGTCTCCTTTCCTCTTTGTTGGCAAGCGGCTTCCCAGAGGAATTCAATAATAATTAAATATATCTAATCTGATCTCAAATTAAAAGAGTTTTGGACTTTAGATAAAAGAGTTTCTGGTGTGGGATTGGTCAATAAAATATTATAAAAATAAAGTCAAGATTAAAGCTTACATTAAAATCAAAAATGGTGGTTTTACAGAAAGTTGAACAGGAAAAAAGTGAGAGAAATAAACGTCTAGAATTGGAGTTTAACTCCGGATTAAGATGAGCTCGGAAAAAGAAGAATCAATTCCCAGACGTTTAAGAGAAAAGAAAAACATTAAAATACATAGCTACAGAACACAAAGTTACGAGTTATCTGCTCTATGATCGTCGAAAAGCAACACGTGGGAGAAGTCCCTTTGTTCTCCAGCGGTTCTCTCTGCTGTGTAGACATGAAGACAGTAGAAGTGAAAAAAAAAGGTGGTGACAAAAAGAGAGTCTCTTCCCTTTTATCTGTGGAGAATTTTCGCGGGCCTCCATGATTGGCAGGAGCCCCCAGCCAATAGGCTTCCTTTGTGGGCGGGTTTTATGAACTTTTAGTCCAATAAACAAACATCTTTTGTCTGGAACTTGACATAATGCACGGCTCAGGAGACACACACGCAGGCTCAGAATAGGTTTAACAGTTTATTGAACAACAAGTGTGTGTGTGGTTGCGTGTCTGTGATATGTGGATGTATTGGTGGTGGCGTCTGCGTCAGGCACGGGGGCAGGAAGCTGTTCAGCCGGACAACCCTATGGGAGAAGCAGAGGAAGAAGGGTAACGGGCACCACACCAATACAGGAGATTGTAGCAATAACAGCTGGCTTACTTGGTTTGGGCAGGTGGCTGGCGTAGCAAGGGCGTAGCCCGGTAGACGGCGACCTGGTGCGCCTGATGCAACAGCGAGGAGATGACGGCTGGAGAATGTTGTCCGCCGCCGGGGAATCCACCTGTGCACAGGGGAGGAGAACTGGAAGAAGAAGGTAAGGATGCTTACTTGCGATCTTGCTTGGTTGAAGGGAATTCCTTGCAGCAAGAGTAGCCGATGTGATCAGACGGCTTCAGGCCGAAGCCCAGGGCGAGGCGGCTTAAATCCCTCGCCGCTGATGAGGCGCAGGTGTGCGTGCAGCTGGCGCCGCTGATGAGCGGCGAGGCGTGACAGAACGTTTGAGAGAGAGCTGTTGTCATGCAGAGATTGGCTGCTGGCAGTCACATGATTTGAGAGACGCTTTTGGCAAATCTTTAACACATTTTAATACTGGAATATTCCTCTATACACTTATGTACTGTATATTCTCTAACCTAGTCTTAGTGACCATGCAACTTATACCCAGTGCTTATAAATTAACATGCAGGAATAAACATTCATCTAAACATTTTAACATGCACATATCTAAAATCACGGATTAATACATTTCAAACCTATTATTGATTGTCCAGAATAAACATCAAGAGTCCATTTGCTTTTCCTGGGGTCCTGGAAAAAGAAGAGAGATGTTGAAAAGTGAGTCCTAAAGATGTGGTTAAAAGGTTTGCTGGTTAAATTTGGCATGTCCCAGAGTTTAAGGCAATGTTGAACTGTGGATCTTTGTGGGCCATGAGGGGTTCCAGGGGCCTATCTCTTGTCCTGTGGAGCGTGTAAAAAATGAGGCTGATTTGGTTCAAGCAGTTTATTACACGACTCCCACGAAGAGCATAGACAGAATGGCATACAAGTAGGAACCCTTCCCTTAAATAACATGACATCCTTCTAGACTCCTCTCACACACAAAAGATAATCTCCCCCGACTGCAGTCAGTCCATTCATCCTTGACACCTCCCTGCTATCTTACTAGGGCATCTAGAAACTTCTCACACACAAAAGGTTAACTTCACGTCCTTTGTTCCTGTCTAAGGTGGTAAACCGTTATGCACTCCCCAGGTTGCCACACCATCCCCCCCAGCAACTTAGATAGGACAAAAGGGTAACAGTCCATATGCTGTGATAGAACCATTAACATCAGTCCACATGCTGTAGAACAATCAACATCAGTCCGCATGCTGCTTGGGCTTCAGTCTTCTGCCGTATCTGCTGTAGCCAGGATTCGCTGCCTCTGTGGCGCTGCCATGCTGGGGGGCTGATGTCTGGGGGTGAAAACTTTTTGACTGTCCGTGTGGGTGCTCTGGAGAATCTTTTCTCTAGGAAGCGCCCCGTGGGGGTCTTCCACGCCGAGGGGCCCTCACCAACAGCACTTGCTCGTCAGCCACAACAAAAGCAGGTTTGAGTTTGTCTATGCCAATTTTTTCCCTCCTACCCCCCAAATCTAGCAAAAAATGCTTATCCCCTGTTTCCAGCACTCTAAATGGTCCATCATAAGGTGGGCGCAGTGGGGGGAGGTGGGCGTCGTGTCTGACAAACATGAACTCTGCGTTTTTCAAAGCTTTAGGCACAAAAACGCGCGGAAAACTGTGGTGGGCAGGGCCCGGCAGCGTGCTTGAGTCTATGCAACGCTACAGCAGCTGAGACGGGGAGCTACCCGGCGCAGGATTATCTGGCAGAAACTCCCCAGGCAGCCGGAGTGGTTGTGCAAAAATGAGTCCTGCTGGGGAAGCTTCCAGATCCTCTTTAGGCGCAGAACATAACCCCAATAAAACCCATGGTAGCCTGTCTACCCAATTTGCATCCATCAGTGAAGCCCTCAGAGCCGCTTTTAACGACCTATGAAAACGTTTGCATAACCCATTTGCCTGCGGGTTGTACACGGTTGTGCGGTGAATTGAGACACCTAGGCTGCGGGCTCATGGTTGACCAGAGTTCAGAAACAAATTGAGAGCCTCTGTCGGACGTAATGTCCGACGGAACTCCAAAACGTGCCACCCATACTGTTAAAAACGCGCGCGCCACCTCCTCGGCCGTGGTTGCCGTCAGCGGAACCGCTTCTGGCCAGCGCGTGGTGCGGTCCACCATTGTCAGGAGATGCGTGCACCCCCGTGATAGCGGAAGGGGGCCTACGAGGTCCACGTGGACATGGTCAAACTTCTTAGCCGGGATGCGAAACGGCTCCAAAGGAGACTTCGTGTGTCTGTGAACCTTGGCTCGTTGGCACGCCACGCAGGCTGCCGCCCACTCTTTCACTTGTTTGCGAAGGCCTGGCCACACATATTTCTCTCCTACCATTTTGACCGACGCGCGCACCCCTGGGTGTGCCAAAGAGTGAACCGACTCAAACTCACGGCGGTGCCACGCGGCCGGAACCACAGGCCGTGGGCGACCCGTGGAGACGTCGCAGATTAAGGGGGGAATGCCTTTAAGCAGCGTCCTCTTCTCCAGCCTTAACCCTGTTGGTCCAGACTGGAGCGCGCGCACGTCCGCGTCACTAGCCTGCTCCGTGGCCATGGCTGCGTAATCCAACCCTACACAGACCGGGGCCACAACGGCGTGCGAGAGGCAGTCTGCCACCTCATTCAGTTTGCCCGACACATGCTGAATATCGGTAGTAAACTCTGAGATCGCGGCCAGCTGCCTCTGTTGCCGGCCCGACCAAGGTTCTGAAACTTTGGCCATCGCGAATGTTAGTGGCTTATGGTCAACGATCGCAGTAAAACTGCGCCCTTCCAGCCAGAACTGGAAATGGCGAATGGCCAGGTGGAGAGCCAGCAACTCTCTGTCGAACGTGCTGTATTTACGTTCATTGTCGCCCAAGGTTCTGCTGAAAAAGGCAAGTGGCTGCCAAGCCCCGGCGACGCGCTGCTCCACAACAGCCCCTATGGCCACATCTGAGGCGTCAGTGGTGAGGGCTATGCGGGCCGTTGGGTCTGGATGCGCCAACAATACGGCGTTTGCCAGGGCTGCTTTAACTTCGGAGAACGCCTGCTCTCGTTCTGGGGTCCATTCGACCTTATTCGCGGGTTTCTGTTTTTTGAGCGCAGCGTACAATGGCTGCATGAGCTGCGCTGCGCGGGGAAGGAAAGTTCACCATTCCCAAAAATTCTTGTAGCGCCCTGACCGTTTGTGGTCGGGGAAAATCTGTCACTGCGCGCACTTTGTCAGGCAGCGGAACCGCTCCTTCGGGAGAGACGTGGTGCCCTAAAAAACCAATCCCCGTCACCCCGAACTGACATTTCGCTGGGTTGATTATTAAACCGTGCTCTTCCAACCTATGGAAAACCGTCGTGAGGTGGGTTTCGTGTTCGTCTTCAGACGCGCTGGCTACCAAGATATCGTCCAGGTAGACGAACACGAAAGGGAGATCTCGCAGCACTGCATCCATCATGCGTTGGTACGTCTGTGCTGCCCCTTTAAGCCCAAACGGCATGCGCAAGAACTCAAATAAACCAAACGGAGTTATTACCGCTGTTTTGGGTATGTCCTCAGCGAGCACTGGGACTTGGTGGTAACCACGGACCAAATCTATCTTAGAAAAAATTCGCACCCCTGCGAGGTGAGCGGAAAAATCCTGAATGTGGGGAATTGGGTAGCGGTCATGCGCTGTAGCGTTGTTTAACCTGCGGAAATCGCCGCAAGGTCACCACAAACCTTCAGCTTTAGGGACCATGTGTAGCGGGGAAGCCCATGGGCTGTTTGAGCGCCTGATGATGCCTAACCTCTCTAGGTTAGCGAACTCCTCGCGCGCTATGGCCAGTTTAGCTGCATCCAAGTGCCAAGGTCTTGCAAAAACGGGCACCCCGGTGGTGGTGATAAAATGCTCCACCCCATGTTTAGCGATAGCTGCTGAAAACGTTGGGACTGTGAGTGCTGGGAACTGAGCAAGCAGTGTGTGGAACTTACCACATGCTGCTGTGACATTGGCTTGTGCTGTTGGCCGGGTCACTCGAGCTATACAGGGGAGAGAGTCAAAAGACATTAACCAGGTGCCTGTTAGCGACATCTACCAAAAACCCATATGCACATAGAAAATCAGCCCCCAGTATATGGTAATCCAATGCTGCTACAACAAAAGTCCATTCAAATGTACAACCGTGTAGAGACAAGAGCAGAGTCCTCTCACCAAAGGTCTTAATGTCTGAGCCATTTGCTGCTGCCATCTCAGGGCCGCTGGCTCCTGCCAGCTGGTCAGCATAGGTCGGCCGGATGAAACTCCTCTGTGCGCCGGTGTCCACGAGGAAATGCCTCCCCGAGCATGCGTCCGTCAAATAGAGCAGCTTGTTCTCCTCCCCGAGGGTCGCAACTGCTACCGACCCCCGGTCTTGGCGTTTCCCGAGCGCTTGAACTGGCACGGTGGTATACATTTGCGTGCCCTCTCTGCAAAGCGGCGATGGTAGAAGCAAAGCGTGTCACCTCCACGTTCCTTGGCCCCCGCTGCTGCTGCCGTCGGTGGTTCTGCTGCTGCTGTCGGTGGCTCCTCGCCTCCCCGTGTCGACGTGCCGGGCTCCGTCGCTGCCGCAATGGTCACAAAAGCCTTGGTGGCAACAATGATCCGGTCTGCCTCTCGGGCTAGCGCACGATAGTCCCGTTTGGCCAGCAACGATGAATTGGCCAGGGCCGCTCTCGCCGCTGTCGGAAGGTTCCTGAGGAAAATGTGGGTGAAGATGAAGTGGTCGTCGTCCGTGCACTTTAACCTCAGCATCTTCTCCATCATGTCCACGGCCGAACTGTCTCCCAACTCGGTCCGCGTCAGAAGCCTCTCTGCTCTCTCACCATCTGAGAGCGTGTAGTGCTGGATGAGGGCAGCCTTCAGCGCGTCATATTTGCCGTCGGCTGGTGGCTGATCGAGCAGGCTCTCGATGTGCTGAGCCATGCTGGCATCGAGCACTGTGACCACATAGTAGAATTTTGTATCATCCGCCGATATCCCTCAGAGGGCGAACTGCGCCTCGGTTAAGTGGAACCAGGAGCGCGGGTTGTTCTGCCAAAAATCAGGTAGTTTGATCGCTACAGTGCACGTGAAGCTGGGGGTTCCAGTCAAGGTTGGCTCCGGGGATCTTCCGTCATATTCCATGATTCGTCTTGGGTCACCAGTGTGGAGCGTGTAAAAAATGAGGCTGATTTGGTTCAAGCGGTTTATTACACGACTCCCACGAAGAGCATAGACAGAATGGCATACAAGTAGGAACCCTTCCCTTAAATAACATGACATCATTCTAGACTCCTCTCACACACAAAAGATAATCTCCCCCGACTGCAGTCAGTCCATTCATCACACACAAAAGATAATCTCCCCCGACTGCAGTCAGTCCATTCATCCTTGACACCTCCCTGTTATCTTACTAGGGCAGGGGTCACCAGCCTTTTTGAAACCAAGAGCTACTTCATGGGTATCGAGTCATGTGAAGGGCACCAGCTTGACACACTCCTCTAAAATAACAAATTGTATATATATATATATATATATATATATATATATATATATATATACACACACACACACACACACACACACACATAAATAAATAATTATCAATAACTTAGAGTGGGTAACAGACAAGATCAATATTCAACACTTTATTTTTATTAATCTCAGCAATTGTTCAGATGCTCACTTCTACATTTCATTAAAAAAATGTCCAGTTTTCACCAGTCCCTTTTAACCATAAAAACTAAACCCTTTTAATTCATGAACTATGTTGAACCATGTTTGAAAAAGTTATGCAACATTTAAGAAAAATCAACTTTCATATTAAATAAATCTTATCACATTTTTAACTGAACAAATCTGCTGCAATTCTGCTCAAAATCTGTTACATTTAATAAACACACTTTTGTGTGTTCTTCTTCACTGGAATTATATCCATACAGTTCTTGCCAAGAATCATGCTTGAGTAATAACCAGCACTGTCCTTTCATGAGAAGACGCTAAACAAGCACTGAGAGTGGGCAGCAGTTTCATGACGCAGAGTGAAGTGTCGCTCCACATAGTGCCGCAACGCCGTCGCAACAGTCGCCCCGCAAATGAAACACATGCAGCTTCCTTTCACGGTAGTAAAAAAAGAACTCTTCCTCCCGCTCACTTTGAATTTTTTTTTGCCATGTTTTTGGGCTAGGAAACAGCACTGCGCTCACCATCTTCACTGGCCACTAGCTTACGCTCCACAAGCGCTAAAGTTTTGTCATGCGCACAATACTGACCTTTGAACTAGGTCAGAGTTCACCTTAACTTTATGTATAATAAACATATTTTCATTTTTTTTATTTTTAAGACATTGTCATTTTAAAATCTATATAAATGCAAGTGTGATTTTAAAAAATAGTGGCAGAAAAAATTACATCTTAGACGCAGCTCACTTGTGAGTTGTGCTATTTTTAGAACAGGCCTGCGGGCGACTCATGCGGTCCTTGCGGGTGACTTGGTGCCCGCGGGCACCGCGTTGGTGACCCCTGTACTAGGGCATCTACAAACTTCTCACACACAAAAGGTTAACTTCACGTCCTTTGTTCCTGTCTAAGGTGGTAAACCATTATGCACTCCCCAGGTTGCCACAGTCCACCATTTATGGGTCATAAAAGTCAAAACAGGAAATGCATTAGGGTGAATTCCTTAGACTGGTTTTAACAAAAGAATGTGAGTTCAGTTGTGGCCTGGGGTAAAAGAGCAGTTTTTTGACTGTCCTTTTCCTGGGTGAAACAATGTCTTTAAGCAAGAGAATTCTTATTGATGAGCCAAGTGGGATGATGCTACATCAGTAAGACTCAAAAATGACATAATTTCCCTCACAGTGCGCGTTTCATGAGAGAATTGATGACGTTTGTGATGGAGACACCGCAGAGTCGCCAGATGTACCTTTTTGCGGCTTAGTTTGTAGTCTTTCTGGTAAAGATGTTTCAAGAGGATCTCCGTGGCTGAAAGCACAGAGGCAGCAGTAGGGCCTGCTAATAGCAGATCATCAACATACTGTAACAACAATGTGCCAGGGGGCAGGAATAAATCCTGCAAATGTTGACGCACTATGTGATTAAAAATGGCTGGTGAGTCAACAAAACCTTGTGGTAGTCTACTGTATGTGTATTGTTGACCCTGATCGGTGAATGCAAAAAGGGGCCTGCTGTCTGAATGTAGTGGAATGCTGAAAAAGGCATTAGAAATGTCCACCACAGTAAAAAAAATTGTGCTGTGGTGTTATGCTATTCAGGAGCAGATAAGGATTTGGAACAGTGTAGTTCGTAGAAGAGACCACTGAGTTCACGGATATTAGGTCATGAACCATCCTGTAGTCCGTTTTGCCAGGCTTCTCTACAGGAAGAATTGGTGTGTTCCATGGGGACTGTGTTGGCATTAGAACTCCTGCCTGAAGAAGACCCTGTATTGTTCCTGCTATGCCTGTCTCCTTCTCTTTTGTGAGAGGATGGTGTGCTCTCCATATTGGTTGAGCATCTGCTTTCAATGAGATTTTGACTGGTGAATGGGTAATCAGACCAACGTCTGCAGAATCGTCTGACCAACAAGTGGGGGGCAGAGTGTCCAAAAGTGCACCAGAATCTGGATGGTCAGTGTTTTCTCTGCCATGTGATCTGTCTAGGTGTAATGTTTGTGGAGTGGCCTGAATTGTGACATTGCATGAGATGCGATAGCAATCAGCATATGGTGAGTAATGTAGGTCCCTACATTGTGTGACAACCCAGTGAGTCAACCTAAGACAGTTTTTCACCATTGGTCCCAGTGCCCTTGCTTCCTCCCCTGCGGACACCCCCAGCGTGACATGGGGTGCAGCAGTGTCCGAGAGGGCATACAGAGGCAACAAGTCTTTGTCCAAATAAACTGCAGCAATGACTCTTTGTGGACCCACATAAATGTCTTTGCACACCAAGTCCTGTACCCCCACCAAAGTGTCTCACTGATTATCAAACAGTTCCTGATCATCATGTGAATAGTTCATTATACAGTGGAGTGGATCATGTGGGGGGTCATAAGGTTGAACAGAGTCTATCCATGGGGCCCATGTGATATATTTGTCCACCAGCTGATTTTTGTCAGGGCTTACATCATTCAACTGCAGCCACCACACAGTTGCAAAAGAGGTTTGATCTTCCTCTGTGTCTGCTTCCTGTATTTGCAGCTGTGGAGCATTTAGGGAAGTAGACAAATCTGATGTGCACCGGAGCATAGTCCCCATCTGGTATACACACAACAGTCCCAGTGGAAGCAAAATAGATGTGTGCCCTCACTTTCAGAAGCACATCTCTTCCCAGAAGATTTACAGGACAGTCTGGAGAATACAGAAGAAAGTGGACAAAATCCGGTCCAGCCAGTGAACAGTTTAGTGGTACTGAGAAAGGGAGATGTTTCGGGGTCCCAGAGATGCCAACCACCGATGTACAGTATAATTAGTGGACAGGGGTAGAGAAGTTGATGTTGATGAAAAAATGAGCCCCTGCATTCACCATAACTTCATAAGTCTTGCCTCCTACCATGAGGGATAGCACTGGATCAGAAAGTGCTCTCTCTTCTGTGCAGCTCTAGTCATTGTTGACAAGGCATCATACTCTGGTTGGGAGCCATGTGTGGTTGCTGAGGCAGCTGTGTCTGCTGTGACTGATCTGGCCACACCCCGGGTGCTGGAGATGGGGTGGGTGCATAATTTGTCCAGATAGTTCCTCTGCTAGTAGATGGAGCTCTACAACCATGAGCCCAATGGCCTTTTTTGCCACACCGCAGGCACATGTCACTGGGTGGGCCTGATGGTCTCATGCCTCCTCTGTATGCACCTCTACCACACCCTCTTTGTGGTGGGCATGGATACCATTGTTGGAGTGCCAACACAAAGGGCTCAGCAGGGATGGGGCCAATAATGGCCTGAGGGGTTGCCACTGTTGGAGCCACTCGCTGAAGCCTGTACAGTATTCTTTTGTTTTTTATCTTTATTCACTACATCTCTAGTTGCCTTTAACTGGGCTTTTATCAGCTGATTAGATGGATCTGCTGTTTCTGTCTCTTTTTCATCTTGCTTTTTATTGCACATGAGACAACCATTCTGGCCAGGGGCAGGTATTTAAACCCATGACTGATTCCAGAGCGGCCCTAACAGACGGTGGTACTGAGTTCTGTACAACATTGCAAAATACCGCCTGTGTAATTGCATTATTGCACAGATTTTCTCCGGTCATGTCAGTCCAAAGTGCCAAACACCTGTCCACATAGGCTCCTGCTTCCTCTTCTTTTTTCATGGGAATGTCTGTTAGTTCTGCGCTAGTGAGATCTACAGGAAACATCCCCCTCATTACTGCAAAAATGTTATCACTGTGTTGTCTGAATGGAGCCTCATCAGGCTCATTTGTGCTGCCTGCCTCTTCCTCTATGTTTTTGAGCATAGAAGCTGAGGTTTGAGTGGCTACTATTCTCCTGATATCTGCCAAAGACAAATGGCAACCAACTGTGGCCTTCTGCATGGCTCTGATCCACAGAGATGCTCCCGACATCAGTGGAGGCAATGTGTCACAAATGCCTTTAAAGTCCTTAAAGGACCATTCTGAATATTGTGCTGCCCCACTTTAAGTAGCTATCATGGGCATGTGCTTATAATCTACCTTAGATATGGCACCTACTTGTAAACGCATGCAATAAGGTGCCTTTTCAGTCAAATTTTCTATTGTTGACCCATAATCATCCTATTTCCACTATTTTTGTGTGCCTGTAGGAAAGTTTTTATCTGTGTAATCAGTGATTTTCTTAGGGGTGTTTCCCCCAGAAACAGATCAATTTTTTAGACTAGCTCTAGCCTCTGCTAAAGATCTTTGTAATTTGTTCATTGCAGCCCCCACAGCATCCCTCCCATTTTCTGTTTCTAGTTTTGGTGAGGGGGTGGAGGCGGCAGCTACCTCCAATTTACAGGGGGACTCCTCCTCACTGTGAGAAAAGTGTTTGTGTTGATCTAGTGACTCTGTTGGTGTAAATTGGGTAATAATTTGATGTATTGCATTTGCAGCAGCTTCATTGTCTCCTGAGGTCAGCATTGGCCTCATGTGGAGCACTCCTGTTACTGCATTTACCAGATCATGGTTTTCTTTAACATATGCAGTGAGGGGCATCTGCTTTGAGAGCAGGCTCACACATTCTGCATATGGACTTGACTGTGACACACAAGGAGCTGGAGGCGCTGTTGGAAGAGATGAGGCAACTTCCTCATATTGAGGTGGTTTCTCACTGTCCTCTTTTTGTCTAAACAGCTGTACAGTCACCTTCCCAGAATCATTTACCACTACCTGATCTTCTTTCAATGCTGCCAGAATTTTAGGGATGAAACACATAGCCTGAGTCTTTTTCTTCTATTTCCTGCAATCTGTTCTTAATTTTTCCAAATTTGGGATTTCCTGCCTTAACGTAATTTTCCTCTGTAGTGTGATAACTTTGTATGATTATCTGCAGTATTTCTACCAGTTTGGTTGACTGAGGCATGGTTTTTTCTAACCCTGGTAAAAATCCTTGACTCTGCATGTCCCCCACCCAATGCTGAAATTTTCTGACTTCCTTTTTTCTATCTGCCACATCTGTCTGCCTTTCAATAGCTTTTTCTGTCCTCTCACATACAGTATTTCCTTCACAGTAAAAGATGATTTTGACAATGCCATAGTTGTCAGGTTCTCTATACAGACTATGGGAAGAAAATGTTAGGAAATATATATAATCCCTAGGGTCCAAACTTCCAGATCCCAGAATGCCTTTCTACAATTCTGACCACACCAGGCTTCTACTTAGCTCCTGTTGATGCCAAGCAGGTGTGGTCAACTCAGAATTATAGTGGAAACAGGATCCTTTGTTTCTGGTGGACCAAAAAATATTTACATTTCCCGGGGGCTTTATTTCCCAAATCCCACAATTATACTGCCTCTTATTCCAGACAACCAGAAATGGGAATTTGGGATCAGGGCTAACCCCTTCACCCTACACCACTCTGCATGTCTTAAATGGGGATATAAGAGGATATCCATCCACACATTTATCCCCACAAGATTTACAGAGCCAACACAGAGTCACCACACATGATATTCACAATATTTGCAGAACCAGTTGTGTGATTTATGTGTCTTTCCCTTTGCTGCTCAATACTATGGGCCCTTTTTAAACCAGTTTAACTATATAACAGAGGCTATTTACCTTAGCTCACGTTTGATAACCAAAACCATTGATAGCGTGATTTATACAGTTCAGTCCAACTGATTTTATCAAACTGGCCAAGCACAATTACTCACTATTTGTTGGTACTTAAGTTTCTCGTATTGTGCTGTATCTTATAATGACACAATTCACTCACTATTTGTTTTTACTTAAGATTCTCGTGTTGTGTCATATATCCCTTAAATGTCCATTATTTCCATTCATATATCACTCAATCATTGTTTGTAATTGATATTCTTGTAATATATCATACTTTATTTATATATTACTCAATCATTGTTGGTAATTGATGTTCTTGTAATATACAGTACATCATTTCTGTATTGATACTTCTTATTCTCTATAAAAGGTGGCTTATTAATCTGACCCTGAAATGTACCAGTGACAAAGCAGTTCAGTAATATTATCCCAAAATGCAAATGATTAAAATATTCTCTGCACGTTCTTGAATTTTCAAAAAATGACATTAAAATCGCAAATTTCTGTTAAAAATTATAATTAAATTCTTAATTTCTGTGAAATTATAATTTTGACAAAAAGACTTATTTCCACTGAATATTGCAGATAAACCTACAGAGATTTGTTTAAAAAGGTTCCCTGCTCACCTTGTTAATATGGGCTGGCCCAGAGTTGTCTGCAATAGACAGATGGAAACTTTTCGTCCGGTCACCTCCGATACCTGCCAACTGGCCAGTCACGTCGGCAGTCACCAGGTTGTAATAACTCTTTTTCTTTCTCTGTAAAAGTGTGTTCAAGAATTGGACAGTTAGCACAAAACCATATAAAATACATCAGAAGATTAATAACACTGGTCAACACCAAATTCATTGTCTAAGGGTTTTTTTAGCTGATTTTGGGCAATTTTGATGTGCTGAATCCAAAAATCACATTGGTTTTGCTCAATCAAGTCAACTTTTTGAACTATGGCCACATGTTT
The DNA here is from genome assembly GCA_020510985.1 of Pholidichthys leucotaenia. Classification (NCBI taxonomy): domain Eukaryota; kingdom Metazoa; phylum Chordata; class Actinopteri; order Cichliformes; family Pholidichthyidae; genus Pholidichthys; species Pholidichthys leucotaenia. The sequence goes on from CM035845.1 coordinate 126,647,712, forward strand.
TTTACGTTTTTGTGTACATGTACGGGTATTTTCGCTTTATATGATGCAAAATTCTTTTTATTTCTTGAAATTCTCTGAATTTTGAACAATGATGACATAACATTCAATTTACATGTACTTACCTTTATCAGTGTCTACTATTCAATTTACAGTGCAACTGTACAACTGCTGTACAACTGCTTACAACTTAGCATAAAAACCTTACCTGATTGAGAGAAACAGATGTCATTTTCGGATTCAGCGGTGCAAAATTGTCTTAAATCAGTTGAAAAAAAACCCCAGACAACTTACAAAAAAATTATTTTTATGTTGTGTAATCACATAAGAAGTACTATTTCACAACTTATCTGTTTATTTGAACCATGCAGAGAATAATCACGACTGTGAGGTCTCTGTCCCAGCACAACCTGACAGACTCAAGGACCCCAAAAAACAATAAAATCGAGTACATATAGCTTCTGGTCTGGGGTGGTCCCCAGACCCCAACAATGGCTCTCTTCTTAAGGATTGCTGAGTCCATCAGATGCCTTCTCCTCCGCAAACGGTTGCCAGCCAGGTGCGTCCTGCTGCCGCTCCACTATCTCAAATCGCAACCCTGAAACCCAGGTTCACTCACCCCTTTTTATGTGTGAGCAGAAGCAGTCCTTTGTTGCCAAGCGATGGAGGGTGTGTGTGTGCAGAGCTAAAAGCCCACATCCTGTTATGTTAAGCATGTAGCAGTGCAAAAAACTTGATACAGCAAAAAGCACATTGTGTAAAAAATATTTAACATCTATTATCTAAATATTTCTACCACATTACTAATAAAGTCAAAGAAATTTCTTATAAACTGCTGCACAGGTTTTTCCCCCACTAATTTTTATATGCAAAAATTATAAACAGACACTGAAGTTAATTTTTCGTTACTGAGGTCTGCACACAGAAACTGTGGTGTATTTCTTTTGGTCCTGTCCCTATGTGAAAAAATTATGGAGTAAATATTCTTGCCTTATTATTGGACAATATATATCCCTAGTTTCCTCCTTGCTATGGAGACGTCCTATTTGATATTACTGATGATAACCAAAAACTCAAATCTGATTTTTATGTTATTAATCTTATTATCATTGTAACCAAATATTACATTCACTGGTCTAAATTTCTTAAAAGATTACCTAATTATCCAGAACAGTATGCTTATTTTAAACTTTATTTCTCCACTATTGCTGACAGCTCAAATTCAAAGGCTGTTAAATGTCATAATCTCCTAAAGCTTTATAATGTTTTTATGTAACTTCCCTCTGGTGTTATTTTTATTTTATTTGTCTTTATTGTGTTTTACCCTTTTATCTTGTTTTATTAACTCTTTTGTATACCCTGGCATACCGTTATGCAGTGTGTTGATTTGTCTGTATTCTCTTTTCTGTTTAATTAAAGCAATAAAATAATAGTTGCCAAGTCTGCTTATTATAAGCAACTTTGGGCTTGTTTTTCCACTAAAGTCGCCTTGCAAATCTTGTTCAGCTCGTGGCGTTGCGGGTTTTTGGGCTGTTTTTTAACGTGTAAATGCTTCTTAGGGCTTGCTTTGCTGACTCCACTCAGCTTTGTACTTGGCTAATGGGGCATGAGCTATCCAGGTTTTTTTTTTTATGCAGATCAGTGCATATGGGACCATCCATTCATCAGCCATCTTCTACGCTTTCAGGAGGTCCGGGTCACGGAGGCAACAGTTCAAGCAGAGAAGCCCAGACTTCCTTCTCCCCCAGGCCAGCTGCTCCAGCTCTTCAGAGAGGATACCAAGGTATTTCGCAGAACAGCTGGGAGACATAGTCTCTCCAGCCAAGTCCTGCGATCTGCCCCGGGGTCTCCTCACAGTGGGACGTTCCCGAAACACCTCAAGTCAGAGGCGTCCAGGAGGCATTCCTATTCAGATGCCCATACCACCTCAACTGGCTCCTTTCAATGTGGAGGAGCAACAGTTCTACTTTGGCCCTCTCCTGGAATGACTGAGCTCCTCACCCTGTCTCTGAGGGTGAGTCCAGCAGTCCTACGAAGAACGCGCATTTCAGCCACTTGTATCCGCGATTTCATCTTTTGGTCATTTACCAAAGCTCATGACCATAGGTGAGGGTAGGAAACGTAGATTGACTGGTTATATCAACAGCTTTGCCTTATAGCTTAGCTCCCTCTTCACCACAACAGACCCGTACAACGTCCGCATCACTGCAGATGCTGCTCCAAGCCATCTGTCAATCTCTTGCTCCATTCCTCCCCCTCACTCGTGAATAAGACCCCAAGATACTTAAACTCTACCACTTGGGGCAGGAGCTTGTGCCCACCCAGAGAGGACAATCCACCTTTTTCCTGCTGAGGACCATGGAACCTCGGACTTGGAGATACTGATTCTCATCCCAGCAATTTCACACTCAGCGGCAAACCGTCCCAGTAAGACCTGTAGGTCATTGCTGGATGAAGCCAGCAGGACAACATCATCTGCAAACAACAGAGATGAGATCCTGTGGTCACCAAGCATAACACCCTCCATTCCCTGGCTGTGCCTAGAAATCCTGTCCATAAAAATTATGAACAGGATCGGTGACAAAGGGCAGCCCTGGGGAGTCCAACTCTCACTGGGAATGAATCCGACCGAATGTTGGCAATAAAAACCAAACTCTCACAACGGTCGTACAGAGACCGAATAGCTCCTAACAACAAGCCCGGTATCCCACACCCCATATGTGACCTTAAAACGAAAAAAAAAAAAAAAAAAAAAATTCTCCAGTGAAATAAATGGCAAGAGCAAAATTATCTTTTGATCCTGATCAAATTTCACCACAAGTTACACATATGATGTTTGTCAATTTAAAAGCTAATTTTCCATGTAATTAAAGTTGTTGGCTGTTGTATAATAACAGAATAATATTTAGTTTTTGTTTAAACGACTAGCAGACAACAACTCCCATCATCCCAAATAACTAAACTGTAATCGTGTTTAGTGTTGTTTCTTATACAGGATGTACATGTCTTTTCTTTTGATCAGAGTTTAAAAATTTAATTTATTCAAAGATTTTTTTATGTTGACTGTGTTTACTATAAATTTGCTGTTGCTTATGCAGAAGGCATATGTATTTTCCTTTAATTAGAGTTTATAAAATTCAGTTATTCAATGCTGACTGTGTTTACAGTCAGTTCACTGCAAAAAAAAAATAAATCTACTGTATATATCGACATACAGTATATTATCAAGCAGCCTCTCTTTTATGCAGTGTGGTAGGTTGCCTGTTGGGCTTTTTTGGGCTTGTTTCCATAGAGCTGGTTGCTTGTTTCTCTTGTGAAACCTGGCCACACAGCAGAGCATGTTTATTTTTTCCCTTGCCAGCATTCATAAATAAAAGCCATAAAGGTCAGTTTTGCTTCCTCATTTTTCACCTGAAAAGTGCCCAATACTTCTGTGAGACACAACAGTCTGATATTTTTAAAATTATTTTTATCTATCAACTTCCTTTTATTTCATTTTATTGTGCAGCGCTTTGCACTCTGGTCAATTTCCCTAAAAACGCCAAAAAATAACGTGCCCAAAGTAAATCGAAAGCTGTTCTTTAAGCGTTTGCAGCATCTTCATGGGGTTGGTCTCATTTAAAAGAAAACACTTTGAATTTTTTGGCAAAACAGTCATAATATACAAGTCAATATATACACACACTATATATATACAGTATATAATAAGTCAAAATATACACACACTGCTCTCCCTCCCTCTGCTGTGTGATTGTATCTATTGTCTGCTAATGTGCATAGAGGGTTTTTTTCTGTGTAATCAAAATTTGGCTCATGAGCTTATATGAGCTTATACGAGCGTGATTCTGATAACTATGTTTTTTCTCTCTGCCTATTGTGTTTCTCCCCCCCTTCCCCCCTTTACCCCCACTGCAGACAGGCGCCTCTATGGCTGCCGTGTCATTGGATGCGCCTAATGTGCGCGCCCAATGTCAAGTCAAATTCCTTGTGTGTTTACTTGTAAATATACTTGGCAATAAAGCTGATTCTGATTCTGATTCTGATTCTGATAATCTCTCTAAGTGCTCCGGCCACTGAGTTACAGTCATCTAAACATACTGAACTTGAAGAAAATAGATTTGGCCTGGGTGTTTTTTTGGATACAAATGCTTGCAAATAACACACAGCTTCAGATCCGGGCTGGAAAATGCAACAGAAATGTAGAACCAAGTGTTATCCAGCTGAGGTCAAAATTTTGTAACAATACACAAAAAATGAATATATTACACAACTTTTTCCTCAGGTAGTTCCCAGGTGTTTTTGAACTGTGCCAAATTGTGCCAAATGGCACAGTTTGGAAAAACGTCTGTAACTTTTGAATGATTCAATATAGAAGCTTGATCTTGGGCTCTAATGAAAGGTGACACTCAGGGCTGTGTGAGTGTGTGTGTGTGTGTGGGGTTGTCCCCCCCCCTCGCTACAGAGGACGGACATCGGCCATCGCTGCATGACGGAATAGACTCGTGGTGATGTGGCGACCGCGGCTCAGTCACCGCGGCTCCCCCCCCCGCTACAGAAGAGTAGTGGGGGGGGGGGCGTTCACGGTCCGGATGCGGTGCACGAACCGTGTACCGCGGCGCACGGACTTCGGACTTCGTGCGCTGCACAGTTGTAATTTACCGATCGGTCAAAAGTCATTTTTGATTACAATTTTCAGGGATAAAGAATAATTTAGCTTATAACACTTACCTCTTCACAGCAACAGTGTCCTGGCGAACTTCTCTTCCTCATTGTCAGACAAACATGACGCTGGTCTGCTCGTGGTTCCCAGTCAAAACATAATTCCATTATTGCGGTTTTGCGCTTCCATGATTGTGGTTTTGGCGAATGATTTACGACCTTCGTCGTCGGCCTCCGTCGGTCTATGATGACCATGGAAGAGAATCCTAAATGTCTATTCTGCTGGAATAAGTGCAGTTCGCATTTGTGGGTGGTCTCCGTGCTGCTGGGTCTGTGGCAGGTTCTTCCTGCGGGTCCTTTTTTCATCTGCAGCAGTCAGTCTCTCTTCACCCAGCCTTACACAAAACAGCTTGCGAACTTCTGTGCTTCAATTGGCTCACTGCATTCACAGCGTTGGTAGGCAGGTCCTTCTTGCTAGGTTTTCAGTCATTGGTTCTTCAAGGTTTCAAGGTTTCAGAAACCCAATTCAAGGCTCTTCTTCCTTTTGCCTTCAGTGAGAGCAGTCACATTTTTTTCCTCCCTCCTCCTATCCTGCCTTCCTGACCTAATCCCAGCTTGCTGCGTCTGAGTGAGTGTCTGTGCCGTCTCACCATCTTGCTGATCTCAACCCAAATGGAAAATACGGAAAATGGATATAAGCTGGGCTTTAAACGCAATTGACACCACCTTTTCAAACAGAAAATTGGGCCCGGGGGAGCCCAAATGCGGAGAGACCCATGGATTGGAACTCATGTGTCTGTGTGATTTGACTGAGGATGTGGAAAAACATCTACCTGTTTTGGCTACGATCACAGGATTTCTGCCGATTGGGCTTTGGAGTTCTCCTGGTGTATCGAAAATTTAACTGGAGGAGCTAATCAAAATGCGGACCCGGCGGAGCTGCTTCTCAACAATTCGACCAGATGGGGAGTGCACGAAGTAGCGACAAATGACCAACATGGAATTTACCATCTGCATGCATTAGAGAGATGGACTCTATCGGACATGTTCATCTGTGTTTAGAAGGGGAAACATCTGGAGTCGCTTCGTGCTCTCCAGGGAATGATATGAATTTAAAGCCAGTGGATTTAAAACCAGCGCGTCGTGCGCACTGCTGAGAAGGTGATCGGCTGCAAGCTCCCATCTCTCCAGGATCTGTACATCTCCAGGACCCGGAGGCGTGCTGGCCGGATCATAGCCGATCCCTCACACCCTGGTCACGTACTGTTTGCCCCCCTCCCCTCTGGTAGAAGACTTCGGTCCATCCAGACTAAAACCTCCCGTCACATGAACAGCTTCTTCCCCTCTGCCATTAGACTGCTGAACACTAAGTGACTTATTGACTCTCGTGCACCATGTACAGCAGCTCAACCAGACTCATGTCAATCATCACTGTTTTCTTCCTGCATTACCGACTGCACTATATAGTTCTCCACAGTATCTGCTGCTGGCTAATATATATTTTAACTGTTGACCAGTATCACTTAATCTTATCCTACACTTTATTACATGTATAGTTTATTTCTCTTATCTTATCATGTTTAATGTTGCAGCATCGTACCGAGACAAATTCCTAGTTTGTGTACTACATGAACAATGGCAATAAACCTGATTCTGATTCTGATTCTGATTCTGAATGTTAATTTGAATTGTAAGCTCAGAATATGACAATAGGGAAATCCTATACTCCTATACTCTGTCTGAGCAGATTCGGCCTTGATCGGCGCCCCTGGATAACTCACTCCTCCAGAGTTGAGATAAGCGGATGTGTCAGCTGGCTCGCTAACCCAAACACCGCTGCTGTGCAATAAACAGAACTCTTCAGGGACAGCGTTCATGAACTATAACATCTATCGTTGCCTAGGAGACTATTTGTTGTGCTCCAGTAACTGATACACTCAACACTGCACACACACTGATATCATCATACTGATATACATACACTGCTCTCTCCCTGCTGTGTGATTTGTCTACTAAATGTCTGCTAAATAAGCATTGAGGGTTTTTTTTGCCTGCAATCAAAATTTCGCTTACTTACTTAAGCGTCAATTTGATAAAACATGTTTTTTTCTCTCGCCTACTGTGTGATATCCACTCTTTTTCTTTTTTTTTTTTTCCTTTCTTCTTTATGACTGGCGCCTAGCGGCTGCCCCGGCCTTGGATGCGCTCTGCAGAGCGTGCCCAAATGCCAAGTCACGTTTCGTTACCTTGTATTCATACATGTGTAATGACAATAAAGTTGAATCTCATCTCATCTCATCTTATTAGTCGAATGAGAGGTCAGTCATATCTGATCTGTTCGCGGCTGTGTCTGTAGTGGAAGAACTTTTTTTTTTTTCAGTGCGCGCTTGGACGCAGAGACGTGCCCGTCCGCGGTACACCGGAGTGCAAGAGGTTAATAAACTTTACTTACTTGATGCTTGGAGAAGAAGCTCCGTGCCGGTGTCTCTTTAGCTTAGCCATTGCTAATGCTGTTCCAAGATGTGTTTTTTCTTTTTTTTCATGCAGCACTTCTTGCAGGTTGTGTGTCATGTCAAGGGCTTTCCTTCCATGTTTGTGATAAAATCCAAAAAAGGCCCGACATTTGAGCTAACATTGAGCTAACTGCTTGCTAACTTTCAAAGCTGGCTGCAAGTCTTTGAGATGAGCTATGATTTCACTTGACTGGGTGCTTGCTTTGTGCCATCTACTGGACTGAAAATTCCATTGATTAACTGATAACCCAAAAGTATATGTGTGCACATTTTTTAAAAAATGAAATCTATGCGTTTATGGATCGATGCATTGTCGCCACTGCCAAGTATTGTGATCCATCATTGAATCAGATCTTTTTTCCTCACCCCTAATCAGTATCGGTATCGAAGGAAAAGTCCCATAAATTAATGCTATTGCATCGAAAGGAAAAAGGCTGGTATCGCCCATCCCAAGTCAGGTGGAGTGAGTTCTCCATGGGTGGAGGTTGACATGTCCAAACAAACACCCATATTGGAGTAATACTGGCCCCTCCAGTGTGGGCTGACCTCATCTGAGAACCAGGGAGCAGTTTCGTGGAGGGGTAACAGGAGTCCAACTGGGCTAAAAAGGAAAAGGAGGTCATATCATTGCAAGTGTAGGTTATAGATGAGTCTGATTCATGCGTGTGTGGGTCTTATCTGATCTGAGATGGTTTTTAATGGATTTGACTTTTAATCACATTTTGACCTTTGCTTTGATGTTGGTTACAAAGGCAGTTTTCATCAATCCCTTTTCTTTTCTCCTCTAAAATCACCTACCCTGAAGTATCTTTGTTTCTCTTTTCCTGTCCTCTCCATGTATGTCTCTGCTCGGTCTTTCTTTGGCCATATGTTTCTCCGTCTATGTCTTTCCTCCTGCTGTCTCACAAGTCATTTCTCTTTCTCCCACTTTCCTCCCCCATGAGAAATGTTCAATCACACTATGTGCCAGACTACTAACTGACACACCATGTGTTGGCAACAGCCTTACTTTCCAGTCTTTCTGTCTCTGTCCCCCTTTTGTGGTCCTTTTCTGTGTCTAAAATCAGCCTGTCGTTATTTTTCAGGTATTTTCTCAAGCCTATCACTTTCTCTCTGTCCATTCAGACAGGCTATGGTATTCACATTACTTCCCCATCTTCCATCACTGCATCTCTTGCCTTTATTGCCATTTTCTCCTCCTCAGTTCTAGAAGTTTAGTTTAGTTTACTGGTTTATTTGTCAGAGACTATGTACAGAAAAAAATATTAAACACAGGGTAAAGATGCTCTGTACCACATTATAGCATTCTCACTAATTTCTATCTGTAGTCCCTGAGGAAGGCAGGAAGATATTAAAAGAAAAACATTGCATACAGAAAGCAATTCAGGTCGGGTTTCAGAAACTGCTGACCTTGAAACATGCAGGGAGTAAGTTTTAAGGTAAAAAAGATAAGAGAGATGGCACACATAAAAAAAAATTTAAGAGTACAATTTCAAATCCCATTTAAGGGGGAGAGTCAATGCTGGCAGGCTTGATTACTTAAAAAACAGTCTCTGTGGTAAAGTCTCTGTAATTTGTTCTGGTCTTCAAAGCAGTGGGGAGCTTGTTCCATTCCGTTATAGCTTTGTATGAGAATGCTGATTTTCCAAAAGCAGTTTTACGTATTGGGATGCAACAATGCCACCTAGAGGAAGCCCTTGTTACTCTGGTATTTTGTTCAGAAGACAGGTACACAAAAGTCTTAAGGGATGGGGGTGCAGAACCATGCATAATTTTAAAGAGTGACTGTATATTTGCATATATGATCATATTTTCAAAGCTTAACCACTTGCACTCCGGGCAATTTTCCTAAAAATGCCCAAAAATAACATGCCCAAAGTAAATCGAAAGCTGTTATTCAACCCTTTGCAGCATCTTCATGGGGTTGGTCTCATTTAAAAGAAAACACTTTGAATTTTTTGGCAAAAAAACCCATAATCTCTCTACGTGCTCCGGCCACTGAGTTACAGTCATCTAAACATACTGAACTTGAAGAAAAAAAAATTGGACACATTGTTTTTTTGGATACAAATGCTTGTAAATAACACACAGCTGTCCGATCCGGCTGGAAAATGCAACAGAAATGTAGAACCAAGTGTTATCCAGCTGAGATCCAAATTTGGTAACAATACCACAAAAAATGAATATTTTACACAGCTTTGTTCTCAGGCTGTTCCCAGGCGTTTTGGAACTGTGCCAAATTGTGCCAAATGGCACAGTTTGGAAAAACGTCTGTAACTTTTGAATAATTCAATGTAGAATCTTCATTTTAGGCTCTAATGAAAGGTCACACTCAGGGCTGTGTCTGTGTGTGTGTGTGTGGGCGGGGGGTCGTTCCCCCCCCCCCCCCGCTACCAAGGACCAAATTCGGCCCTCGCTACATGACGGAATACACTCTTTTTTTTTTTTTTCCTTGCATGTTTTCACAGCGGCTCCCCCCCCCCCTCGCTACTGTGTGTATGTGTGTGGGGTGGGACCGTGAACGGACCGTGAACGCCCCCCCCCCCTTCGCTACAGAAGAGGGCCATCGCTACATGATGGAATAGACTGATATGCTTCCTCCCCGCGGACCGGGGAGCGTTCGGACCGTGCCCCCCCCCGCTCCTCTTCTGCAGCGGGGGGGGGGGGGGGGGCGTTCACGGTCGGAACACGGCAAATGAACCGTTTATCGCGGCGCACGCACTTCGTATTTCGTGCGCAGTACAGTTGTAATTTACCGATCGGTCAAAAGTCATTTTTGGATTACAGTTTTCAGGGATAAATAATAATTTAGCTTATAACACCTTACCTCTTCAAAGCAGCAGAGTCGTGGCGAACAGCTCTTCCCACGCGTCAGACGAACGCGACGCTGCTCCGCTCGTGGATCCCGATCAATATAATTCCATTATTGCCGTTTTGGTGAATGATTTACGACTTTTGTCGTCGGCCTCTGTCTATTCTGCTGGAATGAGTGCAGGTCCCACTTGTGGGTGTTCTCCATGCTGCTGGGTGAGCCTGGGTCTGTAGGAGATTCGTACAGAGTCCTTCTGCAGCAGTAAATATCGCTTCACCCAGCCAGAATTTCTGTGCTTCAATTGGCTCCTGCGTTCACAGTAGGCGGGTCCTCCTTCCTAGATTTTCATTCATTGGTTCTTCAAGGTTTCAGAAACCCAATTCAAGGCTCTTATTAGTCGAATGAGAGGTCAATCAGATGAACTAATCTGTTCGCGGCTGTCTCTGCAGTTTTTTTTTGAGTGGCGCTTGGACGCTACTACATCACCATCACCACCATCATGCGTCATGCGCACGAGGGCGCACGAGCGCGCTCTCGCGCGCCCTCGTGCGTCATAGGACGCAGAGACTTGCCCGCCCGTGGAACAACGGAGCGCAAGTGGTTAACCTCTTGTGTTTGGCAAGTATACCATAATGGTGATACTGTCATGTCTTCTTATCCAGAATTTTGATGGATTGTTTATACAGGGATTCCAAGGGTTTGAGAGTCGTACTCTTGGCTTGTGACCAGCAAGAGATGCAAGTAGGAGAAATGTGTCAAAATCATGGCATTCAGAAAGGTTTTTGATGCTTTTAGAGTAAGTGAGTTTCTGATGCAGCAAAAGTTTGCAAGGTTATATTTCGGAGTGTGGCTCATCCATTTTATGTGTTTTTTAAAGCTGAGTGTGGGATCTAATGTTAGGTCATGGTCATGTTAGGTCAGGCCCCAACCGCTCTTCCACCATCACACTCAACACTGGTGTACCACAGGGCTGTGTGCTCAGCCCATTCCTCTACTCCCTCTTCACCCATGACTGCAGGCCTATGTATGGATCCAATTCCATCATAAAGTTCGCAGATGACACCACGGTGATCAGACTCATCAGAGACAACGATGAGTCAGACTACAGGGCAGAGGTTGAGCACTTGGCTACTTGGTGCGCTGACAATAACCTGCTCCTTAACACCAGCAAAACCGAGGAGATCATAGTGGACTACAGGAAGGAGAGGGGAGAGACACATGACCCCATCCATATCAACGGCATGGCTGTTGAACGTGTCTCCAGCTTCAAATTCCTGGGGACCCACATCTCGGAGGACCTATCCTGGTCAGTTAACACCACCAGCCTGATCAAGAAGGCCCATCAGCGCCTCTTCTTCTTGAGGACACTGAAGAAGAACCATCTGTCAGCTGACATCCTGGGCAACTTCTACCACTGCGTGATAGAGAGCACCCTGACCAACTGTGTTACAGTCTGGTATGGGAGCTGCTCTGTTGCTGACCGTAAGGCGCTGCAGTGGGTGGTGAAAACCGCCCAACGCATCACAGGGACTCCACTTCCAGCTATAGAGGGCGTCTACAGGAAAAGATGTCTGCGCCGGGCATGCAGCATTCTTAGGGACTCCACCTATCCTACTCATGGACTGTTTCAGCTTCTCCCCTCCAGAAGGTGTTTCAGAAGCCTTCGGACTAGAACCAGCAGGTTTAGGAACAGCTTCTTTCCAACAGCTGTCACACTATTGAACTTACGTAGTTCCCCGCTGAACCTCCACTTCTCTCCTCTTTAACACCCCCCTCCCCCCCCGTGCTTCCTCAAACTGTATACACATATATATAATTGTACTCCAACTTTCTACACTGACCTATCCGTATATATTTGCTTAAATTGTACATACTGTCAGTTACTGTATATACTGCACTGCTGTCCTTTGCACTTCTGATTGGATGCTGAACTGTATTTCGTTACCTTGTATTCATACATGTGTAAGGACAATAAAGTTGAATCTAATCTAATCTAATCTAATCTAATCTAATGTGACAACCAAATACTTAAACTCTGTTACATTTTCTATATTTGCTCCATTTACAATTATAGTTGGATAGCCCGTATGATTTTGTTTGTTGGTAAAGTACATGGTAGCTGTTTTCCCTACATTCAGAGTGAGGATTGATTAAGCCATTTCGACACTTTCTCCATTGCTATCATTAACTTGTCAGCCACTTGTTTGGCATCCTTCCCATGTGTGTAGATGACTGTGTTATCTGCACACATCTGAATTTTTATGTCTTTTTCGCATACTGATGGCAAATCATCACTGCGCCACTGGGCTGCACAGTGGCGCAGTGGTTTAGCACTGCGGCAGCACAGTTTACTCTCGGCCGGGGGATCGCGGGGATCATGAGATCGTGGGTTCGATCCCAGCCCCCGACCAACAGTGAGCTGTGTGGAGTTTGCATGTTCTCCCCGTGTTGCGTGGGTTTACTCCGGGATTTCTCCGGTTTCCTCCCGCATACCAAAAACATGTAGGTTTAGGGGGCTCGCGCACGCAGCAACCGGCAGCCGGTGGCTTGTCACCAGACTGCAAACCAAATCTACCTACGGGTACAAATAAGTAACAAAAAAAAAAAATCATTAATATACAAAGTAAACAGCAGTGGGCCTAAAATTGAACCTTGTGGTACTCCCGTGGTACATGCCTTTGATTGGGATACAGTATTGTTTATGCACACACACTGGCAGTGACCAGACAGATAAGATTTTAACCATCTAAGAGTATTCATGGACAGTTTATATCCTGATAGGGCTTTACGCAAGTCTAGAAAGATGGCTCCTACCCCCTGCCCCCCTTGTCCAGATTTTCTTTAGTAACAACATGCAGTCTCTGTTGAGTTGTTCAGCCTGAAACCAAACTGCATGGGATGCAGCAACTGGGCAGATTGGAGATGTTCTACCAGTTGGTCTCTCTTAGAGTTAGTATCTTTAGGAGAAACACTTCTCTTCTTCTTCTTCTTTTAGATTTGATTGGCGGTTGGCAAGAATACAGTGCCTTGTTCATGAATCTCCTTAGCTCTGGAACTTGATAGAGATGATAAAATTTTGTTAAGCTTTACATCATTTGTGGGTTTAAGGTTTAGATCAGTTTCATGATTTATTTTAATTTGGTGTGGGTATGTTTGGGTAAAATTCAACCCAGTTCTTGTACTGATTTGATAAAATACTCATTAAAATTGCTGGCTATATCTAAGCTATCTGAGTGGAGTTTTCCATTCAAATCGAGTTGTATGACTTCACTTTTTTGTATTTTTTTTCCCTAAGAGTTTATTTATACATTTCCGGAGTTTTTTGTTGTTCCCTTTTGCATTTTTGATTATGTCTAAGAAGAAATTTGCTTTTGCTTTACGGAGCTGCATGGTGACTTCATTTCTGAGGCTTTTAAAAATCAGTCTATCTGTACTTAAACCAGTTTTAAGCCATTTTTTTAAGAGCTAAATCCCTTTTTTTCATGAGATTCCATAATTTTTCATTTAGCCAAGGTAGAGCCTGTTTTTTCTTGTGCTTGGTGTTGTTATTTTATATTTTGAGATAATTTCTTTGATTGTTGATATTATATTTTTGCATGTCTGTTCACAGTTTGTATCACAATTTATTTCATTCCACTTTACGTGCTGTAACTCATTTTCAAATGATTGTTTTTCTTTGGTATGTATGAGATATTGTTTTATTGTACTTCTACATATCTCCAAAATACTTGCTCTTTAGTGTCTTTAGGAGAAACACTTCTCTTCTTCTTCTTCTTCTTCTTTTAGATTTGATTGGCGGTTGGCAACCAGCTTAAAGGTGCATTACCGCCACATACTTCACTTTATATCACCCTTCTTCTTCTTCTTCTAGACCTGATTGCTGGCTGGCAGCCAGCTCACCACTCTGCGTGTCTATTTTTCCTCATAACTTTGTGATGTTTTTTCAGAAACGCTTCTCTCTGACAAACTGCTGTCCCCGTGCCCCCTACTGTGCCATGCATATTAAATTAGACCATGCAAACTGAGCAGAAAAGAATCAAATAAGAACAATTACAGCTGACTGAAGACAAATAGAGGTGGATTTTGAGGACAAAGGTTATATGTCTGTCATGAAGATCACCAAGTGTCCCCACTTTGAAATCCTTTGCCTTACCATATGCAACGTTTTAACAAATCTCTGAGCTGTTTACTCCTGTCATGGTTTTGCAGAGTTCATTGGCCAAATTTGATGTAGAAAATGCTTCATATTTATGCCTGTAATTTTGTGTGTGTGTGTGTTTGTCTTCATCTGTGTGTGTGTTTTAATCAAAACAATAAAGGTCAAAAACTATCGACCTGTATCCAACTTACCATTTTTAAGTAAAGTTTTAGAAAAAATTGTGTTCTTCCAGTTAAATAATTTTCTTATTGACCACAACATTTTTGAGAAGTTTCAGTGTGGTTTTAGGACAAACCACAGCACCGAGACAGCCCTTTTAAAAATTGTTAATGATATCAGGTGTAACATGGACTCCCACAAACTGTCAGTCCTGGTGCTGCTGGATCTCAGCGCTGCCTTTGATACAGTAGATCACCACATTTTATTAAGCAGACTCCTGGTGGGCCTCAGACACCTGGTGGGCCTCTCAGGTACTGTTCTTGAATGGTTTCATTCCTGTCTCACAGATTGTTGCTATTTTGTAAGTATGGATGCATGTTCTTTGGCAATCCATGAAATCAAGTGTGGGGTACCCCAAGGTTCAATTTTAGGGCCAATACTTTTTAATCTTTATATGTTACCACTTGGGCATGTTATCAGGAGACATGGCATCAATTTTCATAGCTATGCTGATGATACACAGCAGTACATTGTTATGTCTCCTGATGACACAAAATCATTTAATGCCCTTTTGAACTGTATTTTAGATATAAAGCTATGGATGGATGAGAACTTCCTGCAGCTCAACCAGGACAAAACAGAAGTTTTAATCATTGGTCCTGAAGACAAGAGAGAGAAACTTTTACCAAAATTGCTAGGTCTTAAACCTACACATTGTGCCAAGAACCTGGGCATTCTTTTAGACTCTGACTTTAATTTTATTTCACACATAAAAATGTAACAAAAATCGGATTTTACCATTTTGGGAATATAGCCAGAGTCCGCCCTTTTCTCTCTCTTGCCAGCACAGAGGTCTTGATGCATGCTTTTATTACTAGTCGTATAGACTGTTGTAATGCCCTGCTCTCTGGTCTTCCTCAAAAAAGAATATCACATCTCCAACTGCTCCAAAATTCAGCAGCACGAGTGTTGCCGAGGACCAGGGGGCGGGTGCATATTACAACAAATGGCTGCATTGGCTCATTTTAGGATCAATTTTAAGGTTCTCTTAGTAGTTTTTAAATGCCTCAATGGTCTTGGGCCTTCTTATCTATCTGAGCTGCTTTTATCTTATCAGCCCTCGTGGACCCTGAGGTCCTCTGGTACTGGCCTTTTAATGGTTCCCAAAGTCAAGACCAAGACCTTTGGTGAAGTTTCCTTTCACTATTATGGTCCTCGTCTGTGGAACAGCTTACCAGAGAGCCTCAGGGCCGTAGAGTCAATAGATGTTTTTAAGAACAGGCTGAAGACCCACCTTTTTAATTTGGCTTTTAATAAACCTGTTTAACTTTTACTGAAGTAGTCATTTATGTTCCATTGTTTTATATTCTTCTTGGCGCCATTTGTTCTTAGATTTTTTCATCTTCTTTTTAATGTGTTCAGTTCAGTTTTTAAGTATGGGTTTTTAGTTCCTGTTGTTATGTGTTCTTAGTTTCTTTTTGTACCTTTTAAAATTTTGGCTTTTAACAAACCGTTTAACTATTATTGAAGTAGTCATTTATGTTCCATTGTTTTACATTTTTCTTAGCTCCATTTGCTTTTAGATTTTCTTATTTTGATGTGTTCTTAGCTCAGTTTCTAAGTATGGGTCTTTAGTTTTCTTTGTTCTATGTGTTCTTAGTTTTATCTTGTATTTTATGTGTTTTAACTCCAGTGTTTCCTCAATGGGGCCCTCATGCCGGATGCTGCCTGGCCCATCTGCAGGGGTGCTGGTCTCGTGGGTCACTCTAGGTTGGGTGGGTGGGGGCTTTATGCCACTGCCTACAGCTGTGGTGCGGGCCCCAGCCTGTCCTGGTTGGGGCGGCCTTTGTGGCGCCCTCTGT
Organism: Pholidichthys leucotaenia; assembly: GCA_020510985.1. Lineage (NCBI taxonomy): Eukaryota > Metazoa > Chordata > Actinopteri > Cichliformes > Pholidichthyidae > Pholidichthys > Pholidichthys leucotaenia. The sequence goes on from CM035845.1 coordinate 126,663,873, forward strand.
GGTTATGGGCTGTGTGGTCTGCCGGTGTGGGGGGCTCCACAGGATGGTTGCTCCTTCACGTGGTACCTCGGTGCCGAGCAATGTCTCTTTTATTTTATATGTGTGTAAGAGAAGCAGGGGGTGATGTATGTGCCTGTGTGTGTTTCTGGGTATGTTTATGGGAGGGTTGGAAGGGGTGTGGGTGTATCGTGTAAAATATGTAACTAAATGTGTCTTCTGTTTTTATCTATGTAAAGCACTTTACGCAGTATCTAATGTTTAAAAAGTGCTATACAAATAAAGTTTGATTGAAATAGCACACCTACCTGCAGTTAATGAAAACATGCATCAAGTCATAGATAAGTGAGGTACTGCAGAACCTCATTTCCTATGCCACATCTCGTCTGGCAGCCATGTTTATGAGCAAAACAACTACTTTTGTGAATTTTTATGTGATTGCTTAGTTTTGTATAATGCACATAAAGTTGTAGCTTTCATAGTGCCAGTTTGTCTCTCAGCCATTTTCCATTCCATTGAGTTATGCAGAAGAACCCCAGTGACCTGCACTCAGCAGACGTGTCTCTGCATGTGAGTGTGTGTCATCTCTTAGCCGGGGCCAATGTGCACTATTGTACAACACCTGACAAGACACATTCCAATGAGTTCATGGCCTAAGTGATAGGAGGATCGTATTTATATGTGTTAATCAAGTAGTTGCAGCCTCTTTAGATATGAACAAATATTCTGGATAAGGCCAGGGCCAGATGAACTCTGGCTGAACATAAGAATCAAACTACACTGATGGATTACATCAAGAGTAAGGCCCCTTTACACAGCATGGAGATCACTGAGAGATTGGGCCAATTTTTGATCTTTGGGGTCGTTTTGGAGATCCTTGTGTGTTTTGGACTGAGTCGAATCTTTGAGGAGACCGTGGTGACTGTGGAGATCACTGAAGATCATTGATAGATCTCTGAGTGATCGCCACCCCTGTGTAAAGGGGGTATAACAGATTATGTACTTTGCTATAAAAGTTTTTAAAAATGATATGGTTGTCTAATTAGGCTTTCTAATTAACAGCAAATCCGGTGGAAAATATATAATAAAGTATAATCATGTCCCAAAAGTACTGATTTCGTGCTCAAACCCTGTTCCAACTTGGCCATATGTACCATTAGTGACTGGTCAACATTGAGAGTAGGGCTGTCGTGGTAGAGGAAGTTCCCCTGCGGTGATGATGGACATCTCAACACCGTGGTATGTGGTATTATTGCAAGTGTTTTTAGGACCCCGTGGTCTCGTAATTTAAACAGGATTCATAATGTGGCAAACAATGGAAGCTGTGAGAAACTCTTTGCAGCTCCACTCTTAACTTTATGCGTGTATGACAATTGTGCGAAGCTCTGGTCTTTCTAGGCATGAACTGCTGATTCTGTTTAAAAAAAAAAGATCCTTTTTATAAAGCAGTGGCGGGAACTCCAGTATTTCAACTACGGCGTGTGTGAACTGGAGACAGCAGCAACATTCAGCTTATTTAAACAGACAGCCTCCATACAGCCCTGCGTGGCTCTTGTCTCCGTGATTTTTGGATTTTTTCCACTGTCCGAAAAATCACAAACAAGCAATGCACTATGCAGTAGCTGTTTGGTTCTCGGAGCTCAATCATAAACACTCCACTCAGAAGGAAATAACACGTTTTGTACCCTTTCAGTGTTCACTGTCACGGCTGTATTTAGCAAGGAGTCCAAATGCTTCCACCACTGACTGCCTGCTGGAGTCTGGAGAGAGTTCCCACACGGTGCTGCTGTCGTTAGTACCAGGTGTAAACATGCTGTTGGTGATAAAAGTGGGTGATTTTATTATTGTGATTTTATTATATTTCTTCCACCAAAAATAAAATCCTCCCCTATGAATTTTGAAGCCGAGTGTTGACTTTACTCCAAATGGAACAACTTTGTGTTAAAAAACGTTATATTTCTTTTTGCAGTTTTCATTTTTAAAAATCTCATTGCCTACCGAAACTGAATATCTGAGCTTTTTTTTTTTTCATTTCCCCGACTACCCGATCGGGGAAATAAAAAAAAAACTGAAGACAAAATTTCTGTAAATCAAACCATTAAATAACAATCACCTTATGTGGAAAAAAAAAATCAATTACACAAATTCTTTTCGGGGCGAGTTTTGACACTGTTGCTTCTCTGCGCTGTTTTGATATGTTGATATCGCCTCAAGCTGTGGGTTTTCGTTTGAAAACCGTAGGTATGGCAGTCGGTTTTAGAACCTGTTTGTAACGAACTTTCAAGCCTAAAGATTCCTGTATCGCAGACGCCTCCTCAAAACTGTCTGCAATGAAATGATTGCTACAGAGTACAGAAGATGGGGTTGGTTGCCATTTGTCCCTTGTTCTCTGTACTTGCTTCGCCCATTTTTTTTAAGAAGATCGGGATCTTTTGGAAATGAGAAAAGGCTTATATGTTCACTGGAGCAATTAGAATACCCAGCCGCCATGCGACGTTTTGGCATTTCTTCGCTGATACAGAAGCTAAACAGCTTGTTTATATTGATAGCACACAGCTCAGCCGAGAGGAAACTGACCTCATGACATCATATCCGGAAATGAGGCGTGTCTCAGGATATCGCGTTAGTGCAACACAGCGCTAAATTTGAATTGACTTAGAAATATTTTTCCACTTATTTAGCGTTCTAAGTCAACAGAACCAACTATGTGGACTATTGAAGATAAATTCATACTGAAAATTGATCCATAGTTCCTACAGACACTTTAACTTAAGTTGTTTGTGCTTTTCAGCCAATTTTTTAGACTGCCAAATCAGACCCATATTTTTTTTTTTTACTGAAGAGATTCATTTTCACCTTGAGCAAAGCATTATCATCATCCCAAATGCACAGTTCAAATTCTTTTTGGTTGTTGGTCCAGCAAGTTCAGTCCAATTGCACAGATTTGAAAGAAACATTTAAAATTGGGCATTGTGAAGCTTGATTTTATAGGATTCCTCTTCAGTTTACCATCATCAGTACAAGTATTCGTTATGGGAGTGCAGGTAGTACTGTCTTTCTCTACCTGATGGTGTATTTTCTTCTTGTTTGAGATACCCCCCCCCCCCCAACCAAAAAAAAAAAGGAAAAAGAAATCACTTTATCTCTTAATCTCTGTCTCTTTGGTCTCTGAAGGTGTTAAGGTCTGGACAGGGCTGTGCTCATGTCTTCACTTTATTTGTTCTGTGATCTTCAGGACATGAGTTCAGCCATGTCCTCACCCTCAGTTTATTATGTTCACCTGTGTTTTATTTTCATCCCTGCTGTTGTTTCAGGTTGTTTCTCTGTGTTTTTATTTTCATTATCCTGGTGTGCTCTGTCTGTCTCCCAGCCCTGCCTGTCCTTTGCTCATCTCTCTCCCAATGTGCTTTGGTTCACCTTGATTGTGCCCACCTGTCCCATGTTCCACTGATTATCACAGTGCCTTTTTTATTTTTGCATGAGCCTGTTGAAAATATTCCTTATAACCAGAAGTCCAAAATCAGGCAGGATCAAAGTTTCAGTAAATTTAATGAACACTAGTCAGTGGGGACAATACAGAAATAGTCTCAGAGCCTATCTGCGCATTGTTCTGACCCAAACATACATCACTCAGTCCTTTATGCACTTCAGTATCTGAGAGATGGAAGAGAGAATGTCCATGACGATTGGTCCAGTACATCTAGTAAAAACTGGTTCTACAGATTATCTCTTTCTCATACACCAGTCACACCAATACTGCATGAGCGTACTAAAACAGGATGATAACATGTATTGCTGCATAGTGTCCTTGTACTTTCACACAGACTCTGAGACTAAACATTTTACAAAGTATGAAATTTTCCCATCATCTTCCCCCCTTTGATGCCCACAAAGGCATCATAAAAGAAAAATGGATACAAGTTATGATGGCGAAAACCCCATCTGGCAGCTATGCTAAGTTCCAATGCACTCATATGCAACAGATCCTAACTAGCTAGGATGGGGAAAGTCCGTCATGCAACCCTGCTCCCCTATCTGCCGCTTAACAGATAGCTGTCTAGGAGGAAATTAAAACAGACATGGTTAAAACAAAGGTAATAATAAAATCAAAGTAATAATGATATATGTGTCATTGCAACTCGTGTAAAGATAAAAGATAAATAGCCAAAATAAAACAAAGTGAAAATAAAATAGACATAGCAAAATAAAAACAATACAAATCAGAGTAATAAGGTATATGCATTACCATAGCTCATCAGATAGAAAATAAAAATAAAAGTAATAAAACAAAAGTAATATTTCAATTCCTTCATAAATGTATTTACAGGTAGTACATTTCAACTTCACATCATGATCATGCAACTCCTCTCGGTTTTCTGCATGCCAATCATACTTTTACTCTGTACTGGGAGGTACAGAGAGACACTTTGAGCTTACACAGTTTGTTCATCATCCCCATCATCCTTTGTGGCTGTGCCATGATCCATCATTAGGTTAATGTGCATAAGGGTCATCATCATTTTACGGATACATGGAATAACACAAGAAAAGACCAGAAAGGTCTTACAGGCTTTACAGCCTTACAGGCTGTTAAGTTCCATATCGCTGGGGCAATGACGTGTCCATCTGCATCATTATCAGGAATAAACACGCAACAATAATCCCCCACACTTGCACACACACACCCTCAGGTGGCAGTTATTTGATCAAGAACTATCCTATTTTGGGTCAGCATAAGTCTAAGAGCTGTTAACTCCTCTTTTATCCAGATAAAGCAGACAAATAAAAATTTACAAATGATTGCAGTCTATAACTAGTTGTTTCAATTAATAAGGTGTTTTTAGCCACTCCCACCCAAGGAAACAAAGAATTGACTATCTTCTGCCCAGTGGTTTTTAACTTGAATTGTGATGGTACATCTGAGCCCCCGGATGGGATCATGGGGTGAAAAAGGAGCATCTCTCTTCACCCTGCTCACCTGTTCTGCCGACATTAGGATGGTATGGTTCTGACAGTTTCATTGGTTTAGCAGTGACAGATATTTGACCAGCTGAGAGTGGGAGTAAAGAACACACATAACAATTTGTACGATTAGCTATTCTGGCTGTGTGGTTAGCATACTTCCACAACACATTGCCAGCATAAACATGGTCATCATAGCCTGGTCCCTCCAACCAGTCATGGTGTATATGAGTGACATATCTAGCTCTACAATGAATAGGTAATGGTGTGCCTAAAAGTAATCAAAACAGAAGTGTTATCACAAGGATGAGGATGAGGAAAAAACAGGTGTACCATTCACACCTTTCTACTTTTAACCTTTTCTCTCATTCATTTTGTCTCTCCATGACAACCAACAGGTTGTTTCGCTAAGCAAGGTGCTAGTGGGCACGGATGCCGTCTTGTATAGCTAAACAGTGACCTGCTGGGGGTTTTGAATGGGGTAAAATTTGCAATGAGTCAAATGAACCCAAGAGTCCTGTCCTTCGACCTTTGCAGCAGTTGGTGTCGACAGGATGACCTTGTGTGGTCCTTGCCAGGGAGCTTCAGCCCAGTTTTTTTCTTTTTGATGGTTTTGATGAGGACCAGGTCTCCTGGGTTTGCTATGGTCTGCCCTTCACTGTGGTCCCTCCTGGGGAGAGTAGCATGTATAACATCTTTGTCAGACAACATTTTTTGCATATAATCAGCTTAACACACTTCCTCATCGCCTGAATTAAATGGTCTTAATAGTGGTAACAGATAAGGTTTGCCATGCATTACTTCAAATGGGGATAACCCCCCTTTTGTGGGAACTATTCTCATGTAAAACAGGACTTGAGGTAAACAATATATTCAATTCTGTCCTGTTTCTGCCATTGTTTTTCTGAGCCTTTCTTTAAGAGTCCTATTTGTGCGTTCCACTTACCCTGCAGAGTGTGGATGATAAGCTGTATGATTTTTTAAGTTAATGTTAAGTGCTGTGCCTAATTGTGTTATAATCTGATTTACAAAATGTGTTCCATTATCTGAGTAAATCTTTTTATTTTATTTTATTTATTTTAAGGTATTCAAAATCTGGGCACAATCTCAGTTATCGGCTTTTTTGCCACTGTAGCAGCATTTGGATGAGTGCAAGGGAAGGCCTCTGTCCATTTTGTAAACATGTCAACAACGACTAAACAATATTTTTTGCCTTCACATTTATCTAGTTCAATGAAATCCATGCAAATGTTTTGAAATGTATATGCTGATGCAGGGAAAGTACCTTTCTGAGGTTCTGAGTTTCCCTGAGCATTGTTTTCTGCACAGATTAGGCATTTTTTTTTTTTTTTACAAAACTGAGTAGCAAATTGGCTAAACCCATAGGTAGTGAAAGATTTGTAAAACATAGAGATCATACCCCCTGCTGATACATGGGAAACCCCATGCATCAGAAGAGCGGCCTGGTGGAACAATTTGCATGGTAGAATGGGTGTTATGACCCGAGCGCCGGTTCTGATCGCGCTCAGGCTAAGTTCTTCTCGCTGCCGGCCTTGACAGCTGTGGGCTGTATTCTGGCCTCACCGGGCTCTTATTGTGAAAGTGCTCGGTGGGGCTTCTGCCTGTCAAGGGTCAGTCAGCTGATTGTCATTACCGTCGTTAGTGCTTCGCCCTTTTAAGCCCGGCACTGACGACGGTAAGACGCAGGAGTATCAGTCGACATTGGGTCAACGTTACGTGAGGATTGCTTGTGTCTTCATCCTGCCAAGCCCTGGGTCTGCGCCTCATCTTTCTTGAGAGTGCCGTAGACCTTCATGTCAGGTTCGTGTATTATAACTTTGTCACAGTTTTAGCTCGGAGTGGCTGGGGTTAGCCCTGCGAGCCCAAGTCTAGTTCTTGTGTGTATTTGCCCTAAGGGGTTCATGTTGTGTTCTGTCACGTCTGGGAATAAATAACATCTGAGCCAAACTCTCTGGTGAATTCTGTGGCGTCTCTTGGTGATCCGCGAGTATCACCACATGACAATATACTCCTGCCAGGTCGCCTAAACGGAGGCGCCGCACCGAGACGCCGTTTCACCGTGAGTTTGTGCCATTTTGGACTGTTTGTTCTTCCCTGTCTGGATGCCTGTTGCTGGGAGAATGCCGTCATCCAGGGGTCGCGGTTGGCGCCTGGACAGAAGGCTAGCGGAGGTCCTGGAGTACGTGGACTGCACGTTATTCTCCGCTACGCTGTGGGACGCTCCCAGCGACGTGTGCAGGCATTTGGACTACGCTGAGGAGCTTTTGGACAATCTTCCCCTCGATAGTTACGACCACCTGGAGGTGATAACGAGGTGGGAGGAACTCGCCATTCAGCGCGAGTTACTTCGTAGGCTGGAAGAGAAGAGCAGAAAGCAGGGGAGGAGGAATCCCCACTCCCCGCGTTGGTGTCCCGTCCTGGAGCAGGTCCAGGAGTACGCGCCATCTGGGGGCCGACGAGGACGTCGGCGTAACGGCGCGGGCAACCCTCAGCAGAATCCCCGGCTGGACTCGCTGCCGGCGTATCCCGTCAGCGAATCTCCGAGAGCGGCCCCACCTCGTCTTCCCAGGGGGCCCTCTGTCGCCATCCAGCGGGGAGAAGGAGGAACGACGTCCCCCACAGCAGGAACCATCTCTGCCCCCGGAGGAAGGCAAGTGCACGATAATTTCTCACATCATGATATTATTCTGCCTTGTCTGACTCCTGGGGATGGAGTTCGGGGTTCGCAGCCCCCTGAGCTCCCTCCACCTGCTGTGGATGAAATTATTAAACCTACTGCCTCTGTGTTCTCCCCCGTTGAGCGGTCCGCGACGCCAGGCCAGTGTCGCCGGACGAAGAGGGCCCCTGCAGTGCTGGATAGCCTGCATCCGGCCCTGCAGTCACGTCTTGGACGGAGGAGAGGAGCGGACTGCGGCCCGGAGACTGAGCCGACGAAGAAGCATCCCCGGGTCTCCTCGCCGGAGCGGTCCGAGCCAGTGAGTCAAGGGTTCCCTGCCCCCACACCATACGGGTCGTCGGCGTGGATAGCAGCGTGGGAGGAACCTGAGGCTGCAGGTGACATCGTGCCAGCTGCGGAGCCCGACGCAGCTGAGTCCGAGCCAGCTGACAAGAGTCGCCCTGAACCCGGATCGTCAGAGTCCTGGGTGGCAACGGAACCCGAGTGCAGGCAAGTGCTCCCTTTTCTGTCTCTGTCCCCTGTTGAGCATTTTTGCCTGCCTCTCGGGGAGGTGAGTGAGGAGCAGCCGTCTGCTGCGCCCGAGCTCGTCTCGCTGGGTTCCGTTGCTACCGGTGATATTGATCCCGGTTTTCCTGTCCCCGAGCTTTGTTCTAGTGTCGCCGGCGGGGAACGGGTCGGTGTCACCAAGGTGGAGGTCCCAGGTTTGGGGGTGGAGTTCGTCAGCGGAGCTGCACCGGAGGCCCAATCGGGGCCCACTGCGGGGGCGGTTTCGGCCCAATTGGGGTCCAACGAGGGTGCACCGGAGGCTCGATTGGGGTCCACCGCAGGTGCGGTTCTGGCCCAATCGGGGCCCAACGAGGGTGCAGCTGGGACCCAATCTGGGTCCAGTGGTGATGCAGCGCGAGCGTGGTCCATAGGCGGGGAGGAGCTGCAGACCCTTCTTCGCGGAGCGGATTCTTTGCTCGCCCTGCTCATCGATTCCCTATGAGTCACCGCCCCTATACATCATCGCCAGGGGCCATGGGGGTCCCTGTTCGCTCGCCCCGGTTCTCCCGAGTTTTGTTCTCGTTTGGGAGGCCGCTGCGGGTTGTTGATGCCCTGGACTGGTGGCTGAGGGACACGGGTCGGCCACCCGACCTGTTGTGTGTGCCTTGGGGCAACCTAGTTCGACCACCGGAGAAGCAGACGTGCGGGACTTTGGACTCTGGTGAGCCGCCTGGTCCGCCTCCTTTGACCATCGGTCGACATAAACTGTCGGGGGGTGGTAGTGGTCCCTGGGTTTGTCTCAGTATTTGTGTTTTTTTCTTTGTCCTGGTTATTTTGTATCTGGCATATGTTTAGTCTGGGTTGAGCGGATATGCTCCGTTTTGTTTCATGTATAGTTTGGTTTGAGCGAGTAATGCTCTGTTTTTGTTTCATATAGCCTGCTATGAGCGAGTAATGCTCTGTTTTTGTTTCATATAGTCTGGTTTGAGCGAGTAATGCTCTGTTTTTGTTTCATATAGTCTGGTTTGAGCGAGTAATGCTCTGTTTTTGTTTCATATAGTCTGGTATGAGCGAGTAATGCTCTGTTTTTGTTTTTTATGTATAGTCTGGTATGAGCGAGTGGTGCTGGTTTTTTTTGTTTCATGTTTGACATAACGCATGGCTCAGGAGACGCACACACACAGGCTCAGAGTAGTTCAAATAGTTTATTAACAACAGGAGTGTATGAATATGTGTCTGCGGGATGTAAATGTGTTGGTGGCGGCGTCTGCTTCGGGCACAGAGGCAGGAGACCGTACAGCCGGACAACCCTATGGGAAAAGCACAAGGAGAAGGGTGACGGGCACACACCAACACAGGAGATATAAGAGTGAGAGAGGAGCTTACTTGGAGAGGACAGATGACTGGCACAACAAGGGACGAGGTCCGGTAGACAGCCACCTGGAGAGCCCGGTGCAGCAGCGAGGAACAGGCGATGGAGAGGCGTTGTCCGCCGCCGGGGAATCCACCTGTGCACAGGGGAGCAGACTTGGAAGGAAAAGGAGGTAAGGTCTTCTTACCAGAATGATCAGCTGAGGGTGAAGGAACTCACAGCGATGCGTAGGGAAGTCTGACGGCTTCAGGCCGAAGCTCAGGGCAAGGCAGCTTATATCCCTCGCCACTGATGATGTGCAGGTGTGCGTGCAGGTGGCGCCGCTGATGAGCGGCGCGGCGTGACAGTACTCCCCCCTCTAGCAGCGCCTCCTGGCGATGGCTTCTCTGGGTGCGCTCGGTGGAAATCAGCGATGAGCGACGGGTCCAACACAAACGACGAGGGTACCCACTGTCGATGTTCAGGCCCATAGCCCTCCCAGTCCACCAAGTACTGCAACCCACGACCCCGGCGCCGAGAGTCCAGGATGGAGGCGACGGGCCAGGCCGGATGGCCACCCGTCATCCGGGGCGCAGGTTGCGCAGCAGGAGGAGGGCAAAGGGGATCGGAGACTGCCAGCTTCACCTTGGACACGTGGAAGGTGGGATGGATGCGGAGGGAGGGGGGAATAGCTACACGCACAGCCACCGGGTTGACGATCCTGGTGATGGGGTATGGATCCATGAAGCGCTGTGCCAGCTTCCTCCTCTCGCCCTTTAAAATCACGTCCTGGGTCGACACGTAGACTTGCTGACCAACTCTGTACGCCGGGGCAGGTCTTCTGTGCTGGTCCGCCACGGCTCTGTTGCGCTCCGCCGTGTGTAAAAGCGCATTGCGCGCTGACGCCCAGATGGAGCGGAACTGCCTGAGATGCGCCCGTACTGAGGGGACAGTTACCTCACTCTCCTGCGCCGGGAACAGCGGGGGGTCGTAACCCAGGGACGCCTTAAAGGGAGACATCCCTGTAGCAGAAGAGCGAGCGGTGTTATGGGCGTATTCAACCCAGGCGAGGTGGTTACTCCGGGACGTAGGTTTGGACGCTGTCACACAGCGGAGCGCAGCCTCCAGCTCCTGGTTGGTCCGCTCACACTGCCCATTGGATTGGGGGTGATGGCTGGAGGAGAGGCTCACCTTGGCTCCTAAGGCGTTGCAGAACGACCTCCAAACCTCTGAAGAAAATTGGGGCCCTCGGTCCGAGACCACGTCCACCGGAATCCCATGCAGCCTAACCACGTGTTGGATGAGGAGGTCCGCCGTCTCCAGGGCAGTTGGGAGACCTCGTAGGGGGACGAAGTGTACCGCCTTGGAGAAGCGGTCCACGATGGTCAGGATGGTGTCGTAGGTGTTCGAGACTGGGAGTCCGGTGACGAAATCCAGGGCGATATGCGACCAGGGCCTGCCAGGGACGGGCAGAGGCTGGAGCAAACCCGCTGGAGGGGCATTACCCGATTTGTAATTATGAATATTTGGTGTTTTTGTTTCAGTAGTCTGTGATTTTGGTCTGAGTTGTTGCCTTGTCATTGTCCTGTATGTTTTTTTTTTCTGTCTGTTTTGTTCCTGGGTTGGTTTCTCTCCCTCCGCACCTGTTCCCAGCCTCCCGCCCTGGGGGGGCGGGGGGGCAGGGTGGTTCCTTGGGGCGTTCGGAGTCCGCCCGTGGAGGGAGGGTACTGTTATGACCCGAGCGCCGGTTCTGATCGCGCTCGGGCTAAGTTCTTCTTGCTGCCGGCCTTGACAGCTGCGGGCTGTATTCTGGCCTCACCGGGCTCTTATTGTGAAAGTGCTCGGTGGGGCTTCTGCCTGTCAAGGGCTGGTCAGCTGATTGTCATTACCGTCGTTAGTGCTTCGCCCTTTTAAGCCCGGCACTGACGACGGTAAGACGCAGGAGTATCAGTCGACATTGGGTCAATGTTACGTGAGGATTGCTTGTGTCTTCATCCTGCCAAGCCCTGGGTCTGCGCCTCGTCTTTCTTGAGAGTGCCGTAGACCTTCATGTCAGGTTCGTGTATTATAACTTTGTCACAGTTTTAGCTCGGAGTGGCTGGGGTTAGCCCTGCGAGCCCAAGTCTAGTTCTTGTGTGTATTTGCCCTAAGGGGTTCATGTTGTGTTCTGTCACGTCTGGGAATAAAAAACATCTGAGCCAAACTCTCTGGTGAACTCTGTAGCGTCTCTTGGTGATCCGCGAGGATCACCACATGACAATGGGTTTATTATTTTGACATTTGTAAAGTTTGGAGGTGTTATCAAATGCCCTATTCTGTATCCACTGGTAAATTTCAGACTGTGGTGATGTTGTTTGAGCGTCAGTGAGCATGTCATGTGATAATTGTTCTGCCAATGTCAAAAGAAGGGATGAATTGTCCTTTCCTGTATGGCCTTGTGCTGCAGCTTTTGCTGTCTCATCTGCAAAATGATTGCCCTTAGAAATCTGGTCTGTGCCACTAGTGTGTGCAACACATTTGCATATGGCCAATTTAGAGGGTTTTACACTAACAGTTTTAAGATAAGATCTTTATGTTGGATAGGTTTTCCTGTTGATGTAATCATCCCTCTCTTTTTCCATTGCTGTGCAAAATGATATATGGTAGGGAAAGCATATTGGCTGCTAGTGTAGACTGTGAGCGCTTTTCACTGGTCTAATTTACAAGCTTCAGTTAGAGCGACCTGTTCAGCTGCTTGTGCTGAATAGTGTGATGGGAGTTTTTGTACCCGTAAAACTGTCATGGGTGACTACTGCATATGCTGACATGTTTGAGCCATTATAATCTCGTTTGGATGACCCGTCAACAAACAATGTGAGGTCAAAGTCCTCCAAAGTTATGTCCTGTAAATCAAGGCATGGTAATGTTTCGCTTTCAATTTCTGCCAAACAATCATGCGGTTCTCCTTGTGTTGAAATGGGTAGAAATGTTACTGGGTTCATTGTTGTACAGCGCTCGATGGTTCAATGTGGTTGTGATAATAACACTGTCATGCACGCGAGGTGTCTGGATGGTGAGAGAACTGAGATTTTGCTTTGTGACAAGATAACTGATACTGCATGTGTGACCTTCAGTGTCAAGGAGTGAAACAAGACCAACCCAGCTGAGGCCTGAACTGCCATAGAGGCAGCAATCACAGCCTGCATACATGGAGGCATGGTCCTTGCCACTGGGTCTAGCCTTGATGAATAATAGGCTACCGGACGCATTTTTGTACCACTTGGTTGGAGAAGGACTGATGTCATGTGTCCCTCTTCACAATCAACCATTTGCACAAATAGTTTTTGTAATTGGGGAGTGCCAGGACATCAGTGTTGACCAAGAGTTTTTTCATTTTAACAAATACATTTTCTGCCTCAGCTGTACACTCAGTTCTGTCCACCTGGGCCATGGGTGTTTTGTAAATGAGATCAGAGCGGCAATAATTTAAGGTACCTAGAAATGACATCATGTCTCTTTTTGTGATTGGTTTAGGTCAGGGGTGCTCATTACGTCGATCGCGATCTACTGGTCGATCGCGGAGGTAGTACTGGTCGATCGCAGTTTGTACGACTGTTGACTGATTTCTGTACCTTTATCTTGTTCTCAATAAAGTTTGGGAAAAAAAAAAACTGGTCGATCGCAGCGTGACATTAAAAAAAATATTTGTCAGCCTATCAAACATCCCGTCACTTGATTGACATACAGGGCAATCATTCAGATGACAACTGAATTTTGACCTTTAGGTCACTGCTCATGCGTAAACAACGGCGCTAAGCACAGCAAAACTTACAAGCTAGTCAGCGAATTACCTCAGATTTTAAGCCCTTGCTAAAACATATGGTGATCAAAATGAGTCGGACTGTTCATGGAAAATACGACATCGACTTTCCGCCGAAAAGCCAGCTGAGAAAGAGAAAGGTGGAGGAACTAAAATCCCAGTTGTCCGGACAGCAGTCATTTTTCACTCAACTAACTTCAAAAGTGAAAGCCGCCACCGAAGCATCGTTCCGGGTGAGTCACGCCATCGTTAAAAACAATAAGTCCTTCCAAGACAGAGAGATGGTAAAAGAAGCATTTGTTGAAGCAGCTGACTCATTTTAATTTTAATTTAATTAAAATTAAAATGATTAATTCATTTAATTAAAATAAAAAAAAAATTAATTTAATTTTAATTATATGTTTTGCATTTTTGTAGTGGGTAGATCATTTTGACTTGGTTGTTTTATAAGTAGCTCGCATGCTGAAAAAGTGTGAGCACCCCTGGGTTAGGTGCTGATAAAATGGCCTGTTTTCTGGCAGGATCAACATGTCTGCCTGCTGCTGACAAAATGTGCCCTAGATATTTGACTTCTTTTTTCCACAACTGTAATTTTCCCTTGTTGACTTTGTGACCTTGTTGTGCTAATTGCAGTAAGGCAATGGTATCTTGTTTGCATTCATCAGGCGATGCCAGCAATATGTCATCAGCGTAAAGGAGCATCTGACCCCTATTAGAATGAATGAACTGTGCCAAGTTTGCAGATACTGCCCATGGAAAAAATAGTTGGTGATTCACAATAACCTTGTGGTAATCTGGTGGATGTGTACTTTTTGTTTTTAAATGTGAATGCAAATCAAAACTGATTATCAGGATGTATTGGTATGCTGAAAAATACATTGCTGATGTCTGTCACTGTGAAAAACTGTCAGGTGTCCGGGGATCAAAAATAATTCCAAGGTTCCTCACAGAACTATTAAGAGAAAGAGTAACCACATCCAAACTAAGAGTTTGATTTAGAAAGGTATTTCTAAGGTTTTTTGGACCAACAAGAATGACTTCAGTCTTATCTGAATTTAATAGCAGGAAATTACAAGCCACCCAAGCTTTGATTTCCTTAAAACAAGCCTCTAATTTGGCTAATTGATTACTGTCATCTGGCTTCATTGACAAATATAATTGTATGTCATCTGCAAAACAATGAAAATGTATGCAGTGCTTTCTAATAATGTTGCCTAGTGGAATCATATATAAACTAAAAAGAATAGGGCCTAGCATAGATCCCTGTGGAAGTCCATAACTGAGCTTTGAGTTGGAAGAAAACTCATTATTGACATGAGCAAACTGGAACCTGCCGGATACATGATTTAAACCACTGCAACAAAGTTCTATTAAGTCCAACAAGGTGTTCAAATCTATCAAGTAAAAATTATGATTGATAGCATCAAAAGCTGCACTAAGGTCCAAAAGGACAAATACAGAAACAAGTCCATTATCAGATGCGATTAGGAGGTCATTAGTGACCCTCACTAAAGCTGTTTCAGTACTATGATGGATTCTATACCCAAATTGAAACTCTTCAAACAAACCATTTCCCAGCAAGTGGTCAAATGATTGTGTAGCAACAACTCTTTCTAAGATTTTTGAAATGAAAGGCAGATTAGAGATTGGTCTATAGTTAGCTAAAACTCCTGGATCCAGCGTTGGCTTTTTAAGTAAGGGTTTAATTACAGCAGTTTTAAAAGCCTGTGGTACATGGCCTAATGTTAATGAAGAATTGATTATTTGAAGAATAGAGCTACTGAAGCGGCATGAAATAAAGCGGCGTTAGTGAAGGTTTTAATTAGGTTTATTAAATCATACCACCTTCACAGGATCCCCCGTCCGGTGCAAGTGTGAGCAGACCGGAGTGGGATCCTCAGGCTCTCAGATGAGGGGACACAGAGTGTGTGTCCAGCAGCAGCAGTTGAAGAGAGAGAGTGAGAGGATGAGCATGGATCACAGTGCAGTATATATACCCAACTACAACAATACATAAAAGAGCATTCCCCAGCAGTTGGTATGATCAAAGAGATTGCAGAACAGGCATGAGACATTTGCATTTGAGAGACATACATCACAATAGGCAGATTGCTGGCCTCTGCTCCAGCTGCAGGGCAAAGAGGTTACAAGGCACATCTACATATTGATCTCAGTCTCTAGGTCACAGTAAGGACAGGACGCATGAACACAATGCATGAAAGGCACATTAACATCACAGTAGTGAGCCCGAAGAAGCGGGGCTGCCTGTAGACATTAATACACACATTTCACTGTTCTGCTAATTGCTCTAGCCGAGCGCTGTGTCTGTCCAGTCTGTTGTGGGGGTTACACCAACCTGCCACACTACCAATAAATGGGAAGACTTCTTTAAATAACCTGGTCTAATAGACAAGTTGGGGTCTAATAGACAAGTTGGTGGCTTGGATGAGGAAATTATTTTATCTAACTCTAAAAGGTCAGTTGGAGTAAACTCATCCAAACAAATATCAGTTGAAAGAGTTGTAGTAGTTACTGTATTTAAGTTAACGGTGGGAAGAATCTGTCTGATTTTGTCTCTGATAGATGAAATTTTATTACTGAAGGAGTTCATAAAGTCCTGACTAGTAAGCTCTAAGGGGATGCTAGATTTGACAGAGTCCTGACTCTTTGTCAGCCTGGCTACAGTGCTGAAAAGAAACCTGGGATTATTCTTGTTCTCTTCTATTAATGCAGAATAATATCTTGTTCTAGCTTTCCTAAGAGATTTTTTATAAATTAGAAGTTGATGGCTGTGAGGGTGCCGATGCTGTGATCACAAGACATTCCGAGACTGTTACGCAATAACCCAAAATGGCGGCGCCCGCTGACCGAGCATAAACAAACTTTTCCATGAGTAGTTTTTTTTCTGCTTTTTGTAATCAATCCATTAACTGACTGTCTGTTTCTAGCTTTCTTTTTTCATACGGAGCTGGAGGAACTAAGATAAGATAAGATAAGATAAGATAAGATAAGCCTTTATTAGTCCCACAATGGGGAAATTCCAGGATTGCAACAGCACAGGGATAGCAACACTCAGAGCAACAATCAGAAGGCAAGAAAAAAAAACAAGCAAGCAAGAGCAGCTAATATACATATGTACATATTACTATAAAATATATATATATATATACACACACACACAGACACACAGTGCAGAGCATTGTAGCTGGATGGAATAAATATATGAATATATGAACACACAGTGCAGAGCATTGTAGCTAGATGGAATAAATATGTAAATATATAAACACCCACAGTACGGAGCATTGCAGCTAGGTGGAATAAATATGTAAATATATAAACACCCACAGTACGGAGCATTGCAGCTAGGTGGAATAAATATGCAAGTATATAAACACACACAGTGCGGAGCAATGTAGCTAGATGGAATAATATGTAGATATATAAAAACGCAGTGCGGAGCATTGTAGCTAGATGGAATAAATATATAGATATATAAATATAAACACACCCAGTGCTGAGCATTGTAGCTAGATGGACTAAATATGTAAATATATAAACACACACAGTGCAGAGCATTGTTGCTAGATGGGATGAAACAGCACTAGAGAACTATATTGACGAGTTTTATTTCCGTTACTGTGTCATGGAGCAGTTTCCCATCCCTGCTTCCCAGTCAAAACAACTGAGACTGGCAGACTCGCCGAAAATAACGCCTGAGAAATCATGAGACAGCTCTGAGGTTAGTGACATCCTTTTTTCTATTGAAAATAAACTTAACGGCATGGATGGCAGACTAGGGTTAGTAGAGCTGCTCCATAAAGGATTCCAGAGTGTGCACGAGAGTCTGGAATACAGTCAGGTGCAGCTCGTCTCTCTCTTAGAGGAAAACAATAGTTTGAAAAAGTCAGTAAACAAGCTAACCACGCGACTTGGCATTGTTGAAAGAGAGAACAGGAAGATGAAGGAAACAGTTCTCAATTTGCCATCACACAGCATGAGAGATAACCTTGTTTTTTCCGGAATTGCTGAAAAAAATAATGAAAATCCAGAACAGCTCATCCAGGAATTTATGTCCATACAACTGAAATTGTCCGCGAAGTCACAAAATCAGTTACCTCCCACCGAGTCCACCTAACTGGGCAAAAACATCCTCAAAATAAATGTCCCAGACCTACAGTATTGTTGCCAAATTTGAGCATTTCAAGCAAAACATTTTGGTACAGAGGCAGGGCAGGCAGCATAAAAACACCAATTATGGTCTAAATGATCAATTTACACAGGAAATCTTGGAAAGGAGAAGGAAGCTTTTTGCCATAAGAAAACAAAAAATCTAAGAAGGTAAATTTGCTATTGTCTCTGTGGATAGATTATATATAGATGGCAAGTTGTTTATGGATGAAACCATAACCCCCTGGTTATTCTAGAACTTCCTTTTTTTTCTTAGCTGCAGGTGGAAAAAAGAGTGTGATTGTGCACAGGTCTCTTATTCGATCTCGGTTAATTTGTTAACATTTGTCTGTTTTTTTCTTTTATGCTGAGGTTGTTGTTTGCTTGTTTGTCTGTTGTAACTAATTTTGTTGAAATTGTTAGGTCATTGTTGTATGTTATCTGCATTTTTTTCACCAATTACTAACCTTTATGTCTGTTTTCTCTCATACTTCTGGTTTATAGGAAACAACTTTAAGTGCATGCACCCAAGTCCATGCACCTTATTTGCTGGCACATCAAGCGTGCATACCCAAGCATACATAAGTAGGTATATATTTTAGACACAACATACATATGTTGTATGTTGTGTTACCCCGGCGGGGTAACTTTTTAATGATATAGGCACACTGATTTTTTGAGAATATTTCTACTTTAGAGCTCATTTTCTCAAAATAATGGTTTTGTGGGATAGCCCACTTTACCTCTGAAGGGCACATATACACATATATGCAGACATTGCAGACATATAATCACATAGGCACATTTAGTTAGCCTTTAGCACAAAACCAGTTAGTGAAAGCATGTCCACATTTAAGTTTGTCACGTGGAACATACATGGAATTGGTACCAGGGAGAAGAGGCTAAAAGTTTTTAACCGACTGAAGGATCGACAGGCAGACATTGTCTTATTACAGGAAACACATGTTTCTAAGTTGTCTGAAGATGCGCTCACCTCCCTGGAATTCCCCCACGTGTACTTTAGCCGGCTTTAATTCTAAACAAAGGGAGGTAACTATATTGGTAAACAGAAGAATATGCTTTGTTGTGAATAATACCATAGCAGATCTGGAAGATAGATTTATAATATTAAAAATCTCAGTTCAAAATTTGGATCTATATATTGCAAGCGTTTATGGCCCAAATGTTGATGACCCATCCTATTTTCACACTTTCTTCACTTCTCTTTCTGAGCACTTGGGACACTCATAATAGGAGGAGACTTCAACCTGGTATTGAACCCTTCAATCGACAAGCTCAGTGCATCAGGGAGTTATCGAAACTGGCAGGCTACTGATACTCTCAAACAATACATGAATGATTTTGGTCTTTGAAATGAATGGCATTCTCTTCACCCAACTCTTCGGGAATACACTTTTTTTTCATCAGTTCATAGTTCACATTCACGTTTAGACTTCTTTTTAGCCAGTAACTTTATTGTGAGGGACATCACAGACACTGAAATATGTTCAAATCAAGCTATTAGCGATCACCATCCAGTATCTCTTACACTAGTAAATAGGAACGTTATAAGGACAACTAGGAGCTGGAAATTTAATACATCACTACTAAAAGACAAAGACTTTATTACATACTTTAATAAAGCGTGGGTATCATGTCTGGAATATAATGATGTGCCAGGAATATCCCCGTGTGTTCTTTGGGAAGCAGCAAAAGCGGTCACGTGAGGTAAAAATAATCTCTTACTGTTCATATAAGAATAAAAAAAAAGCACTGGTACTGGAGTTAGAACAGAAAATTAAATCACTGGAGATGACCTGTGCCATTTCTCCACAAGCACTTTAATATTGAGGTGCAGGATGTTAAAAGGGCGTTCTGTGCTGTAAAAGTGAACAAAAGTCAGGGCCCTGATAATATATGTGGACACTTGGTAAAGTCCTGTGCACATGAACTGAGTCCTGTGTTTCACTACATTTTTAATAAGTCCTTACAGACACAACATATGCCTAAGATCTGGAAAGATGCTGTGGTTGTCCCTGTTCCAAAATCCAGCTGTCCAAAAACGGTAAATGATTTTAGACCAGTTGCTTTGACTTCAATTTTAATGAAAATTTTTGAAAAACTGGTCAGATTTGAGGTCCTAAAGCAGACTGAGCATGCATTGGATCCTTTGCAGTTTGCCTATAGGCCTCACAGAGGAGTGGAGGATGCCACTGTCACTCTGTTTAACATGCTTTTGAAACATCTGGATTTTAATGAGACACACGCCAGGCTCTTATTTGTGGACTTTTCTTCCGCCTTTAATACAATCCAACCTCATATTTTAGTTGAAAGGCTCCTGCAACAATTTGATTTGAGTAATAATCTGGTGGGTTGGAGTCTGGATTTTTTAACCAACAGGACACATAGAGTAAAGGTCAATGGTACATTGTCTAACCAAAAGTGTTCTTCTGCTGGCTCTCCTCAGGGTTGTGTGTTGTCACCGCTACTCTTCATCCTGTACACAAACATGTGTCGGAGCAGACATGACAACAGACACATTATAAAATATGCTGATGATTCAGTTGTTGTCAGTCTCCTTCAGAATGGTGAGAGTGGCCAAGGCCCAGTAATTGATGATTTTGTTCACTGGTGTGAGAATTCCTACCTGCAGCTGAATACGACAAAAACAAAAGGTATGATTATTGACTTTAGGAGGAAAACTCCCAGGCACAAAGTCACTATACTAAAAGGCCAGACCACTGAATGTGTGCAATCTTACAGATATCTTGGGACGATTATTGATAGTAATTTAAACTTTGAAGAGAACTGTGAAAGGGTGTGCAAAAAGGGTCAGCAACATTTGCATTGTTGGAAACTTGCACGCTTCCAAATTGACTGAACCATAATGACAATGTTTTATTGGGCTTTTATTGAATCTGTTTTATCCTTTTCTTTAGTGTCATGGTTTGGTCAGATAAAACTGAAACAGAGGAAATCCTTGGATCAGGTAATTAGATGGTCCAGTCGTTTGCTTGGTGAGTCACAGCTGAGCCTGACATCCCTGTACACCAGACAGGTACAGAGGATTGCTACCTCCATTTTAAATGATGACTCCCACCCTTTGCGCTGCCACTTTCAGCTTTTTCCCTCCAGACGGAGGTTTGTTGTCCCAAAATGTAAAACCCAGCGCTACAAAAGCAGCTTTGTTCCTGCTGCTGTCAAAGAGTTGAACAAGATGTAGCAATATATTGTGACATAACGCACGGCTCAGGAGACGCACACACACAGGCTTAGAGTAGTTCAAAGAGTTTATTAACAGCAGGAGTGAGTGAGTGCGTGTCTGCGGGATGTAAATGTGTTGGTGATGGTGTCTGCTCCAGGCACAGAGGCAGGTGACCGTACAGCCGAGCAACCCTATGGAGAGAGCACAGGGAGAGGGTGACGGGCATACACCAACACAGGAGGGATTTATGGCGAGAGAAGGACTTACTTGGTGGGTCAGGACAGCTGGCACAACAAGGGGGCGAAGCCCGGAAGACAGCCACCTGGAGAGCTCTGTACAGCAGCGAGGATTGGGCGATGGAGTGGAGATGTCCGCCGCTGGGGAATCCACCTGTGCACAGGGGAGAAGACTGAAGAAAAGAGGTAAGCGATCTTCTTACCAAAATGGTGACGCTGAAGGGAAGTATGCTCACAACGGTGAGGGACGAAGTCTGACGGCTTCAGGCCGAGCCTCCGGGCGAGACGGCCTTTATCCCTCGCCGCTGATGATTGTCAGGTGCGTGAGCAGGTGGCGCCGCTGATGAATGGCGCGGCGTGACAGTACTCCCCCCTCTAGCAGCGCCTCCTGGCGATGGCTTATCCGGGTGCGCTCGGTGGAAGTCCGCGATGAGCGATGGGTCCAACACAAACGACGGGGGCACCCATTGTCGATGCTCGGGCCCATAGCCCTCCCAGTCCACCAGGTATTGCAACCCACGACCTCGGCGCCGGGAGTCCAGGATGGAGGAGACGGACCAGGCCGGATGGCCACCAATCATCCGGGGCGCGGGTTGCGCCGCAGGAGGAGGGCAAAGGGGGTCAGTGACTGCCAGTTTCACCTTCGACACATGGAAAGTGGAATGGATGCGGAGGGAGGGGGGAATAGCCACGCGCACAGCCACCGGGTTGATGATCCGGGTGATGGGAAAGGGACCCATGAATCGCTGTGCCAGCTTCCTCCTCTCGCCTTTTAATGTGACGTCCTGGGTAGACACATACACGAGTTGCCCAACTCTGTACGCCGGGGCAGGTCTTCTGTGCCGGTCCGCCACGGTCCTGTTGCGCTCCGCCGTGCGTAAAAGCGCATGACGCGCGGCAGCCCAGGTGGAGCGGAACTGCCTAAGGTGCGCCCTAACAGAGGGGACAGTCACCTCGTTCTCCTGCGCTGGAAACAGCGGGGGGTCGTAACCCAGGGACGCCTTGAAGGGGGACATCCCCGTTGCAGAAGAGCGGGCGGTGTTGTGGGCATACTCCACCCAGGCGAGATGGTTGCTCCAGGACGTCGGCTTGGATCTAGTAACACAGCGGAGCGCAGTCTCCAGCTCCTGATTGGTCCTCTCACACTGCCCGTTAGACTGGGGGTGATGGCCGGAGGAGAGGCTCACCTTGGCTCCGATGGCGTTACAAAAGGATCTCCAAACCTCGGATGAAAATTGGGGACCCCGGTCCGAGACCACGTCCACCGGAATCCCGTGCAGCCTGACCACGTGTTGGACGAGGAGGCCCGCCGTCTCCAGGGCAGTAGGGAGACCTCGCAGGGGAATGAAGTGTGCAGCCTTGGAGAAACGGTCCACAATGGTCAGGACGGTGTCAAAGGAGTTGGAAACGGGGAGTCCGGTGACGAAGTCCAGTGCGATGTGCGACCAGGGCCTGCCGGGGACGGGCAGAGGCTGGAGCAGACCCGCTGGGGGGGCATTTCCCGACTTGCTGGTGGCACAGATTGGGCAAGCCCGGGCGTAGCGGGCTGCATCCCTCCGCAGGCCTGGCCACCAAAAGGACCGTTGGAGGAGGCTGATCATCCGAGAGGTGCCGGGATGACAGGTGAGCCGGGAGGTGTGGAGCCAGTGGATGACCTCTCCTCGGACCGCAGATGGGACGAACAGTCTTCCCTCCGGTCCGCCGCCAGGATCAGGTTCCACCTCCTGCGCCTTCCGGATCTTGTCTTCAATGTCCCAAGAGATGGCACCGAGGACGCACGACCTGGGCAGGATAGTGTGGGGCGTCTCCTCAGCCTCCACGGGGGTGAACTGCCTAGAGAGGGCGTCAGGCAGGCCGTTTTTGGAGCCCGGCCTGAAGGTGATCGAGAAGCGGAACCTGGCGAAGAACAAAGACCAGCGCGCCTGGCGGGCATTCAGGCGCTTGGCAGATCGTAAATACTCTAAGTTCTTGTGGTCCGTCAGGACCACAAACGGCAGGTCCGCCCCCTCTAGCCAGTGGCGCCACTCCTGTAAGGCGAGTTTAATGGCCAGGAGCTCTCTGTCCCCCACATCGTAGTTCCTCTCCGCCGGGGACAGGCGCCGGGAGAAGAAGGCGCACGGCCGTTTGGCGCCATCGTCAGGTGACCGCTGGGATAACACTGCTCCCACTCCCGTGTCCGATGCGTCCACCTCCACAATGCACTGCAGCGCGGGGTCGACCTGGCGAAGGACCCGGGAGGAGGAGAACTCCGCCTTCAGCGCCCTAAAGGCAGCAGCAACCTCTTCAGTCCACCGGAACGGGACCTTCGGGGACGTGAGGCGGGTCAGCGGTCCGACGATCGAGCTGAAATTTGGGACAAAGCGGCGGTAAAAATTGGCGAAGCCAACAAACTGTTGCACCTGCTTCCGGGATGCGGGAGTAGGCCACTCCACCACCGCCTTCACCTTCTCTGGGTCTGGGAGCACCTGATCTTGAGCGATGATGAATCCCAGGAAGGATGTGGTCCTAGCGTAGAATTCGCATTTCTCAGCCTTCACGTACAGACGATTCTCCAGCAGTCTTTGGAGGACCCGCCTCACATGGACCTGGTGCTCGTCCCTGGACCTGGAGAAGATAAGGATGTCATCCAGGTAGACGAACACAAAAAGGCCGATGAAATCCCGGAGGACGTCATTAATGAGGCGCTGAAAGACGGCAGGAGCGTTGGTCAGCCCGAACGGCATGACGAGATACTCAAAGTGGCCGTTCGGGGTACGGAAGGCTGTCTTCCATTCATCTCCCTCCCGGATCCGGACGAGATGGTAAGCGCTGCGTAAATCCAGCTTGGTAAACCAGGTCGCCCCCTGGAGGGAGTGAAAGGCAGTGTCCATGAGGGGCAGGGTGTAACGGTCCCTCTCAGTGATGTCATTCAGCGCTCGGTAGTCTATGCAGGGGCGGAGGGATCCGTCCTTTTTCCCGACAAAGAAAAACCCTGCCCCCACGGGTGACGACGATGGGCGAATAATCCCAGCGCTCAGAGATTCCTTCAGGTATGTATTCATGGTCTCCTTCTCCGGCGCCGACAGGCTGTAGAGCCGACCAGATGGCAGGGGAGCCCCCTGGCGGAGGTTGATGGCACAGTCATATGGTCGATGCGGGGGAAGAGACATAGCTTTCGATTTGCTAAATACCATACCCAGGTCGTGAAATTCTGGAGGCACCAGTGACAGGTCCGGAGGTGCTGTATCCGCCACAGGGGGAGCCGCGGATGGGGAGCAGGCAGCGGACTGAAGGCAGGTGCCCATACAGAAGGTACTCCATGCCGATACCCCAGCGGACCTCCAGTCCAGGACAGGGTTGTGGAGGCGTAGCCAGGGATACCCCAGGATGACGGGCGACACAGAGTTGGGCAGGACGTAAAATACCATCTCCTCCCGGTGGTTCCCTGAGATGATGACTGGGACAGGCATGGTTTGGTGAGAAACTCTCCCAAGGGAGGCACGGGAGAGATGGACCAGGGAGATGGGGTGTTTTAATGCCTGACAGCGGATGCCCAATCGGGTTGCCAGGCCTTGTGAAATGAAGCTGCCCTCTGCGCCCGAATCCACCAGTGCGTGGGTGAGGTGCCCAGTGGGATTGTGGCAAAAACGGATGGGCAGCTTTAATTGAGTGAGAGAGTCTAACCGGTTGGGATCCGCGAGGCTCCCTACAGCGATTCGCGGACCCCGCCGACTGGCTTTCCGCGGGCAACGCTCCACAGTGTGTTGGTCACCTCCGCAATACATGCAGAGGCCCAACTCACGGCGGCGTTGTTTCTCCGCAGGGGAAAGCTTGGTCCAGCCCGTCACCATCGGCTCCGACTCCTCGGGGCACAATGCTGGCGGCGCCGCCAGGGGGCGAGCTTGGAACAGGTGCGGCGAGACTCCACGAGGGCGAGAAGAAGAAGACTTCCGCCCCGAGGAGCGCTCGCGCAGCCTGTTATCCAAACTTATCGCTAAGGATGTCAGCTCCGCTAGCGTCCCAGGGATATCCCGTCCAGCCAGTTCATCCCTCAGATCACTATTGAGGCTGCGGAGGAACAGGCCACAGAGGGAGCGTTCCTCCCAGCCCAATTCCTCCGCCGCTACCCGGAAGTCGACCGAGTAGTCCGCTGCCGACCGGCCTCCCTGCTGGAGAGCGAGGAGCCGATCGACCTGGACCGTCTCGGTTTGAGAATGGTCAAAGACCTCCAGAAAGCGCCTCACGAACTGGTCATAGGGGAGGGTGGCATAACTGGGCCTCGCCATTACGGCGTAGGTCCAAGTTAACGCACGCCCCTCCAGAAGATTCCCTATGTAACCAATCCGACTGTGATCCGAGGGAAAATCTCCGGGCACACGGTGGAACACGGACTCACACTGCATAATGAACCCCCGCGCTCCGCCGAGCTTACCGCTAAAGCGGGCAGGGGTCGGAATCGGTGTGAGCCGAACCGGTGCCACCGGAGCCGGCTGGACGGCCGCTGGAACAGCAGGAGCCGCGCCACCCTGACGAGCCGGGGGGAACGGCTGTTGAGGATCCAAGCGGCCCAACCGGTTAGTTAAATTCAATAATTGATTAAAGATCACCTGTTGTTGATAAGCTATTTGATCCACTCTAGCCTCGAGAGTGGAAAACCGGTGTGCGAGCCCGCCGTCCGCCGAGCCGCTCTGCTGAAGCCGTACTGACATAACGCACGGCTCAGGAGACGCACACACACAGGCTTAGAGTAGTTCAAAGAGTTTATTAACAGCAGGAGTGAGTGAGTGCGTGTCTGCGGGATGTAAATGTGTTGGTGATGGTGTCTGCTCCAGGCACAGAGGCAGGTGACCGTACAGCCGAGCAACCCTATGGAGAGAGCACAGGGAGAGGGTGACGGGCATACACCAACACAGGAGGGATTTATGGCGAGAGAAGGACTTACTTGGTGGGTCAGGACAGCTGGCACAACAAGGGGGCGAAGCCCGGAAGACAGCCACCTGGAGAGCTCTGTACAGCAGCGAGGATTGGGCGATGGAGTGGAGATGTCCGCCGCTGGGGAATCCACCTGTGCACAGGGGAGAAGACTGAAGAAAAGAGGTAAGCGATCTTCTTACCAAAATGGTGACGCTGAAGGGAAGTATGCTCACAACGGTGAGGGACGAAGTCTGACGGCTTCAGGCCGAGCCTCCGGGCGAGACGGCCTTTATCCCTCGCCGCTGATGATTGTCAGGTGCGTGAGCAGGTGGCGCCGCTGATGAATGGCGCGGCGTGACATATTGCAAATAATTCAGTTATCTATTTATTAATTTTTAATTTATATTTACTTTTTTGTAGTTTTTTTTTATTTGGGTTCTAAATCTTTTATTGGGTTTTAGACTTTTTTGAGTTTTTAATCTCTTTGACTAGTTTTTAACTTTTTAATATGACCCTTCTCTCTTATCTCTTTGTTTTTTCTCTTATCTGTTTGTCATATGTCCTGATTGGTGGAGCCTTGAGTACTTTTATCATGTTTATAGTCAGCTTCATGTGTGCCTGTGTTTGTGTTCATGTTGAATGTAATTGTGGTTTGTAAATATGGATGTCACCTGACTGCAAAACAAATCTACCTACGGGTACAAATAAAGTAACCTGAACCTTCTCTACAGGAACAGGCACTTAACAATCTGAGAAAATTAAAGCTGGAATTAAAAGAAATTACAAACAAAAGAACACAGTTTTTAATACAAAGACTGCGTCTTGAGAAGTTCGAACACAGTAATAAATCGGGGCGATATCTTTTGAACCACCTTAGATTGAACAAAGAAAAAACAACTATCCACTCTATTAAGGATATGACTGGAAATATTACCCATGAGCCTGAAGAAATAAATAACTCCTTTATAAAGTTTTATGAAAACCTCTACTCATCTCAGATTAACCCATCTGACTCAGAGATAAATACATTTTTGGATGGTATTAACTTACCATGATTAAATAATGACAGATTGCAGCTCTGGATGCACCTCTTCTGGTGTCCGAACTCCAGGAGGCACTTAAGCACATCCCAAACAACAAGGCTCTGGGACCAGATGGTTTTCCAGTAGAATTTTATAAAGAATTCTGGCCTGTGATGGCACCTACTTTCTTATATGGTGAACCAAATTAAAAAAGATAATGTAATCCCTCCAAATATGAATTTGGCTCATATTATCCTGCTCCTTAAACATGGAAAAGGACCTATGCTTCCATCCAGCTACTGTCCCATCTCACTTATGAATGTCGATCTTAAAATAGTTTGCAAAGCTCTCATCAAAAGGCTGGAAAGGTTAATTCTGGTTATTATACATCCAGATCAAACAGGTTTCATCAAGGATAGGCACTCGGCTAATAATTCACGCAGGCTATTTAATTTAATCCCTTGCACTCCGGGCAATTTTCCTAAAAACGCCAAAAAATAACGTGCCCAAAGTAAATCGAAAGCTGTTCTTCAACCCTTTGCAGCATCTTCATGGGGTTGGTCTCATTTAAAAGAAAACACTTTGAATTTTTTGGCAAAAAAACCCCATAATCTCTCTACGTGCTCCGGCCACTGAGTTACAGTTATCTAAACATACTGAACTTGAAGAAAATAAATTTGGCCACAGTGATTTTTTGGATACAAATGCTTGCAAATAACACACAGCTGTCCGATCCGGCTGGAAATGCAACAGAAATGTAGAACCAAGTGTTATCAAGCTGAGGTCCAAATTTTGTAACAATACCACAAAAAATGAATATTTTACACCGCTTTGTTCTCAGGCTGTTCCCAGGCGTTTTGGAACTGTGCCAAATTGTGCCAAATGGCACAGTTTGGAAAAACGTCTGTAACTTCTGAATAATTCAATATAGAAGCTTCATTTTAGGCTCTAATGAAAGGTCACACTCAGGGCTGTCTGTGTGTGTGTGTGGGGGGGGGGGTTGTCCCCCTCCCCCGCTCGCTACAGAGGATGGACTTCGGCCATCGCTACACAACGGATTAGCCTCATGTGGTGATGTGGGACAGCAGCGCAGTCACCACGGCTCCCCCCCCCCCCGTCGCTGCAGAAGAATAGCGGGGGTGGGGGGGGGGGCGTTCACAGCCTGTACGCAGCGAGCAACCCCTTGTACCACGGCGCACGAACTTCAGACTTCGTGCGCTGCACAGCTGTAATTTACCGATCGGTCAAAAGTCATTTTGGATTACAATTTTCAGGGATAAAAAATAATTTAGCTTATAACACCTTACCTCTTCACAGCAGCAGTGTCCTGGCCAACTTCTCTTCCTCATTGTCGGATGAACGTGACGCTGGTCCGCTCTGGTTCTGGTCTCGCGACCCGATCAAAACATAATTCCATTATTGCGGTTTTGTGCTTCCATGATTGCGTTTTTTGGCGAACGATTTTTCAAAACAAATAACAGTAGTAATTAAAAAAAGACTGGCGAAGGCGTGTGTGTCATTTAGCCTTTGCCGTCAGCCTCCGTCGGCCTATGATGACCATGGAAGAAATCATAACGTCTACTCTGCTGGAACCAATACAAAATAAGCACCGCCTGTGGCCGAACATGCCGATCCACGAATGGCACTCACTGTCACACAGGTTGCATTTGTGGATGGTCTCCATGCTGCTGGGTCTGTGGGGCTCTTCCTGCGTCCTTTTTTGATCCGCTCCAGCAGCCAGTCTTCACCCAGCCTTAAAAAAAACAGCTCGCGAACTTCTCTGCTTCAATTGGCTCACTGCATTCAAAGCGTTGGGAGGCGGGTCCTCCTTCCTAGGTTTTCATTCATTGGTTCTTCAAGGTTTCAGAAACCCAATTCAAAGCTCTTATTAGTCGAATGAGAGGTCAATCAGATGAACTAATCTGTTCGCGGCTGTGTCTGCAGCTTTTTTTTCAGTGGCGCTTGGACGCCAACACCAACTACATCACCTCCATCAGTATCTCTATCATGCGTCATGCGTCCGAGAGCGCACGAGTGCGCCCTCATGCGCCCTAGAACGCAGAGACTTGCCCGCCTGCGGTACAACGGAGTGCAAGAGGTTAATAGACTACTGTAAGATCAATAACTTAGAAACTACAATTTTATCTCTGGATGCAGAGAAAGCCTTTGAATGAGTTAAATGGAAATTTCTTTTTATAATGTTAAATAAGTTTGGGTTTGGTTCATCTTTCATAAACTGGATTAAAACACTATATAGCTGTCCAACTGCGTCTGTCCAAACAAATGATCAGACTTCCTGAAGCTTTAATCTCCAGAGAGGTACTAGGCAGGGTTGTCCACTCTTTCCCTCACTTTTTACCATCTTTATCGAACCATTAGCATCAGTCATACGACAGAATGTTGATATCAGAGGTATTTAAACTGGAGAAAAAGAACACAAGATAAGTCTTTATGCTGATGATGTACTGATTTTCCTTGAAAACTCACAAAGATCTTTTCTTCAGACAGTGGCGCTCATTGATCAGTTTTCATCATTATCAGACTACTCTATTAACTGGGGTAAATCAACAGTTTTACCTATAAACTGTAATTTCTCAAATACATTATCCCAATACAATCAGGTAATATTAAATACTTAGGAATAGATATCTCCCTCAGGCTCTCAGAGTTATTATGACAAAATCACATTCCCCTTTTAAAAACAATACAAGACGACCTTGCACGCTGGAGGACACTACCTATATCACTAATGGAAAGAATCACAACCGTTAAAATGATGGTCCTTCCTAAAATCAAGTATTTGTTCTCAGTGATTCCTACCCAACCATCTATGGCCTGGTTTAAGCCTTTAGACTCAAATATAAGTAATCTTTTATGGATGGATAAACCATCACGGATCAGTCTAAAAACTCTTCAAAAAACAAAAGGGTGCTGAGGTTTGGATCTACCAAATTTTCTAAATTACTTCTTAGCCAATAGATTGCAGTTTGTTTCTAAATGGACAAAATCAACCCCACGAGGAAATCCACGGTTAGATGCTGAACAGGCTCTCTGTGGGTCACTAAATATCTCTGACTTACCTTTTATGAGTCCCTGTATTAAACGCCATGACTGTTTTAAAAGCATTAATATCAGCTCCTCTCTGACAGTTTGGTGGAAATTTTTAAAAATAATGGGGTCTTTGCTTGTCCCTTGTAAACTTACACCCATTTGGAATAATCCTGATATCTTGCAACAAAAGAGGACGTTAAACTTTCCACTATGGCAAGAGAAGGGAATAAGAAACTTAGAGCATATTAGTCAAGGTGGAAGTTTTATCCAATTTCAGGAATTAGTGTCACAGTACAATATCAGCGATAAAAAGTTTCTTGAGTACCAACAGCTTAAATCCATAAAAAAAGCAAGATTCAATCTTAATCAGACAGATTTAGAGGTACGAGTTAAGGTGGCAGAGTTTCTAAATCTTCATTCCCCTAAATTGATATTTCAATTTGGTTTTAGACCAGGATACTCAACAGAAACAGCAAATTGTTGCCTTATTGAAAACGTCAAACAGTCCTTGGACAGGGGTAATGTGGTAGGAGCTGTTTTTCTAGATCTCAAAAAGGCTTTCGATACTGTAAACCACAGTTTGCTTTTATCCAAAATGGTATCTTTTAACTTCTCCCCAAATACATTAGAATGGTTTGCATCTTATCTCCAGAATAGAGAACAGTGTGTAAAAGTTCACCAGGATAAATCCTCATTTTTAAACAACCGCATGGGTATCCCACAAGAGTCCATTCTTGGTCCTTTACTTTTCAGCATTTTTATTAATGACTTGCCGTTACACTGCTCAGCTGCAACATGCCAACTTTATGCAGATGATGCAGTTATTTACACAGCTGCCAAGACTCCAGCACAGGCTGCAGATGTACTGTCTACAAGTATGGTTGATGTCCAAGAGTGGCTCCTCAAGAACCATCTATTGCTGAACCTTCAGAAAACAGTCTCAATGTGCTTTTCAATCAAAAAATGTAACCTGCAACATTTTAAAGTTAATATACATGATCATGACATCAGTTTAGCTACAGAATTCAAATACCTTGGCATTGTACTAGATCCTCAACTCAAATTTAATCTTCATATAAAGAAAATTTCAAAAACAGTAAAAAAAAATCTGAACTGCTTTAAATTAATTAGATATTACATACCTTACGAAGCAGCTGCACTGTATATGCATTCTATGGTTTTTTCTCATATATCATACTGTTTGACAGTCTGGGCTCAAGCAGCCCCTTCCACAATAAGACATATAGGTTCATTATATAATCAAACCCTAAAAATCTTGGACAAAAAGCCCATTAGGTGGCATCACTGTAATGTTTTAAAAAAATACAACCTATTGAGTTTTGAGAGCTTCATTGACCTCTGTCTTCTGAAATTAACGTTCAAATGTTTCCATAAATCAGCACCCGAGCCACTTGCTGGTTTCGTCCAAAGACAGGACAGCAGCAGAGCCACCAGGAGTTCTGTTAACAATAACTGTAAAATATTCCACCGCAGAACCACATTTGGACAAACAGCTTTCTCTATAAAGGGCAGTCACATCTGGAACACAATGCCAAATGAAATTAAAATAATAACGGACTTTAAAACATTCACTAAAAATGTTAAA
Organism: Pholidichthys leucotaenia; assembly: GCA_020510985.1. Taxonomy (NCBI): domain Eukaryota; kingdom Metazoa; phylum Chordata; class Actinopteri; order Cichliformes; family Pholidichthyidae; genus Pholidichthys; species Pholidichthys leucotaenia. The sequence goes on from CM035845.1 coordinate 126,695,349, forward strand.
AACTGGCTGAAAAATAAACAAGAATGTACTCATGTATGAATTATTTGTCTGCAAAGTGAGAGTGAATGAAGGGAAGGAATAAATGTGTTTGTTTATAGTGAGTGACGGAGGGAGGAAGGCCTGAAATAGGCAAATGTGAGTTATGTTATATGTGTTAAATGTGAGTCAGGCTGTTATATTTGTGTATTTATAATATTTATAATATTTATGTTAAATGTGAGTCAGGCTGTTATATTTGTGTATTTATAATATTTATAATATTTATAATTGTGTATTTATAATTTTTCTGCATTGATGTATGTGGTTATTGTGTATATTTTTTATCTTGATTCTTTTTTCTAAAGCCCATCCAGGGACAAGAGTTGCAAATTAGCTAATAGCTATACACTCTATGTGCAACACATCAGATTGATTGTCTTTGATTAATTGTCTATGTTTATTGCACTGTCCCTGTCAAATAAACTAATCTACTACTACTAAAATATATGGACTATTATCAAAACTGGATGAGTCAGTATCTCTTCCAATATCAAAATGGGAGACAGACTTATCAATCAGTAAGGATGAAATCTTCTGGACACAAATATGTTTAAACACTTTTAAGATGACTAAAAACTCTAATTTACAACTCATACAGTGTAAAGTTCTATATAGAATTCATTCCACAGTACAAAGGATGTTCAAAATGGGCCTGAGTCACACAAATATCTGCTTCTACTGCACCAGCAACATCCCAGATAGCTATATGCATGCTATGTGGTCCTGTGCACCCGTTCAAAAGTTCTGGCGAAAGACATGTGAAAACATCTTGGCATGCCTTGGGTATCGTGTCCCATCCTCACCTACACTTTGCATATTAGGTGATTTAAGTGAAATAAATATAGAGGCAAGGATGTCACACATGGTTCCCACCACCTTATGCATCGCAAACTATCCTCATGAATTGGAAATCAAGAAATAATTTTTGCACGACTCACTACAATAACTTACTATCAGATTATATTAGCCTGGAGAGAATGCCCGTCTCCTCAAATAATCAATTGGCTGAATTCAATTCTCTCTGGTCCCCGCTTATTAATTGTATAACCTGAGGGGTGGCGGGCGGTGGCTTGCTTTCTTTGGCACCTCTGGTGGCTGGCTGCGCCCCGACCACAAGGGGCCAGTGTCCGGGGGGCTTGTTCCGGGGTGGCTGTGTGTGTGGCCTGGGGGGGGGGGGTGGTGCCCGGCCAGCTATCCTTGCCTCCCGGGAGGGGCTGGGTCTGGCCCTGGGCCCTTGGTGCTGGGGGGAGCACCCCCCCCCCCCCCGGGGAGGGGTCAGGTGTGCGCCGGTGATGTGGGCCGGCCCCGGTGCGTCTTTGCGTGGCGGGGTCATGTCATCCCTGGGGCCCTGGCGGTGCCCTGGGGCAGGTGCCTTCATCCTGGGGGGGTCGCCCTCCCTGTCCTCTGGTTCCTGCGGGTGTGGGTGTGCATGTGTGTGTGTGTACGTGTGTGAGAGTGGGTGTGAGTGGGTGTGTGTGTGTGAGCGGGTGCGGAAGTGGGTGCCTGGGTGTGTGTGTTGTGTGTGGGCATGCGGGGCTGCGTGTGGGTGTAGGTGGGCTTGTGTGATGGTGAGTGTGTGTGTATGTGTGCACATGAGGGTGGGCGGGGGTGTGTGTGTGTACGGGTGCGGTTACCTGTGGGTGGATGTGTAGGGGTGGAGGATATGTGTATGGTAGGAGAACTTCATTGGGTGGCGGGGGTGGGGTGGTCCATCTCGTGGCATGGGGGTTGGCGATTCAGGGCCTGCTTGTCCTGGCTGCCCTGCTGTTGTGTCACGGGGTGGGGAACTTTGTTGCATTGCCCCTGGTGTCATCGGCGGTGGGTGTGTGTGGATGTTTGGGGGTGGTTGGGGGGACCATTGGCGTGGGTTGGTGGCCCTGTTGCCATCGGGCTGCTCCAGGGTGGCTGTGGCTGTGGGGCGGCCTGCTGCTGTTGGTGGGCTTGCGGTAGGCACTCAGGGGTATTGCTTGGCATGTGGGGTGCCATGTGGGTCTGGCCCATTGTTCACTATTGTGATTATTGTTGTTGTGTGTGTTTGTGTGTGCAAGATGAGTGGGAATGGGTATGGCTGCTCCATTATGTTTGTGGTGCTGGGAGCACCAGGGCATGATGCTGGTGGGTCCTGGGCTTCTCGGTCTGGCGGCCCTCAACCTGAGTTGGGATTTGGGGGCAGTGGGTGGCCTCTTGAACCAGCTTGTGAGCTGGCTTCTGGGGGGGGGGGGGGGGGACGCCCTTGCTTTTGGACTGCCTCCTTCCCAGTCTTATCCCCCCCCCCCCGATTCTGGGTGGAATATACATCTTCTTGGATACATTTGGGCTTTGGGGCGGGGGTATGAAGTGGAAACCTCTGCTGCACGGTGGGGCTGCCCTCACCTCAATTTTAACTGCAGTTTAGACACTGAGGGCATGGGGGGATGGGGGCCCCGCTGCCTATCGTACTGACTAGTGGTGCTCCAACCACCATCCCCCCAATTTTAACTGTACTATGGTAGTCCACACATTTACACAAAATCACATCGTACAACCGACATACACCTACCCGTTTTGTGCCCTCCTCCTGCTGGGGGCCTGGTGGGGGGCCTGGGATCCGTCATGTTGTCAAAATCCCTGGGTGCTGCTGAATGTATAGATACAAGCAAGGGAGTAAGAGAGGGACTGGATAAGAGAGTAAGCAAGAGTGAGGGAGTGATGAATGGAGGTGGTGATGGTAGGTCAGTTTTGTGTAGTGCTTTGCGTGTCGGGTGGCATCTTGGGGTGCCTGCGGTGATCTGCTGATCAGTCACTTGGGTAGGCGCTAAGGGTGGGGGGCAGGTTCTGTGGCTGCGGCCGCCCTGGGGTGGGTCATGGGGGGTGGCTGCTGACCTGCACCAGCGGACTGCCTGGCCACTGCCGGGCCCTGGTGTGCGTTCAGTTTCACTGTATCTGCCTCACAGTCGCTCTAAGAAATAAGGGTGAGTGAGGGTGGGTGAGTGTGAGGGGGAGAGCACGAATGGATGTGAGTAGGTTGGAGTGTGAGTGAGAGTGCCTGCGTGGGTGAACGTGAGTGAGTGTGGGTGACCGCACATGAGGGGGAGTGAGATTGAACGGATAGTGTCTAACATTGAGGATCTTACCCCTGACCTATTAAATGAATCCCCCCACGCTCAAACAGTCATAGTACATGTTGGATGCAACAACATCCCAGATGACGCGTCGGAGATTTTAAAGAGTGACTTCAGGAGCCTTCTGTCCACTCTTATGAACTGTGGCAGACGTGCGTTTATCTCTGGGCCTTTGGCACCTTTCAGACGAGATTGCAATTATTTTAGCAGAACTCTCAGTCTTAATACTTGGTTGTGTTCTACATGTCCTACTTAAAACATTGGTTTTATTGACAATTTTAACCTGTTTTGGAACCGCCCATCACTTATGAGGCCTGATGGCATCCATCCGAATAGACTTGGTGCACGTGTTTTAAGGGACAATCTGTTCTATTCCATTCAGCATTTTTTAATGCAGTGACTGGGATTTGGTGCGTTAACTCACTCTGAAGTTCCTGGGTCTGCAAACCAGCCCTTTTTTGTTTCCACTTCTCATATTAATCCCATTATTCCAAATAATCCTCACTGTTTGGTTCAGTCTTCGATTTATAACCCTACAGAGATTGTGTCTGTCTCCCGTTACCCAAAATATTATAACCCAAGACAAATACAACACAACTTGATAAATACACATCTGTCTGCAGCTCCTCCTCATCCGCCACACCTCAACTTTGCTCCTGTCTTCTCCAATCCAAAGACATGCATGTTAGGTTAATTGGTTGTTCTAAATTGTCCCTAGATATCTGTCTCCTATAGGCCCTTAGAATAGGGGGTTAGTACTAGTGAAGTGCTTTGAGTGGTCTTTGAGATTAGAAAAGCGCTATATAAGTACAGACCCTTATCCCTTATCCTTATCCTTTAGAAAACCTTTGTCTACTCCCCCCAAAGTTATTAAAAATATAATGCATAAACATCCCAAAGTGTTTAAACAAAATGTTGGTAAAACTCAATTCAATCCTCAAGTCTCTAAGTTTAATAATTTGGCTTCTGTTCCTCCTTATGATTTAAAAATTAAATGTGGTTTATTAAATATTAGGTCTCTAACTCCCAAGTTTCTACTAGTTCATGATCTATTAATTGATCATCAGATCGATTTAATATCCCTCACAGAGACTTGGCTAGGGCAAGATGATTATGTTGGTTTGAATGAATCGACTCCCTCTGGTTATCTAAACTATCATAATCCCAGAAGTTCTGGTCGTGGAGGTGGAGTAGCGGCAATTTTCCACTCTAAATTACTAGTTAATGTAAAGCAAAAATCATGTTTTAATTCCTTTGAGGGCCTGGTCCTCACTGTGGGACATGTTGGCTATCTTGGCTTGAACCCAATTTTCTTCACCATAGTTTACTGTCCTCCCTTGGCCTACTCAGAGTTTTTATCCAAATTTGCTGAATTTTTAGCTGATTTAGTGCTGAAATCAGATAGAATAATTATAGTAGAGGATTTTAATATACATGTTGATGTAGATAGTGACTGTCTTAATAAGGCATTCTATTCAATTTTACACTCAATGGGGTTTTCTCAGAAAGTAGAAAATTCTACCCATTATCTCCACCACACATTGGACCTTGTTCTGACTTATGGTGTTGAAATAGAAAATCTGGTAGTGTCTCCTCATAATCCTGTACTGTCAGACCATTGTCTGTTAACCTCTGATTTCACCATTTCTGATTATTTGACTCCTAAAGAAAAATATTACTACAGCAGATGTCTCTCAGATGACGTTGTTACCAAATTTTTGCAGATTGTCTCCTCTATACAATGGGTCAACACAACGGAAATAAAAAATGGAGAGTCTGCTCCTTCCGTAATTGATAGCATGGTAGATAGTGTTACAGCCTCTCTGCATCAGACTCTAGATTTGGTGGCCCCTTTAAAAAAGAAAAAGTCTAATCAGACATTTCTAACCCCTTGGTTTAACACAGAAACTCGTAGCTTAAAACAGAAGACTCGTCAATTAGAAAGAAAATGGCATTCTACTAATTTAGATGAATTCTATTTAGCATGGAGAAATCATCTCTTAATTTATAAACAATCTCTTAGATAAGCTAGAACAAGTTATTACTCTGCATTAATAGAAGAGAATAAGAATAACCCCAGGTTTCTTTTCAACACTATAGCCAGGCTGACAAAGAGTCAGGACTCGGTCAATCCTCACATCCCCCTTGAGCTTTCTAGTCAGGACTTTCTGAACTTTTTCAATCATAAAATTTTATCTATTAGAGATAAAATCAGTCAGATTCTTCCCACCATAAACTTGAGCACATTAACTACTACAACTCCTTCAACTGATATCTGTTTAGATAAGTTTACTCCAATTGACCTTTTAAAGTTAGATAAAATAATCTCCTCATCTAAGCCTTCATCTTGTCTTTTAGACCCTATTCCTACCAGGTTATTTAAAATAGTCTTCCCAATTATAGGTAGCCGTATTCTTCATATAATTAATTCTTTTTTAACTCTGGGTTATGTACCACAGGCTTTTAAAATTTCTGTAATTAAACCCTTACTCAAAAAGCCAACGCTCAATCCAGGAGTTTTGGCTAACTATCGACCAATCTCTAATTTGCCTTTCATTTCAAAAATCTTATAAAGAGCTGTTGCTGCACAACTGTTTAAACCAGGGGTCACCAACCTTTTTGAAACCAAGAGCTACTTCATGGGTATCGAGTCATGTGAAGGGCACCAGCTTGACACACTCCTCTAAAATAACAAATTGTGTGTGTGTGTGAGTATATATATATATACATATACACACATAAATAAATAATTATTAATAACTTAGAGTGGGTAACAGACAAGATCAATATTCAACACTTTATTTTTATTAATCTCAGCAATTGTTCAGATGATCCCTTCTACATTTCATAAAAAAATGTCCAGTTTTCACCAGTCCCTTTTAACCATAAAAAACTAAACCCTTTTAATTCATGAACTATGTTGAACCATGTTTGAAAAAGTTATGCAACATTTAAGAAACATCAACTTTCATATTAAATAAATCTTATCACATTTTTAACTGAACAAATCTGCTGCAATTCTGCTCAAAATCTGTTACATTTAATAAACACACTTTTGTGTGTTCTTCTTCACTGGAATTATATCCATACAGTTCTTGCCAAGAATCGTGCTTGAGCAACCAGCACTGTCCTTTCATGACAAGAAACTAAACAAGCACTGAGAGTGCTTATATGCACGGTGGCGCAGTGGTTAGCACCGTGGCAGCAGTTTACCCTCGGCCGGGGGATCGCGGGTTCGACCCCGGCCAACAGTGATCTGTGTGGAGTTTGCATGTTCTCATTTTTCATGCACAAACATGCAGGTTAGGGAGTTAAGGGGCGCTTGCGCACGCAGCGGCTGGTGGCTTGTTACCGGACTGCTGAACAAATCTACCTACGGGTACAAGTTAAGTCCAAAAAAAAAAAAAGAGTGGGTAGTGAAGTAGCGCTTCGCCATTGCCCCGCAAATGAAATACACGCAGCTTCCTTTCACGGTAGTAAAAAAGAACTCTTCCTCCCGCTCACTTTGAAAATGATAAATTTTCTGTCTTTTTTTTGCCATGTTTTTGGGCTTGGAAACCGTACTGCGCCCACCATCTTAACTGCCCGCTAGCTAAGCTTACGCTCCACAAGCGCAAAGGTTTTGTCATGCGCACAATACTGACCTTTGAACTAGGTCAGAGTTCACCTTAACTTTACGTATAATAAACATATTTTCATTTTTTTTTATTTTTAAGACATTGTCATTTTAAAATCTATATAAATGCAAGTGTGATTTTAAAAAATATAAAAAATATAAAATAAAAAATAGCGGCAGAAAAAATTACATCTGCAGCTCACTTGCAAGTTGTGCTATTTTTAGAACAGGCCTGCGGGCGACACATGTGGTCCCTGAGGGTGACATGGTGCCCGCGGGCACCGCGTTGGTGACCCCTGGTTTAAACACTTGCAGGGAAATGGTTTATTTGAAGAGTTTCAATCTGGGTTCAGAGTTCATCACAGCACTGAAACAGCCTTAGTGAATGTAACCCAGTGCTAAAAATGTAAATAAAAAAATAAATATCGGTACCACTTTTTTTTTTTTTTTTAAAAAAAGGAACACTCATTTCACAATGGGAATAAATATTTTGAGGATAAATATATAGATAAATATAAGTTCAAAAAATATACCCATAATTAGTTAAAAACATTTCTAAGGGGCTCTGATGGGGTTCCTAGTGTTTTTTATTTGGTATATTGAGCGACCAATGGCTGCGTCATTTGTTTGGCAGCATCAGCCAATGGGGTCACGCCAGCCAGTGGGGTCACGTGCTCCCTCGCTCGGTCTGGGTGTAACCTGGAGAACTCTTTCAGTCGTAGCAGAGACATCAACTGAGAGAGTGCGATCCCTTACTAAGACGGTGAGCTAATGTGTTAGTAGCAGCCTTTGCCTGGATAAAACTTGTGAGATTGGTAAGCCAAAACCAACATGAGAAACGAGGTATTGCAGTATTGTCAAATTCTAATACCTCTTTTGTTAAATTTTAAGATTTGAACCCAAAGGCTGTGAACTCACTTGAGCGCGGGAATTCTGTGAAGCACGTGTTGCTTAGCATGGTGAGTGCCATTCATTGTGTATGTGAAATGCTAACCACTAGCTTAAAAGGGTACAAGACTGCACCTAAAGTAGTGTTACACACAGTAGGTGTTACAAAAAAAATCTGGCGAGCGCAGCCAGGAGCCTGGAACGTTGCGACAACAGATGTGGATTCTGTTTTGACCTCTGACCAAACAGTTCATATACTGTCAAAATGGATTTTGTTGAAAAATATGGTGTCAAAGTTCCAAATGCAGTCATTGCCAGTGGTGTTGTTGACAAAGAAGAAGACAAAGACGTTTTTAAGTTCCTAGAGCAACATGGCACTATTCGTAGGGTACTTAGCATTGATGATAACTCATCTGAATTTGACAAAAGTCACATTGTAGAGTTCGAGTCGGGGTTAGCCGTTGAAACATTAGTACCTGCGTTGCCGTATTTCTTTCCATCCACTGACAATCCTGATGTTAAGTACTGCATTCAAGTCTTAACTGATGTGTACACTAAAACTGTAGGGGGCAGTGTTACTGAGGCTTATCTTAGCAACCTGAGGGGTTTAGCTAAGTTAAGTGGAAAAGGTTTTGAAGAGGTGTTGCGGGAGGTTATGTCCACGATAGGGAAGTCTATTGAAGCTGCTGAGACAGCTAAAACGGTCTCTGTCGACGTTGATCCTGCTTCCCCTACTGTAGAACCCACACAAAGTGGAGTCGCTCCTCCACTCCAAGTTGAAGTGCCTCGCACCCCTAAAACCACTCAAGCACTCTTCCAAAGCCCTCTTAGACCAAACTTGACATCTCAAATGTTGAGTCCAGCTGATTTTAACCCACCCGAGGTTCAGAAAATCGTAGTCGAGCATGTCATTAAAAATACAGAGAAGCCGTCAAACGCCTATTCCTCCTTGAGAATCAGAGCTTTCTCTGGCAAAACGCCAAGACTGCATACTGAAGCTGATTATGAGACGTGGCGTTCACATGTTGACTTGATGATGGAAGATACTTCTTTGTCTGACTTGGAAAAATCTCGCAAGATTCTTGAAAGTCTTCTTGCTCCTGCGTCTGATGTTATTCGCCCTCTTGGGCCTGAAGCCACCTCTGCCGACTATCTTAAGCTTTTGGATTCAGCTTTTGGGACTGTTGAAGATGGTGAGGAACTGCTTGTGCGATTCATGAACACTTTCCAAGATTATGGAGAAAAACCCTCAGCATATCTGCATCGTTTGCAGGTGGCGCTCAATCTCACAGTGCGTAGAGGTGGTCTAGAGCCACAGGAAGTGGACAAACAGCTTCTCAAGCAGTTTAACAGAGGCTGTTGGGATGATAATCTGCTAAAGGAGCTACAGCTGGAACTAAAAGATAAACATCTACCTGCGTATGCAGAGTTATTGCTTCACCTTCGCACTGCTGAAAACAGACAAGAAGTTAAAAACACCCGCATGAAAAAACACTTGGGCACCACAAAACCAAAAGCAGCCTCCTACGAACAAACAGTCACCGAAACAAGTACAAATAGTGAAGTGGAGTCTGACAGTCTGAAAGAACTGAAAAAGCAAGTCGCTGATCTAAAGAGCCAATTAGCTGCTGTTGTGAAACAAAAGAAAAAAGCACCACCGAAGAAAGACCCAACTAAGAAATCTGGAAATAAAAAACCTGACCATGACAAACCTGAAAACTTACCTTCGTCCAGCCGTTCCAGTACTAGGCCCAAACCATGGTATTGCTTCCGCTGTGGCGAAGATGGGCATATTGTAGCCACTTGTGAGTCAATTCAATTCAATTCAATTCAATTCAACTTTATTTATATAGCGCCATTTCACAACAACAGTCATCTCATAGCACTATCAACTGTAGGGAGGACCCCCACAGTTGCAGAAAGACCCCAGCAATCAGGCGATCCCCTGTGAGCAAGCACTTGGCGACGGTGGAGAGGAAAAACTCCCTTTTAACAGGAAGAAACCTCCAGCAGAACCAGGCTCAGGGAGGGGCAGTCATCTGCTGCGACTGGCTGGGGGGTGAGGGGATAGAGAAGAAGAAAAGAACAGACATGTAGAGAGCAAACAGCACGATGGGGACTCAATCTATGGGAGAGAACAAACAAATGTTAATGACCAGCAAAAAAAAAAATATTTCATAGAGAGTGAGGAAAGGAGTGAGGCCCAGTGCATTACTGGAGGTCCCCCGGCTGACTAAACCTATTAGCAGCATAACTAAGGGAGGGTTCAGAAAACACATGATCCCTCCCTAATTGTAGGCTATATCAAAAAGGTAGGTTTTAGCCCTATTCTTAAAAACAGAGATCGAGTCTGACTCCCGAATCCAGATTGGCAGCTGATTCCACAGGAGAGGAGCTTGATAACTAAAGGCTCTGCCTCCCATTGTACTTTTGGAGATTCTAGGTATTACAAGTAAACCTGCATTTTGGGAGCGTAGTGCTCTGTTAGGATGATACGGTAGTATCAGATCTTTTAAATAAAAAGGAGCCTGATTGTTTAGAGCTTTGTAAGTAAGAAGAAGGATTTTAAACTTAATTCTAAACTCTATGGGAAGCCAATGAAGGGAGGCCAGAACCGGAGAGATATGATCTCTCTTTCTAGTACCTGTTAAAACTCTTGCTGCAGCATTTTGGATCAGCTGAAGACTTTTTAAAGATGTTTTAGGACAACCTGATAATAAAGAATTACAATAATCTAATCTCGAGCTAACAAAAGCGTGGATCAGCTTCTCAGCATCACTCTGAGACAAGATGCTCCTAATCTTGGCAATATTACGCAAATGATAGAAGGCAGTCTTAGAAACAAATTTAATATGTGAATTGAAGGACAAATCCTGATCAAAAATAACTCCAAGGTTCCTCACAGAGCTATTAAGAGAAAGAGTAACTGCATCCAAACTGAAAGTTTGATTTGGAAAGGAATTTCTAAGGTTTTTTGGACCAACAAGAATGACTTCAGTCTTATCTGAATTTAATAGCAGGAAATTACAAGTCATCCAAACTTTGATTTCCTTAAGACAGGCTTCTAACTTGGCTAATTGATTAGTATCATCTGGCTTCATTGACAGGTATAATTGTGTGTCATCTGCATAACAGTGAAAATGTATACAGTGCTTTCTAATAATGTTGCCTAACGGAAGCATATATAAACTAAAAAGAGTAGGGCCAAGCACAGATCCCTGTGGAACTCCATGACTAAGCTTTGAGCTGAGAGAAAACTCATCATTTACATGAACAAACTGGAACCTATCAGATAAATAAGATCTAAACCACTGCAACGAAGTTCCATTAAGTCCAACATAGTGTTCTAATCTATCAAGTAGAATATTATGATCAATAGTATCAAAAGCTGCACTAAGATCTAAAAGGACAAGTACAGAAACTAGTCCATTATCAGATGCAATGAGGAGGTCGTTAGTGACCTTCGCTAAGGCTGTTTCAGTGCTATGATGGATTCTAAACCCAGATTGAAACTCCTCAAATAAACCATTTCCCTGCAGGTGGTCAAATAATTGCATAGCAACAACTCTTTCTAAGATTTTTGAAATGAAAGGGAGATTAGAGATTGGTCTATAGTTAGCTAAAGCTCCTGGATCTAGCGTTGGCTTTTTGAGTAAGGGTTTAATTACAGCCGTTTTAAAAGCCTGCGGTACATGGCCTAAAGTTAATGAAGAATTGATTATATGAAGAATAAAGCTACCAATAAGTGGGAAGACTTCTTTAAATAACCTGGTAGGAATAGGGTCTAAAAGACAAGTTGAAGGTTTGGATGAGGAAACTATTTTGTCTAACTCACAAAGGTCGATTGGAGTAAACTCATCAAGACAGACATCAATAGAAGGAGTTGTAGTAGTTACAGTATTTAAGTTAACTGTGGGAAGAATCTGATTGATTTTATCTCTGATGGATGAAATTTTATTATTGAAAAAGTTCATAAAGTCCTGACTAGTAAGCTCTAAGGGGATGCTAGGATTGACAGAGTCCTGACTCTTTGTCAACCTGGCTACAGTACTGAAAAGAAACCTGGGATTATTCTTGTTCTCTTCTATTAATGCAGAGTAATAACTCGTTCTAGCTTTTCTAAGAGATTTTTTATAAATTAAAAGATGATTTCTCCAAGCTAAATAGATTTCATCTAAATTAGTAGAGCGCCATTTTCTTTCTAATTGACGAGTCTTCTGTTTTAAGCTACGAGTTTCTGTGTTGAACCAAGGAGTTAAAAATCTCTGATTAGACTTTTTCTTTTTTAAGGGGGCCACCAAGTCTAGAGCCTGATGCAGAGAAGCTGAAACACTATCCACCATGTTATCAATTACAGAAGGAGCAAGCTGTCTATAGCTTATTTCCGTTGTGTTGACACATGGCATAGAGGAAACAATCTGCATAAATTTGGAAACAGCATCATCTGAGAGGCATCTACTGTGATAATATTTTTCTTTAGGAGCCAAATAGTCAGAAATAGTAAAATCAAAGGTTAACAGACAATGGTCTGACAGTACAGGGTTATGAGGAAACACTACCAGATTTTCTATTTCTATGCCATATGTCAGAACAAGGTCCAATGTATGGTGGAGGTAATGAGTAGAATTTCCTACTTTCTGAGAAAACCCAATCGAGTCTAATATTGAATTAAAAGCCACATTAAGGCAGTCACTATCTACATCCACATGTATATTAAAGTCCCCTACTATAATTATTCTATCAGATTTCAGCACTAAATCAGCTAAGAAATCAGGAAATTCGGATAAAAATTCTGAATAGGTTGATGGGGAACGATAAACTATGGCAAATAAAATTGGGTTTAACCTGGAATTGCTAAAGTGTCCAATGCTGAGGACCAGGCCCTCAAAGGAATTATAACATGTTTTTTGCTTTACATTAACTAGTAATTTGGAATGGTAAATTGATGCTACTCCTCCTCCACGACCAGAACTTCTGGGATTTTGACAGTTTAAATAACCAGAGGGAGTTGATTCATTTAAACCAACATAATCCTCTTGTCCTAACCAAGTCTCTGTAAGGGAAATTAAATCAATCTGATGATCAATTAACAGATCATGGACTAACAGAGACTTGGGAGTTAGAGACCTAATATTTAATAAACCGCATTTAATTTTTAAATTATGAGGAGGAACAGAGGCCAAATCATTCAATTTAGAGGCTTTATGTTTAATTTGAGTTTTACCAATATTTTGCTTTATCACTTTGGGATGCTTATACATTATATTTTTATTTACTTTGGAGGGAGCAGACAACGATTCTCTGATGGGGAAGACAGGGGCTAAGCTGAGGGGTGGCGGATGAAGAGGAGCTGCAGAGAGGCGTGTAAGACTGCGACTCTGCTTCCTGGTCCCAACTCTGAGTAGTCAGCGTTTTGGAAATTTGGATAAAAAAGATGCCAGATTGTTAGATAAATGAGAAGCACCATCCAAAGTGGGATGAATACTGTCTCGTCTCATAAGACCAGGTTTTCCCCAAAAAGAGCTCCAATTGTCAATGTAGCCCACGCCATTTTTAGGACACCACACAGACAGCCAGCGGTTGAAGGATGACGAGCGACTAAACATGTCATCACTGGTCAGATTGGGGAGGGGCCCAGAGAATACTACAGTGGCTGACATCGTTTTTGCAAAGTCACACACCGATTCTACATTAAGTTTCGTGACTTCCGACTGCCGGAGACGGATGTCATTAATGCCGGCGTGAATAACAATTGTGGAATATTTACAGTTACTTTTAGCCAGCATTTTCAAATTTGACTCGATGTCGCCTGCTCTGGCCCCAGGAATGCATTTGACTATGACCGCTGGAGTCTCTAGGTTCACGTTTCTGACTACAGAGTCGCCAATGATCAGAGTTTTTTCCTCAGCGGGTGTGTCGCTGAGCGGGGAAAAACGATTAGAAACGTGAACAGGTTGGTGGTGAACCGGGGCTTTGCGACTAGGCTTCCTTCTCACCGTCACCCACCCAGTCTCCTCGCTGCAGAGGAGAGCCGGGGAACCGGTGACAGGGGGACCTAAGCTAGCTAGCTCCGCTGCAGCTAAGGGGCGTCCGTCGAGATTAACTGGCGCAGACGGTGTTTCAATGCAGCGGAGCCGGGATTCCAAATCAGACAACCTCGCCTCGAGCGCCTCAAAAAGACAACATTTATTACATTTACCGTTATCACTAAAAGAGGCAGAGGTGTAGCTAAACATCTGACAGAGAGAGCACACCAGAGGAGGAGAGGAAAGAGAGCTAGTAGCCATAGCTAGTGGCTCGAGAGCTGGAGAGCAAACCACACAGGCAGACAGCAAAACAGGAAGTGACGATACGTTACCACAAGGAAGTGACGAGCCAAACCCTGCACTTGTAGCTGTAAAACGCAAAGAATTAAGAGTAAAAAGACAGATTTGGGACAGTCAGAACCCCCGATCTTCTTTAAAACTGAAGTCTACCCCTGTTGCGGGACAAACAGAGGCTAGTTCAGAGATGACCTGTCCCAAACCAAAAGCTCCATTCAAGACACGTGCTAAACTGAAGTCACACTCCAAAACAGACCCCTTTAACTTTCCTAATGGTCTAATTGGTACCAAAAGTATAGCACAAGTGAAAGTGAATGGCTGTACTGTGAGCTGTTTGTTAGGTACAGGCTCCCAGGTGACTACTGTCCCTGAGTCCTATTACAGACGGTACTTATCCAACCATGAGATTAAGCCACTTTTTGAGCTGTTAGAAGTGGAGGGAGCTAACGGTCAGAGTGTACCTTACTTAGGCTACATTGAAATGCATGTCACTTTCCCAAAAGACTTTCTCGGTATTGAAGCCGAAGTGCCAACACTTGCCTTAGTGGTTCCCGATGTACGTGCAGCTGATCAGTCCTTAGTGTTAATAGGGACAAACACATTAGATGTACTTTACGAGCTGTACTCTGATGCATGTTCTGAACTGCAGCCAACCATGTCACTTGGTTATAAGGCAGTGTTAAAAGTCCTTGAGCTACGGCACAGACAGTCCAAAGACACTAGCCTTGGTTTAGTGACCATGCGCAACAAAGACTCACAGTTAGTTCCTGCAAGCCAAACAGTTGTTCTAGATGGCGCTGTAGCTGTGTCAGCCGGCAACAGTGAAAAATCTGTCTTGTTAACGCCCGTTAATGTCAGCCTTACCTGGTGGTATCCTAGTAAAACCATGTCTCATAGACTTACCTGAAAGAGCACCTTACCTTGTTCCAGTTATACTTAACAATGAATCGGAACATGATGTGACAGTCCCTCAGAAGTGTGTCATTGGAGAGATTTGTGCATATCAACAAGTCCTATCGCAAGAACACTCTGAAAGTTACAAAGTCCAAAACTGAACAAAAGTCCACTCTGAAGTTCAACTTTTACTCTTCTCCCATTAGCACTGAATGGAAAGAGCGCCTAACAGAAAAACTCAGTCAAATGCCCGAAGTATTTGCACAAAACGATCTTGATTTTGGCAAAACGGATCAAGTGAAACACACAATCAAATTATCAGATGAAACACCGTTCAAACACAGAGCATGTCCCATACATCCAAATGACCTGGAAGCGGTCCGTAAGCATCTCAAAGAACTCCAACAAGCAGGCGTGATAAGAGAGTCCACTTCTCCATTTTCTTCGCCTATTGTAGTGGTGTGAAAAAAAAATGGCGATGTTCGCCTTTGTATTGATTACAGGAAGCTTAACATGCAAACTGTAAAAGATGCTTACGCCCTCCCCAACTTGGAGGAAACATTTTCCACCTTGACTGGTTCGCAGTGGTTATCCGTCCTTGATTTAAAGTTGGGGTACTACCAAATTGAGGTAGAGGAGCTGGACAAACCAAAGACGGCGTTTGTATGTTCCATGGGCTTTTGGAAATTCAATAGAATGCCCCAAGGCATTACAAACGCCCCCAGCACATTCCAGCGCCTCATGGAGAAATGTATGGGCGACATGAGTCTGCATGAGGTGATTGTGTTCCTCGATGACATCATTGTATTCTCCAAGATGCCTGAAGAACATGAGGCTCGCTTAATGAAAGTTCTTAATCGCCTAAAAGAGTACGGGCTTAAACTCTCCCCTGAGAAATGCAGATTTTTTTAAACTTCTGTCAGATACCTCGGTCACATTGTGTCCAGTAAAGGAGTTGAGACCGACCCCGAAAAATTGAAAGCCCTAAGTACCTGGCCTGTGCCCCGTGATCTCAAACAGCTCCGCTCGTTCTTAGGCTTTTCAGGGTACTATAGGCGGTTCATTAAGAACTATTCCAGCATCGTTAAGCCCCTCATTGACTTGACATCAGGCTACCCTCCTTTGCGCAAAAGCCCAAAGCCCAAAGCTAAGCCTTCCCAGTACCACGATCCAAAGACACCATTTGGCTAGCGATGGACTTCTTCCTGTGATCTTGCATTCAAAACCATCATTGAAAAGCTCAGTACTGCGCCTGTCCTGGGTTTCGCTGACCCTCAGTTGCCATATACACTCCATACTGACGCCAGCACTACAGGGCTTGGAGCCGCCCTCTATCAAGAGCAGGAGGGCCAGACTAGGGTCATAGCTTATGCAAGCCGGGGGTTGTCTAGAAGTGAGTCCCATTACCCAGCCCATAAATTAGAATTTTTGGCTCCGGTTCCGGTTCCGCCGGACCGGCGGCGCCACACGAGTTGGCTGCCCTTTGCAACTGCCTTTTTTTTTTTATTTTCCTTCTTCTTTCTACACCTTTCACTCTATATATATATATCACGGACACACAGATCGCCCCAAAGGTCTCCCGAGTCGGCGGACGGAGCCACTGTTTACAGCAGGAGACGATACAGCAGGGAAGAGCTAGTGCTAGCTAGCACTCAACCACCACCCGGTGCTAATGGAGAAACTCGACATACCGGGAACTGTAGTGAAAACAACGCGGGTGCCGGGCTGGAGTTTAGGTGGCGTGCAAGAAATATAAAACAGAATAATAAAGAGCGATGGCAAGAACCAAGCAGACCGCCTGTAAATCTACTGGAGGAAAAAGCCCTCCAGGAAGCAGCTAGCCACCAAGGCTGCTCGGAAAAAGCGCTCCGGCCACCGGCGGAGTGAAGAAGCCTCACCGTTACAGGCCCGTGGCTCTGAGAGAGATCCGTCGCTACCAGAAATCCACGGAGCTGCTCATCCGTAAGCTGCCCTTCCAGCGCCTGGTGAGGGAGATCGCTCAGGACTTCAAGACCGACCTGCGCTTCCTGAGCTTCGCCGTCATGGCTCTGCAGGAGGCCAGCGAAGCCTACCTGGTGGGTCTCTTCTCTTCGTGGACACCAACCTGTGCGCCATCCATGCTAAGAGGGTCACCATCATGCCCAAAGACTTCCAGCTGGCCCGCCGCATCCGTGGAGAGAGAGCTTAGACTTTCTGCTGCACATTCACCAACTACAATGCTCCGCACTGTGTCTATATATATATACATATATTTATAGTAATATGTACATATGTATACTAGCTGTTCTTGTTTTTTCTTGCCTTCTGATTGTTGCTCTGAGTGTTGCTATCCCTGTGCTGTTGCAATCCTGGAATTTCCCCATTGTGGGACTAATAAAGGCTTATCTTATCTTATCTTATCTTATCTTAAAGTGGGCAGTAACGGAGAAGTTCGCAGACTATTTATATGGCAATCATTTTACTGTCATGACAGATAGTAACCCCCTGACGTATATTTTAACTACTGCTAAGATGGATGCCATGAGTTATAGGTGGCTAGCTGCTCTGTCGATGTTTAACTTTAAGCTCCAATACAGAGCAGGCAAGCATAACTCAGATGCAGACGGCGTCTCTAGACGGCCACATGGCGAGTTACTTAATGACGCAGTGTCCCAAAAAGAGCTTGACCGCATACAACAGTTCACTCAAACTCACTTGTCTCTTCCTGAAAGCAGTTTAAGTTCCGAGGTAGTGTCTGCTATATGTGAAAAACACCTTGTCTGTAGCTCTCCAGATAACACTTTCCCTTTGGTTCACTCGTTAGCCCTCTCTGTAGCCGCCATTCCAGATGGCTATGCCGATGAAGATGACTGTGGTGGTCTTCCAGTTGTACCCCACATGACTCCTGAACAGATCAAAAACGAACAAAGAACTGACCCCTGTTTAAGAGAAGTGATTTCACAAATTGAAACTGGGCAAAAAGTTCCACCAACTGTACAAACTGAACTTCCTGACATCAGCTTGTTAGTCCAAGAGCTCAGTCGACTTGAAATGTGCAATAACATCCTCTACCGCACTCGCCAAGATGGAGGAAATGTTACTTATCAGCTCCGCGATTCAGTCTTTCAAAGCCTCCACTGTGACATGGGCCATTTAGGCACAGAGCATACTTTGGATCTCGCCAGAACAAGGTTCTATTGTCCTCGCATGGCGGCAGATATTGAAAAGAAGATCAAGACATGTAATCGCTGCGTAAGATGTAAAACCGCTCCAGAACGAGCTGCTCCGCTTGTCAGTATCAAGTCCACCCGACCACTCGAACTCGTCTGTATGGACTTCCTGTCCATTGAGCCCGATCAAAGTAACACAAAGGATGTGCTCGTGTTAACTGATCATTTCACGAAATACGCTATAGCCATCCCTACCAGCAATCAGAAAGCTCAGACTGTTGCAAAGGCACTTTGGGACAACTTTATAGTCCACTACGGGATACCCGAACGGTTACATAGTGATCGGGGTCCCGATTTTGAGTCCCATATTATAAAAGAACTTTGCAAAATCATGGGCATTCGCAAAATCCGGACGACACCCTATCACCCCAGAGGTAACCCGGTAGAACATTTCAATAGAACTTTATTGAGCATGCTGGGTACTCTGCAGAAAAAGAACAAATCTCATTGGCACAACTATGTAAAACCACTTGTACATGCGTACAATTGTACAAAAAATGACACTACTGGTTTTGCCCCGTATGAGTTAATGTTTGGTCGTCAGCCAAGATTGCCAATCGATCTTGCATTTGGGCTCCCATTTCACAACAAACGTTTAAGTCACATTCCCAGTACATTGAAAAACAGAAGACAACTCTACAAGAAAGCTACAAACTAGCAACAGAAAATGCTAACAAGATGGCTGAAAGAAACAAAACAAGATTTGATATGCGAGTGAAACCCTCAAAACTAGAACCAGGCGACAGAGTTTTAGTACGTGCAGTCCGCCTCAGAGGAAAGCACAAACTAGCAGACAGGTGGGAAGCTGAAATCCACATTGTGGTGAACCAAGCAGGTGACTTGCCTGTTTACACTATAAAACCTGAGACAAAAGATGGTCCTGTTCACACCATTCACCGCGACCTCTTGCTTCCCTGTGGTTTTCTTGCCCCTGTTGAAGAAGAACCTGTCCAACCAAAACGTGTCCGCAAACCTAAGACAAGACAATCACCTGAACAAAGTGAGGAATGTGAGAATTCAGAACCGGAAAATGAGGATGTCTATTGGTACAGAGAAGAACCAATCCAAACGCCCATAAAGCTCACTCAAGTTTATGAAATTCCCCATCCAAAGACATTTCTTAAAGAAGACATTCCTGCTAAAACTCACTTACCTGAGAATGACAACCAAATAGAAAATGACAATTCACCTGGATGTGACAACTTACCTGGAAATGACAATTCACCTGGATGTGACAACTTACCGAATGATGGAAACCTGGAGGAAACTGAAACAAATGTGGAACAATCAAACAATGAGAATGGAACTGAAAGTGAAACCAACTTACCTGATAAAAGTACCTGTGATGAACCTGTGGAAGAAAAAGAATCTGAAAAAGAAGTCCCAAAGACTGTGAGACGCTCCGAGAGGACAACCTCCCAGCCAGAAAGACTACAGTATAGTCAGTTGGGAAATCCTCTCATAACTGTTGCCCAGTCCCTGTTTCAAGGACTAAGCCTGGCTTTTACCAGAACCTTAACAGAGCCAGATCCTAAGATTATTCCCATGAACACTGGTTCTCTCGTCACCACTATCTAGCTAATCCCATGCAAAGGGACTTGCATGATTCTAAGGGGGGATAGTGTAACCCAGTGCTAAAAACGTAAATAAAATAATAAATATCGATACCGCTTTTTTTTTTTTTTTTTTTTAAAAAAAGGACACTCATTTCATAATGGGAATAAATATTTTGAGGATAAATATATAGATAAATATAAGTTCCAAAAATATACCCATAATTAGTTAAAAACATTTCTAAGGGGCTCTGATGGGGTTCCTAGTGTTTTTTATTTGGTATATTGAGCGACCAATGGCTGCGTCATTTGTTTGGCAGCATCAGCCAATGGGATCACGCCAGCCAGTGGGGTCACGCTCTCCCTCGCTCGGTCTGGGTGTAATCTGCAGAACTCTTTCAGTCGTAGCAGAGACATCGACTGAGAGAGCGCGATCCCTTACTGAGACGGTGAGCTAACGTGTTAGTAGCAGCCTTTGCCTGGATAAAACTCGTGAGATTGGTAAGCCAAAACCAACATGAGAAACGAGGTATTGCAGTATTGTCAAATTCTAATACCTCTTTTGTTAAATTTTAAGATTTGAACCCAAAGGCTGTGAACTCACTTGAGCGCGGGAATCCTGTGAAGCACGTGTTGCTTAGCATGGTGAGTGCCATTCATTGTGTATGTGAAATGCTAACCGCTAGCTTAAATTGCTAACCTCCGATGCTAATTCCAGCTAGGTTTTTCATGGGGAAAATGTCATTTTTCAAGGCTGTGGTAAATACCAAAGGTCCAGTTCCCCTTGCTATTGATTGTTACTTAAGAGTGAATGTTACACCTGTGGTTTATATGTGTTTACAAATGTTAATTGAGATAAGCTGTTGTGCTAGCACACTTTTCTTTTTTTTTTTTCCCTTGTCAAGTGCTTCCAATGCACTTGACTTAGATCTTAGATTAATTTTTTTGTCTGGCCTATTCTGTAGGTCAGGTTTTTGTTTGGACTGGATTGACAAGAACGTGGATTCTCCAGATCTGGATGGCGAGCCGAAGCACGAACCAAAACAACTGGTAGAGGTGATTCAACTGATCACCAGGAACGGACACTAGAGGACTGTACATCTTGTAAATATATTTTGGGGTATTTTATTTTATTTTCAGTTTTTTTTCCACTATTGTTACAGTGCTGTGTTTTTGTTTAAGTGTACACCACTGTAAATAATACACGTTTGCAAGTTCCCATACTTCTGTGAGTGTGTCATCTGTTGTTGCACCTCCCAGGCTCCTACAAACCTAGAGTCTATCTGACCTGGCCCAATTGCCCTTCTGTCTAGGTGGTAAGGTTAAAGGTAACTACACTGCCATACTCGGTACTACCAAAAGGGTACAAGACTGCACCTAAAGTAGTGTTACACACAGTAGGTGTTACATGAAGGTCACTAATGACCTCCTTATCGCATCTGATAATGGACTTGTTTCTGTACTTGTCCTTTTAGATCTTAGTGCAGCCTTTGATCCTATCGATCATGACATTCTACTTGATAGATTAGAACACTATGTTGGACTAAATGGAATTTTGTTGCAGTGGTTTAGATCTTATTTGTCCGATAGACTTCAGTTTGTTCACATCAATGATGAGTTTTCTTCCAACTCTAAGCTCAGTCACGGAGTTCCACAGGGATCTGTGCTAGGCCCTACTCTTTTTAGTTTATATATGCTTCCGTTAGGCAATATCATTAGAAAGCACGGTATACATTTTCATTGTTTTGCAGACGACACACATTTATACCTGTCAATGAAGCCCGATGATTGTAATCAATTAGCCAAGTTAGATGCCTGTCTTAAGGAAATCAAAGCCTGGATGACTTGTAATTTTCTGCTATTAAACCCAGATAAGACTGAAGTCATTCTTGTTGGTCCAAAAAACCTTAGAAATTCCTTTCCAAATCAAACTCTTAATTTGGATGCCGTTACTCTCACTCTGAATAGTTCTGTGAGGAACCTTGGAGTTATTTTTGATCAAGATCTGTTCTTTAATTCACATATTAAATTTATTTCTAAGACTGCCTTCTATCATCTGCGCAATATTGCTAAGATTAGGAGCATCTTGTCTCTGAATGATGCTGAGAAACTGATCCACGCCTTTGTCAGCTGAAGATTAGATTATTGTAACTCGTTATTATCAGGTTGTCCTAAAATATCTTTAAAAAGTCTTCAGTTGATCCAAAATGCTGCTGCAAGAGTTTTAACTGGTTCTAGAAAGAGAGATCATATCTCTCCGGTTCTGGCCTCCCTTCATTGGCTTCCCATGGAGTTTAGAATTAAGTTTAAATTCCTTCTTCTCACTTACAAAGCTCTTAATAATCAGGCCCCCTTATATATAAAAGATCTGATATTACCCTATCATCCTAACAGAGCACTACGCTCCCAAAATGCTGGATTACTTGTAATACCCAGAATCTCCAAAAGTACAATGGGAGGCAGAGCCTTCTGCTATCAAGCTCCTTTTCTGTGGAACCAGTTACCACTCTGGGTCCGGGAGTCAGACTCGATCTTTGTTTTTAAGAACAGGGTAAAATCCTTCCTTTTCAATATAGCCTACGATTAGGGAGGGATCTTGTGTCTCTAACCCCCCCCCCCCTTTTGTTTTGCTGTTAATAGATTCAGACTACCGGGTGACCTCCAATAATGTACTTGGCTTCTCACTGTTCCTGTTTTTTATGTCTGTTCTCTTCATCCTCTCTATCCCCTCACCCCCAGCCAGTCGCAGCAGATGACTGCCCTTCCCTGAGCCTGGTTCTGCTAGAGGTTTCTTCCTGTTAAATGGGAGTTTTTCCTCTCCACCGTTGCCAAGTGCTTGCTCACAGGGAATCATCTGATTGCTGGGTCCTTCTGCAATTGTAAGATAAGATAAGATAAGATAAGCCTTTATTAGTCCCACAATGGGGAAATTCCAGGACTGCAACAGCACAGGGATAGCAACACTCAGAGCAATAATTAAGAAGATAAGAAAATAAGAGCAGTGAATATACATATGTACACATAAATATATAAATATACAGTATATACACAGTGCGGAGCATTGTAGCTAGATGGAATAAACAGCATAACCGTCTATTTAGTTACCCTACATGGTATGAATATGTACCCATACATATTGTCACCCTCCGTAGCGACTGATATTGTCCTAGTTGTATGCTGGAGGGGGACCATTTGTGTAAGTCTGTTGCGTCTTTTGCATTCAATACTATTAGGTCATCACGTTTTTTTTGCTATCTCTGCAAGCAGCCCTGCTTAGGTTATACAGTCTGACAGCCATAGGTAGGAAGGACCTGCGAAACTTCTCCGTTGCGCACCTAGGATGATGTAGTCTACTGCTAAATGAGCTCCTCAGTGCATTCAGTATGTCCTGAATAGGGTGGGACTCGGACTCCAGCAGAGATGACAGTTTAGCCACCATTCTTCTCTCTCCTATCTCCTCCACTGGGTCAAGGCGTTGCCCCAGGGCAGAGCTAGCTTTCTTGATTAGTTTGTTCAGTCTCTTCCTATTGGCTGCTGTAATGCCACTGCCCCAGCAGACCACTCCAAAAGTGATGGCTGATGCCACCACCATGTCGTAGAATGTCTTCAGCAACGCCCCTTGTACACCAAAAGACCTGAGCCTCCTCAGTAGGAACAGCCTGCACTGTCCCTTCTTGTAGAGTGCGTCGGTATTGTGTGACCAGTCTAGTTTATTGTTCAGATGAACACCCAGGTACTTGTAGGATGTCACCATCTCAATGTCTGTTCCCTGTATGTTTACTGGTGCTGTGAGGGGTTGTCCTTGCCTGTGGCAATCCACCACCAGCTCCTTAGTTTTCCTTGCGTTGATCTGAAGGTAGTTCCGATGGCACCAGTCCACGAAGTCCTGGATAAGTCCTCTGTACTCAGCTTCATCTCCGTTGAAGATGAGGCCGATGATCGCAGAGTCGTCAGAGAACTTCTGTAGATGGCAGTGTGTTGTGTGAGAAGTCCGCAGTATAAAGGGTGAACAGGAAGGCAGCCAAAACTGTTCCCTGGGGGGCCCCCGTGCTACCGATGATCGTGTCGGACACACAATCCCGGTTTCTCACAAACTGTGGCCGGTTAGTGAGGTAGTCCAGGATCCATGATAAGAGGTGCTGGTCCACCCCTGCGCACAGCAGCTTGTCCTTCAGGATCATCGGTTGGATGGTGCTGAAAGCACTGGAGAAGTCAAAGAACATGATCCTCACCGCATTCCCGGGCTTCTCCAGGTGGGACAGGGAACAGTGAAGGAGGAAGATCACTGCATCCTCCACCCCAATGCCATGCTGGTAGGCGAACTGGAGTGGATCCATCGCTGGTCCCACCAGGGGGCGGAGGTGAGCAAGGAGCAGTCTCTCCAGGGTCTTCATCATGTGAGACGTCAGGGCCACTGGTCTGTAGCTGTTCAGGTCTTTGGGGTGGAAAGTCTTTGGTACAGGTACCACACAAGATGTTTTCCACAACTGTGGTACCCTCCCCAGCTTCAGGCTCGGGTTGAAGATGTGCTCCACAATCCCACACAGCTGGTCTGGGCAGGACTTGAGGAGCTTCGCGCTGATGCCATCCGGTCCTGAGGCCTTTCTCGCCTTGATCTTCCTCAGCTCCGTCCTCACCTGGGTCTTAGTGAAGGTCAGGTTGGGGGGCTGTGTGCTGGGAGTGGGGGGGTGTTGGTGGAGCGGGGTGTGGACAGCAGGTCTCGATGATTTTAGAGGCAGCAGTGGTTGTTGTGCAGGTGGGGGGAGGGCGATTGGTCAAACCTATTAAAAAAAATTGGGGGGGAGGTTCCCTGCATTTGGTAGTGCTATGAGATGACTTTTGTTGTGATATGGCGCTATATACATAAATAAAGCTGAATTGAATTGAATTGAATACAGGAGTGAGAGAGAATGGGTGGGTTCAGGAATGTGAGATATTAAAGATAGAGCATTGTGATTTGTATTTAACTCAAAAAGCTATAACCCATACTCATCAATATTAAAAACAACAAGCTTGAAATTGTTCCCTTTACATGTAAGGAATGTACAGTGTATGAAAGTTTATATTTTTGGGTTAAAACTTTCATGGTGTTCTGAACTTTTGCGCTGCACTTGTCTATAATCTTTATTTGTTATCACTCAATGTAAATGTATTTCCATAACATTCTCATTCATTCTATATCCTTATTTCTGTGAATGTACTGTGATCAAAAGTAGCATTTGTAGCAACGTGTTGCTAAAACGTTCAAAGAATACAGCATACACAACATGGTGATGTCAGATATTTGCACAACAGAGGCTAATTTGATTGTGATTGGGGGGGCTGTGTGCTGGGAGTGGGGGCTGTGTGCTGGGAGTGTGTGTGCTGGGAGTGGGGGGGTGTTGGTGGAGTGGGGTGTGGACAGCAGGTCTTGATGATTTTAGAGGCAGCAGTGGTTGTTGTGCAGTTGGGGGGAGGGCGATTGGTCAAACCTATTAAAAAAAATTGGGGGGGAGGTTCCCTGCATTTGGTAGTGCTATGAGATGACTTTTGTTGTGATATGGCGCTATATACATAAATAAAGCTGAATTGAATTGAATTGAATACAGGAGTGAGAGAGAATGGGTGGGTTCAGGAATGTGAGATATTAAAGATAGAGCATTGTGATTTGTATTTAACTCAAAAAGCTATAACCCATACTCATCAATATTAAAAACAACAAGCTTGAAATTGTTCCCTTTACATGTAAGGAATGTACAGTATATGAAAGTTTATATTTTTGGGTTAAAACTTTCATGGTGTTCTGAACTTTTGCGCTGCACTTGTCTATAATCTTTATTTGTTATCACTCAATGTAAATGTATTTCCATAACATTCTCATTCATTCTATATCCTTATTTCTGTGAATATACTGTGATCAAAAGTAACATTTGTGGCAACGTGTTGCTAAAACGTTCAAAGAATACAGCATACACAACATGGTGATGTCAGATATTTGCACAACAGAGGCTAATTTGATTGTGAACAGGATGGGAGTATGCGGTTAAAGATTCATATTCAAAGATTGGCGTTACCTTGCCCCTGATTTTGTGAACCTGTGCTATGATAGAAATACCAGGTAGCCTGGTGGAAAGCTATTGTTCTTACAGAATTCAGAGTAGAGCTGTTGCCACAGTTTTACCTTTTTTTTTTTATCTTTCTTTCTCTCTCTCTTTTTTTTTTTTTGCTGAGGCATATTGCTAAATAACGGGTACAGTGAAACTGCTTTGATTCACAATTTGAGCGGTCTTGCTTGTTGGGGTTGAGTGCTTGTGTCATGCATTAACCCTCTGTTGTCAAAGCTTTTGCATCTCGTTTTGTGGAGTAGTTCATATTTTTGACTCTGTGGGGGGAAAAGGATTTGTTTTCGGCCCACCTGGCCTTGAACCCCCACCACCCACCCTGGAAGCTTTTTTTCCCTCTTTGTTTGTTTGTTTGGGTCGTCTGGTGTCCGACCCTTTAGAGGGGGGTACTGTTTGGGTCTGGACAGGGCTGTGCTCATGTGTTCACTTTGTCATTTGTTCTTCAATGATCTTCAGGACATAAGTTCAGCCATATCCTCACCTTCATTTTATTATGTTCATCTGTGTTTCATTTTCATCCCTGTTGTTGTCTCAAGTTGTTTCTCTGTGTTTTTATTTTTATTATCCTGGTGTGGTCTGTCTGTCTCCCAGCCCCACCCGTCCTGTGCTCATTTCTCTCCCCGTGTGTTGTGGTTCACCTTGATTGTGCCCACCTGTCCCTGTCTATTTATTTTCATGTGAGCCTTTGTTCAGTGTTGCGTCCTTGTCAGTGCGGTGTGAGTTGACACCCCATTTCTGTCTCTGCATTTTGTTTCTGTTACCATGTTTTGTGTACTTAATCAGCCCACGAGCTGAACATTTTTTGTCTTTTATTAAATCGGCTAACAACAGCTTCCACGTTTGGGTGTTCTCTTCTGCCCTGCCCGGGCTTATCCCTTTAGGCCCTTTTCCACTAGCCCCACTCAGCCCCGGTTTGCAAACCCGGCTCTACTCACTTCGGTTCGGTTCAGCCTCAGTTGCTTTTCAACTACTGCTGGCGCACCTGCTGGCACACCTGCTGTGGGTGGGATTTGTTGAACAGCAGGCGGCGCCACACCCTCGTGACGTGAAACACACGCGACTGAATCCTCCACAACAAACATGGCTGATGACGAGGAGAGAAGGAAGGAGGAATGACTGTGACATGAAACTGGTTAAATCTATGATGCTGACTTGTTGTGCTCTGCACAATCTGTGTGAGAGTCATGGAGAGACGTTTGACACTACATTGGATGATGCAGTAGATGAACCAGTGGTGGCAGCGGCACAGAGAGCAGAGGAGCAGGGTGGTGATATTGTAGCGAACTCAATATAAGCACCCTACTTGGCTTGACAAGTGGGTTGACCCTATTGGCGACACAGGTAGAGTGCAGGACTCCGGAGCGGGAGGCATGAGTTCAAACCTGCCGGTGGGACGTCACCATGTTGAGCTGCACGTTACAATATAACATGCGATGCAATACTTGACTATTTTGTCCACATTTATGTGCATACATATTTCAAAAATGTTTTTTGTAAATAAAATGTTGTGCATGGTCCATCTACCTGTCCTCTTGTTCATAACGCTTATCTGTTAAGAAGGTGCGAAGCCATCAGCCTAATGATGAGTCCACACTTCTGTTGTGATAATTGCTCACGCTGAGCGCTCTGACAGCCCCGTACGCTGTGGGGGTCACACACGTGTTCCTCCCCACACTCTCAAATTTTTTTCCCGTATATTTTTCTCTTTAGCGTACAGAAATGGCAATACGCCCGTATTTGCTAAAATTGCATTTTCCCCGTATTAAAATACGGCGAAACCGTATCACTTGACAGGTATGTAATTACATGCAGAAACACCGCACAGGCCATCTTCACAAAAATCCAGCTCGACAAGCCACTTTTGCTTAGGTGGAAATGCAAATTGAACTATAAATCATGTGCTGATACATGTCATATTTTCCCATGTAAAGGTCTCCCACTTTTACTTACAAATTGATTTTTAATTTTTGGGAAAAGGAAATATAAATTTTGCACTTGTTGGTAACAACAGTTGTGTGCAACAAAAACACAGTTGTGTATCCTTGTCCGATTTGTCTACTGTTATTAGTGCCAAATTTTTGCTAGATTCCTTCTTAATTTATTAAATTTTGACTGGTGATGCAACATTCAACTTACATGTACTTACCTTTAGCAGTGTCTACAAGTTCAAGCACACCTGTACAACTGCTTATAACCTAAAAAATGTACCCGTTCAAGAGAAATGGATTCAGCACTGCAAATTTGTTTAAAATAAAAAAAAAACCTACCAAGACATTACGTTTCGTTGTGTTGTTAAAAATTAAATTACCATTAGAAGGCTATACACCTGACCTGATGAACAGCAGCATGTGGAGTGAACAGAGAATGGAATGTGTATGTAATTATTGGCTTTTCTCATACGGTGTCACAACAGATAAACCAGACTTTTGATGCAAACAATACAATTTTATTCCAGAAGCAAAATTTACAAACAAAAAAACAGACTGGGTGATGACATCTCTGCGAGCTCTTCCCTTCGTAACACAGCGTCCTGTTCCAAGGCTTCATGCGCATCTGCCCGCACATCTGCAGCCACCTGTCGCAAATGCTGCATGTACTCCTGATTCTTGCCGCTGGTCATGTTGCCGTTCCAAGAGCCGCATCTCTTCGTCATGCATGTTGACCATCGCTGATGTAAGGTCAGCGATGGGAGTTGTCTGTTTTCGTCTTGCCTAGATGGAAAGACAGAAAGTCATGGTCGTTAAAGCTGGATCACTACATATATTATGGAATTACACAGGTGAAAGTCTGTGGTGGAATGTCACTATTATATTATGCTTCATTGCTGTATATAAGCTGAACTGTCATGTTGCTGCCCCTCAGTAGAGCAGATTTTGCAACACGCAGGGTGCTGTCTTCGGCTGCAGCCCCCCTGCAAAACTAAAAAGGATTAAGATTAAGAATATGGATGGATGGATGGGTAATGTTTAAACTAGTTGCTTGTAGTGTGGCCGCAGAAATCTGAATGGGTTAATACAGTCAGCTGACGCAAAGCATTTCAATGAAGCATGTTGATTTCAACGGCAGTTCATGAGCTTTAGTTGTTTTTATAAAACAGGAGTTACAACAGCACTTCAATCACCACACCTAAAAATGGTTGTGGAACACCGATAAGTGAAGACCAAAGAATAACCTTTTTGTACATTTAAAAAGACATTTTCAATTAATTAATATGCAGCTACAGGAAATTGCATTAATCAATTTGGTACATAACTTGTTAGGCTCCAGCCCCACCGCAACCTGTAAAGGATTAAGCGGTAGAAGATGGATGGATGGATGGATTTTCGACCCTGGTTTCCGCTGCTGGACCTGTTTCAACCAAAAAAAAAAATGGTGGTTATTGTGCCTTACCGGCACATGAACGTGATCCAGATGGAACTGGTGATGTGGAGTCGATCCAGCTGGCGCTCCGCCAGACGCACACGCAGACGCAGCGCCAGGAGAGTCCGCTGTGTCCGTCATCTCCACTGAGGTGGACCCCTGTGATATGAAATGCGATTCTAGAAAGAAAATGCACGCAATTTAAAACTTAACACCAAAGTGCAACATGTACACAACACTCTCAAGTTTTTAACCGGAATACAATAAGCGTAATTCAGCGTTTTGTTCGCGCTAATACTTAACACAAAGCAAGCGTGAATCTGCAGTTGGCTGCAAAACAATACGCGAGCCTCAGTAACAACCATTACCCACAATCTAACAACCTTCCTATTTCTTAAAAACAGTGAGCTTGGCATAGAACGGATCAAGTGGCGAACAGATGCGCAATATCAAATAAACACTCACCATCCACGGTTTCCAAGGGCCGTGACCGTGACCGTGTGGAGCCCAATGTCTCTCAGCGAACCACTTCCACCCCTTCCATCCGCTGAACTTGGAGCAATGTGGTCCTTCACTGCTCGGTAATCGCTTTTCAGCTTTTTCAGCTTCTCCCAACACTGTTTGGCAGTACGGATGTGCCCTTGGGAAGCCATCTGCTCGGACACCTGCATTTCAAGTAGATCCGTCCAACTCGCGCTGGATGCGATCGTTGCCTAATATAGAAAGAAAATTGCGCACCTCCTAATATATAATATTAGGAGTATATTATTATATAAGTATATTATACAGTATATTAATATAATATACCGTATTAAAGGGGCGCACTGTGTTCTCTGCTGAACAATTACAAATGGCGGTCTTGGAGTAAATTCAGCAGAAAAAGTCGCTTTCATGACGTTACAACCTGACCAATCAGCGGCGACCGGTCTCTTAAAGTCATATCACAGCCCTACTCAGCCCTACTCGGCCCGGTTAGACCCTGCCCTGGATCAGGTACGAAAAAAGTACCTGCTTAACCGGTGCTGGGGCTAGTAGAAAAGCGCCTAAAGTGGGCTGAGTGGTGCGGTGTAGGGCCAAGTGAGGCTAGTGGAAAAGGGCCTTTTGACAGAAGGTTTCAAGAGTGAACAGCTGTTTCCATTAGACCTAGGTTGCCTATCATCCCAGTCTTTTTTAAAATCAGCATGTTATCCCATTAAGTAATCTACAGCTACTGTATTGTTTATTTCTAGGGGTGGGTTCAAAAGATGGATTCAGCAATCTGGATCGATCCATGTTTGAGTGAGCTAATATCGATCCACAAAATTCGCAGCTCAGTCTTTTAATATAATGCTTTTATGTCTGTGAATGTCTGCTGAGTCTGATCGGGTCGAAACTGGGTCAGTGAGCCAGGAACAGCAGCAAAGAACCAGAAACACCCGGAGCACTAATGGAGCTAGCAGCTAACGAGCTAATAGATATGCTGGTTCTTCTTCTGTGGTGCTAAAACTGTTCTCATCCGTTCCCTGTGGTGCATGCACACGTCTTTACTTCCGTGTTTACATGAGCGGAGTTGTTGATGTGCGTGTGACGTGCGTTTATCAACAAAAGTCACTATAAAGACTGTCCTCAACAGTTTCTGATTTTTCATAAAGTGGGGATTAGGAGTGTGCCATATCGTATCGTTCACGATAATACCAGTATAAATTTTGATACTGGTGTAAAAATGAATCTTGCAATGTTTGGAGTCCGTTACGCTGCCAATGGAAGTTACATGTTACCATAGAAATGGGGGGGGGGGGGGGAAACATGGCTCTGTGCTTGGAACGTCTTCGTCTGGTTGTGAGAAAGTAATTTAGTTTTAAGGCCATTTCAGACTGCTGCCATCTTTTTTAAAAAAAAACAAAATGGTGCAGCAATGTGGATAATCTGCCTGCATTTTTTTTTGCATGTCAACAACGCACTTTGGGGAAAAGTTTTACTTCGCCCTGAAGCAGTGTTGCTGATGTCCTAAGTGTCCAGAGGTTTATTTTCGTTCCGTTGTGGCTGCTCCAGCGTGATTTATTCAACCAATCAAAAGAAGAAAAAAATCTGTTAACAGCTCCAGGACTTGTCTGTGCAACGGAGTTTTCTAACGTGGGTAAACTGAGAGAAAGAGAGAGAGACGAGCGGTCTTACCAGCAGAAGTGTCTTGGGAAATAAGATAAGATAAGATAAGATAAGCCTTTATTAGTCCCACAACGGGGGAAATTCCAGGATTGCAGCAGCACAGGAATAGCAACACTCAGAGCAATAATTTAGAAGATAAGAAAATAAGAGCAGTGAATATACATATGTACACATAAATATATAAATATACAGTATATACACAGTGCGGAACATTGTAGCTAGATGGAATAAACAGCATAACCATCTATTTAGTCACCCTACATGGTATGAATATGTACCCATACATATTGTCACCCTCCATAGCGACTGATATTGTCCTAGTTGTATACTGGAGGGGACCATTTGTGTAAGTCTATTGCGTCTTTTGCATTCAATACTATTAGGTCGTCACGTTTTTTTTGAGAGGTAGGCCAGCATATATTCAGTCTGATAAAAATGATGAAATGATAATATTTTTAAATAAGGCCACTCCCTCCCTGTTCTATTTAGACCCTCTTCCTGACCTGGTGAAATAACATACCAGACTAAATTAATTTAACATGTTAAAAGCAGCAAAACCCCTTCATGTCCCAGAGCATAAAAATGAGATAAAGACAGAAGTAACGTGTTTAGAGGTTACGTTTTTTAATGTAATAAATAGGTTGCATTAACCAGAGCTAAATTGCTCTTAGGGCAATGTTTTCAGGACTATTCAGATGTTTTAAGAAAAATCTGCAAAATTTTCAAAACTACGGGCTATATGTAGTCTGCAGTACCAACTTTACTCTCATCTGCTTGTTGTTGTTCTCTCTTAAATTTGTTTTTCATAATTAACCCCTTGAACTCTGTGAATTCCACGGGCGGTCACGTCTCTGCATCTTAGTGCGTCTCAGTGCGCACTGAAAAAAAAAAGCTGTATTTCCGGTCTTCCAGTACAGACACAGCCTTGTTACAACCTGAGAAAAAAGCTGTGTAATATATTCATTTTTGTGGTATTTTTACAAAATTTGACCTGAGCTTGAAAACACTTGGTTCTACATTTCTGTTGTGTTTTCCAGCCAGTATCTGACAGCTGTGTTATTTGCAAGCATTTGTATCTAAAAAAAACACCCAGGTGAACTTTCTTGTTACTCAGTGGCAGGAGCACTTAGAGAGATTCTGATTGTTTTGCCAAAAAAATTCAGAGTGTTTTCTTTTAAATGAGACTAACCCCATTAAGATGCTGCAAAGGGTTGAAGAACAGCTTTTGATTTACTTTGGGTATGTTATTTTTAGGCGTTTTTAGGGAAGTTGAACAGAGTTCAACAGGTTAAACATCTTTTCATAAAGGTACATTTTTTAAAAAAATTTTTTGAACGTTTTTGGTGACAAATTTGTGACCTTTTTGATGCAGAATTGTAACTTTTTACCTAAAGCCTCTTACCTTGTGTTTTTACTCTGAAAAGGTGAAGAAATGATAAGCAGCACCAATTTAAATTAAGATTAGTGAGTGAGTTGTTTTAATAATCAATAGATCAGTTGACTATTACAGTCCAAATTCATAATTTTCGTCCCACCCGAAGGTTATAATTACATTCATAACTAGTTTGATACCTGTTATTTTAAAATATTAACCTACTAAAACTGTGGTGGTTTCTGGTTTCCAACAACAGGGTGGCCTAGGGTGAAGTCAAATTTCCAGCCTGAATTTTTGTCCCAGTCCACCTCTCAGTGCACTTAAGATGTGGTGGTTTATAATATTTTGTGATAATATTTGATAAAGAGTTAAAAAAATGTTTTAAACACATTCTAACCTGCTCTTTATAAACTGGAGAAATAAGCTACACATCCACTGATGCGGATTTTTTGGAAAGGAATCTGCATACCACAATCTCTGAGGCACGGAAAAGAGGCGTGTAGCGTAGTTTTCGGCTAGGTGGAGTCAAACAATGTGGGAGGAAATACTGGAATAGTCATTATTTGTTACGTATGGCTCTTGCAAGCCATAAATGAGAGCCAAGGGCAGACCGGTGAGTTTGCGTTATTTATTGGCAATAATGGAAAGGAACAAAGGAACAGGGCCACGTGGGGCCAAAACACAAACGATCATACAATGGTACAAACTTACAAACAATGCTGAATGACGAAAGGGTGGCTGGCGCCAGACGAAGGGGTTCCAGCCTTACCCACGTTGGAGAAGAGCGTGGATAATAGAGCGAGGTCACAGCCCCAAATAATCGGGACTGCTCCCTTTTATAGTAGTTGACAGCGCCTCAGCTGATAAGAGGTAATTGGCCTTCAGCCGTCCCATAGAGCTTGGCAGCTGGAGGCCCGCTGAGACGCTGTCAAAGTAAGAGCCGGGTTGAGGAGGAATATGGTCTGAACGCGGATGGCAACGGCACCTCAGACCATGTGACATTATTAACCATGAGCAGTTTGTTTTCAATAGCGCTGGTATATTTGCGCTACAAAAGGCGACTTTGTCGTTGTTGCCACCGGTTTTGGGTTCACCCAATCCTACAGACCCGCATAATGCATGTTGAATTTGACCGCCTGGTTCGTGAGCTTCGGCTGGATGAGCCCATGTTCTACTGCTCTCCACACCTCGTTCCTTTGTATGTTGTTTCTATATGACAACAAGAACTGGTTATATAGTATCGGGTTGCCTGAAACAGTGGTTATTAATTTCTCCTTCAAGTTTTCACAACAACAGGTAACGTACAGATCTGCTTCTCTTTCCCTCCCCCCTCCCCTCTTGTCTTCTCCTCTAGCTGGCTGGTTCACTGGATTGGTTGACGGGTCCAGCTGTGGGCAGTCTTCAGCTCTCGGCTGCTACCGGACAATATGGTGTCCTTGGTCTCCATATCTTAAAAACAAACTGGCGAAAACTGTTTCTAACATCATTTAGTGCGAGAAGTAGTAGGTTCAGTTATTGAATCCGTCGTTATTTGACATCAAAAACTGCTGGTTTAAAAGTTCAGGATGAGAGTGCTTGCCATGTTTATGAGCTCAGGTTTTCTCTGAGCTCAGACCTCCACTTTATTTTCAGTATGATTTGTCTGTAAATCTGTTTTTGGTTATTTTCTGTACATGTGCATTGGTTTACTTTCCTGGTTCATGGCAGAGCTCTGCTCTCATTTCCCAGACACACCCTCCAGCTGATTGCTGTGCTTCAGGTTCCCTCAGCTGCAATCAGCTGGTAATTAGGTCACCTGCACCTGCAGCTCGTTAGTTCCCCACTATTTATTTGTCTGCTGCACTCGCCATCAGTGCGGCAGCCACAATGATGTTCAGACTGTTCTCCTGCATCTTGGGCAGTCTCCCCCTCTTCATCCTCCTGTGACTTCTTTGCCCAGGAGAAGCTCATCTGTGTGAGTTTTTGTGTTGTCTACATGGTTATTTTTGAACAGTTATGTCTTTTCTGTTAATAAATGTCCTCACTGCAGTCATAGCACTTAAGTTTGTTTTGCACCCAGGAGGGGCGCTCATGACCGTACAGAAAAAATCTTTACCGAGGGAAATCTTTATGCAAATGAGCTGTAGGGTACCCACGGGCGACTCGGCACAACACAGTACGGTTTTTGATTACTCTGCACCCAAATGCTTTCCGCTGCGTTTCCAATACACAATGAATGGGAAGCAATAAAACGACAGAACCAGTGGACACGTAGCTTTAGTTGTTGTTGATGAATATGTTGAACATAATTAACACTGGCCTGTGAACTGTCCTTCATAAATTTAAAAGAAAAAACTGTATTCCTTGATATTGTGAAGAATATCATTATCGTGAAAATTCACAGAAATATCGCAATATCATTTTTAGACCATATCGTCCACCCCTAGTGGGGATAAATGGTTTTGTACTACGTGCAGTGCTGTGTTGGAACATAAACTCGATGACTGATAAACACTTCAAAAGGAAAACGCAGGGAGACTGGCTGAAACTCGTGAACAAAGAAAGAGACTTGGAGCTGCTGAGATTGTAAGTAAAATATCATTAGTTTGTTTTAACATTTGTGTCGTAAATTACTAATTCAGCCAATATGATGGTGTTTTCTTTTACAAACTATGGATACAGTAGTTAACTGTTGGTTAAGTGCTGTGAATAAATGCAGAATAAAGGTATATTTTATGAGATTATGGACTTCTAGCACAAGTGAGAGATTTGTAGATAATAATAAAAATCGCAATAAAATGAACATGGCAGAATTAATAAAGGATGCAGTACAACAAGCCATTTTTACTCAATAGAACTAAACTGAAATGAATAAATCTTCCCAGGAAATGAATTGAAACCCTTTTCAGTAATTGAAAGTTAATTTGTAGTTAAAATATAAACAATAAAAAATAAAAGAAACTAAATTATTAAACGCTACTGTGGTGTGGGGATTTAAAAATATGATTAATTTTACTTTGAAATCTATTGTCCTTTTCATCTCCCCTTCAGATGTGTGAAGACTGGGTTTCCACTCTAAGATCCATCCTGCACTGAGACGTTCTGAAGGGAAGAGGTTGTCAGTGGAGGAGCATCCCTGCTTCATTGTGAATTTCAGCACAGAAGAAGACCTCAACTTTTTCAGGGGTCTTAGTTTTCAAATTCAAGAAGGTGCTGCCATAATTTGCTCTATACTCTAATATATATCCAGTGCAATTTATAATGGCTGTAATGGCTAATTATTTTATTTCTTTTTTTTAATTTAAGTTCTCAGCAAGAATACAATGTTGGTCATTTTTTGACATCTTCACTGAGCATTTAATTCTAAATAAATCACTGTTTAACAGTAAATGTTTGGTGATCCTGTGCTTTTCTTGTGGTGTTACATAGAATAGCATCACTGAGTGTAAACTATGGAAAAAGCAGTTACTTTAAAATCTGTACTTCCTCACACAGCTTTCAGTGTAAAAAAAACTAAAAATGCCACAACTTTTTGGAAAAGCTCCCACAAATTCAGGCTTTTTGGGCCACAACAATCTCAAAAACAGCCGATGAAATCCTGGAGGGCCTGAAATACAGTGAGATTATGGATACATGCTCCATGCATTGAATTTGTTTACAGGTACAATTCCAAAAGTTAGAATATCATGAAAAAGTTCAATATTTTTTGTCACTCATTTCAGAACGTGAAACCCATATATTATGTAGAGTCATTGCACAGAGAGTGATACTGTATATATCAAGTGTTTTTTTATTTTAATTTTGATGATTATGGCTTACAGACCATGAAAACCCCAAATCCAGTTTCTCAAAAAATTAGAATATTACGTAAAATTAATTTTTAAAAAATAGTTTTTAAATAGAAATGTTGGCCGACTGAAAAGTATGTCCACGTACACACTCAATACTTGGTCGGGGCTCCTTTTGGACTAATTACTGTATCAATGTGGCGTGGCATGGAGGTGATCAGCCTGTGGCACTGCTGAGGTGTTATGAAGGTCCAGGTTGCTTTGATAGTGACCTTCAGCTTGTCTGCATTGTTGGGTCTGGTGTCTCTCATCTTCCTCTTGACAATCCTCCATAGATTTTCTGTGGGGTTTAGGTCAGGAGAGTTTGCTGGCCAATCAAGCACAGTGATGCCATGGTCATTAAACCAGGTTTTAATACTTTTGGCAGTGTGTGTGTGTGTGGGGGGGGGGGGGGTACCAAGTCCTGCTGGAAAATGAAATCAGCTTCTCCATAAAGCTCGTCAGCAGAGGAAAGCATGAAGTGCTCTAAAATTTTCTGGTAGATGACTGCGCTGACTTTGGTCTTGATAAAACACAGTGGACAAACACCAGCAGATGACGTGGTTCCTCAAATCATCACTGATTGTGGAAACTTCACACTAAAGCTCAAACAACTTAGATTCTGTGCCTCTCTACTCTTTCTCCAGACTCTGGGACTTTGATTTCCAAATGAAATGCAAAATTTACTTTTATCTGAACAGACGTCATCTGTTAGTGTTGGTCCACTGTGTTTTATCAAGACCAAAGTCAGTGCAGTCATCTACCAGGAAATTTTAGAGCACTTCATGCTTCCCCCTGCTGACAAGCTTTATGGAGAAACTGATTTCATTTTCCAGCAGGACTTGATACCCCCACACACTGTCAAAAGTATCAAAGCCTGGCTTAATGACCATGACATCACTGTGTTTGATTGGCCAGCAAACTCTCCTGACCTAAACCCCATAGACAATCTATGGAGTATTGTCAAGAGGAAGATGAGAGACATCAGACCCAACAATGCAGACGAGCTGAAGGTCACTATCAAAGCAACCTGGGCCTTTATAACACCTCAGCAGTGCCACTGGCTGATCACCTCCATGCCACGCCACATTGATACAGTAACTAATCCAAAAGGAGCCCCGACCAAGTATTGAGTGTGTACATGGACATACTCTCATGGCGGCCGCGGGGCCATCATCAGTCCCGGCTGCGTGCACACCTGTCGCTAATTCCCAGCGGACTATAAGAGCCAGACCTGCCAGTGACTCAGCACGGAGCCGTCTGTCATCATCACGGAGGCACGCCCCTCATCCACAGTCACAGACTGACTCTTCGCCTGACCAAGTTAGTCACGTCTTGCCACGTAAGCAAACCAAGCTTTTACCTTGCCAAGCTATTCTCCCCTGTGCACAGGTGGATCCTCCTGGCGGCAGATTATCTCTCCCCGGCGGTGGCTCAGCTCCTCCCCGGCACCGGAGTCTTCCCTCCACCTCACGACACCGAGCAGGATGCTCCCCTCCTGGCAGTCGCTCGCAAGGCAAGCAGAGGCTCAGCATCGCCACCTGCAAGTAAGCAGCAGTTCTTGTTACATCTCCTGCTGCGGTGCAGTACTAATTACTCTGCTCTGTCTCCCTAGGGTTGCCAGGCAGCACAGAGACCTGCTCAGCTCCAGCAGGAGCCCAGCACACCACACTACTACACATACACGCACTCACACACTTCACTTGGGTGAATAAAAGGTTAATTGTAACACCTCGAGTCTGTCTTCTGTCCCCTGGGTCCAGTCATTATTTCAGTACGGCTCCGTCAAGGTGACCCAGCGGACAGCGCGCTAGTACGCCATCTTAACACCATAGACGCTTGAGTTGAGCAGTTAACTTATCAGCAAAATGTCATCCTCACCCAATTAACTCAAATTAACAGCCGGTTGGATAGCCTGGAAGGACAGCAGGCGTTTCCACTGGCCTCCGGGGTTCCACCAGGCCCCGCTAGCTCCCCGCCTAGCCAGGTTAGCCAGACTCCCCCAACCCGTCTCACACTGGTGCCTACGCCTGCTCGCTTCAGTGGGAAGCTCGGGGATTTCTCTTACGATGTGAGACAGTTTTCCATCGGGTACCGGGGGATTTTCCCACTGACCATAGTAAGATTGACTACATAGCTAACCTGCTAGAGGGTAGGGCATTAGCCTGGGCCTACGCGGTCGTGGCCAAGTCCAGCTACGCCAATTTAACTTACCAGCAGTTTCTGGTCGAATTTACCGAAGTGTTTGACCACACCGATCGGGACTCTGTGCTCACTACCTGGCTAGTAAACCTTCGACAGGGCGGCAGGTCTACTGCTGACTACGCGGTTGACTTCCGGGTAGTAGCTGCGGAGGTCGGGTGGGAGGATGCTTCGCTGTGTAGCATATTTATCCGTAGTCTAAGCCCTGGGCTAAGGGATGAGTTAGCTACCCGGGATAAGCCAGATCGGTTAAATGAGCTAATTTCTCTTACCATCAGTCTAGATAACAGGCTGAAGGAGCGTGCCGCCGAGCGAAGGGCTTCCAGTCGCTCGAGCGCGCAGTTTTTTTGTTCCTCTCGGCCGTCCCAGTTGGCCCTGGCCCCCCCCCGGAGGAACTTCTGGGGCAGGAGAATATGGTAATCGGGTGCTCTGGGATCTCGGCCGATGAAAGACAGCGCCGTAGGGAGTTGGGGTTGTGTTATTATTGTGGGAGTGCTTCACATGAGTTGGCTGAATGTACGAATCGGGTAAAAGAGGAGGTCTGTGGGTCACAGTAGGGGGACTCTCGGACGCGTCCCAGTCAAAACCCCTCACCAGCTGTCTCGTTCCTATTCGGCTTATCTCTAAACATACCGAACCCTTCACTCATGCACTGATTGATTCGGGGGCTGAGCAGAGTTTCATTTCAGGAGACCTGGCAACCCGGTTGGGCCTCCCGTGTCAAACTCTTCGGCCTCCTCTCAAGCTGATCACCCTGTCAAAGGCCCCATTAACAGCTGTCGCTCAGCAGACTGCCCCGGTGTCGGTGATTGTCTCTAGAAACCACCGGGAGGACCTTCGTTTTCTGGTGCTGCTCTCCTCCACCTCTCCAGTCATCCTGGGCTACCCCTGGCTGCGATTGCATAACCCTTCATTTGATTGGCAGACTGGGAGCATTGTTTCATGGAGCCCTTTTTGTCTCAGCGCATGCCTGCAGTCAGCGGCATGTGCCCCATTGGTGTCTGTGGCCCCACGTGTGTCGCCCCCCCCCCCCCCAGACCTGTCCAGGGTACTGGAGGTCTATCACGACCTGGGGGCTGTCTTCAGTAAATCGCGGGCGCTATCCCCCCCCCCCCCCACTGCCCCTATGACTGTGCCATTAATCTCCGGGCTGGTGCCCTGCTTCCGTCGAGCCGTTTATACAGCCTGTCTGCTCCGGAACGGGAGGCGATGGACACTTACATTAAAGAATCGCTCAGCTCCGGGATCATCCGCCCGTCTTCTTCAGTGGTGGGGGCGGGATTTTTCTTCGTTGGTAAAAAGGATGGCTCCCTGCACCCATGTATTGACTTTAGGAGTCTTAACAACATTACAATTAAGGACAAGTACACTCTGCCCCTTATGGACTCGGCTTTTGACTCTCTCCAGGGGGCCTCTTGGTTCACCAAATTGGATCTGCGCAACGCATACCATTTCGTGCGGATCAAGGAGGGCGATGAGTGGAAGACGGGCTTCCGGACCCCAAGCGGCCACTTTGAGTACCTGGTGATGCCATTTGGGCTGACCAACGCTCCGGCCGTCTTCCAGCGCTTGATCAACGACGTCCTTCGGGACTTCCTGGGCGCCTTCGTCTTTGTATATCTTGACGATATTCTCATCTTCTCCCAATCCTTGGAAGAGCACCAGGTGCACGTGAGGCGGGTCTTCCAGCGACTCCTGGAGAATCAGCTGTTTGTCAAAACCGAGAAGTGTGAGTTTCATGCCAGGAAGACGTCCTTTTTGGGGTTTGTGATCTCGCACAACCAGGTCCTCCCCGATCCAGCCAAGGTCAAGGCGGTGGTGGGTTGCACCCCCCCCCCCCCCGTCCAGGAAGGAACTGCAGCGTTTTTTGGGATTTGCTCATTTTTATCGCCACTTCGTGCCTAGGTTTGGCATAGTGGCTCGCCTGCTGATCGGTCTCACGTCCCCCAAGATCCCCTTCTGCTGGACAGAGGAGGCTGCGGCGGCATTCGAGACGCTCAAGAGGGAGTTTGCTTCGTCCTGCGTCCTGACGCAGGTGGATCCGAATCTCCAGTGCCTGGTTGAGGTGGACGCTTCGGACTCCGGGGTGGGGGCAGTACTCTCCCAGCGCTCTCCAGTCGACGGAGTGATCTGGCCCTGCGCCTTCTTCTCTCACTGCCTGCTGCCCGCGGAGAGGAATTACAGCATCGGTGACAGGGAGCTGCTGGCAGTTAAGCTCACCTTGGAAGAGTGGCGTCATTGGCTGGAGGGTGCTGCTCAGCCTTTTGTTGTATGGACCGACCATAAGAACTTAGAATATCTGAGGACTGCGAGGCGGTTGAACTCTCGTCAGGCCCGCTGGTCCCTCTTTTTTGGTTGGTTCAACTTTACCATCACCTACCGTCCCGGAAGCAAGAATACCAAACCAGACGCCCTCTCCAGGCAGTTCTCGACGGGGGCATCTGAGGACCAAGAACAGGCCATCCTCCCTCTGTCCTGCGTTGTGAGCGCCCTCGTGTGGGATATCTGGGAAAAGGTGACGAAGGCACAGGAGGCTGAGCCCGATCCGGGAGGTGGTCCCCCGGGGCGACTGTTCGTCCCTACGCCGGTCCGGGGTGAGGTTATCCAGTGGGCCCACGCCTCGAGGTTGGCATGTCACCCTGGGGTATCTCGCACTGTTGCGCTTCTCCAAAGGGCGTTTTAGTGGCCAGGGCTGCGGAGAGATGTCAACAATTACATCCGGGCCTGCGCTCAGTGCGCCACCGGGAAATCCTCCTCTTCTCGAGATGGTGACATCCTACAAGTACCTGGGTATTCATCTGAACAATAAACTAGACTGGTCACACAATACTGACGCACTCTACAAGAAGGGACAGCGCAGGCTGTTCCTGCTGAGGAGCCTCAGGTCTTTTGGTGTACAAGGGGCGCTGCTGAAGTCATTCTATGACACGGTGGTGGCATCAGCCATCACTTTTGGAGTGGTCTGCTGGGGCAGTGGCATTACTGCAGCCGATAGGAAGAGACTGAACAAACTGATTAAGAAAGCTAGCTCTGTCCTGGGGCAACGCCTTGATCCGATGGAGGAGATAGGAGAGAGAAGGACGGTGGCTAAACTGTCATCTCTGCTGGAGTCCGAGTTCCACCCTATGCAGGACATACTGGATGCACTGAGGAGCTCATTTAGCAGCAGACTACATCATCCCAGGTGCACAACCGAGAGGTTTCGTAGGTCCTTCCTACCAACGGCTGTCAGACTGTACAACCTAAGCAGGGCTGCTCGCAGAGATAGCAAAAAGACGTAACAAACTAATAGTTTTTTGAATGCAAAAGATGCAATAGACTTACACAATGGTCCTCTCCGGCATACAACTAGGAACATACCGGTCGCTATGGAGGGTGAGAATATGTATGGGCACATAATCATACCATGTAGGATAACTAAATAGACGGTTATGCTGTTTCATCCCACCTAGCAACAATGCTCTGCACTGTGTGTGTTTATATATTTACATATTTATTCCATCTAGCTACAATGCTCAGCACTGGGTGTGTTTATATTTATATATCTATATATTTATTCCATCTAGCTACAATGCTCAGCACTGGGTGTGTTTATATTTATATATCTATATATTTATTCCATCTAGCTACAATGCTCCGCACTGTGTTTTTATATATCTACATATTATTCCATCTAGCTACATTGCTCCGCACTGTGTGTGTTTATATACTTGCATATTTATTCCACCTAGCTGCAATGCTCCGTACTGTGGGTGTTTATATATTTACATATTTATTCCATCTAGCTACAATGCTCTGCACTGTGTGTTCATATATTCATATATTTATTCCATCCAGCTACAATGCTCTGCACTGTGTGTCTGTGTGTGTGTATATATATATTTTATAGTAATATGTACATATGTATATTAGCTGCTCTTGCTTGCTTGTTTTTTTTCTTGCCTTCTGATTGTTGCTCTGAGTGTTGCTATCCCTGTGCTGTTGCAATCCTGGAATTTCCCCGTTGTGGGACTAATAAAGGCTTATCTTATCTTATCTTATCTTCTCCTCCGGCCGAACTGCTCCATCCTCTGCCGGTTCTGAGTCGCCCTTGGTCTCATGTTGCTCTGGACTTCGTGACAGGCCTCCCCCCATCTAACCACTTCACCACGATCCTGACCATTATCAATCGCTTCTCCAAGGCGGCCCACTTTGTGCCCCTTCGGGGGTTGCCGACGGCGTGGGAGACGGCGGACCTACTAGTGCAGCATGTAGTCCGCCTCCATGGAATCCCCACGGACGTCGTCTTGGATCGGGGCCCCCAGTTTGTGTCTCAGGTTTGGAGGGCGTTCTGCCAGGCGTTGGGGTTGATGGTGAGCCTGTCATCGGGTTACCATCCCCAGAGTAATGGGCAGTGTGAGCAGACGAATCAGGAGCTGGAGGCCGCCCTTCGCTGCGTCATTGCGTCCAGTTCCTCTTCTTGGAGCAGTTACCTGCCATGGATCGAATACACCCACAACTCCAGGGTGTCCTCTGCGACTGGGATGTCCCCCTTCTGGGCATCATTGGGGTACGACCTGCCGCTGTTCCTGGAGGAGGAGAAGGAGGTGGCAGTGCCTTCTGTCCACACCCATGTCAGGCGCTGCCGCCGGCTCTGGACCACCACCCACAGAGTCCTCCTCTGGACCACGGAATGCAATATCAGGATGGCCAACTGCCGCAGGAGACCGGCACCCGAGTACAAGGTGGGTCAGCAGGTTTGGCTCTCCACACGCAACATTAATGTAAAGGCAGAGAAACACAAGTTGACTAAGCGTTTCAATGGGCCTTTTCCCATTGTCCGTATAATTAACCCTGTGGCTGTTCGCCTAGCCCTCCCCCCTTCCATGAGCATCTGTCCCACCTTTCATGCTTCACAGGTGAAGCCCGTCGTTGCCGATCGTTGCCGATTTAAGAGTTAAATATGCCCCATGTAAGCTTCCACCATCAATTAACTAATTTGGCACAAAGAACAGAAATGGTTTAGTTCAGAATTTGTGGTGATTCGCTGACTAAGCGTTTCATTGGGCCTTTTCCCATTGTCCGTATAATTAACCCTGTGGCTGTTTGCCTAGCCATCCCCCCTTCCATGCGCACCTGTCCCATCTTTCATGTTTCACAGGTGAAGCCCGTCGTTGCCGATCCCTTCTGCCCGCCCCCCGTGGCGTCCCCCCCCCCAGGATGATCGATGGCCTCCCGGCATGGGGGGTTACTGCCATCTTGGATGTCTGCCGGCGGGGCCGTGGCTTGCAATATCTGGTGGATTGGGAAGGATTCGGCCCCGAACATAGATCCTGGACACGCCCGGCCTTGATTCTCAATAAGCAGCTTATCCGCGAC
Source organism: Pholidichthys leucotaenia (assembly GCA_020510985.1). NCBI lineage: Eukaryota > Metazoa > Chordata > Actinopteri > Cichliformes > Pholidichthyidae > Pholidichthys > Pholidichthys leucotaenia. The sequence goes on from CM035845.1 coordinate 126,739,319, forward strand.
TTCCACCGGGCGCATCCAGGTAAGATAGGACAGGTGCCAGGAGACACCTCTAGAGGGGGGAGTACTGTCATGGCGGCCACGGGGCCATCATCAGTCCTGGCTGCATGCACACCTGTTGCTAATTCCCAGCGGACTATAAGAGCCAGACCTGCCAGCGACTCAGCACGGAGCCATCTGTCATCATCACGGAGGCACGTCCCTTGTCCACAGTCATGGATTGATTCTTCACCTGACCAAGTTCGTCACGTCTTGCCACGTAAGCAAACCAAGCTTTTACCTTGCCAAGCTATTCTCCCCTGTGCACAGGTGGATCCTCCTGGTGGCGGATTATCTCTCCCCGGTGGCGGCTCAGCTCCTCCCCAGCACCGGAGTCTTCCCTCCGCCTCACGACACCGAGCAGGACGCTCCCCTCCTGGCAGTCGCTCGCAAGGCAAGCAGAGGCTCAGCATCACCACCTGCAAGTAAGCAGCAGTTCTTGTTACATCTCCCACTGCGGTGCAGTACTAATTACTCTGCTCTGTCTCCCTAGGGTTGCCAGGCAGCACGGAGACCTGCTCAGCTCCAGCACGAGCCCAGCACACCACACTACTACACATACACACACTCACACACTTTACTTGGGTGAATAAAAGGTTAATTGTAACACCTCGAGTCTGCCTTCTGTCCCCTGGGTCCAGTCATTATGTCACATACTTTTCAGTCAGCCAACATTTCTATTAAAAACTATTTTTTAAAATTAATTTTATGTAATATTCTAATTTTTTGAGAAACTGAATTTGGGGTTTTCATGGGCTGTAAGCCATAATCATCAAAATTAAAATAAATAAACACGTGAACTATATCACTCTCTGTGTAATGACTCTATATAACATATGGGTTTCACTTTCTGAAATGAGTGACAAAAATATTGAACTTTTTCATGATATTCTAATTTTTTGAGATGTACCTGTACTTAGTCTGGGTTGTTAACTTGACACTGCACACCCTTTGCACTGAAGAAAACACTTGTTAGCATGTTGTGAAATCACAAGTTAAATAATAAAAAGTGTATTATTGTAACTGTTTTTGGGTCAGTTCTTTATGTGATAATTTATGTATTAACAAAGTTAGGGTATTCCTGGTACAATTTGCAGCATTAGGTAAGATTTTTTTCCTGGCAAGTAAAATAGCTGTTAAAATGGTAATTTCCCTGATTGAATCGAGATCGAAGTGAATCGGAATTGAATCGATTCAGAACCTCAAGAATCAGAATCAAATCGATTCTGGAAGTTAGTGATATTCCCAGCCCTATCTATTTCCTATCAAAACTGTGCCTGTGTTCTACAAGATTTGATTGGACCTTAACTTGTGTACTCATTTCAGCAGCATCTGAATAATCATGGCGTATTGTAGTCATTTCAGCTACATTCATGATGATTGTTTTTTTTTCCCCGCATATGAGGATTTGCAGCTGCAAGGTGAGTCTTGTATCAAAATGTCAGTAAAAATGAGATTTTTTAAAGGTTTAATACTTGTTTAGACCAACCTATCCCACATGATGATATATGACCCTGGAAAGTTTATCTAAAATGCAGTTTGTTTTATTAGATGACTTACCAGAAAACCACTAACAACTCAGGATTACCTGTTTGTTTCTGTTTCTCTGTTTCTCTGTTTCAAATAACAAGACATTATCACTCACTTGGTTACAGAAATATTTGTGCTAAACAAAGGGAATTTTTTTTCTTTAGACTGAATACTGGAGTGGATTTAAAATTAATTTGGCTGCAGTTTTTTTAACAGAACTCAAACATGCCTTTTCTCCTTTACCTTGTGATTTGAAGGTGGCCCATAACTCTCAAAATATTTACGAATGAAGTTAAAACATATGTGATTGGTCTGTAGGTCAAGTTAAAGGTCATATATTATGCAAAATTCACTTTTCCATGGTTTTCTAACAATGTGTCCCGAGCCATTCTACAAACACCACAGAAGGGAGAAAAGTTCATCCTTTCTCTCTTTTGTTTGCTTCACTTTACTCAAAATGTCTTCTCAAAGGTCAAATCAGAAACTCTCCCTTCTTGATATCACCAAATGAGAAACCACCTCTGCTTGGGTTGAGTGCCACTTAGTGGTGTGCAATACTGCAACATTTGGTATCGATCCGATACCAAGAAAAGGGCCAGCATCGCCGATACCGATACAATGCCGATACTTTTTAATAATCAAGGTGGATGCATCATCAAATTACTAAATCTGAATGAATTTTCATGACCTTTAAGTGTTTTGTGATTTTTCCTTTGGATTATTAATTACTTATTTTGTTCCTCCACCAGTGTGGAGGAACAAAATAAGTTTAGTCGAGACACGGCGAGCTGAAGGTTTAAGAGTTTTATTCCTCCATCATCATGAGACACACTGCAGCACTATGTGCTGTGTGTGCACTCTGAGTGCGCTAGTGAGGCATGTAAAGTCAGCTCTTTTATACAGACAAGAGAGAATGCATGGCACATTTGCATATTGATATACATGTCAGACAATACATATCAATCGCGTGATTAACTGTCGCCAGACTCCTCTCCTTCCTCTGGGGACGGCAGTGGCTCAGGAGGTAGAGCAGGTCGTCCAATAACCACATGGTTGGCGGTTCGAATCCTGCTCTCCCCAGTATCTTGCCGTTGTGTCCCTGGGCAAGACACTTCACCCCCAATTGCTCCTGGTGGGTCTGGAAGTGCCATGTTAGGCAGCATGCCACCATCAGTGTGTGCATGAATGGGTGGATGGCAGGATCTGTAAGGCGCTTTGGTCATCAAGAGATGAGAATAAAAGCGCTATATAAGTGAACACCATTTACCACTTAAAACCCAGGACAGAATTTGGGCAAAGTTTATAGGTAAATAGAAAATACTTTATTATCACAATAAAACTTATTATTCAGAAACAATAGAAGAGTAACAGTTTTTCCCCATACATTGTCATGTCTGGATTTTTTGCTTAATGAACAAACTGCACAAAATTATCACTCAAGAACAAATGAAAACAAATTCTTTTTTGAGGTACAGTATTCAGAAACTAATACTAAAATACATAACTTAAATAAAATGTCTCCCTTCATTTGAAAATATAGCCACATGATGCTCTTCTTCCTCTTTGCCATTCTGCTCTGTTGTTATGCCGAGAATTGCATCCCATACTGTCAAAGTCAATACAGCTAAGTGCATGAATGAACTGTGAATGTGATAGTTTTATAGGGAGCAGTATCTTAATTTCGTTGTATTGTTTCTTCACAATGGAATGACAATAAAAGGCACTTTGACTTTGAACTATGTCGAGACTTGCTTGCATGCCGAGAATTGCATTCCATCGTCACAAGCAGGTGTTTAGTGTAAGTCAAAGTCAATACAACTATACTGTATACTTTGAAAATACTTTGAAAAAGTAATTACCTTTTTTACTGACAATGCATAAATGCAAAATCTCGACTCTGAAGATTGTAAAACGTGGAGTTGGATCACATGACACGGTATGAATGTGTATAAATGTTCAGTAGTGGTCGGAGAAGCCGCTGGCGCGGATTGGCAGCCACATTTCCACCAGTCTGCCCCAGGGCAGCTGTGGCTACAGTAGTAGCTTACCATTGTCAATGTCTGTCTGGAGTGAATGAATAATGGACTCACTGTAAGCGCCCTGAGATGTCACTTGCCATGTAAAGCACTGTATAAATGTAACCCATTATTATTATTATTTCTAACCCTCTTTGAAACACTAAAACATCTGGTGAATAAACACAATTTAAAGATAATTTACAAGAGGTAATAATTTTTACTTCTAAAAATGTATAATAGATATTTCTAAAAATGCGCAAATGGTTACAAGCCTGGCTGTAGTGTTATATTTTATAATTTTGACGGATGGGATGTAATTCTTGGCAAGCACACCACAGATGGGAGCACAGAAATTGGTACCCCTTAAGGACCTTTCCTATCTCCAGTGTAGAGAGTTTAAAGTACATGGGGGCCAAATTGGAGACCAGAGCTCGGACATAAGTTATAAGTTGGAGGGCTTCACTGAGCCAGAGGTTGTCCATGGTGTGTTGACAATTGTTAAACCAGGCAGTGCTTATAAACTAAGATGAAATGACTGTTCTTAAACTCAAGGGCTTCTTCAGGTCCCACCTTGGTGAGAAAGCAACTATTGAGATGTTTCAGGAGCTGATGTGTGCCAGGCAGTTGGAACAAGAGTAACCTCAGCAGATTTTATATTGCATGATCAGCTTGAAGCAGAAGCTCCTTTTTTGGTCAGAGCAGGCCAGCACAGACATATCTTATGACCCTAAGACTGTACAAGATCTTTGCCTCCACACTACAGGTACATCTCAAAAAATTAGAATATCATGAAAAAGTACAATATTTTTTGTCACTCATTTCAGAAAGTGAAAACCATATATTTTATAGATTCATTACACAGAGAGAGCCATTCAGCATACGCAGCGGAGTGAAACAGGGCTGTGTACTTGCGCCAACCCTCTTTGGGATTTTCTTTGCTATGCTCCTGAGGCATGCCTTCAGCACAGCAACAGAGGGAATCTACCTGCACACAAGATCTGACGGCAGGCTTTTCAACCTCGCCCGCCTGAAAGCCAGAACCAAAGTACGTGAGGCTCTAATCAGAGATATGCTGTTCGCAGACGACGCTGCAGTCGCAACCCACACACAGCAGGAGCTTCGGACCCTGATGGACCGCTTCTCCCAGGCATGCAAGGACTTCGGGCTTACCATCAGCTTGAAGAAGACTAACGTCTTGGCGCAAGGCACGGAAGCACCACCAACCATCACCATCGACGACTACGAGCTGGAGGTCGTGAATCAGTTCACAAACCTGGGGTCCATGATCAGCAGCAACCTCTCCCTTGATACAGAGATTGACAAGAGGATTGGAAAATCAGCCTTCACGCTCGCTCGCCTCACCACACGAGTGTGGGAGAATCCCAAACTCTCTGTCAAGACGAAGATGGCAGTGTACAACGCCTGTGTCATCAGCACACTGCTCTATGGGAGTGAGACGTGGACAATATACGCCCAGCAGGAAAAGAGACTGAACTCCTTCCACTTGCGCTGCATTCGCCACATCCTGGACATATCCTGGCAGGACAAAGTGCCCAACACAGAAGTTCTGTCCCACGCCGGCCTTCCCTCCATGTTCACTCTACTCAGGCGGCGCAGGCTCCACTGGCTAGGCCACGTTCACCGCATGGAGGATGGCAGAATCCCCAAAGACGTCCTCTACGGAGAACTGGCGACTGGCAGGAGAGATGTTGGCCGCCCACAGCTGAACTTTAGAGACATCTGCAAGAGAGACATGAAGGCCCTGGAGATCAACACAGAGCACTGGGAGGACCTTGCAACGGACCGCTCCAAATGGAGAGGCACCCTGACCTGACAGCTCAAGGCGGGTGAAGAGAGACTGACTGCTGCAGCAGATGAAAAAAGGACCCACAGGAAGAACCGCCACAGACCCAGCAGCACGGAGACCACCCACAAGTGCGACCTGTGTGACAGGGACTGCCATTCGCGCATCGGCCTGTTCAGCCACAGGCGGTGCTAGCAGAGTAGACATTTAGGATTCTCTTCCATGGTCATCATAGACCGACGGAGGCCGACGACAGAGAGGGAAATATTTTGAGTGTTTATTTATTTTAATTTTGATGATTATGGCTTACAGCCCATGACAACTCCAAATTCAGTTTCTCAAAAAATTAGAATATTGCATAAAATTAATTTTAAAAAATAGTTTTTTAATACAAATGTGGACCGACTGAAAAGTATGTCCATGTACACACTCAATACTTGGTCGGGGCTCCTTTTGGATTAATTACTGTATCAATGTGGCGTGACATGGAGGTGATCAGCCTGTGGCACTGCTGAGGTGTTATGAAGGTCCAAGTTGCTTTGATAGTGACCTTCAGCTCATCTACATTGTTAGGTCTGGTGTCTCTCATCTTCCTCTTAACAATATTCCATAGATTATCTATGGGGTTTAGGTCAGGAGAGTTTGCTGGCCAATCAAACACAGTGATGCCATGGTCATTAAACCAGGTTTTTATACTTTTGGCAGTGTGTGTGTGTGTGGGGGGGGGGGAGTGCCAAGTCCTGCTGGAAAATGAAATCAGCTTCTCCATAAAGCTTGTCAGCAGAGGGAAGCATGAAGTGCTCTAAAATTTCCTGGTAGACGACTGCGCTGACTTTGGTCTTGATAAAACACAGTGGACCAACACCTACAGATGACCTCTGTTCAGATAAAAGTAAATTTTGCATTTCATTTGGAAATCAAAGTCCCAGAGTCTGGAAAAAGAGCAGAGAGGCACAGAATCTAAGTTGCTTGAGGTTTAGTGTGAGGTTTCCACAGTCAGTGATGATTTGAGGAACCATGTCATCTGCTGGTGTTTGTCCACTGTGTTTTATCAAGGCCAAAGTCAGCGCAGTCGTCTACCAGGAAATTTTAGAGCACTTTATGCTTCCCTCTGCTGACAAGCTTTATGGAGAAGCTGATTTCATTTTCCAACAGGACTTGGCACTCCCCCCACACTGCCAAAAGTATCAAAACCTGGTTTAATGACCATGGCATCACTGTGTTTGATTGGCCAGCAAACTCTCCTGACCTAAACCCTATAGAGAATCTATGGAGTATTGTCAAGAGGAAGATGAGAGACACCAGACCTAACAATGCAGATGAGCTGAAGGTCACTATCAAAGCAGCCTGGACCTTCATAACACCTCAGCAGTGCCACAGGCTGATCACCTCCATGCCACGCCACATTGATACAGTAATTAATCCAAAAGGAGCCCCAACCAAGTATTGAGTGTGTACATGGACATACTTTTCAGTCGGTCTACATTTGTATTAAAGAACTATTTTTTTGTAACTTAGATTTTTATTCATTTTTCATCATATATATTGCATTCAGATCACATTCTACATTTAAAAACAAAGGGGCTAGGGTTAGAAAGAAAGAAGAAAAAAAAAAAAAAAGGAAAAAGAGAAAGAAAAAGGGGTGGGGACAAATGTTGGAGCATCAAGTTTTTAGTTTCCATCTCTTAATTCTTCTGGTTTTTCCAGCGTCTTTGGTTATTCTTTCAATTTCTGTCTCGTTGTTGCACTTTGTAGTGTGTCCATTTCCGCCATTTTTTTTCCCATAGTCCTTCTTGCATTCTTTGTCGATATGTTAGTTTTTCCATCATACGTATGTCCTCAACAATGTCAGTCCATTGCTCTTGGTCAGGAAGAACTTCTGATCGCCATTTTTTTGTGATTGTTTTTTTACATGCAATCAACAAGATTTTAACTAGGTATCTGTCCTCAGCCTGTACAACATTGTCTCTTTTAAGATCACATAAGTACATCAGGTTACAGTTCATTGGTATATTATATCCTAATATCCTCTGTATTGTCACATGTATAGATTTCCAGAATGATGAGATTTTGCAGCATTTCCAAAACATATGTGAGTGGTCTGCATTTTGAGCCCCACATCCCCTCCAGCATAAAGATTGGGTATTTGTATATTTTCCTTGAATCTGTGGTGTAATGAAAAAGCGAATCAGGTTTTTCCATCCAAATTCCCTCCATGTCCTTGAATTTGTTGATGTGTGTTGTGTTTTCCATATTTCCTGCCAGCTTTCTTCTGTTATGTTTAAATTGAGTTCTTTCTCCCATTTCTCCTTTATATAGTTACTTGAATGATTGTTTGCCATAAGTTTTTGATATAGCTTTGAAATAATTCTTATTTTATTTCCTGTATATGAGCTTAAAATGAGTTGTATAATCTCGCTCACATCTGTTTGGAGGTTATGCCTAATCTTCTTCATATAATAATCTCTCATCTGCAGATATCTGAAGAATTCCGATCTTTCTAGTTTAAATTTTCTCCTGATGTTTACAAAGCTCCCGAGATCTTTTTTTCCGATATTGCCCCATGCTGTGATTCCCTTGTTCACCAGATTTTTGTATCCCCTATCTTGTTTTGCCGGTTCAAACTGACTGTCAAATGCTACCCATTTCAATAGTTTTATGTCTTCCTTTATATTATACTTTTGTACTATTTTATTCCACAGTTCTAAAGTAAATTTAGTGATTGGGTCTATTTGTTTGATTTGCTTATATGCATCTTTATCTCCTATTATGCTTTGTACTGGGAGTCCCTCAATTTCCTTTTCCATTTCTTTCCATTTTGCCTCATATCCCTCGTCACACCAACATGTGATATATCTTATTTGTGCTGAGTAGTAATATTCCTTTAGACTCGGTAGGCCCATGCCTCCTTTCTCTTTTGGTAACTGGAGAGTTTTATATTTCACTCTTGGCTTTTTACCTCCCCATACAAATCTCGATATCATCCTGTCCCATTTTGAGAACTGGGTATCTGGAATCTCTGTTGGTAGAGCCTGGAAGAGGTAAAGTAATCTAGGTTGTATGCTGATTTTGACTGTCTCAATTTTTGAATTCAGATCCATATTTAAGATTGACCATCTATCAATATCTTTTTTTATTTCTTGTTCCAACCTATCATAGTTTGCTTTATAGATTTTGCTTAGATCTTTAGGTATGTTCACTCCAAGGTATTTTATTTCTTTTTGTTTCCAGTTTAGTTTGATCTTGTCAGTTATCTGGTTTGGAGGGTTATAGTGGAATGTCAGTATTTGTGTTTTTGTTATGTTTATCTTGTATCCTGATAATTTTCCAAAATTTTCTATCAAGTTCATCATTTCCATTATTGATTCATCTGGTTGTTCAAGGTAAACTATAATATCGTCTGCAAATAGCCCAATCTTGTGTTCCGCCCCCTTTATTGTTACACCTTTTAATTTCTTATTTTGTCGTATCGCTTGAGCCAGTGGTTCTATGAACAGAGCAAACAAGGTGGGCGATAAGCAGCATCCCTGCCTAGTTGATCTTTGTATATTTACTTTGTCTGTTAAGCTACCGTTTATCTTGATTCTTGCCACAGGTTCTTGATACAGCGTCCTTATGCATTGTATTGATTTTTCGTTAAATCCAAAGCGTTCCAGCACACTATATAGGAATTTCCAGTTAACCCTGTCAAATGCTTTTTCTGCGTCTAAACTCATTACTACTGCGCTTTTCTTTTCTTTATGTATCTGATTAATTATATGTATTGTTCTCCTGATATTGTCATGTGTTTGGCGTCCCTCTATGAAACCAGTTTGATCATCTTCTATCAATTCCGTCAAGAATGTCTTTATTCGTTTACATATAATTGTTGTATATATTTTATAATCCACATTTAATAAAGAGATTGGTCTATAGTTTCCGCATTGTTCTCTATCTTTCCCTGGCTTTAAAATAACTGAAATAATAGCTTTGTTCCATGATGGAGGTATTTTGTTGTTGTTCAACGTCCAATTAAATGACTTTAGGAGCTGTGGCGTGAGTTCTTCTATAAACAGTTTATAAAACTCAGATGGGTATCCATCACTACCTGGTGATTTACCGTTTTTAAGTGACTTAATCACATCTCTAATCTCTTGTGTTGTTATTTCTGCTGTTAGCTTTTCATTTTGTTGATTTCCTATTGATGGCAAGTCCAATATGCCTAGAAATTTTTTAATATCTTTAGTATTTGTTTCTTCAGGTTGTGAGTATAGTTCTTGGTAGAAATTATGGAATATTTCTTCGATGTTTTCTGGGTTAACTGTGGTTTTATTTGTGGTGGGGTCTTTAATCTTATATACATTATTCATTGTTTGTTGTTTTCTTAACCATTTTGCCAGCAGTTTTGTGGCTTTTGGTCCCGTTTCATAATATTTTTGCTTTAGATATCTATTTTTCCTTTCAATTTCATCCATTTGTGTTTCTTTTATCTTTGTTTTTTCTTCTTTAATTTCTTGATATATTTTTGGATCATTTATGCTTTGATGTTTACGTTCTAATTCCCTCAGTCCCTCACATCTTTGTTCATATGCTTCCAGTTTAGTCTTATTTGCTTTTCCTGTTTCAACAATTAATTTACCTCTTAACACGGCTTTTAGTGCATCCCATAGTATTGTTGGGTCCACCTCTTCATTGTCATTCTCTTGGATATACTCGTTTATGTTTACTTTTATTCTTTCTTTCATTTTCTCATCATTTAACAGTCCTACATTAAGTTTCCATGTTGTTTGTCGTTTTCTATTGTTTAGATATATTTCCATGTATATAGGATTATGATCTGATATTTCTGCCCCTCCAATCCAACAATTTCTCACCCTGTGTCTGTCACCTTCATTCATAAGGAAGTAATCTATTCTAGAGTGTACTTTATGGACTGCTGAATAATGTGTATAGTCTTTTTCGAGTGGGTGCAGGTCCCTCCATATGTCTACCATACCCATTTCTGCCAGTGAGGTTCTTATGAACTTTGTTACATGTTTTTTTGTCTTCTTAACACTTGTTGTATCAACTTCATGATCCATGACAGCATTTAATAGAAGACCCAGACATTAGCCCTCTTGTGGCCACTTGATGGTCCCCCTATGGGTTTTCTAGCCAAAAAGGCCAAATGGCCCCTCTCTGGGTCTTCTAGTGTTAAGTCTCCTCCACAAATTAGGACTCCTTCACTGTGTGTTGCTATGAGATCAAACAGATGTTGAAAAAAACCCTTGTCCCTTTCTGGTGGGGCATAGATGTTCACTAATGTGATCTGCATACCATCTATTCTTCCCTTTATTATTACATACCTGCCTTCTTTATCCTGGATTTCCTGTTCACATTCAAATTGTATTTTATTTGAAATTAGTATCATAACCCCCCTTTTAGCTCCTCCCTTAAATGAACTGTAGTAGGAGTTCTTATAGCCAAATCTCTTTAGTTTCACATGTTCTGTCTTGCTCAAATGTGTCTCTTGCATAAATATAATTTCAGCTTTTTCCTTCTTGAATTTTCTTATTATTCTTTCCCTTTTAACAGGCGAGTTCAGACCATTCACGTTTAGTGTCATTATCTTAAGATTTTTACCCATATTCATGTTTTTCCATTTTTTTTAACTTGTGCTCCTAGCCCCTTTAACAACAAAAATAACACATATTTATATAAAAACACATTAAAAAATCTCGACCTCCGTACTTTGGGCCTTTCTTCTGCTCACTTGTCCTTGTTGGTGGGTGGAGGGAATGTCCTCACAGAGTGAAGGGCCCTCCCTAGACCTCTAGTTACTATCCAAGTAATAGTCATTAGTCTAGAAATGTCCAACAAATATCACTTAAACCTCTCCTAGCCGTCTGTTTCTCTTTTACCTTGTCTTCTTGGCCTTCATTTCTTCTGTGCCTTTCTTAATCTTTGTTATGATCTAGGCTTTCAGTTGAAAGCCTTGTAGTTTGTCTTGGGCCCGCTGCTCCACGTCCCTCCCCCGTCTTTTGCCGCTCACTCGCCTCCACTCCGGCTGTCGTGATACGTTCAGGGCCGCCGCTGCTCCATCCGTATCCTCCGGCACGTTCACCGCAAGGCCCCGCTCCATCATGTCCCGCGCTGCCTCTCTGGCCGTGTTGTAGGTTCTTACGCCGTCCTCCCAATAAATCTTCATCTTCGTTAGCGGCGTTTGGAATCTAATTTTTTTCTCTTTCAGCGTTTTTTTAATGTTGGCATATTTCTTCCGCTGCTGCACAATTTCTGTCGGGTAGTCATGGTCAAAGAATACCTGTTTGTCGCCGATTCATATCTTTTTTTTCCATGCTTGTGTCAGGATTCTTTCCTTTATGTCATATTTCAGAAAGTTTACCACAACTGACCTGGGTGGATAGTTTGGCTTCGGGTTCTGTGCCGAGGCTCTGTGCGCTCGTTGAATCTGCAGATCCGCTTCTCCGGGCAGTTCCAGCTCTTTTTTTAAGAACTGATCCATGAATTTCGTCATCGAGTTGCCTTCAATGCCCTCCGGGATTCCAAAGATGCGTATATTGTTCCGTCTGGACCTGCTCTCCAGGTCGGTTATTTTCTCCTGCATCCTCTGCGCTTGTGCCGTCAGGGTCTGAAGCTGCTCGCTTGCTTCGCTCTTCCAATCTTCCAGCTCTGATATTCGGGCCTGTGCTTCTGTCATACACACCCGCTGAGAGCGCAGCTCCTCCATGTTTTCTGCTAGCTTGCGCTCCATTTCTCTTCGGAGGCCCATAATTTCCTCCTTAATCTCTTTTTTCAGCTCCTCCTTAAGAGCCGCTAAATCCTGCTGTAGCTGCCGCTTGAAGTCTCTCAATTCTTTACCCAAACTGGCGATGCCAGTGTTCATGGTATCGAGTTTTGCGTCTTCCATTTTCTCTGCTGTAGTCACCTCGTTTTTTTGGGCCTCGTGTTCAGCGGCTTTTCCTGCGTTGTTGAAGAGGAATTCTTTAATTTTACCCTGCTTTTGTCCTTGTGCCCGGCTCCTTCGTGTTTTCATCCCTTATTTTATTGATCCGCTTATGTCGAGTTGGCCATTTACCGATGATTTTTAATCCGGCTAGGGAGAGCTCTCTGTTTAAGCGTTATGTCTCTCCGCCATCTTCCCGGAAGTCCAAAGAACTATTTTTAAAATTAATTTTATGTAATATTCTAATTTTTTGAGAAACTGAATTTGGGGTTTTCATGGGCTGTAAGCCATAATCATCAAAATTAAAATAAATAAACACTCAAAATATTTCACTCCCTGTGTAATGAATCTATATAATGTATGGGTTTCACTTTCTGAAATGAGTGACAAAAATATTGAACTTTTTCATGATAGTCTAATTTTTTGAGATGTACCTGTATTTACCACGGTCAGGGAGCAAAACATGCTGATCTGTGACAGAGACTAAGTAAGACCTCTCCTCTCAAATAACCAAATTGCTGATGAGGAAATATTGAGTCAGGTAATGAAAATAATAAATGATGAGAACAAACATCATCGCAAACTGGGACAACCCCCCCAGTCAAAAGACAACACATGCTCACAGTGCCAAGGTAGAGGCTCACAGAATAATGACAAACTAAAGGACACAGCCACAGACAAAAGAAATGTCCAGACCATGCAACAGTTTACTGCACAGGTGGAGACCCTGACACACATGGTGACCACTTTAATTGACCAACAGGCAGTGAGTTCCCAGGCGGCTCACACCATGACATCGTCAACCCAAATGCCTTCATATCGCCAGTCATACCCTCCCTCCTGGCCACTTTCCAGCAAAATTTCTCAACCCCCGCAAAGCCGCTCCTCTATCCAAGTAAGAGGAAAAGCAGCTTGTTGCCTAAAATGTACAGAACAGAATGTTCAGGAGTGCAGCCATTGCTTTGTGTGTGGAGATCCAGGACACTGGGCAGTGGGGTGTTTGAAGCGCATCGAGCTTCAGGGAAACGGGGTGTGGCTTCTGTCGAGGGACAGCCAGAGACCATCCCACTGCCCCAGTCCCATCCAGGAAAACTAACAACAGAACCAAGACCATGCAAGAAAAGCAGACAACCACGCACACTTGTCTGTCAAAGCACCACCAAGTGCCCCTAGTCAGAAAGAAGAGCTTACTTAAGTGTATGATCAGTGGCTATCCAGTGACAGTCCTATTTGACACTGGCTCACAGGTGAGCATCATTGACCAAGAATGGGCTGACACTCACATTCCCAGTTACACGGTTAGCTCTCTGCAGGACCTTCTTGATGAAGACTTTGATGTTAGGGATGCAAGTTATCATTTAATTCATTAATTGTTAATTGATTCATCTTATTGATTGATTAACGATTAATTGATAAGTGGCAGTTTTCCTGAGAATTTTAATTTCCCTCGGTACAATATGGTCTTTCTATCTATAACATGAAAAAAGTTAATTACTGTTTTTGACATACTGAATAAAACATGAACATCCTATTCCTCAATGACTTACTGTATCATTTGCATTTTTTTACTACAGACAATGGCATTTTTTGTAGTTTAATAAATTTTGTACTGTGTAGTGTCATGACTGATTGGATAATTCAGCCCACGTGCAAGGTGCAGCAACAGAAGGACAACCACATAATAGAACACGTTTGACAATGTTTATTAAATAGCAAAACTCTGCACAGCTACAGAACAGTCACTCGCCAGAGGAAGGAGCCTGTGAAGAGAAGACGAGAGCTGTAGGGGGAGGAATGGAGTAAGGGATAATGGACGAGTCAAATTACCACTTACGTGAGCTCCGAGGGCGCACCGGCAGGACTCCAGTGGGGGAATAGTTGAACCAGCAGGGGAGGGAATGAGCTGGTGGTGCCTGACCGGGTGGAGGTTACTGTAGGGAGGGATGGTGTGGCAGAAGAGCACGCGCAGTCCCAGAGACGCACCTGCACGATGGCAGCAACCTGAATTAGGGAATAAAGCACACAGGTTAATAATTTCTTTACCCAATGTTTTAATGACTTGCTGTCTTATTGGCAGTATACCCAGACGAGCCAGCATTGAATCACCGAAGGATGCTTCCTTAATTACGCTGGCTGATGAGAGGGCGCAGGTATGTCTTCTCCCTCAGGTGTTCTGATGAAAGAGATGAACGGAAAGGAGGGGGCGCGCTCTCGCTGCCCATGACAGGGCCCCCCCTTTTAGAAGCGCCTCCTGGCGGTCCATACAGTTTATTGGGATGGGCACGATGATAGGACCGGAGCATCTGTTTGTCCAGGATCCGGGACGAAGGGATCCAGGAACGTTCCTCCGGACCGAACCCTCCCAATCCACCAGATACTGGAACCCCTGGCCCAGACAGCGAACACCCATGATCCAGCGGACTGTATGGACAGGGTGGTCGTCGATAATCCGGGGAGGAGGAGGCGGCTCCGGGGGGGGGGGGGCACAGAGGACTGACCGAGAGAGGCTTAATATGGGACACATGAAAGGCCGGGTTCACCCATAGAGTAGGTGGTAGCTTGAGCTGAACCAACGCATCATTGATGACCCTGGAGATAGGGAAAGGCCCCAGGAAGCAAGGAGACAGCTTCTTAGATGTTGTCTTCAAGGGAACCTGGCTGGCTGCCAACAAAACCTGCTGCCCCACTGTGTACTTAGGGGCAGGCACCCATCGTCTGTCCGTTGTAGTGTAGTTGCTCTCGGTAGAGTGGGTGAGGGCGGCGGGCGTGGATCTCCAAATGCATTGGCAGCGGAGCACATGAACCTCCACGGAGGGAACCGCGACCTCTCTCTCGGTCATAGGAAGCGGGGTGGGGAGGTGTATCCCATGAATGCCTCAAATGGAGTGAGTCCGGTTGCCGTGGAAACAGCCAAGTTCATAGCATACTCCACCCAAGTCAGGTGCGTGCTCCAGGAAGAAGGGTGTTCAGCCGCTACACACCACAGGGTGGTCTCCAAGGACTGGTTGGCGCATTCTGCCTGCCTGTTGCTCTGGGGGTGATTGCCAGAGGAAAGGCTCACCATCATTCCCAGGGTGCGGCAGAAGGCTCTCCAAACCTGTGAGGTGAACTGCAGCCCACAGTCAGACACGATGTCCATCGGTATCACATGGAGGCGGATCACATGGTCAGTCAGGAGTTTGTCCGTCTCCAAGGCCGAGGGGAGTTTGGGGAGAGCCACCAAATGCACAGCCTTGGAGAAGTGGTCTACAATGGTCAAAATAACTGTTTTACCATGGGAGGGGGGAAGACCAGTTATGAAGTCCACTGCGATGTGAGACCACGGGCGGCCAGGGATGGGAAGAGGATGGAGCAGTCCAGCCAGAGGAGAAGAGTCGGGATTGCCCCGGACGCAGGTCTGGCAGGCCTGTACATACTCCTGCACATCCCACCGCAGTGTGGGCCACCAGAACACCCACCGAACCAGGTCCGTGGTGCAGGTGATCCCAGGAGGACAAGTGAAGCGGCTGGTGTGACCCCACTGGATGACGTCCTGAGGTCCTGGGGGCACCCTGCTGGCACAGGCTCCCGAGACTGGGCCTGACAGACCCTCTGCTCGATATCCCATGCAAGGGCATCGAGGACGCAAGTAGAGGGAAGAATGGTTTGGGGGTGGGAAGGGGAGCTACCTCCTTGGAATCAAACTGGTGCAATTGCGTGTCTGGTTTGGTGTTCCAAGTGCCAGGCCGGTAAGTAATGGTAAAATTAAAACACTGGAAAAATAAAGCCCAGCGAGCCTGCCTGGCATTAAGTCGGCGGGCTGACCGCAAGTACTCGAGGTTCTTGTGGTCAGTCCACATGACAATGGGATGAATAGCCCCCTCTAACCAATGTCTCCATTCCTCCAACGCCAATTTAATGGCGAGCAGCTCTCTGTCCCCCATGTCATAATTCCTCTCAGCCGGCGTAAGCTGACAAGAGAAATACGTGCACGGGTGGAGCTTCTGATCGGAGGATGTGTGCTGTGAAAGGACAGCGCCTACCCCCGAATTAGATGCACCCACCTTGAGGACAAACTGGAGCTGCGTGTCAACCTGTGCCAAGATTGGTGTTTTAGTGAACAGGCCCTTTAATTTGGAAAAAGCCTGCTCCGCTGCCTCGGCCCACCGAAAGGGGACCTTAACAGAGGTCAGCTGTGTTAAGGGCAGTGCTACCCCACTATAGTTCCTGATGAACCAACGATAAAAGTTCACAAACCCGAGGAAGCGTTGAAGCTCCCTGCAGGAGTGGGGTGTCGGCCAATCAAGCACTGCTCTCACCTTGGCCGGGTGGGCAATCAGTCTCCCTTCAGCCACTATGAAGCCCAAGAAGGTGGTAGATGTTGTGGAGAACTCACACTTCTCGGCCTTAACGTAGAGCTGGTTCTCCAAGAGCCGTTGTAAGACTGCTCTGACATGGACCTCATGTTCCTCTGGCGAGCGGGAGAAAATCAAAATATCATCTAAATAGATGAACACAAATTGATAAGGCATATCACAGAGGACGTCATTAATTAACCGTTGGACTTTGAGTACTTGGTAATGTCGTTTGGCCCAAACGACATTACCAAGTACTCAAATTGCCCCAGGTGGGTTTTATGTGCTGTCTTCCACTCGCCCCCCTCACGAATGCAAATTAGATGGTGTTGCATAAGTCTAATTTAGTGAACACCTGTGAACGCTGAAGGAGCTCAAACACAGAATTCGTCAAGGGTAGAGGGTATTTGTCCTTAACGGTTATAGTGTTGAGCTCGCGATAGCCAATACACGGGCAAAGCGAACCATCCTTCTTGCCGACAAAGAAAAATCTGGCCTCGAGCGGCGGAAGTTGGCCGAATAAGGCCAACATTCAGCGACTCTTTGACATACTTCTCTATAGCCTCTCTCTGGCCCTGAGATGCTGTAGAGCTGGCTGGACGGCAGCTTCGCCCCTGGAATGAGGTCCACAGCACAGTCATAAGAGCGGTGAGGCAGAAGCGACAGCGCTCTCGACTTGCTGAAGTCCTCCCCCAAATCATGATAAGCCTGGGGGACGAGACTGTGGTCCAGTGGCTCGACCGGAGGGAGAGAGACAGGGAGAGAAGGAGCACATTCGGCTGAACTTAAACAATTGGCCAAACAGAACGGGCTCCAGGAGTTGACTGAATTACTCCCCAGTTTATAATGGGGCTGTGCCTCCGGAGCCATGGATACCCAAGAATCATCGGGGATGAAGAATTTGGAAGAATTAGGAACATGAGTTCCTCCCGATGATAACCGGGCAAGACGATGGCAACCGGCCTCATGCTTTCGGTGACTACCGCAACCTCATGGCCGGATATGGTGGTAATGCATTGATGATGGGGCAATTTGAGAGTGGGAATACCCAGGTCCCAGACGAGCCGGGCTGACACGAAATTGCCCTCTGCCCCTGAATCAACTAATGCCAAGACCCTCCTCTTGACCCCCGGCAATTGCATGAGGGCTGGAATAGAGAAATTGCCGGGGGGATTTAACTTGGTCCCGCCCGCCAGACCCCCCACAGTTACTGAAGGGCTGCGTCTTTTTGGCCGCTGGGGGCACTCGTCCCGACCGTGCTCCGGAGAAGCACAGTACAAGCATGCGCCAGTTATCCTTCTTTGCCGGCGCTCAGCCTCGGTTAGACAAACCCGGCTGAAGTCCATCGGCTCAGGAAGAGAACTGGCCCCCTCAGTGTCAGTCCCTGCAGGCAAGAGGAGGCCTGTTGCTCCTTCTCGCGCTCACAATAACGGTTGTCCAACCCCACCGCCTAATCAATGAGACCATCAAGCGTGTCGGGAACAGCATAAACCGCCAGGTCGTCGTGAAGGTGGGCGTTTAACCCGTGGAGGAATGTGCTGCATAATGCAACCTCATTCCACCCCGAGTCCGCCACTTCGACCCGAAACTCCACAGAGAACTCGGCCACAGACCGGGCCCCCTGGCGGAGAGTCATAAGGTGGCTCATTATGTTCCCCTGACCCTCGGTATGGTTGAACGCGTGACAAAAAGCGGCCACAAATTGGTCAACTGTGTAACTATGGACCTCTGGGCTGTCTGCTATGGCCCAAGCCCAACTAAGGGCTCGGTCTCGCAACAGTAGGGTGAAGAATTGGATTTTTGCGACATCCCCTGGGTACCCCCCCAACCTGCTCCAAATACATCCATACTTGATGAAGGAACTCCTTACACTTCCCCATCTCCCCCGCGTACGGGGCAGGTGTGGAAACAGAGGTGGTACGGTGCACCGGAGGTTGAACAAGGGGAGCAAGCTGAGGAGGAGGAGCCGGAGGAGCCGCCCTGGCCAAATGTTGCGTGATGGTGTCCAATTGCCGCATCATCATTTGCAGCTGCTGGCCCATCATGGTAACTTGTTGATCAGTCGCCTCTAAGCGATCCAGAGCTGATTGCCCTGCTGAGCCGTTGTTAAGGCTGGCTCGTTCTGTCATGACTGATTGGATAATTCAGCCCACGTGCAAGGTGCAGCAACAGAAGGACAACCACACAACAGAACACACTTGAAAATGTTTATTAAATAGCAAAACTCCGCACAACTACAGAACAGTCACTCACCAGAGGAAGGAGCCTGTGGAGAGAAGACGAGAGCTGTAGGGGGAGGAATGGAGTAAGGGATAATGGACGAGCCAAATTGCCACTTACGTGGGCTCCGAGGGGGCACCGGCAGGACTCGCACAGGGAATAGATGAATCAGCAGGGGAGGGAATGAGCTGGTAGTGCCTGACCAGGTGGAGGTTACTGTAGGCAGGGATGGTGTGGCAAGAGAGCGCGCGCAGTCCCAGAGACACACCCGCACGATGGCAGCAATCTGAATTAGGGAATAAAGCACACAGGTTAATAATTTCTTTACCTAGTGTTGAATGACTTGCTGTCTTAGTGGCAGTATACCCAGACAAGCCAGCGCTGAATCACCGAAGGATACTTCCTTAAGTACGCTGGCTGATGAGAGGGCGCAGGTATGTCTTCTCCCTCAGGTGTTCTGATGAGCCAGGGAGAGATGAACGGGAAGGAGGGGGCGTGCGCACTCTCGCTGCCCATGACAATATAGTGTGTACTATGTGCTGGTACATCTCAGTAAATTACAGATGTCATGATTTTTAATTTATTTTAAAAACTATTACCAATATCATAAATTTAACTTTTTTAGTTTTTTACAAAAAAATAACTTTCATGTTCTAATTTACTGAGATACACTCCTGGACTGTTTTAACAGGAAGATAAATTGTGAGCTGCTTCATCTGTTGCATGTTAAACATTGTCACAGTACTCCAGCAATCCAGACAAACCCAGTGTGATCTGGGCTCCTCTGTTGTCTGTTACCTCAGTGGTGACTTGAGTCCGCTCTGCTTTTCCGTCTTGTGGTGCGGGGCAGCGGCAGTGGAGATGAGTTTTTGCGCTCGTGTTGTCTTTTTCTTTGCTTTGGTCCATTTCTCCGCTATGTTAATTTGAAGCAGGTGGACCTTCAAGCTTGTGTGCTATTAGAACTTGTGGCGCTCTGATGTAACCTGGAAGAGCAAGTTTTTTTCAGTCTGCACAGCGCATGCATGTGCTCTTGGGGGCTTGGCATCTTCTTCTGCTTTTTCAGTTGAAATGCGGCAGTGGATGACCGCGGGCGCCCCCGCCTGGATGGCGACGCCACTACATTTCATAGAATAAGCTCCCATTGAAAAGGACTGCTGAGTTATCAATTAATTGACAACTAATTTAATTTAGTCAATTAAATTATGCAGTTAATGGCCAAACCATCCCTTATGATTGTTGGGTTGATCTCACTGTCAACCTAGCATGAAATGACGACCCCAGGCTCACCATCCACATCCCCTTCCTTGTCAGCCAGCTATCATTACCTTAGCCCCTACTAGAAGCTAATGTACTGGACGAGATCATTAAGAGACAAGAAATTTCTGGTGATGCCATTGCCACAGTGGTCAGCCTCCAATGCCATGCATTTGACATAGAGGAAGAGCAAGTGATGGCTGTGGTCACCTTCATCCAAGTACCGCAAAAGAAACACTGTGACCCAGCTACACTACAAGTAGGGAAAGATTATTCCAGCTGGAAAAGCAGTACAGGTGTGGTGTAGAGTACCTTTAAACTTTGACACCTCTGATCCCCTTGTTTTGTATGAACTTGCAGAGGAGAACATTGCTTTGGATCTGCTGAATGTGGGGAAGGCCAGCTGGAAATCAGTAACCCTTATTGCCCTTTTATTAAGGTGCCAATCTCTAACCACTCAAAACATGAAATCATCCTACCTAAAAAGATGCCATTAGGTACAATCCAGCATGTTACCAAGATCCTTGAGACAGATACACTAGAAGCACAACAGGCTGATTCCACATGAGCAGAAGTAACAACAGCTCAGGTTAACAATATCATGTTGCCCAGTAAACTCAAAGCAGAACAAAGGCTTCCCCCAATTGATATTAGTCATCTGAACCCCGAACAGCAACAGGTGGTGAAAGAAATGTGCTGTGAAGGCTCCACAGCATTTTCTCATGACAGCAGCGATATTGGGTGTATTCCCTCCCTGCAAATGGAAATCAGACTCAAAGATGACACACCATTTCAAAATGCCTATGCATCTATCCCAAAACCATTCTACAGAGAGGTAAAAGAGTATGTTCAAGAGTTGTTGGTCAAAGGATGGATTGTGGAGTCTCATTCACCTTATGCTGCTCCTGTCATATGTGTGAGGAAAAAGGATGGCTCCCTACGCCTATGTATTGATTACCAGCTTCTGAACAACAAGACAGTGCCAGATCGTCACCCCCTTCCGTGGATCCAGGATCTCACCGACTCACTGGGAGGATACAGCTGGTTCTCGATACTAGACCAAGGGAAAGCCTACCACCAAGGTTTCATTGCTGAAGGATCAAGGTACCTGACAGCCTTCCTAACTCCTTGGGGGCTGTATGAGTGGGTCAGAATATCAATCAGGTTATCAAATGCACCACCAGCGTTTCAGAGGAGCATGGAGGAGATGCTCAACACTCTGAGAGATGAATGCTGCATCCCCTACGTTGATGATATGCTTTGTTTTTCAGCATCCTTTGATGAACATGTGCAAGTACTGCACAGAGTTCTCCAAGCTCTCTAGCACCATGGGGTAAAGTTGAAACAAGAAAAGTTCTCGTTTTGCAGAGGTCTGATATGTTTGCCAGTTGGTGTCTGCAGAAGGTGTTAAGATTGACCCCAAAGACCTAGAGGCAGTACAGGTACTCAGACACAAAACACCAAAGACAGTGGGAGATGTCAGACAGTTGCTTGGATTCCTGAGCTACTATCGAACATATGAGCAAGATTTCTCATGAATAGCCAAGCCCTTGTATGACCTGCTTCAGGTAAGGTCTGACATTTCACAGCCCAAACCACCACGAGGGACGGCAAACTTCCTCCAGCAATCCTCCTGAACCCCAATAGAGTGGAAGGAGGGCCACAGCAAGTCCTTGAATGTCTAGACATGCTTACTGAACCTCCTGTGTTGGCATACCCAGATTTCGCACGCCCTTTTGTACTACACACAGACACTTAATAATGATGGATTAGATTTATATGGCGCTTTTCATGTCAAGTGACATCTCATAGCACTTACAGTGAGTCCATTATTCATTCACTCCAGACAGACATTGGTAGTGGTAAGCTACTACTGTAGCCACAGCTGCCCTGGGGAAGACTAATGGAAATGTGGCTGACAATCCATGCCAACGGCTGCTCCGACCACTACCGGACATTTATACACATTCATACCCAGTGTCATGGACACTGGAGGCAAGGTGGGTAAAGTATCTTGCCCAGGGACACAACGGCAGGATGGCTGGTGAGAGCAGGATTTTAACTGCCAACCCTCTGGTGATTGGACAACCCGCTCTACCTCCTGAGCCACTGTAACCCACATTTCTCTCCTCCGTTCCATTTTTGCTGAGCATCAAGCTGGACGGCAGGAAGTTTCATTTTTATATGGTCTTTGGCATGACCCGGTCGGGAATTGAACTCCAATCTCCTGGTTATGGGGCAGGTGCCCTACCTCTAGGCCACCATTCCACTTCCCAGAAAGGCCTTGGAGCAGTCCTTTATCAGAACTAGGATAGGAAGATGAAAATGATTGACTATGGGTCACGCACTTTAACCCCGACGAAGCAGAACTACCACCTACACAGTGGCAAGCTTGAGTTTCTGGCCTTAAAGTGGGCTATATGTGACAAATTTAAGGATTATCTCTTCTATGCTCCTCACTTTACCATTTTCACAGACAACAACCCACTGACATATACAGTGGGGTAAAAAAGTATTTAGTCAGCCACCAATTGTGCAAGTTCTCCCACTTAAAAGACGAGAGAGGTCTCCAATTTCCATCATAGGTATACCTCAACTATGAGAGACAAAATAAGAAAAAAAAATCCAGAAAATCACATTGAAGGATTTTTAATGAATTAATTGGTAAATTCCTCGGTAAAATAAGTATTTGGTCAATAACAAAAGTTCATCTCAATACTTTGTTATATACCCTTTGTTGGCAATGACAGAGGTCAAATGTTTTCTGTAAGTTTTCACAAGGTTTTCACACACTGTTGCTGGTATTTTGGCCAATTCCTCCATGCAGATCTTCTCTAGAGCAGTGATTTTTTTGGGGCTGTCGCTGGGCAACACAGACTTTCAACTCCCTCCAAAGATTTTCTATGGGGTTGAGATTTGGAGACTGGCTAGGCCACTCCAGGACCTTGAAATGCTTCTTACGAAGCCACTCCTTCGTTGCCCGGCCTGTGTGTTTGGGATCATTGTCATGCTGAAAGACCCAGCCATGTTTCATCTTCAATGCCCTTGCTGATGGAAGGAGGTTTTCACTCAAAATCTCACGATACATGGCCCCATTCATTCTTTCCTTTACACGGATCAGTCGCCCTGGTCCCTTTGCAGAAAAACAGCCCCAAAACATGATGTTTCCACCCCCATGCTTCACAGTAGGTATGGTGTTCTTTCTCCTCCAAACACGACAAGTTGAGTTTTTACCAAAAAGTTCTATTTTGGTTTCATCTGACCATATGACATTCTCCCAATCCTCTTCTGGATCATCCAAATGCTCTCTAGCAAACTTCAGACGGGCCTGGACATGTACTGGCTTAAGCAGGGGGACACGTCTGGCACTGCAGGATTTGAGTCCCTGGCGGCGTAGTGTGTTTCTGATGTAGCCTTTGTTACTTGGTCCCAGCTCTCTGCAGGTCATTCACTAGGTCCCCCCATGTGGTTCTGGGATTTTTGCTCACCGTTCTCATGATAATTTTGACCCCACGGGGTGAGATCTTGCGTGGAGCCCCAGATCGAGGGAGATTATCAGTGGTCTTGTATGTCTTCCATTTTCTAATAATTGCTCCCACAGTTGATTTCGTCACACCAAGCTGCTTACCTATTGCAGATTCAGTCTTCCCAGCCTGGTGCAGGTCTACAATTTTGTTTCTGGTGTCCTTTGACAGCACTTTGGTCTTGGCCATAGTGGAGTTTGGAGTCTGACTGTTTGAGGTTGTGGACAGGTGTCTTTTATACTGATAATGAGTTCGAACAGGTGCCATTAATACAGGTAACGAGTGGAGGACAGAGGAGCCTCTTAAAGAAGAAGTTACAGGTCTGTGAGAGCCAGAAATCTTGCTTGTTTGTAGGTGACCAAATACTTATTTTACTGAGGAATTTACCAATTAATTCATTAAAAATCCTTCAATGTGATTTTCTGGATTTTTTTTTTCTCATTTTGTCTCTCATAGTTGAGGTATACCTATGATGAAAATTGGAGACCTCTCTCATCTTTTAAGTGGGAGAACTTGCGCAATTGGTGGCTGACTAAATACTTTTTTGCCCCACTGTATCCTCAGTATGGCCAAACTCAATGCTGTGGGTCACCGCTGGGTGGGGTAACTTGCTGACTTATATCAGATTCCGACCAGAAAAAACCAGGCAGTATGTGCTATATGGGAAGGTAGCAGGAGAGCCCAACAGAGAGATGTTTTGCCTGGGTGGCAGCTCTGAATTTAGCAGCTCAAACCCCCCAGCTTCATACTGAGCCTCTGCAAAGAATTGGTCACAATGAACTGGTAAAGGCACAAAGATAGGATCCTGCAATTGGATGAGTTATGAAGCTAAAAGAAAAAAACGCACCACCAGAGAGCAACAGAGAAAAAGCTGACACATGTACAAAGGGACTCTTGAGGGAATGGAACAGATTACACATACAGAATGACCTGCTCTTCAGGAAAGCCACAAATCGAAGGCAACTACTTCTCCCTGCCACCTATAATCAAATAACGCTCACACAGCTACACAACAACATGGGCCATGCCGGCGTTGAAAAAGTCCTAGATCTAGCAAAGGAGTGATTCTGCTGGCCGTTTATGAAAAGAGAGATTGAAGAGTACGTAACCAGGAAGTGTCCTTGCCTTAAGCTGAAGAAACCAACTTCGCATGAAAGAGCACCCATGGGCAGTATTACATCAAGCTCACCCCTTGAACTTGTATGCATCGACTTCCTACATCTTGAAGCCTGTCGAGGTGGAAGCGAATACATCCTAATGGTGGTAGATCACTTCACCAGGTTTCCACAGGCCTATCCAAAGAAAAACAAAGCTGGCAAGACAGCTGCTGACCAGCTTTTCAATGATTTCATCCCCAGATTTGGATACCCCACCAAACTTCACCATGATCAGGGGCGAGAATATGAAAACGAGCTTTTCAGACGACTGAGACAGTTATCAGGTATTGGACATTCTAGGACATCCCCTTATCATCCTTATGGAAACCCTGCTGAAAGACTGAATTGCACGCTGTTGCAGATGTTATGAATTCAGGGAGAAAAAGAGAACGAGAATTGGAAGGATCATCTACCACATATCATCCACGCATACAACTGTACAAAGCATGAGGCCACAGGCTTTTCCCCCGAGTACTTGCTGTGTGGTCGGCATCCATGCCTCCCCATCAAGGAGGTTGAAACATCACATCACAGAAGTATGCTGAAAAATGGGCAGGAAAAATGATTGAGGCATATCAGATAGCAAATGCAAACAGCCAGCACTCAAGTGCTAAGGGGAAAGGATATTATGTCAAAAATGCAAAGGAGTAACTCTTCATTGTGGGGATAGAGTTCTTGCAAGCAATCTCAGTGAGAGTAGATGTCATGGCAAGCTTAGGCCCTACTGGTAGCATATTATCTACATTGTGAAGGAGCAGGTAGGGATAGCCCTTTTTACAAAGTAAGCCCAGAAGGAGGAGGTGGACCCACTCGCACCCTGCACTGCAACCTGCTGTTTTAAGTGAATGACCTGCCAATGGAACCACCCCAGATCCATACCGCAAGCACACATAAGTCACAAAAGAGACTAAATAAATCCTCAGAACCCCACCAAAGACAGTGGAACAGACACAAAATCCAGATTCCAGTGACTCTGAAGAAGAGGAATGCGTGACTCGCTATTGGCTACGGATCCCTGCGAGGAACCCACAAGTGGAGAGTAATCCACCAACACAAAGCTTCTCTGAGCTACAAAAGAGACCTGTACAGACAGAACTTCAGCTGAGACAGCAGGGGATAGAAAATGTCACAAATGAGGAACAACTTATACAAAGTGAGATTGGACATGACACAAATCTGCCACAGCCAAGCAGTGACCAAAAGACACCCCAGCTACCTCAGTCCAAACCAGATCTTAACCCAAGCCACAATCCTGGATGTGTTCCCCTTCTCGGACATGTTAATCCCACACGGGGTCTTCACTCAAGTAACGATCTCAGACCACATCAACGTCCTCGGCCAGACTCCGATTCAGATCCACAGCAGTCAGCCCAATTAAGGAGATCCACAAGGCAAAGGGGGTCCAGCTACATCTTTACCTACCCATCCCTGGGCCAGCCAACCTTCCAGCCACGTCCTGCTGTGAATGCAGTGACCATCCGGCTGCACGGTGGCGCAGTGGTTAGCACCGTGGCAGCACAGTTTTACCCTTGGCCGGGGGATCGCGGGGATCATGAGATCGTGGGTTCGATCCCTGCCCCCGACCAACAGTGATCTGTGTGGAGTTTGCATGTTCTCCCCATGTTTGCGTGGGTTTACTCCGGGATTTCTCCGGTTTCCTCCCACATGCCAAAACATGCAGGTTAGGGAGTTAAGGGGCGCTTGCGCACGCAGCGACCGGCAGCTGGTGGCTTGTCACCGGACTGCAGAACAAATCTACCTACGGGTACAAAATAAGTAAAAAAAAAATAAAAAATCCAGCGTTCAGAGTATCCTTTGCTGTGTGACCCATTCACCCACATGCACACCTTTCCACCTCCACCCATCACAACCACGCCACTTGCACCATATACTTACATACCCCCCACATACCCCTCCCATGCTTTTGAACTGTAAGACATTAAGAAGAGACAACACATACCCCACCTATAAGAACAAGTCCCACTTGAGACTTGTAAAGAGATACAGTACATCAAGAAGATATAAGTGATGAATAATGTTCAGAGTGAAATTGTTTCGTGGACTTAAGATGTTCAGAGTTTTAAATCAGGTGGCAGGAGCCACCCTTTGGTGTTGGGGAGCATGTGGCACACCCAAGTAAGTGTCACCACATTTGAAGTAGTTGTAATGTAACTTGTCCAGCTTTCCCTTGACAATTTGACACTTTATAAAGTGGAATCACATTTTAAACTGATAGTGTTGTTTTATTGCTAATTTTATAATTAGTCCTGTGTAAATTGTAAGTTTTAGGGGCATTAGATGTAAAGCAGAACCTTGGACATGAGTGGACTTCCGCTGGTTCTGTTTAACAGGACACCCACGTGTGCCTGCTAGATGCGATCTGGAGGAAGACACGAGTGGTCCTGTGTTCATTGCTCTTACCACCTTACTCATGTTTTGCAGGTCAGTACATGGTTAAAAGTGGTGAAATTCACTCCTCAGAGGCTCTTTATTAAAATAGTTTGTTGAACTGTTATGATGCTTTGTGGAAAATTTGTGGGGAAAAGCATAAGTTTTCTTTGCTAATCACTGTTAAGGTGGACTGTTTTCCACGCCTTTTGAAATCCCGCAAGACTTTAATGTAAGGGTATAGGAGATCTCGCGAGAATTCACCAGAGCACTGTGAATGGCTTTCTTTATTCATTCATTCATTCATTCATTCATTCATCTTCTTCCGCTTAATCCTTTTCGGGTTGCGGGGGGGCTGGAGCCTATCCCAGCATCTTTTGGGGCGAGAGGCAGGGTACACCCTGGACAGATCGCCAGTCCATCGCAGGGCCAACACAGAGAGACAGACAACCATTCATTCTCACAGTCGTACCTAAGGACAATTTTAGAATCCCCAGTTTGATGCCAGTTAACCTAACTTGCTTTATTTAATAATAATAACAATGATAATAATAATAATAACAACAGTGGATTAGATTTATATGGTGCTTTACATGTCAAGTGACATCTCAAAGCACTTACATTGAGTCCATTATTCATTCACTCCAGACAGACATTGATAGTGGTAAGCTACTGCTGAAGCCACAGCTGCCCTGGGGCAGACTAACAGAAACGTGGCTGCCAATCCACACCAGCAGCCTCTCAGACTATTACAGAAGATTTATACACATTCATACCCAGTGTCATGGACACTGGAGGCAAGATGGGTAAAGTGTCTTGCCCAGGGACACAACGGCAGGGTGTCTGGGGAGAGTGGGATTCAAACCGCCAAACCTCCGGTTATTGGATGACCCACTCTACCTCCTGAACCACTGCTACCCACATTTCCCTCCTCCATTCCATTTTGCTGAGCACCAAGCTGGACGGCAGGAAGTTCCATTTTTTTTTTATATGGTCTTTAGCATGACCCGGCCGGGACTTGAATTCTGACCTCCCAGTTGTGGGGTGGATGCTCTCCCTCTAGGCGACCACTCTGGTATTTCACCAGTTTAAGGTCGTATATACCTGTGAA
Source organism: Pholidichthys leucotaenia (assembly GCA_020510985.1). Classification (NCBI taxonomy): domain Eukaryota; kingdom Metazoa; phylum Chordata; class Actinopteri; order Cichliformes; family Pholidichthyidae; genus Pholidichthys; species Pholidichthys leucotaenia. The sequence goes on from CM035845.1 coordinate 126,767,617, forward strand.
ATTATTTAAACGACTCCTGTTCACTGAGAATGACTGTGTAGCATGGTTTACATACTGTTTGAGAGACAAAAGTTGTTATATTGATTCATATAGAAGTTCAGGTATTGAAGTAAATGTGAGACAGATGGATGGATGGATGTACTTTATTGATCCCAAACTGGAATGCATATTGAATGACACTTACCCTTATTTCTATTGTAAATGAGTTAATGAACAGAGATTCAATAGTAATAATTTACATCCCTAAAGTACATTGTCCAGTTTATATAAGATATGCATCTTAAGCTAATGGTAAATAGTATAATACGGTTGAGTGATCCTGTCATTTGTACTATAATAATATAGTAACCTTATATGTTTATTCAGAAGTTGATTTATGTTAAATTAAACATTTACTTAAGCTGCTAAAAGGAAGAATTATATGGAGCATACAGTTTTACGCTAGGGAGTGTGTTTGCTGGGAGAAATGTATTTTGTTTACAACTATTCTAAGTATCTTGAAGACAACAATTGCACTAAGTGGATGTGAATGTTCTATTTGTGAATTGTTAAAGACTTGAATAGATGCAGTCTGGAGGAAGACACGAGTGGCCCTGTGTTCATTGCTCTTAACACCTTACTCATGTTTTGCAGACCGTCATCTCATCTTTTTTGTTATCGTGAGTCACCTGCCCGGGACCTGTAACACAGTGCTTAATATATTTTCTGTGACACTGTCTTCTGAAGCAAAGATGTTGTTTTCTTCAACATTTTGACATCTGTCAGCTTCAAAATAGTTATTGACCTCCCTCCCGCACACACACACACACACACACCACATTCTTCCTTTAGCCTAAACTTCTGCTGCATTTCAATTCTTTGCTCTGCTGCAATCCAACCTCATGCTGCACATGCCATTTTCTTCTGTTGCCATGACAGCTTGTCTCTCTGTAACAAAAAGAAGTCACACGCCTTATGATATGAATTTATCATGACAAAAATTGCCTGTTGAGAGGTGATCGGTCTGTGTGCATAGGCAAAGGGTGTGGATTTGTGTGTGTCACCTTGCACTTTTCATCTGTTAGTGTTTTGTCGCACTGTGGCATCTTCGCTCTGTGTGCACTTCTGTGTATGTTTGTATTGCTAAAAGGCTTGGCACAGAGCAGACCTTTTGTAGTTGGCACTCTGCCTAGCTTGTATAGTTTATGGGAAGTGAATCAAAATTGCATTTGCCCCCGGCCAGAGAAAAGCTGCCCATCTTCCTGGTGTGAAACTCCAGCAAATGTGCCAACACTGACGGCATTATGCAGAAACTGATACAAGCGTCAAATCTGTCTGACACATGCCTCATGCTGTCAGCCCATCAATAATTACATTAACAGTACACAAAAGGAAACAGGAAAGCAAATGAAATGTCAGCATGGGGAAACACGCCTCAGAGGTTGATTTCACACGACAGCAGCAGGTGACAAGTCCTGGTTTTGAAAGTTTGAAAAATGTGTGTAGGTGGTCAAAGTTTTACACAGAAATGTGAAAATATATTAGAAGAATAAAAAACCGTATCACTATTCCTAATAAAGTTAATAATGGTATTTTGAAATGGCCACCAACTCTGCAGAGTGCATTAGAAAGAAATAATTGAGAATTTAATCAATGTCTCAACAGAACATAATTAAAATGATTAGAGATGTCACACAATTAACAGAGCAGCAACTGAAGTGATGTTTGAGTAATAATTTGTGTGATGGAGCTAGTGAAGCAAATTTACTAGGAGGCAAAATAAAGAATTCAAAAATGTATTAAATGTGTATTTTGTCAAATATGAATTGGGACCTTTCTGAAAAGCTGCTACAAGGCAGGAATGATGAATAACCAAAGCTTTGCCAAAAAGAATATTAGTAAGTAGCCTAATTATGGTGTATTCATGTGTACTATTTTTGATGTTGCCCGTTGATAGTAACATAGCAGTTCTTGAATGGATATATTCTTCAGAAAACAGGATAATGTCTGTATAGCTTTTTTTATAGTCCCCCCGGGGAGAGGAGTAAATGCCGGAGAGAAGTGTGTTGGAGCAGAGCCGGTATTATGCTATGTTAATGTGCCACACAATTCTTTGTTCAGACAACAATGGTTATGGTCGGAAGTGCGGGTCTCAATGCATGGGAATAAAGGTATAAAAGAGGAATGCACAGAGACCCGACTCTCTCTTTTGCTGTAAAATATGTTGGAGGAAGAATAAAATAACTGTGTTGCCCAGCTCAGTGTCTCGCCTGCCTCCTTTCTCCACAATATATAACATAATTGTGACCAAAACAGAAAGAGCAGTGGGGCAAACGCTGTATCAGAAAGAAGACTTGGATCCATGAAGTCTGGTTACATCCTTTGTTTGTAAGTAACCCATTTTGACCATAATTTGTGAAATTAGTTCATTTGGAGACAAAGAGAAAAGGTGATCTTCTCCACTGTGTATAATTCATTAACTATGTCTTTCCATTTTTCTATTGTGGGGGAGCCAGGAAGCGGCCAGTGGTGGGTGATTGTTTTTTTGTTTTTTGTTTTTTTTTTACAGGCAATTACTAGAATGCCAAATAAATATTTATTAAAGTGTCCATGATCTGAGTCTGTTTTGGCTAGAAAAATGCTTGGAATTGCAAATAAATTTTTATATTAAGAATATCTTCTACTGTTTTATGTATGTCTAACCAGAACTGTTTTACTACTGGGCAGTCCCCCAAAATATGCCAGTGGTTTGCATCCCGGCTTCCACACAATCTCCAACATTTTGAGGCCTTTTCTGACATGTATGCTTTTTGTTTTGGAGTAATAAAGAATCTAATTGGACACTTCCATCCAAACTCTCGCCATGTATGAGAGTGCACTTCCATTGGGAATCGCAATAACTGTACCAATCCTCTATAGGAGTCTCAAGATTGCCTTCATTTTCCATTTACTTCTAACAGTCTGTAAAGTGGGATTTTTTTTGCAGTGAAACCTTTATACAGTGGTGTGAAAAAAGTGTTTGCCCCCTTCCTGAGTTCTCATTTTTTTGTGTTTGTCACACTTAAATGTTTCAGATCATCAAACAAATTTAAATATTAGACAAAGATAACACAAGTAAACACAAAATGCAGTTTTTTAATGAAAGTGTTTATTATTAAGGGTAAAAATGACATAATGCACGGCTCAGGAGACACACATGCAGGCTCAGGGTAGATTTAACAGCTTTATTGACAACAGGGATGTGTGGCTGCGTGTCTGTGGAATAAGAATGTATTGGTGGTGGCGTCTGCGTCAGGCACGGGGGCAGGAGGCCGTACAGCCGGACAACCCTATGGGAGGAAGCAGAGGGAGAAGGGTAACGGGCCCCACACCAATACAGAGGGTAATAATGGTTTAGCTGGCTTACTTGGTGACAACAGGTGGCTGGCGTTGACAAGGGCGGAGCCCGGGAGACAGCGACCTGCAGTGCCTGTGGCAGCAGCGTAGAGACAGCGGCAAGATGAGGAAGTCCGCCGCTGGGGAAGTCCACCTGTGCACAGGGGAAAGGCTGGAGGAGAGAGGTAAGGGGAGCTTACCCAGATAATCTTTGCTAGCAGGCTTGAGTTCCGTAGTAGCAAATGGTGTCGAAGTTGAGAGACGGCTTCAGGCCGAAGCCCAGGGCAGAGTGGATTAAATACCTCGCCGCTGACGAGGAGCAGGTGTGCGCGCGGCTGGCACCGCTGATGAGCGGCAAGTCATGACAGTACTCCCCCCTCTAGCAGCGCCTCCTGGCGATGGTTTCTCCGGGTGCGCTCGATGAAACTCAGAGATGAGGGACCGGTCCAACACCAGCGAGGAAGGCACCCATTGTCTCCACTCGGGTCCATAGCCCTCCCAGTCCACCAAATACTGCAACCCCCGACCCCGGCGCCGGGCGTCCAAGATCTCAGAGACAGTCCAGGCCGGATGGCCACCAATCATCCGGGGAGCGGGGTGCGCCGCAGGTGGAGGGCAGAGGGGGTCAGAGACCACCGGTTTAACTTTGGAGACGTGGAAGGTGGGATGGATGCGGAGGGAGGAGGGAATAGCCACACGCACAGCCACTGGGTTGATAATCCTGGTTATGGGAAATGGGCCGATGAATCGTTGGGCCAGCTTTCTCCTCTCACCCTTCAGGTTGACGTCCTGTGCGGAAACCCAGACTTGTTGTCCCACTTGGTAGGCAGGGGCAGGTCTCCTGTGCCGGTCCGCCGTGGATTTATTGCGCTCTGCCGTGCGTAAAAGCGCATTGCGCGCCGTGGTCCAAAGGGAGTGGCACCGCCTAAAGTGCGCCTGGACAGAGGGGACAGCCAACTTGCCCTCCTGCGCGGGGAATAGAGGTGGATCATAACCCAGGGATGTTTTAAAGGGAGACATCCCGATGGCAGAGGAGCGAGAGGTGTTGTGGGCGTACTCCACCCAGGCGAGGTGAGAGCTCCAGGACGTGGGCTTGGATGTAGTAACGCAGCGGAGGGCAGCCTCCAGCTCCTGGTTAGTCCGCTCACACTGCCCGTTAGACTGGGGGTGATGGCCGGAGGTGAGGCTTACTTTACCTCCCAGGGCGTTGCAAAAGGACCTCCAGACGTCCGAAGAGAACTGGGGGCCACGATCGGAGACCACGTCGACCGGGATTCCATGCAGTCTGACCACATGTTGGATGAGGAGGTCCGCCGTCTCCAAGGCTGAGGGGAGTCCACGTAGGGGCACAAAGTGGGCGGCCTTGGAAAAACGGTCAACGATGGTCAGAACTGTGTCAAAGTTGTTGGAGACAGGGAGCCTGGTGACGAAGTCTAGGGCGATGTGCGACCAGGGCCTGCCAGGGACGGGCAGGGGCTGGAGCAGGCCCGCAGGGGGAGCGTTACCTGACTTACTGGTGGCGCAGACGGGGCAGGCCCGGGCGTAACGGGCGGCATCCTTCCGCAGACCTGGCCACCAAAAGGATCGCTGGAGGAGGTCAATCATCCGTGAAGCTCCAGGATGGCAGGTGAGCTTAGAGGTGTGGAGCCAATGAATAACGTCCCCCCGGACGGCAGATGGCACGAAGAGCCTCCCCTCCGGTCCGCCGCCAGGGTCTGGTTCCGACTCCTGCGCCCTCCGGATCTTATCTTCTATGTCCCAAGAAACAGCCCCCACGACGCACGACCTGGGCAGGATGGTGTGAACAGCGTCTTCTGTGGCCTCTGGGGCAAATTGCCTGGAGAGGGCGTCGGGCAGGCCGTTCTTGGAGCCAGGCCTGTAAGTGATGTTGAATTTAAACCTTGCAAAGAACAGGGACCAGCGCGCCTGGCGGGCGTTCAGACGCTTGGCAGATCTTAGGTACTCCAAGTTCTTGTGGTCAGTTAGGACCACAAAAGGCAAGGCGGCCCCCTCCAGCCAATGACGCCACTCCTGAAGCGCAAGTTTGATGGCAAGAAGCTCTCTGTCCCCCACGTCATAATTACGCTCCGCTGGGGACAGGCGCCGAGAGAAGAAGGCGCAGGGTCGCTTGACTCCGTTGGCTGGAGACCGCTGGGACAGCACCGCCCCCACCCCCGTGTCCGAAGCGTCCACCTCCACTATGCACTGCAGCGCAGGATCGACCTGGCTGAGGACCCGGGAGGAGGAAAACTCCGTCTTCAGCGCCTGGAAGGCCGTTGTGGCCTCTTTAGTCCACCGGAACGGGGTCTTAGGGGAGGTGAGGCGGGTCAGAGGCCCGACGATGGCTCCAAAGTTCGGGACAAAGCGGCGGTAGAAATTGGCGAACTCGACGAACTGCTGAACCTGTTTCCTAGAGGTAGGTGTGGGCCAATCCACCACCGCTTTAATCTTCGCTGGGTCTGGAAGCACCTGGTCATGGGAGATGACGAACCCCAGGAAGGAAGTTGTTTTGGCGTAGAATTCACACTTCTCCGCCTTGACATATAGACGATTCTCCAACAGTCTCTGCAGGACCCGCCTCACGTGGACCCAGTACTCATCCCTGGACCTGGAGAAGATGAGGATGTCATCCAGGTAGACGAACACAAACAGGCCGATGAAATCCCGGAGGACGTCATTAATGAGGCGCTGGAAGACGGCTGGAGCGTTGGTCAACCCAAATGGCATCACAAGATATTCAAAATGACCGTTAGGGGTGCGGAAGGCTGTCTTCCACTCATCTCCCTCCCGGATCCGGACGAGGTGGTAAGCGCTGCGGAGATCCAGCTTAGTAAACCAGGTCACCCCCTGGAGGGAGTGGAAGGCGGTATCCATGAGGGGCAAGGTATACCGGTCCTTCTCCGTGATGTCATTGAGCGCTCGATAATCAATGCAAGGACGAAGGGAGCTGTCCTTCTTTCCCACGAAGAAGAACCCTGCGCCTACTGGAGAGGAAGATGGTTGGATAATCCCAGCGCTGAGCGACTCCTTCAAGTAGCTGTTCATGGCCTCCTTCTCTGGCGCTGACAGGCTATAGAGGCGTCCTGAGGGTAGGGGCGCCCCCTGGCGGATGTTGATGGCACAGTCGTAGGGCCGGTGAGGAGGCAGAGACATTGCCTTGGACTTGCTGAAAACTGCACCCAGGTCGTGGAACTCTGAAGGCACAAGGGTGAGATCCAGGGGCACGGTGTCCTTGGCTGTGAGAGGCGAGGACGGGACACAGGCAGCGGATTGGAGACAGGTGCCCATACAGAAGGTGCTCCAAGCTGACACTTTCCCAGTCTTCCAGTCCAAGGCGGGGTTGTGGAGGCGGAGCCAGGGGTATCCGAGAATGACAGGAGTAACCGAGGTGGGCAGGATGTAGAAGGAGATATCCTCCCGGTGGTTTCCTGAGATGATCACCGGAATGGGAGATGTTCGGTGGGTCACCTTTCCCAGGGAGACTCGGGAGAGATTAACCAGGGCGAGAGGAGAGTCAAGGGGGTGACAACGGATGCCCAATCGGGTTGCCAGGCTCTGCGAAATAAAGCTACCCTCCGCGCCTGAATCCACCAGTGTATGTGTGAGGTGCCCAGTGAGGTTGTGACAGAAGCGGATGGGCAGCGTCAAATGTGTGAGGGGATTTAACCGATTAGCGTCCGCGAGGCCCCCTACAGTGACTCGCGGACCTCCTCATTTGGCTTCTCCGGACAATGCTCCACCATGTGCTGGCTACCCCCGCAATACATGCAAAGGCCCAGATCACGGCGGCGTTGTTTCTCCGCCAGGGGGAGCTTTGTCCGGCCCGTCACCATCGGTTCCGACTCCTCGGAGACCTCCAGCGGCGGCAACGCCAGGCGGCGAGCTTGGGGCAAGCGCGCAGAGGCGCCCCGCGAGCGAGAAGACTGCTTCCGCTCTGAGGCGCGCTCGCGCAGCCTGTTATCCAAGCTGATGGCTAGGGAAATCAGCTCCGCCAGCGTCTCCGGGATATCCCGGCCGGCCAGCTCATCTCTCAGACCAGAGTTTAGGCTGCGGAGGAAGATGTCGCAGAGCGCACGCTCTTCCCAGCCAACTTCCTCCGCGGTAACCCGGAAGTCGATCGCGTATTCGGCCGCCGATCGGCTCCCCTGTTGGAGGCCGAGAAGGCGGTCGACCTGGACACTGTCCAAAAGCGAATGATCGAACACCTCCAGAAATGGTCGCATGAATTGGCCATAGGTGAGGGTGGCATAGCTGGGCTTCACCATAATGGCGTAAGCCCAGGTAAGCGCACGACCCTCCAGGAGATTACCAATGTAGCCAATCCTGCTATGGTCTGAGGGAAAGTCTCCGGGAGCGCGAAGGAACACGGACTCACACTGCATGATAAAACACCGAGCTCCACCAAGCTTACCGCTAAAGCGAGCAGGAGTGGGGATTGGTGTGAGCCGTGCCGGCGCACCCGGAGTGAGCTGGGCAGCCACCGGAGCCGCGGGAGCTGCGCCACCCCGAGGAGAACGGCTGCTGGGGGTCCAAGCGGTCTAATCGGTTAGTAATAATAGTTAACTGGTTTAATATCACCTGTTGTTGATGGGCTATTAAATCCACCCGAGCCTCGAGGGTGGAAAGACGGCGTGCGAGCCCGCTGTCTGCCGAGCCGCTCTGCTGAAGCCGTACTGACATAATGCACGGCTCAGGAGACACACACGCAGGCTCAGGGTAGATTTAACAGCTTTATTGACAACAGGGATGTGTGGCTGCGTGTCTGTGGAATAAGAATGTATTGGTGGTGGCGTCTGCATCAGGCACGGGGGCAGGAGGCCGTACAGCCGGACAACCCTATGGGAGGAAGCAGAGGGAGAAGGGTAACGGGCACCACACCAATACAGAGGGTAATAATGGTTTAGCTGGCTTACTTGGTGACGACAGGTGGTTGGCGTTGACAAGGGCGGAGCCCGGGAGACAGCGACCTGCAGTGCCTGTGGCAGCAGCGTAGAGACAGCGGCGAGATGAGGAAGTCCGCCGCCGGGGAAGTCCACCTGTGCACAGGGGAAAGGCTGGAGGAGAGAGGTAAGGGGAGCTTACCCAGATAATCTTTGCTAGCAGGCTTGAGTTCCGTAGTAGCAAATGGTGCCGAAGTTGAGAGACAGCTTCAGGCCGAAGCCCAGGGCAGAGTGGATTAAATACCTCGCCGCTGACGAGGAGCAGGTGTGCGCGCGGCTGGCACCGCTGATGAGCGGCAAGTCATGACAAAAAAAAATCCAAACCTACATAGCTCTGTGTGAAAAAGTGATTGTGCCCCCTCCACCCCGTGAAAACATAAATTAACTGTGGTTTATCACGTCTTTGGAAAGCTGAGTTCAATTCCTCTAGCCACACCCAGGTCTGATTACTGCCACACCTGTTCTCAATCAAGAAAGCACTTAAATAGGATCTGCCTGACAAAGTGAAGTTGACCAAAAGATCCTCAAAGCTAGATATCATGCTGTGATCCAAATAAATTCAGGAACAAAATGATAAAGTAACTGAGATCTATCAGTCTGGAAAAGGTTATAAAGCCATTTCTAAAGCTTTGGGACTCCAGCGAACCACAGTGAGAGCCATTATCCACAAATGACAAAAAGATGGAACAGTGATGAACCTTCCCAGGAGTGGCTGGTTGACCAAAATTACCCCAAGAGCGCAGTGACAACTCATCCAAGAGGTCACAAAATATGCCACAACAACATCTAAAGAACTGCAGGCTTCACTTGCCTCAGTTCAGATCAGTGTTCATGACTCCACCATAAGAAAAAGACTGGGCAAAAATGGCCTGCATGGCGAGTTCCAAGACGAAAACCACTGCTGAGCAAAAAGAGCATAAAGACTTGTCTCAGTTTAGCCAGAAAACATCTTGATGATGGGTCTACTTCTTCTTCATTCACGCGTCCTTGTCTATGTGCTGTCATATAGACATCTCTGTCTATATGACATCATAAAAACATCCTAAGATGTCCTATGTCTATATGACATCATAAAGACACATTTGTCTATATGACGGCATCGCGAGTCCTATGATGCCTGAGTTCATAGGACGTCCTATGATGTTCAGACAGAGATCATAGGCCGTCCTATGTCCTATGACAGACACACAAGAGATTTCTTGCTTTTATAGAGTGATGTGCAAATGTACGTTTTTAGAGGGGTGGGAAAACATCACTCTATTAAAGCAAGAAATCTCTGTGTGTCACATTTATAGGACATAAAGATATTCGCGATGCCGTCATAAAGATATGATGTCTATATGACGGCACATAGACAAATGTGTCTTTATGATGTCATATAAACCATCAGATGCCTAGACTAATATGTCTTTATGATGTCATATGGCTCAAACTTGGCAAGGTGAATAAGTCACAGGGCCAGTCTTTACAGTGCGTTCGTGTTTTCTGCACAACAGATTTCTGCAGCCATGGCCAAGTCTACATTGCTGCGAGCAGAGTTGCCAGATCAAGTAGTCTTCGTATTGTTGCTCAAGATGAAGAAACTAAGCAAAAGCGTTGCTTTCTCAGCAATGTCGTTTTTAACCTGTTGAACTCTGTTCAACTTCCCTAAAAACGCCTAAAAATAACATACCCAAAGTAAATCAAAAGCTGTTCTTCAACCCTTTGCAGCATCTTCATGGGGTTAGTCTCATTTAAAAGAAAACACTCTGAAATTTTTGGCACAACAGTCATAATCTCTAAGTGCTCCTGCAACTGAGTAACAAGAAAGTTCGCCTGGGTGTTTTTTTTAGATACAAATGCTTGCAAATAACATACAGCTGTCAGATACTGGCTGGAAAACACAACAGAAATGTAGAACCAAGTGTTTTCAAGCTCAGGTCAAAATTTTGTAAAAATACCACAAAAAATGAATATTTTACACAGCTTTTTTCTCAGGTTGTAACAAGGCTGTGTCTGTACTGGAAGACCGGAAATACAGCTTTTTTTTTCAGTGCGCACTGAGACGCACTAAGACGCAGAGACATGACCGCCTGCAGAAGTCACAGAGTTCAACAGGTTAAAGAGGTGCTGACACAGTAAAAATGTGTAACCTTGAAGAATGTCAGTCTACACTACAAATGTGTAAAATGCCAAGCAAAACGCTGATTTTCTCCAGGTGCTCCGGTTTCTTGGTTTCTACGGGCATGCATGGGCCTTCCTGAACAGGGTTGAAAGCCACTTTTTGCTCAAATCTATTTTCATGATCCTGCCCATGAACTGGAATTACCATGCACCTATCCCTCAACCAGTGGTCTGAATGAAGAAGAAGAAGAAGACCCACCAGATGGAGAGCAATAGAATGAGGAGAACTGCTGCACGTCAGAAAAGATGCCGTGAACATGAAACACCACAGGTTCCAGCAGTACGCCACAGACATGACTGTAAACAACACAGCCATCTGAGACAGGAGGAGACCCTTCAACAATGGGCATGCAGAAATACTTGCTTATACTTGGTTTCTACGGGCATGGACGGGTATGCACGGGTATGTACTAGTTTAATAGATATGTTTTTTTACTGAGACCAGGTTGCTTTAGCTCTAGTTGATAGACTCCAAGAAACTTTCAATACATGCTCTTCCATATCTGATGGATCATTTTTAAGAATTTGGTCAAACTAGTGTTGTAGTTGTAAATACATATAGAAATCTTGTTTCTCTGGGGAATGTTTTCTTGCTAGGGCATGATAGTCTTTTAACTGTCCCTTCTTTGTTATTGAGTAGAATGTTGTTTTTCCTTTATCCACCCAGTTTTTAAATCTTAGATTAATTTGATTGAGCCTAAAATCAGGATCATAGGTACACCACTTAATTATCTTAACTTTATCGTGTAATTTGTACTCTTCTCTAACAGAATTCCAGACTTTGAGTTGAAATTTGATCCAGGGGTCTTCTGTGTTGTTTATAACTTTTCCCAGGTCTTTGTTTCCTAGTACTGCCTGTATTGGGGGGGTCTTTGTTTAATGATAACTCAATATCCTTCCATCTAGCATGGTAGTCTTGGTTGCAAAGGCATATCAATGGTCTAATTTGAGCTGAATAAAAATAATCTTTTAGATGTGGTATTGCCATACCACCTTTCTCCTTTGGGAGCTATAGAGTTTTAAACTTTACTCTTGGTTTCTTCCCTTGCCAGATGAATCTAGAAATCATTTTATCCCACTCTGAAAATTGTTTTAGTGAAATTTCAATCGGGAGAGCCTGAAACAAAAAAAGGAGCTTCGGGAGAATATTCATTTTTACAGCTTCAATTCTCTGGATAAAGTTCAAAAAGGGAGTGGAACTCCATCTCTGTATATCTGATTTTATTTTGGTCAGTAGAGGATCATAATTTATTTTTGTCAATGTAGAGATTTCCTTGAATATCAGTATTCCTAAATATTTCAGCGTAGTCTGATCTCATTTGAAATTGTATTCATCCTGTAGTGGTTTTGGTGGAGTTTAAATCTGAGTTTTCTGAACATTTAATTTATATCCAGCATATTTACCAAACCTATCCAGTAACTTAAACAATTCAGAGATTAGTAGTAGATTAGTTTATTTGACAGGGACAGTGCAATAAACAGAGACAATTAATCAAAGACAATCAATCTGATGTGTTGCACATAGAGTGTATAGCTATTAGCTAATTTGCAACTCTTGTCCCTGGATGGGCTTTAGAAAAAAGAATCAAGATAAAAAATATACACAATAACCACATATATCAATGCAGAAAAATTATAAATACACAATTATAAATATTATAAATATTATAAATACACAAATATAACAGCCTGACTCACATTTAACATAAATATTATAAATACACAAATATAACAGCCTGACTCACATTTATCACATATAACATAACTCACATTTGCCTATTTCAGGCCTTCCTCCCTCCGTCACTCACTATAAACAAACACATTTATTCCTTCCCTTCATTCACTCTCACTTTGCAGACAAATAATTCATACATGAGTACATTCTTGTTTATTTTTCAGCCAGTTTTTAACATTTTTAGTGAATGTTTTAAAGTCCGTTATTATTTTAATTTCATTTGGCATTGTGTTCCAGATGTGACTGCCCTTTATAGAGAAAGCTGTTTGTCCAAATGTGGTTCTGCGGTGGAATATTTTACAGTTATTGTTAACAGAACTCCTGGTGGCTCTGCTGCTGTCCTGTCTTTGGACGAAACCAGCAAGTGGCTCGGGTGCTGATTTATGGAAACATTTGAACGTTAATTTCAGAAGACAGAGGTCAATGAAGCTCTCAAAACTCAATAGGTTGTATTTTTTTTAAAACATTACAGTGATGCCACCTAATGGGCTTTTTGTCCAAGATTTTTAGGGTTTGATTATATAATGAACCTATATGTCTTATTGTGGAAGGGGCTGCTTGAGCCCAGACTGTCAAACAGTATGATATATGAGAAAAAACCATAGAATGCATATACAGTGCAGCTGCTTCGTAAGGTATGTAATATCTAATTAATTTAAAGCAGTTCAGATTTTTTTTTACTGTTGTTGAAATTTTCTTTATATGAAGATTAAATTTGAGTTGAGGATCTAGTACAATGCCAAGGTATTTGAATTCTGTAGCTAAACTGATGTCATGATCATGTATATTAACTTTAAAATGTTGCAGGTTACATTTTTTGATTGAAAAGCACATTGAGACTGTTTTCTGAAGGTTCAGCAATAGATGGTTCTTGAGGAGCCACTCTTGGACATCAACCATACTTGTAGACAGTACATCTGCAGCCTGTGCTGGAGTCTTGGCAGCTGTGTAAATAACTGCATCATCTGCATAAAGTTGGCATGTTGCAGCTGAGCAGTGTAACGGCAAGTCATTAATAAAAATGCTGAAAAGTAAAGGACCAAGAATGGACCCTTGTGGGATACCCATGCGGTTGTTTAAAAATGAGGATTTATCCTGGTGAACTTTTACACACTGTTCTCTATTCTGGAGATAAGATGCAAACCATTCTAATGTATTTGGGGAGAAGTTAAAAGATACCATTTTGGATAAAAGCAAACTGTGGTTTACAGTATCGAAAGCCTTTTTGAGATCTAGAAAAACAGCTCCTACCACATTACCCCTGTCCAAGGACTGTTTGACGTTTTCAATAAGGCAACAATTTGCTGTTTCTGTTGAGTATCCTGGTCTAAAGCCAAATTGATGTGGATGAAGAAGTTGACTGTCTTGTAAGTAGTCTATCAGCTGTGTAGCTACAACTTTTTCAAGAACCTTAGATAGGACTGGTAAAATAGAGATTGGGCGGTAATTGCATATATCGTCTTTACTGCCTGATTTATGAACTGGTATGACGACAGCTTTTTTCCAGCCAGATGGAAATGTACAAGACCTAATGGAGAGATTAATGAGATGAGTCAGTGGTTTGATTAATATTTTGCTGTGCATTTTGAGAAAGGAGGTGCTCATATTGTAGATATCATTAGTTTTTGAGTTTGACAGTGTTTTAACAATACCAGCAATTAACTTCTCATTTACCTCATCGATGTGAAAAGTATCTGTTGGAAGTATGGAATTTGTGTTGTTGAGCACATTTGGCAGCACAAAAATTTTTGTTAAGTCTTCCACAGAGCCCACAAAGTGTGAATTAAATTCATTTGCCAAAGTAGCCTTGTCACTGACGGTCTTGCCATTGATTCTAAGTTCCTTTACCCCCTTCTGATCGTTTTTTTTATTAGTTAAGTTATTTAAATGCCTCCATAGGGAACTGTTGTTACCCTTTGCATGATCTATCAGTTTATTGTAATAAGATATTTTTGATTTTCGCAGCTCATGTACCACTTTATTTCTTAAACTTTTGTACACAAGGTGATCATTTTGTAGTTTGGAGGTTAGTGATGTTTTCAGTGCATAGTCTCGCCTCTTCATAAGTTTTCTTATTTCATTATTTAACCATGGTAGGCTAATCTTCTGTTGTCTACTTTTAATTTGCTTTGAAAATTTTTCTATAGACTTTGTGATTGTTGCAGTTATAAAATTACAACAATCATCTACTTCACATGTTGACATGAGCTGCTCCCAATTTTGATTCTCTAAGTAATGTTCAAACTCCTCATTTTTTGATTTGGGGATAATAAAATTTGATTTGTCAATATCGACTCCCCCAAAATACTGTAGTCGCTTTTTAGTAAGTTTCCTGACAGCAAGAACCATGTTATGATCTGAGAGACCAGTTACAAGATTATAGGTTCTGGTTATTCGTTCTGGTTTATTAGTAAATACCATGTCAATAAGTGTTCTGGATTGTTTGGTTATCCTGGTGGGTCCTTTGATGATTTGCTGGTAATTAAATTTAGTCATGAGGCTTTTCAGTTTTTGTTTGTCTTTTTTATCAGACCAGTTGATATTAAAGTCACCATGAATTATTGTTTCTCTGTTCTTCTCAAGTTGTTTAACCAGATCACTTAATTCATTATAAAAGGAAGAGTTGTGTGACGGTGGGTTGTACACTACTGCAATGTTGAAATTCATTACCGGAGAGAGACATACATTAACAGCTAAACATTCAAGTGAAGTATTCAAATCAACCAGTTGACATTTATATTTCTCTTTGATGTAAATTAAAACACCTCCTCCCCTCCCTACCTGCCTGTCTTTTCTAAAACACTGGTAGCCCACAATATCGATCATATTAGTGTCTATGTTACTGTGTAGCCAGCTTTCTGAGAGACAAAGGTAGTCCAGATTTGAGTCCAACAGCAACACCGAAATCTCATCTCTTTTGGGGATTATGCTCCGTATGTTTAAATGACCACCGAGGATCCCCTTTGGTTTAGCCTTGGTGTCCCAAAGAACTCGTGCATGATTAACAGTTTGGAAAAATAAATGTTGTTTTTGCTTTTGTACAGCTCGGTTTTGTGCTAACCCAGTGGTCTGCTGTTTAATAGTGGCAGGTCCAGGGTTAAGGTGAATATCTCCTGCCAGAAGTAGCAGAACTAACAGAACTTTAACTGTATATCCTCTGCCATATTGTGATTTTTGCTTAACAGCCATGTTTGCCTTAATTTGGAAGTTTTTGCTCAGGGCTTTTAAAGACCACATAGAGTGTAGTGTGAGATGTCCAAGCCCAAATCCATACAGATAAAACTTTTTAACTTCACCTTTGGTTGAGTTTGTCGGAAAATCCTTCTTGTTGCAGGTCCAGACACACAAAGACAAAACGAAGAGGAAGTAGAGAAGTAGAGAAGGCTTATTAGTGGTGCCCATCAGCCCGCTTTTTAATCCGGTGGCAGCCATCTTCAGTTGTTTCTGTTCAGCTCCAGAGGAGTGCAAGTGCTATGGCCCACAGACAGTGGCCATTCAGCAAGATGAGCCAACAACAAGCCAGGAAGGATCAGCTCTGGATCTGCAGCCACCTTCTTCTTCTTCGTCGATCACTAGATGGTCACACCAGCTGCCCTGATGAATGCTGCCGTCCTGCGGTGGAGTACCACATAGTGCAGTCGGTAATGCAAAAAGAAAACAGTGATAATTGACATGAGTCTGGTTGAGCTGCTGTACGTAGTGCACGAGAGTCTAATAAGTCACTAAAGCCACATTTCCACTATATAGTTCTGCGCTACTGTTTTCTTTTCTTTTTTACTTGTTTCTCCCGCAGCTGCGCCTCCATCACGCGAGAGAGAGACTTGGAGGGGTCACTTAGATATATTAAAACATCATTAGCATATAAAGCTGTTTTATGCTGTTCCCCATTTATGGGAATACCATGACTACTGGCGGTCTGTCTTATCCACTGGGCAAGAGATTCAGTATTTAGTGCAAAAAGCAGTGGGGACATTCCACATCCCTGTCTTGTTCCCCGCTCTAATTTAATAGGGTCTGGTAAGAGTCCAATTTGGGTTCATTTTTATCTGGGCTGATGTTTGTTGTATAATGTTTTGATCCCTTCTATAAATTCTTTGTGGGGATGGATGGAATCTGAATCTCTCAAGAACTTTATACAGTATAAGAACCTCCAACTTACTGAATCGAAGGCCTTCTCTGCATCCAGGCTGACCAGTAAAGCCTCCATTTTATGTTCTGAATGTGACTCAGGATATGTAATGAATGGCAAATATTATCATGTGTTTGTCTTTGAGAAATAAATCCTGTCTGGTCACTGTGGACAAGCTGGGGAAGGACCTCTTCAACTGTCTTTGCAAGGATTGATGTATATAATTTATAATCTGTATTTAGGACTGAAATTGGTCTGTATGCACCGCAGTCCAGCTTGTCCTTTCCCTCTTTAGGAATAACAGAGATAGTAGCCTCTCTCCATGAAGGTGGGATTTTACGTTCTTTTAAGGCCGCATTAAATGTTTGGAGAAGGCTTGGTACTAATTCTGAATGAAAAATCTTGTACCATTCGGAGGGAAAGCCATCTGGGCCAGGCGACTTGTTTGCTTTTAATCTAGAGATAGCTATATTCAGTTCTTCCTCAATTACTTCTGCCGTTAAATTTATATTTGGCTTTCAGACAGGTGTTTTGGTTGTTTAAGTAAGGATCATGGTTCGGCACTTCTAAAAATGTCTAAAAATTCTTCCCATCCCTCACCCCTCTCCCATCTCAATCATTGTAATTATTTTCACAACCACTGCAAGGTGCTGTTTGCGCTACTTTTGTTGTCATTTCTTGTCTACTCATTTCTTTGCTGATATATTCCACCGTTTCTAAGGGGTTGGAAACGATGCTGTTTATGTGGGTTTTGCTGAGACTGGGATATTTTTACAGAGACCAAGAGCTGTTCGCTGACGCAATCATGTAAGAAATGCGAATTGCCAAAGTGCAATGGGCAAATGACAGCTACCATTAACAAGATTGAGTGCAGCATTATTGCAGCTATATGCCCACTTCAGTTTGTGTTTCTTCTGTTTTTGACAAGCATTTAAGCGGCAAAAACAGCAACTACTACAGTTTGTGGAACTCCAAAGGTTTCTCTAGTGGGACCATAAATTAATTGTGATCTAGTCCGATTCACTCCCTTCATACACTCCAAAGTCTCAGCTACTTCAGGAGGAAGCCTGTTGTTTATCCTATTTAGAAAAAAACAGAAAGTTGGAGTCACTTTGCAACCACAAGGTGTCACTAATACCAGTTTCCAGAGGTTACATGCAGTACTTTTAATTTCCTATACTTTTCCCTTGTCTCTCTTTTCTCTCCCAGTGAGCATGGTTGTTTTCTAGTTGGCCTACAGCTTAATTTTAATCAAAGGTCATTTTTAATCATGCACCTCCCTCTGACCAGGAAGATTTAGGTCCACTCACAGAAAGAATTCAATTAGCTGGGACAAAGCTGGTTAATAGCTTCCGCTACACATTAGAAAGCGATCAAGATGGTAAAGTTTTTAATGTTTGTTCAAGTTTACAGTGCATGTTATTGATGCAGTTGCGATTACATTAAGAAAACATTAGCAGGAACTCTTTGCTCCATGTCTTGGAAGATATATGACAGGAAGACATCCGCGTGGAGACACCCTCAGCTAGTGAAAACGGTCCTGATTGATGCTTTCTCCTGACTTCCTTAACATGGACTCAGGGTCAGCAGCAGGGCAGATTGTAGCTCAGACAGTCCTCAGGCCAAAGTAGATTATAACACCTTTACCTCTTCAGAAAAATACCATCTCTCACAAAGATGGATTCACTGCTGAGACATGTACGTTAAGTAATGCAGTGCTGCTGCTTCATTCCTCATAAACAGTTTAGAAAAACCCTTTAGTAATGTTTAGTGCCTAAAAGATGTAGAGTAAGAAATGACTTTAATATTGACATGGATTTTTTTTTTGCCACATTATGTTTCAACAAGCTTGTGTGTAATTGATGGAATGACAGAAGTTGTTCTCAGTTTTATAGTTTAATCATTCTGAACAGCACAATTTTAGTATTTTGGTATTAATGTACAGTGGTGTGAAAAAGTGTTTGCCCCCTTCCTGATTTCTCATTTTTTGTATGTTTGTTACATTTAAATGTTTCACATCATCAAACAACTTTAAATATTAGACAAAGATAACAAAATTAAACACAAAATGCAGTTTTTAAATGAAGGTGTTTACTATTAAGGTGAAAAAAATCCAAGCCTACATGGCCCTGTGTGAAAAAGTGATTGCCCCCTAAACCTAATAACTGGTTGGGCCACCCTTAGCAGCAACAACTGTAATCAAGCATTTGCAATAACTGGCAATGAGTCTTTTACGGCACTGTGGAGGAATTTTGGCCCACTCATTTTTGCAGAATTGTTGTCATTCAGCCACAATGGAGGGTTTTCGAGCATGAACCGCCTTTTTAAGGTCATGCCACAGCATCTCAATTGGATTCAAGTCAGGACTTTGACTAGGCCACTACAAAGTCTTCATTTTGTTTTTCTTAAGCCATTCAGAGGTGGACTTGCTGGTGTGTTTTGGATCATTGTCCTGCTGCAGAACCCAAGCGCACTTCAGCTTGAGGTCACGAACAGATGGTCGGACATTCTCCCTCAGGATTTTTTGGTAGACAGCAGAATTCATGGTTCCATTTACCACAGCAAGTCTTCCAGGTCCTGAAGCAGCAAAACAGCTCCACACCATCACATTACCACCACCATATTTTACTGCTGGTATGATGTTCTTTTTCTGAAATGCTGTGTTACTTTTAAGCTGGATGTAATGGGACACACACCTTTCAAAAAGTTCAACTTTTGTCTCGTCAGTCCACAGAGTATTTTCTCAAAAGTCTGGGGATCATCAAGATGTTTTCTGGCAAAAGTGAGACGAGCCTGTATGTTGTTTTTGCTCAGCAGTGGTTTTCATCTTGGAATTTTGCCATGCAGGCCATTTTTTTCCCAGTCTCTTTCTTATGGTGGAGTCATGAACACTGACCTGAACTGAGGCAAGTGAGGCCTGCAGTTCTTTAGATGTTGTTGTGGGGTCTTTTGTGACCTGTTGGATGAGTCATCACTGTGCTCTTGGGGTAATTTTGGTCAGCCAGCCACTCCTGGGAAGGTTCACCACTGTTCCATGTTTTCGTCATTTGTGGATAATGGCTCTCACTGCGGTTTGCTGGAGTCCCAAAGCTTTAGAAATGGCTTTATAATCTTTTCCAGACTGATAGATCTCAAATACTTTGTTTCTCATTTGTTCCTGAATTTCTTTGGATTGCAGCATGATGTCTAGCTTTTGAGGATCTTTTGGTCTACTTCACTTTGTCATGCAGGTCTTATGTAAGTGAATTCTTGATTGAGAACAGGTGTGGCAGTAATTAGGCCTGGGTATGACTAGAGAAATTGAACTCAACTTTCCAAAGATGTGATAAACCACAGTTAATTTATGTTTTAACAGAGAGGGACAATCACTTTTTCACACAGGACCAGGTAGGTTTGGATTTTTTTTTTAACCTTAATAATAAACACCTTCATTTAAAAACTGCATTTTGTGTTTACTTGTGTTATCTTTAATATTTAAATTTGTTTGATGATCTGAAACATTTAAGTGTGGCAAACATACAAAAAAATGAGAAATCAGAAAGGGGGCAAACAGTTTTTCACACCACTGTATTTTAAAAATTCTGTTTCATTCATAGGAACTCTTCTATGTCATAGCATCTGTAAAAATCAGCTCTTTCTCAAGTATAGATGAACTAATGAAAAAAATGCACCTTTCTTATTGCCCTTTTATACAAATGGAGATCTTTGGTTGGACCATTGAGAGATTAAATTAACCAGATCTCTCGGCGATCTCCTAAAGCCTTGAAAAAGCCATTTCTATGTAAATATTTGTGAGGCCGTTGTACGATTTTCATGGCGCTCTATAGAGATCTTTGAGAGATCCTTGAGAAATCACTGGGAGGTTTGCAGTGCTCTTCTCCCTCTTACACAGGGGTGGAGATCATTGAGAAATCATTGAAAGATTAAAAAAATGGTCAGATCTATCCACAATCTCACACTCACCACCACATTCTCAAAGTTTTGACTCAGTCCAAAACAATCTCTCAACAATCACCAAATGGAAGCGTATCTCTGAAGGCGCTCTCAAGGAGTGCTCAACAATCTCATCCATCTCCCAGTGATCTCTCTGTGATCTCCATTGCGGTCTTTCAGTCAACTCTATTGGTATTTCATCGAACGCTCAGTGATTCCTCATTAATCTCTCAGCCATCTCCATCTTCAGGGTGGAAAAATTTGACATTCATTGAAAGATCACTGCAAGATCTGTGAGATCACTGAGAGAGATTGTTGAGTTAGTTGAGCGATCGCTTCCTTTTGGTGATCGTTGAGAAAATGTTTTGGACTGAGTCAGAACTTTGAGGATTGTGGCGATCATGGAGATCATTGAGAGATCTGGCCATTTTTTCATCATTGAATGATCTCCACCCTTGTGTAAAGAGGGGTTTGACAATTTTTCCCTTCTTCAAAAACATCCATACGTCTTGTTTTGTTTTTCATTGAGTGCAGCTCAGAATATCAATATAATGAAAGGTTATGAAGTTCATCACCTTCTGATGTTTGGACAGCAATTTTGAAGCCTGGAGTTTAGTATTCTTGATTTTTTTTTTTAATCACTAAAATACATAAACAAAGAATGACTATCAAGGTCCATTCTTATTATGTATGCTTCTGATAAAGGGCACAGTACCACATATCTGATACTCAAAGCAGTTGCACACCTAATGTATACAACTTTAAGCTTTAATATTGTTTTTTTCTGGTTAGGGATTAGGGAATCCACATTTTTATCAAAAGCTGCCTCACTGCAGAGAAACAGCATTTTTTGGGGTGCGGGTGGAAGGGGGACTTCATCCTTTGCTTCACTTTTCAGCCCCAGAGGTTTTCCTATGATGGCACAGCTGAATCAGATTGTAATTATTTTCAGGTTTGGAAACAGTTCTTCCACCTTTTCATGCCAATTCTGCACTGATGCATGTGCTCTTTAAAGATGTAGGAAGATAGAAATTACTTTAGCCGCCACTGTAATTTTGCATGTGTGTCAGACATAATGATTGGTTTTTGAACTACAATGCAGTAGTGTAATTACATAAATACGCTCAAAGTCACATGCTTACACTACTATCCGAATGAGCTCCACCTTAGATCTACTGTGTGTGTGTTTGGTTATACAGTAGCTGTCCAAACCTTAATAAACGTGGCCATTGCATTCCTGGGGTCGACCTTTAAAGATGACCCACTGGCCCTCAGCATCCACAACACATCAACTGGATGAAGGCTAGTAAAGCAAGACAGATTTACACCTCTCCCCCTCCCTACATTATCAAAGGTGCTCACTCCAGAAGGTATTCTGGTCATGCTTATGTGTGAGCATATAACACTTAATTGCAGACATATGCAAGGAATGCAGCAAGTTTTGCTTCAACAGACTGACCACAGCTGTGCTTTGCATTTATTATCTAGTATTTTTCTAGTATTTAATATTTCATAATCTATTATTTTGTCATGAATTGAAAGTGGTGTATTTTTCACAGCTCAAATTTCAGGAAGTCTCATTGTAGTGTGATTTTGGGCGAATGCAAACTTAACCTCTAAGTACTTAACACCATTTTGCATCACCACTTTTTCTGTCACCCTATGGTAAAATCTTGTCAGTTTATGTTTTTACTTTCATCCCCTTTGCACATACTCTGCATAACAGTAACAGTGCAGCAGTGTGAAAGCTCATCAGTATCCAGCACTTCTCCCTCTCTCCCTCCCTCCCTGAGCCAACAGGTTGCTTCAGCTTCATTCCCACCCCCAAACTTTCCTGTGCCTCTGCAAAGCCCAAGAAACAAAGTCTGTTTCATTCATCTACTTTCACATGCCTACCACCTCCATGCCATGCAGAGGCAGACTGATACAAACTATATACAGTACATCCACTCAGTTTTAATTAATAATCTCCTAATTCTGCCTCTGAAAGGATACCATATCAATTCCTGTCTCCTTTTTTTCTCACTTGGATGAAACATTTTTTGCATATTTTTAAGGACTATCCCCCCTCCCACCTTCACCTGGATTGGGACAATAATAACTTGTATGTAGTGGTAAGTGAAAATGCATGGGCCCATTTTGGGACCACAGTGAAAATCCATTAGTTTAACTGCCCTTTAATGTGGTGCTTTACAGAGTAGTTTTGAAATGTTAACTGCCCAGATACCCCTGTTGCACCCTAAGTGTCTGGACTGAGGCCAGTGCCTTTTATGCTAAGCCATTACCGCTGCTCCTAACAGAAAAAAATCAGCTTAAATATCTTAACCTGTTGGGTGTTCGTGCTCATTGTCCAGGCAGTTTTTTAGTGATAAGGACTGCTGCAGCTGCACATCTGTATTCTGCTGAATATCACACACGTCTAAGCAATATGCACACATTTCTCATGCGGCATTTGTGCATGAATACTCTGCTTCTCTGCAGGCATTACACATTCATAGTCAGTAGGAGCATAAAAAGAAGATGTCATGCATTTTTCAGTCATGTCAACACTTGTGCATCATGAATAATAAGTGAATAGCAGGTTGTATGTGATGTGCGTGCACTGTCAGGATAGAAAACTATGTAAAATGAATGGTTGATTTTTTTTTCTCATCTTTGTGTGGACATGCTTGTATTGGTTGACTGCAAATGTGAAGTGATACAGGACAGAGGGCTTTTGTGCTTTTGCTTGTGTGTCACCTTGCAATAGATGTGATGTGTTGCCCTAAAAAACACGTGGCATCACACGTTGTGGTTGTGAGCTGTTTGTGTGTTTATGTGTTTTCACTGTCGCCAGTTTCCGATCTCCAAGGATAATCCATCCTGTGAAGTGATGAGGTGGAAAACACCATTATGTAGAAATAGCTGATGTGCAGTTTGACTTGCTGGCATGCCCATGTGTGAGAGAATATGTGAGTGTGTGAGTGTGTGCACATTTGTGAAAGGGGGAACAAAGAGGAGGAACCATAAGGGCCAGGGACAGTAAGCCTTTTTGGATCATATTATTTCACCTTCGCTGGGATCTGATAAACAAAAGAAACATTTTTACTTCTACAAAGATTCACAATCTTATGACCCATTTTAGAAATAAGCAGTCTTTTTGCAGATTGTTCTGGTGTATAATAATAGTGTTGACATGTAAGAATCTGACCTGCAACTGCAGAGATTGCAGAGAAGACCTGAGGTAGTGTGTCATGAGTTGCGATCTTTGGTTAGAAAATCAGTTGTTGCTCATTAATCAATCATTTTGTCCTCTCACCTTCTCTAAAGACAGAAATATCTTGGCAACAACTGGAATGACTGCTGTGATATTTTCTGCAGACAGTAATGGTTCCCAGTGGAGAAAGTACAATAACGCTGGTGAGCCCGTGACATTTCTTCTAGCACCATTGTACTTTGATTTATCAGCGTGTAACCGCAGAACTAATTTTGCCCAGTTGCTCTGTTTAACTTAAAAATGAGGGCACGATAATGAATATTAACATGTAAGCATGCTGACACAACCACTGAGTTGAAATTACAATCTCAGGTGGCTACTGCAGTGCATATAAAAAGTCTACACACCCCTGTTCAAATGCCAGGTTTTTGTGATGTAAAAAAAATGAGGCCAAGATAAATAATTTCTAAACTTTTCCACCATTAATGTGACCTAGAACCTGTACAACCCAGTTGAAAAACAAACTGAAATCTTTTAAGGGGAAAAAAAACAAACAAAAAACTTGAAATAACCTGTTTGCATAAATATACACACCCTTAAACTAATACTTTGTTGCAGCACCTTTGGCTTTCATTACAGCACTCAATCTTTTTGGGTAGGAGTCCATCAGCATGACACAGCTTGATGTGGCAATATTTGCCCACTCTTCTTTGCAAAAATGCTCCAAATATGTCAGATTGCGAGGGCATCTCCTATGCACAGCCCTTTTCAGATCACCCCACAAATGTTCGATCGGATTCAGGTCTGGACTCTGGCTGGGCCATTCCAAAAGCTTAATCTTCTGGTGAAGCCATTCTTTTGTTGATTTGGATGTGTGCTTTGGATCATTGTCATGCTGAAAGATGAAGTTCCTCTTCATCTTCAGTTTTCTACCAGAAGCCTGAAGGTTTTGTGCCAACACTGACTGCTGTTTGGAACTGTTCATAATTCCCTCCACCTTGACTAAGGCCCCAGTTCCAGCTGAAGAAAAACAGCCCCAAAGCATGATGCTGCCACCATCATGCTTCACTATAGGTATGGTGTTCTTTTGGTGATGTGCAATGTTGTGTTTGCGCACAAATATACCTTTTGGAATTATGGCCAAAAAGTTCAACCCTGTTTTCATCGGACCATAACACATTTTCCCACATGCATTTGAGAGATTTCAAATGGCTTGGATGTTTTTCTTCATAAGATAACGCTTCTGTCTTGCCACCCTACCCCATAGACCAGACATATGAAGAAGACGGGAGATTGTTGTCACATGTACTAAACAGTCAGTACTTGCCAGAAATTCCTGCAGCTCCTTCAAAGTTGCTGTCAGCCTCTTGGCAGCCTCCTTGACTAATTTTCTTCTCGTCTTTTCATCAATTTTGGAGGGACGTCCAGCTCTTGATAATGTCACCATTGTGCCATATTTTCTCCACTTGATGATGACTGCCTTCACTTTGTTCCATGGTATATTTAATGCCTTGGAAATTCTTTTGTACTCTTCTCCTGACTGATACATTTGAACAGTGATAGCCCTCTGATGCTTTGGAAGCTCTCTGTGGACCATGGCTTGTGCTGTAAGATGTGACAACAAAAATGTCAGGAAAAGCCTGCTAGAACAGCTGAACTGTATTTGAGGTTAATCAGTGGTACTTTAAATGGTGGCAGGTGTGTGCTGACTCCCATTTAACATGAGTTTGAATGTGGTTAATTCTGAATACAGCTACATCCCCAGTTATAACAGGGTTTGCACATTTATGCAAGTAGGTTATTTAAGTTTTTTCCCCTTAAAAGATTTCAGTTTGTTTTTGAATTGGGTTGTACAGGTTATAGGTCACATTAATGGTGGAAAATGTTTTGAAATGATTTATCTTGGTCTCATTTTTTTCCATCACAAAACCTGGCATTTGAACAGGGGTGTGTAGACTTTTTATATCCACTGTACAATTATTATAGACTCTTACTGTACCTTATATTTTGCTGAATATTTAATTTGCTTACAGAAATTTCTTCCACCTTAAAACACACACTTTTGTCATATTAATGATTTCTCTTAATGCTCATGCTAAGCTACTTAGGAATCCCACTGAAAGATTGATATACTGTACATTTAAATAAATCTACTGCACTAAAATCCTTTTGGAAGCAAGTCATTTGATTTCTCACCAGTCACAAAATGTATAATCATATCTTCGTATCGTTGCTGTTGGGTGCAGACCTCGTACCTCCAAAACTGACATTTTGTGAAAAACTGCATGTTCTGATTTAGCAGTCATAAAATTTATTGGTGTGGCTTTCTAATGTTTCTCATTGGTCTGATATTAGTAAAAGACACCCCAAAACATAAAAGTGGCCAATAGAATAATCTTCTTTGAAAAATTGAAAGACTAATTATGGAGATATGAGGTAACTAGAGAGTATTTTCATGAAAACAAATATTTAAAAAATGCATCAACAGAATGTTTAGAATGGTCCAGAATTAAAGTCTTTATATTCTGAAAAAATATATATATTGATGAAAGAATACTTTTAAAATTTTTACAGGTCTGAAAGTTTTAGTTTGGAAGCTAATGGGGATCCAAATGCATAAATAAATAAATCTGAGCATTTGGATGATAAAAACTCTGTTGCCTGCTAACATAGATATATATCAACAGTAGCTAGGACATGACTAACACTTTTATGGCACACAGAGGAACCATATTCTGTAGGTAATTATAATGGTTGATAGTACTTGCAGCATTGTGATAACAGGATGCACAAACAGTTGTTTGTTCTATTTATTGTGATCATATACAAAAGTAAACTAGGTATGTTGAATATGACTAGCCTGGAAGCTAGCCATGTCCTTTCTAGTGTTGATATAAAAGTATATAAAAGTTATAAAGTATATAAAAGATAGGGATATTCAGCTTTCAGGTGAAATTTCAAGATGCACCTAAAATGCACAATAATCTTTACAGGTGAACTTAATTTGACCTTCTCTAACCTTTTGAATGCACATGTCCAACTGTTCAGTGTTTCAGTACTTTTTGCATAACTTGCTGTTCTCTAACAAGGTGCAAAATGGCAAAATTTACAACAGGTATTTATTCCATGAATCGACCAATACATTTTCTGGTTCAATTAGAATTGGTATTTAACCAGTCCTCTTCGTTATGCTGTTCACATTTTGACATCATGAGACCAAGATGATACCTAACAACTGATCAGCAGTCCCTTGCCATTGCGAGGCTTCAAACAGCATGTTCTCAGAGGGAAGTGGCCACTGAGCTTAGAGTGTCACGGAGTGTCATCAGCAGTTTGCAAAAGAGACACCGTTTCATTGTGAACAGTGTCCTGCAGAACCAGATGATGAATGCCACTCAACTCTAGGCACATTTAAGGAAGGTGAGAGGCACCCAAGTGTTACGTCAGATCATTCAAAATCATTTACATCAGCATGGTCTGCGTGCAAGACGACCTGCAAGGGTACCTGACCGCACAGGCGTCATCGTTTTGCATGTGACAGTGGGTCTCATTGCTGTTCTCTGATGAAAGTCGATTCATGTTGAGCAGAAATGATGGCCACCAGTGATGTTGGAGACGTCAAGGAGAGCGCTATGCATCATCCACTGCTGTCACCAGACAAGCCTTTGGTGGTGGTGGTGTTACAGTCTGGGCAGGTGTGTCTAGTCAATACAGAATTGCCCTACACCTTGTGAATGGTACAGTGACAAGCCAATACTACCCAAATAACATCATTCATCCAGTCATTGTGCCCCTGCATGAACAACACAGGCCTAATTTCATCTACATGGCCAACAGTGCTCCAGCTCATCAAGGTCGCATCATTACGGAATGGCTGCTGGAGGCTGGGGTACCTCAAATGGAGTGGCCTGCACTTTCTCCAGACCTGAATCACATAGAAAACCTATGAGTCATCGTGTAGAGGCTCGTAACCCTGCACCCCACAACCTCAGTGACCTCAGGGCCACCCTTCAAGAAGAGTGGAATGCCATACCTCAGTAGACAATAAGCTGACTTGTGAACAGCATGAGACGTTGTTGTCAAGCTGTAATTGATGCTCAAGGGTACATGACAAATTATTGAGACATTGAAATTTTTTGTTGTGGTATACCCACCACTGGTGTTGGCTTTTGTTTCAATAAATTGAGATGAGGAAATCACCATTGCATGCTTCTACTTAAATGCCCTACATTCATGATAAAACATCACTGTAGTGTGAACTTTTTACATTTTCCATAAATTTCACCCGAAAGCCAAATATAGAATAGATGAGAAGAGAACAGAATAGGCTTTATTGTCATTGCACAGTTGTACAGCACAACGAAATTGTGGGTGCTCCACCAGGCTACTGCGCAATAAAGTAAGTGAGAAGAATTTGAAATAAAACAGTTACAGAACACACAATTAACCATATGACTGAGGTAAAGGTAAAAGTAAAAATAATGGTAAATGACGTTCACTTATATAGCACTTTTTCTCATCTCTGGATGATCAAAGCGCTTTACAGATCCTGCTCTCCATCCATTCACGCACACATTCACACATCGATGGCGGCAGAGCTGCCATACACACACTCATTTCCTTCTTGCCTTGAGAGAGAGCAGTCGCATTTCTTCCCTCCTCTCGTCTGCCTTCCTGACCTATTCCCAGCTTTGCAATGTTGCATTTTTGTCTGTGTTTAGTCGCTCTTCTTCTGCTGAATCTTAATCTAAATGGAAATTGTGGATTTGGAAGCGGCTTAAATGTGCTATTGTCACTATTTTTCAACAAGAATCGGGCCAAGGGGGAGCCCAAGAATTGGAACCTGACATTGGAATTCATGCG
Organism: Pholidichthys leucotaenia; assembly: GCA_020510985.1. NCBI lineage: Eukaryota > Metazoa > Chordata > Actinopteri > Cichliformes > Pholidichthyidae > Pholidichthys > Pholidichthys leucotaenia. The sequence goes on from CM035845.1 coordinate 126,795,930, forward strand.
TCTGTGGAAACATTATTGGTTATGATCTCAGGACTTCTATTTTTGGCTGTGAAGTTCCCTGATGCATCAGAAATTGAAGGAAGGTGAGAGAGCTGATCAAAGCGGACCCGGCAAGCTCCTTCATCAAATTCGACCAGTTGGGGAAGGCACGAGTAGCGGCAAACGGTGAACTGAATGACAGTGATTCAGTGGAGGAATACATCTGGAGCCCTGTGCTTTCCATGGAAAAACAGTTTAAGCCTGCACATATGAAAGCACAGAATTTGCATGGGTGAGGACAAATTCTATTCTCTGAGTGCACTGTGCTGATTTGATTTGACCTTGTTTGGTGCCCCGTGTTTACATTCCTCCTGATTAAGATAAGCGGAAGGACCGGCTCTTAACCCAAACAATCGACAATCAGTTGTTGTCGTATCAGCGGATTTGGACCCTCAAGGACAGTGCCCATGTGCCTTCTGCAAGCAAGAGAGATAGACTCTGGACTTGTTTATAAGTCACATGATTATAACATCTATCCACTGCCAGGAGGCGCCCTCTGCTGCTCACTAACAACTGTCACATCTACACTACACAATGCATACAACATTACATGCATACAATACACTGCCTCTCAACTTTTGTGTGTGATCTCCTGCTAAATGTCTGCTAAATGTGCATTGAGGGTTTTTTTGCCTGCAATCAAAATTTCGCTCACTTGTCGAGCGCCATTTTGATAAAACATGTTTTTTTCTCTCGCCTACTGTGTCATATCCATTCCCTCTTTCTTTTTTTCCTTTCTTCTTTATGACTGGCGCCTAGCGGCTGCCCTGGCCTTGAATGCGCGCTGCAGAGCATGCCCAAATGCCAAGTCACGTTTCGTTACCTTGTATTCATACATGTGTAATGACAATAAAGTTGAATCTCATCATCTCTCATCTCAAGTGCTAGCCTGGCCACAAGAAGCAACTGGGGGTTCAGTGTCTTGCTCAAGGACACTTCGACATACTGCAGATAGAGCAGGAATCAAACCCCTGACCCTCAGATCAGTAGTCAGCCACACTACACCTGCGCCACAGCCGCCCCCATAATAAACAGCCCAATGGTGTATACACAGGTACGGTAGTGGCTTCACGGGTGGAACTATGTACATAGGAGTGCAGAGCACATAATAGAGTAAACTGGCCCAAGGATTATGGAAAATATGTACAGTAGTGGTTTTACAGATGGGTCAGTATACATGAAAGTGAGGAGTGAAACGACAAGTGAGTTATATCCCTAACTTTTTGTGAGTAGTGTATATTTATGGCAGGTAAAGATGTCACAGCCAATAGTTGATGCCCCCGGTCTCTACCAAGCAGTTGGGGCAAACGTAAGAGTGACAGCTACTGGCCAGGAGGTCAGAATGTTGTCTCTGTCACCTTTAAATTATTTAGGTTGTTATTTTTAAATATTTTATCTAAGTAAATTTGAATAATTGTCAATGTAGTATGCAAAAAAATAAAATAGTGTAGAATCTCTTTAAAGGTTCCTCTTCCCCCCCACTACATTTTTAAAAGCCATTTTCTCTTTCCCCATTTCCCCTCATTCTTGAAACTAAACATTTTCCACCAGGGCTTGACATTAACACCGGCTAATGGTGGGTAGATTTCTGTCATGGTGGGTGCCTTTCCAGGGCACGACGACAGGACCCAAAGGCCAGACTAAAGTTTGCGAGGTTTTATTTAAGCGACTTCTTCCTGAGGGTAGCATGGACAAAAATGCCGATATGGCAAAATAGTCACAGTCTTGGACCATGAAATACAGAGCAGTCCAATAAACCCTTGATGTGACAAACTTGGCAAAAACCCTTAGCGTGACAAAACTTTGCATGAAAACATGAACCTGTGAATCGCTTACAAAAGCCTAGAACACAGCACTCTGCCTTCAGTGTGGCATGTATAAGTAATGCCCCAGACAATAAGGCACACCCGTGAATAATCAGTAATCAAAAAACAAGACACAACCGTGAACAATTAAAAATAATAAAACAAGGACCACTACCTTAAACCGGAAAGGCACTGTCAAAATAAAAGCCAAACACAGAGCCAAGATCAAGACAGGGATAACGATACACAAACCTAATAACCATGATAATAATAATAACAACAAAGAGTGTGTCAACAATAACCAAAAGTGAAGACGTCTGCTGTGCCGATGTCCTGATCATGACAGTAAATCTCAGAAACTCAGACCAAGGCCCCAATCTTGACAGTACCCCTCTCTTAAGGGGCGGACACCAGACGTCCCTGAAACAACAAAAAAGATCACCTAGGGTGGGTGGTTGGGGCATTAGGACAGGCGGGCCAAAACAATCCGCCCCACAGAGTCCAGGACAACAAAGCCGTTTGTCGGGGGCCCCAACCAAAGTCCATGGACCATCAGTCCAGAGAGCAAGGTGTGTCAGGGGGCTGACCAGAGTCCATGGCCCCCCAAACCAGAGAACACGTTGAGTCAGGTGGCCTCCCAGAGTGCCTGGGCCACCAGACCAGAGAGCATGATGTGTTGGGGGCCCAACCAGAGTCCATGGACTCCCAGACCAGAGAGCACAGCGAGTCAGATGGCCTCCCAGAGTCCCTGGGCCACCAGACTAGAGAGCATGATGCATTGAGTGGCCTCCCAGAGTGCCTGGACCACCAGACTAGAGAGTGTGATGTGTCAGGGGCCCAACCAGAGTCCATGGACCCTCAAAATAGAAACCATGGCGAGTCAGGTGGCCTCCCAGATTCGCTGGGCCACCAGACCGGAGAACACAAAGCTGGAGCGCAGAGCTCATGAGAAAGTAGCTGGGGCGCATTGATCACAGGGAGTGACGACTCAGCAGCATAGAGCTTAGGCAACAGTAGCTGAGGAGCATAAAGCTTAGGCGACAGCACCTGAGGAGCATTGACCACAGGACACAGCAGCTGAGGAGCGTCGACCACAGGGTACAGCAGCTGAGGAGCATCGACCACAGGACACAGCAGCTGAGGTGCATTGACCACAGGACACAGCAGCTGAGGTGCATCGACCACAGAAGACAGCAGCTGAGGTGTGTCAACCACCGGAGACAGAAGCTGAAGAGAGGCAAGCCCAGACAATGAAGGGTGGCCTGCGGCGAGACCTGATGATCAAGGCTTGTCTGCGGCGAGACCTGATGATGAAGACTGGCCAGTGGCGAGACCTAATGATGAAGACTGGCCAGTGGCAAGACCTAATGATGAAGGCTGGCCAGTGGCAAGACCTAATGAGGAAGGCTAGCCAGCGACGAGACCTAATAATGAAGGTTGGCCAGCGGCAAGACCTAATGATGAAGGCTGGCCAGCAGCGAGACCTAATGATGAAGGCTGGCCAGTGGCGAGCCCAGACGGCGAAGGCTGGAGAGCGTTGAACCCAGACGCCTGGAAATCCATCCCCGACGCAGCCACCTCAAATGGGGAAGAAGAGACATGAGCTGAGTCACTACAAACAGCAGCAGTGGAGCCTGGCAGAGAGAGCACAGAAGCAGATGGCAGCTGCAACTGGGTCCCCCCGCCAAGAGCAAGGCAAGACCTCTCAAGTACAGATGTTAAAAATACAAAGAAGAGGACTTGCCTTAGCTCTTGCTCCACTGCCAACGAGGAACCAGGTGCCTCTGCTGCGGCAGCCATGATGACCCCAGGGTGACCTGCAGCCAAAGCAGCAGACGTGGAAGCCGGCGAAGCATTAGACGAAATGGCAGATATGGCAGCCAGCGAAACAGCAGACGTGGCAGCTAGTGAAACAGCAGATGAAACAACCGACATGGCAGCAAATGAAACAACAGACATTGCAGCAGAAAAAACAACAGACGTGGTAGCAGGCGAAACTGCAGATGAAACAACAGACATGGCAGCAGATGAAACACCAGACGTGGCTGCCGGTGGAACATCAGACGACGCTGCCAGTGGAGCACCAGACGAGACTGCCGGCAGAGCACCAGACGAGGGAACTGGCATTGCAGCAGACGAAGGAGCTGGTGTTGCACCTGACGTGAAGGTCGGCGGAGCACCTGACGTGGCGGCTGGTGGAACACCTGACGTGGCAGCCGGCGGAACAACAGACGTGTAAACATCTATTCTCTCTGATGTGGAGCTCGGAGGAAAAGAGAGGGGAGAAGCAGATAAGAGCTGGCAAGTGGAGATAGCAGCAGAGGTGACAGCAGAGGCAGACGGTGAGGGCTCAGCAGCAGTAGGTGGCTGTGGCTGAGTTGCCTCACCGGGAGCAAGGCAAGACCCTTGATTTACTGATGTTAAAAAATGAAAAGGTACTTGCCCGTGTTCCCACTTTGCTGCTGCTGAAGACCCAGGCGAATTCCTCAGGGTGGCTGTGGAGATTGCCTGGCGAGGAGCTGTGGGTGCTGGAGCTGGAACGGAGTGCCGAGAGGACCGGCGTCTCCTGGAGCCTTCCTTCCACCTGGGACTGCCAAGCGAGATCCCCAAAAACACTCTTGCTCGGTGGTGGACATCTTCCAAGGAGCCTGTGGTGCAGCTGGCTGCTGCTTGGGAGGTGGAGAGGAGGCTGACGGTGGTGGAAAAGCAGGGAGGGGAAGTCTCTGCACCCATGGAAGGGAGCGCAGGTCCAGGCGGGCTTCCAGGATGTTAGCAACTGCCCCCTCCCCCAGCAATCAGTAGCGGCCTCTGGGGACAGGGAGCTGCAGGCCTCGGCGATCAGATCCCGCAGCATGTCTGTAGCCGGCAGCTCTCTCCATTTCCTATGCCTTACCCTAGGGCTGCACGATTATGGCCAAAATGATAATTGCGATTATTTTGATCAATATTGAAATCACGATTATTCGTTAACTTTAGGAAAAACATAGATTTCCTAAAATTTTTATTCATCCTACTTACCAATTGCTAGATGAAGCCTGTGGCCAAAGCACTGGAGCCTCGTCCATTTATTTAGAGAAGCTGCCTTGATGATGTTAGATCCACTGTCTGTTGTTATGCAGACTAGTCTCTTCTCCTGCAATCTCCAAGATGATTGCACTTCCCTCAGTCCATGGGCTATAGCTTCTCCTGTGCGGTCTTGTGGGAAAAATGACGTCTGCAAGCACTGACTCTTCATTTTAAAATCTCCATCATTGAAGTGAATTGTCAGGGACAGGTAGGGCTCCATTATTCTTCTTGACCATAGGTCAGTCATAGTTGCAAAGTACTCAATAGCTGTGATATCCATCTGTATCTTTCATACAACGCAGGTAATGCAACTTTGGAGAATCACATGGGGATCACGTACTGTATTTCTTGTCCAGTGGTTTGACCATGTTTCTGAACCCTTCATTGCTCATACAATATTTATTGGACCACATGTCTTTGGCCAAATAAAACGCTATTGCATCAGTTACTTTAGCATGTCTTTGGGAGGTGGATGGATATGGTGAAGCTCTGTGCAGGATTGATACTATGATTGCCTGGGTCGGCACTGGACACAGACTGTGAATTAGTGAAGTGACATTCGCTTTAGCCTTCATGCATTTATTCTACTTGTGTTTGTGGTGTTTTTTCAGGTGGTTGAATAAGTTAGTTGCATTGCCCTGCAGTGCAGACACAGCTCTATGGCACTCTTTACATATGATTTCTTTTTAATCAGGATCACTTGCTCTGAATCCAAAACACGTTCAGATAATGGATGATGATCCTTTTGAGGCACTAGCTCCTTGCCTCCACGTGTTGCTGTACTGTCACCTTCTGCTCCCGACATCTGGTTTGTGTTTCACCATCACACCAGTCTGCTATTGAAAACTTAAGGCTGCTGCTACTGGGTGCGCTCGCTTGTCAGTTCTGCAGTGTGTTGTCCTAACGTGCCTTTGCCCCCTGGTGGTCGGCTGGCTGTTGGTTGAGAAAATGCTTGATTTGATATGCAGCAGAGCCCGCATTTTAACTGTCAATATCGCCAATGATCATGTTAATTTAATCGTGGCAGCCAAAATCATGATCGCGATCAAAATTCAATTAATTGTGCAGCCCTACCTCATCCCCTTTTTGCCCGCTGAGTCCATGGCGGACAGCGGTGAGGTGTGGGCTGGCAGTGACATGGCAAGGAAGATGGGCAAATCCTGCACCCAGGGGAGAACCCGCAGATCCGGAGTGTCCTCCAGCACACCAGTTGCAGCTTTCCATTGAAGGTGTCCTTCCCGTTACTGCAGCCGCGGCGACAAGATCCCACAGCATCCTTGCGGCCCACAGCTGCTCTTCACCAAGGCGCCAGCTCCCCATGCCCAAGTAAACTTCCAGTCTGCTGGGTCCAAACTGGTGGTGTTCTACTGTCACAGTGGGTGCCCCTCTGGGGCATGAAGACAGGACCCAAATGCCGGACTAAAGTTTGTGAGGTTTTATTTAAGCAATTTCTGCCTGAGGGCAGCAAGAACAAAAAGACCAATATGGCAAAACACTCACAGTCTTGGAGCATGAAACACAGAGCAGTACCTTGATGTGACAAACTTGGCAAAAACCCTTAACGTGACAAAACTTTGCATGAAAACATGAACCTGTGAATAGCTTAGAAAAGCCTAGAACATCATGCTCTGTCTTCACTGCGGCATGTATAAGTAATGCCCCAGACAATGAGGCACACCCGTGAATAATCAGTAATCAAAAACAAGACACAGCCATGAACAATTAAAAGTAACAAAACAAGGACCACTACATTAAACCCTAAATAACAAAAGACACTGTCAAAATAAAAGCCAAACACAGAGCCAAGATCAAGACAAGGATAACGATACACAAACCTAATAACCATGATAATAATAATAACAATAATAATAATGAAAGCACCACAGGTGCTTGATGCCTCGGTGCTGGTGGCATGGTAGTGTGGGTACTGTGTCATGCCATCCATGCACGGTTTTGAAATCCTTGGTATTTGTTTATGCAGGTATGATTCTGATGTCACTGTCACAATACAAATGATGTGTATGTCATCCCAGGGCTGTATGCTGGCATTTTTGTCAAGGAGTGCATAAAAGAAAAAATATAGAAGCACAAGAATAAAATTAGGAGCAGAAAAAAAAAATGCTGGATTAACAGATTTTATGAATTTAATACATATATATTTACACTACGGCATGCAAGAGCAGGTAAAAATATCAAAACAAAAACTATCACCATAATCATCAACATTAAATCAGAATCAGTTGAAATGTTTCACTCTGTGTGTAATGAGTACTGAGAGAGATTCTTGAATTACCTTGCAATTGTTTTTTATTGAAATGCAGTTTTTCTATAAAGAGAACATGCAATATTGTTATGTGTAGCTTCAGCCCATTATCTTCACAGCTGCTCTGACTGCTCACCCTCAGGTTCACCCCCATGGACCTCAGAGAGAGAAACGAGAAGGAAAAAAATAATAAAAATGTGATTATTATTACAGATGTGATAGAACATTTTTAAAGTCAGCGTCATCAAATAAATTCTATTACAGTTGTCATGTTCCTGTTCAACTTAAGAAATTGTTTGGTTTTCTGTAAAAATACCCTTAAGTGGTTTTCATATTTCACACCTCACTTCAGCTTTAATTGAGTAAATAAATCAGTAAAGAAATGACGGGACTGTAAAAGTTATTTTAAAGGAAATGATTCAATGATGTCACATTGTGGTGTTTTTATATCACTGACGTTAGTATTAAGAGTTGAAAAAATTGTCTGAACTTTAGAGAAACCAATTTAACATTAACAAGTTACGAACATATGAATCATGTAACCACGGAGCCACCATTAGCAGAGCACATCGGAAAAAATAATGTGACAAAACACAAGCTTTAAGAATCAAATGTTGCCGTGTTAGGTGTTAATGTGATAACAATGAAACTGCTGCATAATTTAAGGGAAAACTTACATTTAAAACTTTTTTTTTCTCCTGCTCTTCTGATGTTGTCTGCCAGTTTCTTTGACTTCAGAGGAAGCTCTGCTGTGATTGGCGCATTGTTCTTGAGAAATATAGGAATTGTAGTTTTTACCAGTGAGCTGTAAACTACAGGAAGAATGTTGTCCTTTATCTTCAAAAGTAAACAGCAAAATGTGTCTGAAAAGAAACAATGTGTTGAATAAACGGGGTAGTTTCTGAATATATGTTTAATTTCCAGAAACAACTATTTAAAAGTGCAGCACGAGATTGATTGTTGACAGGAAGTGCTCAGTGAGGGTGTAATAAAGGCACACTGCCATCTCTGCTGGGCCAACATAGGTATTTCAATGGCGTTTCAACTGCATTGACAGTAAAGGTCAGCTATTTTTGTGTTTATCTCAAAAACAAAGCCTTATCTCGAAATTCTGGCAAATTAAAAGTTAAGAAATTCTGGCCATATATACAAGCCTTTAGTTGCACTTAATTTTGACTGGACGAGCTGAAACAGACAGGCAGACAGACGGATCCACACACACAGATGCAATGAGTGATTACCATATGCCTCCGTTTTCACCGAGACTTAATAGCAACAAAGAGTGTCTCAACAACAACCAAAAGCAAGGACATGGGCTGTGCCCATGGCCTGATTATGACAATAAATCTCAAAAACTCAAACCAAGGCTGTGCCCATGTCCCGATCCTAACAATTTCAGCAGTGGCCAGTGAGACTCCCACTCCTACTAGCCATTTTGGCAGGTTTGAGTTTTCTCAAACGGCATCTAAAATAACAAACCTATTGCAATGTGAGACTCCGAAACTATAACTCCCATAACCACTAACTGCACACAGTGTGTGCTCTTTGGTCCACTGTCATCGTGGATTGAGTCTGGAGAAGCTGCAGATGGTTTACTCCGTGGGTTAGTCTCCTGTTCAACCCAGTGGGAAGAAATGCCGTATTGGGTGGCGGCTTTGGTATGTCTGGAAATATGGGCGGACACGACCACGTGTTGAGGTTAGCTTTATTGAATGTTAGCAGCAGGTATAGTACACAGTGCAAGATGTGGCTGGAAGCAGGAAGAGCCAAAGAAGGCAACTGGCCCCAGACAGTCATCTAATATACCCTGAGGCGCCATGATGTCACACGTGCATGCATGCGTGCTACCGCAGCGTAGTGCGTTGCACTGTTTCACATACACCACATTTACTTCACCCCTGAGAAGCTCAAAACATTAGCTCACTTCGTTAGCTTAGCAGGAACGTGCTGGCATAAGAACATACTTGTTAGCGTATTGGCTAATGTAAAACAGAACACATACCTGAATGGGCCGGTATAAAGAACCACTCAAAACATTTTAACCACAACGTTACTAACTGGGCAACCGGGCAGACTGCTGGTGTGCGCGTCATGTGGGTTATTCTGCCACTGAACAGACCATGCGCTTGCTACCAATGTATTTAAAGTCAGTAGCATAGTCCTCAAGATGAAGAGGCCTTCATCGGACTCGTGCCAAGCAGGGCTCAGGCTGCGCCGGTTCGGGTGAGTCTGCCGGGTGCCCCGCTGGAGCTCCAGCCCATTCATCAGTGAAGTCCCAGTCTGGGCGGGCCGGCTTTGTTGTAGTTTCTTGGTCAGAAGTGGGAGGTGGTGTCATCCTTCTGCGGCGGCTGGCATGCCATTGTGACCCATCAGTCAGACGGAAGGCGGCTAGTCCTAGCTGAGCGGTGATCTGTGTTGGCGCTGGCCAGAATGACTGCAGCTTGTACGAGCGATTGGTTCGACGTACCTGGACCCAGTCAAGCACCGTGAGTAAAGGGTGCTCCGCTCAGCGTTTCTTCTTCATCAAGTTTTGTTGTCACTCTGCCACCCTGCTGTCAGGGGAAAGCACCACTGCTAGGGTGTCATCTGATGGAGGACGTGGCCGGTCCTGTTCAACTACAGCTTGCACCTCCAGCAGTGATGTGGCAGCTCGAGGAGGTTTGTGCTGCGTGAGGCACTTCTGTCACTGCTCTTCTGTCCTGCTGCTGGAGAAGGGTGCCATTATCGAGTGTCGTCTGGTGGAGGGTGTGAGCGATCAAGGGGAAAACATAGAGGCAGGCCGGTCTAGCCGCTGATGGGGTAGGCTTTACCTTCTTCTGGGTCCTGTGTGACTGTGGACCAGCACTCCTGCAGTGAGGCGGCAGCTCGAGGATGCTCATGCTAAGTGAGGACCAGCTCCGGGTCCTGTGTGGATGCGGTCTGGAGCTCCTGTGGCAGCTCTGGTTCTATTGCATTCTGCTTGGTGTGCAGTGCGAAGCAGGGAGTGACTAAGTGCATGTCTGAGTGCAGTGGACTCGGGCCGTCATTGGTCAAACAGCTTACCAGAGGTTCAGTGTGCTGTGGTGCCTTGCTGTCCCATGACATTTACCTTGGGGCCATCGTGAAGAGACGTGGAGCCGTCACGAGGAGATGTGCGGTTGAAGGGCTGAGCAGTAGGGCAATGGCTTGTACCAGCGGAGCTGAATCAGAATCAGAATCAGAATCAGAATGAGATTTATTGCCATTGTTCATGTAGTACACAAACTAGGAATTTGTCTCGGTGCAATGCTGCAACATGTGGGGAATGTGGGAATGTGGGGAGTGCGGGTCGGAGCCCACTAGCTGCAATGCTAACTTGGGGCCTGCTAGCTGCAATGCTAACTGGGCCGTTACCTCTAACTGGAATGTTAATTCCATCACATCTGCCAATCGTAGGTCGCCCAGCGCCATCACCAGTGACTCCCATAGCCTTTCCACCGTGTCTGTCAATGGCAGGTTGTCCAGCTCCATCTGCAGCAACCCCGTATCACCAAATTTGTGGCGTACGTCCTCAACTGTTCTCGCACCAACCCATTCTCCAAGTGTCCAAACTTGCACATGCTAGCCAAACAGCAGAGGACGGTTACGTACTGTAGGACTGACTTGTCTGGTCACTGTCAGTACTGGTAAAACACAAATCTTTGGGCCATTATGCTCTGTGGAACTGTAAAATATCCCATCAACCAAGCTACACACTCCTCGTAGGTGTCCATGGGCCCAAGCGACCAAAAGATGCACTGTCCCTTGATGCCAAAGCCATGAAGTAGTAAGGCCCTTCGCCTAGCCTTGCTAACATTAGCTAAGTCGAAGGCGGACATGTAGGTTTTAAACGATTCATACCAACGAGGCCATGGAATCAGTGGCTCACCAAGCTCATCGAGGAACATCGGCGGTGGTTTAATTAAAGTCTCCATCCTCGATGTTGCGTGGGTCATCCTCTTCGCTAATGTTATGTCTGGAAATATGGGCAGGCACAACCATGTGTTGAAGTTAGCTTTATTGAACGTTAGCAGCAGGTATAGTATGCAGTGCAAGATGGGGCTGGAAGCAGGAAGAGCCAAAGAGGGCGGTTGGCCCTGGGCAGCTGTCCAATATACCCTGAGGTGCTGTGATGTCACACGCAGTGTAGTGCATCGTGCCATTTCATATACACCACAGGCTTCTTCTGTACCGAGTATGGAGTGGAGCTAGACTCTGCCCACGGCAAGTTCATTTTGCAGCCAGTCTGGAGAAACAGTGACGAACAGACAGCAGCTAACAGAACACACCTGGCCCCGCTCTGAGGAATGAGATTATCAGGAGAACTGCCCCTGATCCTCGTTGTTCCAGCAGTGAGTAGTTAATCCCTGTGCCCCCCCCCCACACACACACATCAGCTCCTTCCTCTGTGGTTAAATGTGATTATTTTTAGAGCAAGAAGTTATCTTTTTTTTTTTTTTTTTTTTTTTTTCTCTCGGCGCCACACGAGTAGGCTGCCTTTTGCAACAGCGGCTCGATTCCGAGTCTTTTTCCCTTCCTCTCTCTTTTGATTCGTCTTTTTTTTTCACCCCACTTATATCACGGACACACAGATCGTCCCAAATGTCTCCTGAGCCGGTGGACGGAGCCACTGTTTATAGCAGGATACGATACAGCAGGGAAGAGCTGCTAGCATTCAACCGCCACCCGGTCCCATTGGAAAAACTCGACATACCGAGAGAACTGAGGCGAAAACACCGCGGCTGCCGGGCTGGAGTAAGGCGGAGGACAAAAAATATAAGGTACAGACCCTCCCTTCCATCTGTTGTCATGGGAAATGTACGGTCGATACTGGGAAAGTTAGATGAGCTAGCGGCTATCTCCCGTTATGATAGCACATACCGGGAGTGCTCTCTCCTTTTGTTTACTGAGACGTGGCTAACTGAACTAGCAGCAGATGCTAACATTGAGCTGGAGGGTTTTCACATGATACGAGCTGACCGAACACCAGACAGTGGCAAAACTAGGGGCGGTGGAGTGATAATGTATGTTAACAACAACTGGTGCAGACCGGGACATATCACTGTTAAACAACGACACTGCAGCAAAGACATTGAGTTGCTAGCTGTTAGCATGAGGCCTACATATCTCCCGAGAGAACACTCACACGTGATCTGCATTGTTGTTTATGCAAATCCGACGGCGAACGCTGGGACAGCGCGTGACGTCATCCATTCAGTAACCAGCAGGCTGCAGACAGAACACCCAGATGCTCTTCTCCTCATCTCAGGCGATTTCAACCATGTTTCACTATCTCCCATTCTACCCACGTTCACCCAGTATGTCACATGCCACACTAGAGACAATAAAACACTGGATTTATTCTACGCAAACACTAAGGAGGCGTACACCTCATCACAACTCCCCCCACTCGGGAGATCGGATCACAACTTGGTTCATCTCCGGCCGGTGTACAAACCCCTAGTGCACAGACAACCTCCGGCCATGCACACTGTGGAGTTATGGTCTGAGGAGACAATGGACACTCTAAAGGACTGTTTTGAAGCCACCGCCTGGAAGCAGCTCTGCGATCCACATGGTGAGGACATCGATGGCCTCATTCACACCTTCACGGGCTACCTCAGCTTCTGTGTGGACAAATCCGTTCCCACCAAGACCATACAGCGTCACTCAAACAACAAACCCTGGATCAACCCTGAGATAAAAACACTTCTGAGAGAGAAGAAGAGGATCTTCAGGTCGGGGAACAGGGAGATGCTGAAGTCCGTACAGAGGGAGCTGAGGAGAAAGATCAGAGAAGGCAAGGACAGCTTCAGGAAGAAGATGGAGGACAAGCTGCAACAGAGCGACATCAGCGGGGTCTGGAGAAACCTCAAAACCATCTCGGGGCTCCAGAATACCTCCCCCCAGGCCACGGGGGGCAGGGAGTGGGCGAACAACCTGAATCTGTTTTTCAAAAGATTTGACCAACCGCCCTCCCCCCTGTCTGCACAACAACCACTGCTGCCTCTAAAGAAATCAAGTCCTGCTGCCCACTCCCCACTCCACCAACACCCCCCCCACTCCCAACACACAGCCCCCCATCCTGACCCTGACCGAGACCCAGGTGAGGACGGAGCTGAGGAAGATCAAAGCGAGGAAGGCGCCGGGACCGGACGGCATCAGCGCAAAGCTCCTCAAGTCCTGTGCAGACCAGCTGTGTGGGATTGTGACGTATATCTTCAACATGAGCCTGAAACTGGGGAGGGTACCACAGCTGTGGAAAACATCTTGTGTGGTACCTGTACCAAAAACTTCCCACCCCAAAGACCTGAACAGCTACAGACCGGTGGCCTTGACGTCCCACTTGATGAAGACCCTGGAGAGACTGCTCCTTGCTCACCTCCGCCCCCTGGTGGAACCAGCGATGGATCCACTCCAGTTCGCCTACCAGCATGGCATTGGGGTGGAGGATGCGGTGATCTTCCTCCTTCACCGTTCTCTGTCCCACCTGGAGAAGCCCGGGAATATGGTGAGGATCATGTTCTTTGACTTCTCCAGTGCTTTCAACACCATCCAACCGATGATCCTGAAGGACAAGCTGCTGCGAGCAGGGGTGGACCAGCACCTGTCATCATGGATCCTGGACTACCTCACGAACCGGCCTCAGTTTGTGAGAACCCGGGACTGTGTGTCCGACACGATCATCAGTAGCACGGGGGCCCCCCAGGGAACGGTGCTGGCTCCCTTCCTGTTCACTCTTTATACTGCAGACTTCTCACACAACACAACACACTGCCATCTACAGAAGTTCTCTGATGACTCTGCGATCGTTGGCCTCATCTCCAATGGAGATGAAGCTGAGTACAGAGGGCTTATCCAGGACTTCGTGGACTGGTGCCATCGGAACTGCCTCCAGATCAACGCGAGGAAAACTAAGGAGCTGGTGGTGGACTGCCGCAGGCATGAGCAGCCCCTCACAGCACCAGTAAATATACAGGGAACAGACATCGAGATGGTGACATCCTATAAGTACCTGGGTGTTCATCTGAACAATAAACTAGACTGGTCACACAATACTGACGCACTCTACAAGAAGGGACAGCGCAGGCTGTTCCTGCTGAGGAGACTCAGGTCTTTTGGTGTACAAGGGGCGCTGCTGAAGTCATTCTATGACACGGTGGTGGCATCAGCCATCACTTTTGGAGTGGTCTGCTGGGGCAGTGGAATTACTGCAGCCGATAGGAAGAGACTGAACAAACTGATTAAGAAAGCTAGCTCTGTCCTGGGGCAGCGCCTTGATCCGATGGAGGAGATAGGAGAGAGAAGGACGGTGGCTAAACTGTCATCTCTGCTGGAGTCCGAGTTCCACCCTATGCAGGACATACTGGATGCACTGAGGAGCTCATTTAGCAGCAGACTACATCATCCCAGGTGCACAACCGAGAGGTTTCGTAGGTCCTTCCTACCAACGGCTGTCAGACTGTACAACCTAAGCAGGGCTGCTCGCAGAGATAGCAAAAAGACGTAACAAACTAATAGTTTTTTGAATGCAAAAGATGCAATAGACTTACACAATGGTCCCCTCCGGCATACAACTAGGAACATACCGGTCGCTATGGAGGGTGAGAATATGTATGGGCACATAATCATACCATGTAGGATAACTAAGTAGACGGTTATGCTGTTTCATCCCATCTAGCAACAATGCTCTGCACTGTGTGTGTTTATATATTTACATATTTATTCCATCTAGCTACAATGCTCCGCACTGTGTTTTTATATATCTACATATTATTCCATCTAGCTACATTGCTCCGCACTGTGTGTGTTTATATACTTGCATATTTATTCCACCTAGCTGCAATGCTCCGTACTGTGGGTGTTTATATATTTACATATTTATTCCATCTAGCTACAATGCTCTGCACTGTGTGTTCATATACTCATATATTTATTCCATCCAGCTACAATGCTCTGCACTGTGTGTCTGTGTGTGTGTGTGTATATATTTATTTTATAGTAATATGTACATATGTATATTAGCCGCTCTTGCTTGCTTGTTTTTTTCTTGCCTTCTGATTGTTGCTCTGAGTGTTGCTATCCCTGTGCTGTTGCAATCCTGGAATTTCCCCGTTGTGGGACTAATAAAGGCTTATCTTATCTTATCTTATCTTATTATTTACCTTCTAAATATGTATTTTTGTGGGTTGGTCCGGGGGTGTCAAGCATATGGCCCATGGGCCTAAACCAGCCGCTATGGGGTCCAAATGTTTCTCTGAATTTACAGCTTTCTTTCTAGGAAATTTCTGACCTTTTCTACTGGTTAGAATAGTTCATTTAAATATGAGACATTTTTTCCTTAAAATTAGACTTTTTTCTAAGCAGTTTTCTTTTTCTTTCTCTTCTTTTTTTTTCTGGTGAAAACAGATTAGGTTAAACCCATCAGCAGGAAGGGGTACTCCAGTTCATAGGGGTAGGGGGTACAAATGAGAACTGTGACGGACCCCAAATCTACCTGGACTTCACTCTTAGATTACATTTTTCTCGACTGTTTTAGTTATTTACTGCTGTTCATAAATAAACAGACAGTGTTTCTCTTGGTATTTTTTATGTATCTATAAGGTTCATTTACATTTAAAAAGGTTGTAAATTCAGTTCAAGTAAATTTTAGCATGCCATAGTCAAATTTGATCATTTTAAACATACTTTTCCAACCACAAAATTGTGGCTAGTAAAAAGGCTGAGTGGCTAGTAACTTTGAAAAACCACTAGCCACAGTGGTTGGTGAGCAAAAAAAGTTAATGTCAAGCCCTGTCTGCCACTATATTTGCTATTAATTTTTACTTAAAGTTTCATTCAGAGTTCTTTGATTGCTATCTCTGACTGCACTGGCTGCCATTCATTACAACAGTTTAAAGTTGTCCTCCTTGCACTTCGATCATAAGAATATACATGCAGAGACAGATCGAAGATCTGCACTGGTATGCGGGGGCAAGAGTGTGGGTTTTTTGGCTGTCTTACATTAGGGTTCAAGGCCTGCCAGCTCTCACTTCCATCTGCAGAAGCTGTAAAGTATTCAGCCTTCAGCCATTCTGGCTTAGTCAGACCAGATGGTCAAATCACACTGAAGATTTTTCTGGAAATTAGATGCTTCACATTGATCTAATTTGCTTTTTATTTTATTAGACTATTAATTCATAGTCAAATTTACCTCTAATGGCGCAACATTAAAAGTGATGGAAAGATGGATTGCACATTTTTAAAGCCAAAAGAAATGTGTTTTGTTTTCATCTCATGTATAGCAGTTGAGTGAAGGCAGGTTTCTCTTTGATGTTATGCTTTTGAACCTGTGCTCCTATGCACAGACACACTTTATACTAAGACATATGGGGATTAGAAACCCCATGTAAAACATAAAAGCACCAACACTTTCATAAGATCACCTTTAATGCATTGCATGTCTTCTCTGATATTTAGCTCATTCATTTTTACATGGGTTTACTGCTGTGTGGTTTCTTTTGTTAGTGCATCAGCTGCTAATTTAAAGCTAAAGTCTGTTTGAACACTGGTTGTCTGTGTTTTGCCATATAGTAATATCTTTATATGTTATTAGGTTTATTCGTTTCAAATTAATTGGTTTTCAACAAATGTCCTCTCATATACTACATTGTTATAAAATTAACTCCTATAAAGAGTTGCACAGAAATAGAGACAGTGAAACAACTTTTGCTTCTATCCCTCACACACTTAATAGTGAAGAATTTATGTAATTTACAATGTGTAAACTAATCAAGCCAAAGATCTACTGTATATATTTCCATTACTTAAGGTGTTATTTTAGTTGTCAAAGATTGAGTGTGACTGTATCAAAATTTTCTCCTGGATCTTAAAAAAATCAACGGAAGAAAGAAACATGCCCAGTTTGCAGAACACTGCATTTTTGAAACCATTTAAACCAGAAGTGAAGCCTCGACTGCAGGTGTCAGATGAGGCTCGTTTCCATCAGTAACCATGTTTAGATGCACATGAATAAACTGGTTATGATTGGATTTCTGGAGTTATTCAAGTGGCCATGTAAACAGAATAATCCAATCAAGGCCATGTAACTGGAATCATTATCTTAAATGGTTTATCCTCTAATAATCTGTTTATTCAGTGCAGTAAACAAGAGAAAACTGATTATTGCCATTATCATAATTTAATTTAATTTAATTAATTTAATTTAATTTTAATTTAATGGGTTTATTGTATTCATGTAACCGGGGTCAGTGATAAGCACAGCAGAGATCTAGGCCTAAATTCCACTTAATCATGTTGGATGTTAATATGAAATACATTTCTCTGGAGTTTTATGTGTGACGGCACACATGAATGAGGGTAGAGTTTTATATTTAGCAATTTTTGATGCGAGGTAGGGTGGGGGGGGGTTAGAGTAAATTTAATAGTGGAGTTTATAAGATGGTTGGGAGCAAAAGGTCCTCTTGAACTTGTCTGACACTCTCCGGTTATGGTGCTTAGCTGTGCTGTCTATTGATTCGGCTGACTATCGAGTGATGGATGTTGGATATTATGGCACAATTTCAGTTTTAGAGATGACACTTCTTGACAGTTTAGATACTGCTCTGATAAAGAGACTGCTGGTTGGCACATTCAACAAGAGTCATCTACATATAACAATGTTTGGGGGTGTTTTTGCACTGTTTCATCTGTTCAAATATAAGATATGTCCCTGTTACCAAGACAAACTACAAATGGGTCAGTTGCTTCATCAGACAAAAAAGGTTAGACATACCAGTGGTATTCTGACTGCAATCTTTTTCACTTCAAGGGATCCCTGGCCTTGTGACAGAGGCATTTCTATCATCTTTTGTATTCTTCTATGGCAGACCATATACACTCCCTGGGTTTAAAAGAAAAAGTCACATTTTGTTGGACTACTGTTTCGATAAGCCTATGAAATGTCATAACATATTCAATATTTCCGCAAGAGCTCTGAAGAGCACCAGCATGCACATTTCATTCTGCCATCTGGTTGCCATAAACACCCCTTTCCAAACACATCATTGTGTTCTTTACTTCTTTGTTAGTTGGGCATCATTGCATACCCATCTCAGTATTCACTGGTTCATGCAAAATTGACAAAACTTTAAGGGATAAGGACCTGTACTTATATAGCGCTTTCTCTAGTCTCAAAGACCACTCAAAGCACTTCACTAGTACTAACCCTCTATTCTAAGGGCCTATAGAAGACAGATACCTAGGGACAATTTAGAATGATCACCTAACAAGCATGTCTTTGGATTGTGGGAGGAAACCAGAGCCCCTGGAGTAAACCCACACAGCACAGGGAGAACATGCAAACCCCACACAGAAAGGCTCCTACCCCTGCCAGCCTGGGGATTCAAACCTGGAACCTTCTAGCTGTTAGGTAACAGTGCTAACCACTGTACCACTGTGCTACCCAAGGTCAGACCCCCTCTCATCTTGCTGTTTATAACACCCATTCTGTAAATTTTATTTTGCTGACGGTTCAAAAAAAACCCCAAAACAACATACTTGAGGTAGCGTCATTTCAATGGGCTGCAGCCTGAGACTGAAATGACCTGCAAAAAAGACTTAAACTTGACAAGTTATATCCAAGCCTTCCTTCAAAAATTCTGTCTTGGACCTTTTCACTGACACGTACAGCTGTTTCAATTCCAATTAATTTAAGTTGTATGCTATAACAGTATATGCTTTTTGTTTGAATGTTAGAGTGCTTTAGATTGTAATTGTAATGTCATATGATTTGTGTCTTTTTATTTGTCTTTTATGTCTTCTGTCCCCGTCCTCTTTTCTCAAGAGGCCTTGCCTTTTGTCCTTCCATCATTGTACATACAGTAAGAATTTGTTCTTAATCACTGGTTCTATCTGTGCGTTCTGATGAATTTGCTGGGCTCTTCTGACATCCTTTCTTCTCTCTGGTGGAATCTGAAGGTGGCTCGTCTTTGCATACTGGTTGATGAAATGGTGTGCTGCTTTCTTGTCAGTCAGCAGTTCTTGAGCTGCCTGTACTGTGATCGGCAAGCTTTTGCTGTTCTCGTCGTTGAGGGCTTGAGCCAGTTTCCAAAGTTTGTTGCCGTCCTTGTCCAAGTTGAGCTGCTCTGTCTTTTCTTGCCATCTCTTTCGAGCTTCCTGTATAAAGGTCTGCCTGTGTTTTGCAGTGGCCGCCTTCAGGGCAATGTTGTTTTCTACTGTAGGATCTGCTTCTACTTTTTCCCTTGCCTCTGCCACACTGTCTTCAAGCTTCTGGAGCTCCTCTGTCCAGTAAGGCCTATAGTTCTTTCTGGCTCCCCGAGGTATAGATTCATTTGCAGCCTTCAGAATAGCATGGTTCAGCACCCTGACTTTCTTGCTGAGGTTCTGCTGCTTGTGACAGATCTCCGCAGAGTACCGGTCCACCAGTGTTGAGAAGCGCACCCAGTTGGCCTTCTTGTAATTCCACCTGGGGAATGTCTTAGCTTCTTGTGGTTTGTAGCTGATGTCCAGTCCAATCTTCACAGGTTTATGGTCACTTCCCCCGAGCTGGCCAAGTACCGTTCTTTTTGCCAGCCTGGCCATGTCGTTGGTGGCAAACGCAAGATTGGGCGTGGTGTTACTCAGCCATACCCTGGAGAAGAACGTTGGTGGATCATCAGGATCATTGATTGATTGATTGATTGATTGATTGATTGATTTTTATTTGAACATTGTTAAAGAAAGAAAAAAAAGAGAGTTCAAAACACAACAAAAAAACAAACCAAAATAAAATGTTCAAAAGGAGTGGGAAGAAGCCAACGCTTATACAGTCCCACCCCTTCTCCACACCAAACAAATTACAGTATTACTCATAATCATCATTATCCCACAACCACATTCACCGTAATACACCCATAGTCAATTTATACAACAAAAATGACACAACAATGACAGTCCATATCCAACAATATTACAACAACAATAAACATACAATTCTGGCATGTTCAATGCAAACACAAACAACATCATCACCTTCACAATCACCATAACACACAACAACCTTCCCTCACTGAAGACACAATGTAACATCACTGCCCTTCATTCTCATACTGCTCAAAAATCATTTCTTTATATGTTGATTTAAATATATGGATGTTGGGACATTGCCTGTGTTTCTCCCCCAACCCATTCCACAATTTTACCCCACACACAGACACACAAAAACTCTTCCGTGTAGATCTTACTAAGTGAATTTTAAATTTTGTATTCCCCCATAAATTATATTTCCCTTCTCTCTCCCTGAATAGACTCTGTATATTGTGTGGCAAGAGGTTTTTACTAACTTTAAACATTAATTGTGCTGTGTAATAATGAACCAGATCCCATAATTTCAATAACTTCGAATGTAAAAACAATAAATTAGTATGTTCGAGGTACCCAACTTTGTGTATAACACGGACTGCCCTTTTTTGTAATATTAACAATGAATTAAGTTTACTTTTATAACTGTTACCCCAAACTTCTATACAATAAGTCAAGTATGGAAGTACTAATGAACAATACAAAATATGAATTAGCAGAAGACTGTTGTCGACTTGCCAATCTTCCACCTCCTCTCCTCTTCTATCTGCTTCGCTATATCCCCATGCCTCTGAGTGACTGTTGAAGTCACCGATGACTAAGCATCGGTGGTCTGGGAGTTCCATTTGGTCAAGTGAGAGCTCTTGCTCTGGGGGCAGTACACATTGAAGATCGTGACGCTTTCATTGTGAACCATGATTTGAACTCCATGGATTTCTGCCTGGTTGTTCGTACTGACGTCAAACTCTTGTGCTGGTATGGCGTTTTTGACAAGAATCGCCACTCCTCCTTTTGTTCTTCCTTTTCTGTCTTTCCTGAAGACCTGGTATCCCCTAACACTGAAGCGTTGGTTTTCCTTCTGGTGTGTCTCCTGTAGGCAGGCGACATCAATGTCTTCTGAGTGAAGTCTTTCGGCAAGGGATATTTTTTTGTTATAGACTCCTTCTGCATTCCACTGGAGGATGTTGACATTCCTCTCCTTTGGCATCTCTTTTCGGCCAGTAGCATTCCTCGTTCCCTGTCCCCTGGTCGTGCAGGACGAGGTGAGGTGACCTCCGGTAGCTGAGGGTGGGCCCCTTTGAGGCTGAGGGCCCGGCACTCTTCCTCCCCGGAGGATCCCCAGAGGACGAGCACCATCACGTGCAACATCAGTGTGACTCATCATGAATCGGATATGCGTGATGCAGAGGTTTGTGGCACCAACAGGGGTCCTGCATCTCCGTCTTCAGCCATGGACGTTTGTTGGGGGTCCCTCCCCTAGACCAACTGCCTTCCATGGCCGGGCTGTCGAGAGCTTGGTCCACCCTGTAGAAAGGTTGCCTGCCAAGGCTTTCCGAGACCCTTCTTCCCATGCAACTGTCTGTCCTCCTCCGCCTTCACAGCCGTTGGGAGTTTGCTCTCCTCTCCGCCTGTTCTGCCGTTGGGACATTTGTTGCTGTAACAAAACTTGGGTTTTCCGTGACATGCTGCACAACCCCCAACCTGGAGGACCAGGGTGCACTCTTTAGTCTGGCCTCTACCCCACGCGGACCTGTTCGACATAGTTGAACCTTCTGGGAGCACTAGGCTCCCGTTGACATAGCTCCGGGGGTTGCTGAGGCACGCAAGCCGCTGCACCCCGACAAGGTATGTGCACCGTTGGCAGCGAACTCGCCATTCATTCTCAGGGAGCTGGAGGATGCAATGTCAACACTGAAGCTGAAAAAATCCCCTGGATCTGATAAGATCACAAATGAAATGTTGCTGAACCTTGGTCCCAAAACCAAGAAGAAACTTCTGCAGCTTTTCAATGACAGTTGGAGATCAGGGACTGTGCCTTAGATCTGGAGAGAAGCCACAATGATTCCAGTGCCCAAAAAAGGCAAAGATAAGTTGAAGGCTGTAAGCTATCGCCCCATAAGCCTTACAAGCTGCATAGAAAAGCTGCTAGAGCATCTCATCAACACCAGACTCATGTGGCACTTGGAAGGAAAACAACACATTGGCCCAGAGCAAGCAGCCTTCAGGCAGAACTGGTCTACAGAGGACCAAATAACATACATCTCTCAAGCCATAAAAGATGCCTTCCAAGAAAAAAAGCACACCCTTGCTGTGTGGATTGACCTAGATAAGGCGTTTGATAAGGTATGGAAAGATGGCCTCAAGCTGAAACTGCACCAGTGCGGTGTCGCTGGGCGCATGTACAAGTGAATCACCCAATACCTGCACAACAGAAGAGCCAGAGTCCAGGTCAGACAGTACTCCAGCAAGAAGAAGGTGTTGAGAGAAGGAGTCCCACAAGGAGGAGTGCTCTCCCCAACACTCTTCCTTATATTCATCAAAGACATCATCCAGAGTTTGCCAAGGAATGTACAAGGTGCCATCTACGCCGATGACCTAGCTCTCTGGTGCAGTGAGGAAAGCATTGCGACTGCAAACTACACACTGCAGCAAGTTCTCCGGCTGATAGAGGCATGGACCAAGTCATGGCTTGTGAGCTTAAATGAGAGGAAGACTACATACACTGTCTTCACCCTGTCCACCCAACCCCAGAAGGTGAAACTGCAGATCAACTCCCATGAGCTCCAGGCTGAATATGCACCCACATACCTCGGGATTACCATGGATCGCAGACTGACTTGGAAGAACCAGCTGCACAAGAACCAGGCAAGAGCAAAGATCAGGATGGCCCTAATGAAGAAACTGTCGGGAACAGACTGGGGTGCAGACCAGGGTGTCCTGAAGAAGCTCTATGTGGGGAGGATTCGGCCTGTTCTGGAGTATGGCATGGCAGCACCCTCAACAGCTGCCAAAAGCAACACTGAGAAGTTGGACAGACTCCAAAACCAAGCCATGCGAATGATGACAGGAGCCATGCGCAGTACCCCTATCAAAGCGCTGGAAACAACAACAGGCCTTGCACCACTGGAAGACAGAAGAAACGTCAAGGTACTGACCCAGGCCGCCAAAATCAAAAGACTGGAAAACCATCCCATGAAGGACAGACTGAGCAAGCCAACAAAAGGGAGACTTAAGAGATCGAGCTTCATCCACCAGAGCAGGACACTTGAAAGGAGAGACCCAGAACTGATGGACCACATACCCACACCAATACCACCCATAGCATCTGTTCCCTCCTGGAACAGACAGAACTTCCCAGCCATACGCACAGACATATCGGGCATTGGGAAGAAAGGAACACAGTCAGACCAAGAGAGGAAGTCGCTGGCCCTGGAGTTCATTCGGTCTGCCTACCCTGAAGAGCAGTGGACTCACGTCTACACAGAAGGCTCTGCCATGGAAGCAACCAGGAATGGAGGAGGCAGCGTGTACATCAGGTAGACTGTCGAGGAGACCCACATTCCCATTGCGACTGGAAAGTACTCCACCAATTTCAGGGCTGAGGCAGAGGCCCTGAGAACAGCAGCGGCCCACGTCAGGGAACATCAAGACAAGGCACACAAGCGGGTCGTCATTTTCACTGATGCCCTCTCTGTCTTGGATGCACTTCAGGACCCCCGGCGCAAAGAACTGAATGAACTCGCCCTCACTCTGTCTCAACTAGCAATACAGGTGAACGTATCACTCCAGTGGATTCCTGCCCACTGTAGAGTCTATGAAAATGAGATGGCTGACAGACTTGCTAAGGAGGGTGGGCAGCAAGACCAGGAAGACAGGCAGGTCTCTTACAGTGAGGAGAAAACCATTATTAAGGCCCTGTCTCACAAGAAGTGGCAGCAGCAACACCCAAACTTCTGCAAGGATGACAACTACTACAGTCTGAGCAGGGCTGACCAAGTCGTTCTGTTCAGACTCCGAACTGGACATAACAGAATGCATGCTCACATGCACCAGAAACTTAAAGTTGGACAATCGGACAGATGCCCATGTGGTACTGCCCAAATGACCAGCGAACACCTCCTCCAAGACTGCCCAGACCACGCTGCACTCAGACGAGCTACGTGGCCTGACCCCACATCGTTGAATCAAAAGCTGCACAGGGACCTCAGGGACCTCCGCAGGACTGCAGCATTCGTCAGGGCAGCTGGTGTGACCATCTAGCGATCGACGAAGAAGAAGAAGTTCTTAATGACTTGCCTGGAAACATAAAGGTTAAAAAAATTCCATCCAGAGATGCATTATTTTTTCCCCTTCATCTAGTATTATTCTTTTTCCCCCGACCCCATTTATTAATCAGATTTGATGGTTTACTGCTATCCTTCCAGGTTTTAATAATGCATAGAACAGTTCTTAAACCAACTTTAGTTTCAGAAATGTCCTTAGCTGTTTTCTTTGCTTGATGTAGGACAATAATTTGACCTTTTGAAACAGTGACACATCTTTTCATTGACCATGGGGGATGCCTTCCAACATGTTTGTTTAATGAAAAGCTACTCACTACATGGGCTAGAGTTAAATAACTTTTTGCCAGCTGAAAATTATTATTTGCTGCAGTAATTATTCACTGGAAACTCTTGCCTATTATGCATAGTTAAATCCAGGTGGAGATTTTTCTCTTTTGGCCAAGCAACGTGTCTCATATTGCAAAAAATACTGGTGCCTAAAGCAGATTTAATCAGGTTTAGTGGGAGGCAGAAACAGCAATGAGGAATCCTAATGTATTCTAACTGCAGGGGAGAATATTTGACTGAATTGATCATCTCAAATACATTCAAGAACATCTGAAGTAAACTATCATACTTTGCTATAAATAAGCCATTGCTTTGCTATATGTTTCATTGGTTGATACGCCATTAAACCCCAGTTGAAATATAACTTGCACTGAAAATGGGAAACTTCTGTAGCCCAGAATACTACACCTCCATTTATCGTCAGGAACGTTTTACTCTCTTTTCTCAGTATGCATTGCTGTTATTGGTGTTTTCACTAATAAATGAAACTCATCTGTCTAAGCGTGCCCATCCTGCTGTCATTTTAGCAAAGGTCATTTCTTCCCTCTCGACGTTTGCATAGCTAAAGCTGAACTTGTGTAATGGTGCTATCTGCACAAGCTGTCCAACCATGACACGTAGAGGGTTCACGTTTATTTACTCTGTCTCTCATTCCTTATGTATTACACAGGCACTCCAGCAGCCTGCCAGCCGCTTATTAGTGCATATTAGTATTTTTATTGGTAGCCTATTAGATCTTTGTTAATCTTTAAAAGTATTTATTAACACCTTATTCTGCATGACATTATACAACTCAGATTAGGCTATTCACTGCAACTTTTTTCCAGAACTAACACTTTATTATCTGCTATTGATAGTAAATAAGCATGCTGTTGGATTCACTTTGCTTAATAAGGGTTTATTAAATGATGATAACACAAGAATAGAAAAAAAAAGATTCAAGTACTATTAATCTCCAAATAACTCAAAATTAAGCATTTCTTACTCAAATATGCTCCTTATTCTAAAGTGAGAGCTTCTTCATAATCGTTTTATTATTTTTAGATAATAATTCATGTAACTCCAACTAATTCAGAATTGATGTAATAATTCACATACAGCATCATGCTTATTTAATTATAATTTGGAGGTTATTAAGGAAAAAGTTGTTGTTAATAGTCTAATTCTACTAGAATGTAGTCATTTGGAATAAGTACTTTACAATGACTAATAAAGAGCTCATATGTTATTAACTGGCACCTAATTAATGGTTAATGGTCACCTGAATTAAAATGTTATCAATATTTTTTTTAAGCAGTATTACACAAGAGGCAGTGCGATTATCGATGAATAACTGCGGTGATTCGGTGGTATTTCTGATGGGAGTCACAGTTTATAAAATGACAGCAATGCAGGACAAAATGTTTTTTTCTGTTTGACCATTTATTTTGCTCTGCCAAGAAAAATAGTCCCTTCCGAATGTACATGGTTAACTGTTGCTAAACACCTCAGTGAGCATAGTATAGAAAAGAATAGGCCTATTTCACGCACACTTAACTGAATCACATATTGTCCAGTGCAGTTTATGTAAATACCGGTCACCTGGTGAGTAGGGTCTGTGAATTACAATGACTCGCGCTGATGGCTAGTTGGTATGTTAGTGATTTAGCTTCAGCACATTTCCATGTTAGTTTCTGCACTCTTCAGTCACATGTTCTTGGGATTATCAGATGAAGTGAAGGTTTGCCAGTTGAGACAATAGATCCAACTCTAGCTTGTCTATTTTGTTGTAAACAAATGGGATTACCCCGATGTATACAGGGGCAGGAGGCCTCGGCCACTGAGGTCTTGACCGTCTCTTTTCAAACAGCTCCTCCCTGAGGAAATTAAGGTATCCAACACAGTATTAGAATTATTACATACTGTACGAAGCCACTGATATTAACTATAAAGATTATCAGAACACTGCTGAAGCGGAGTGTTACATATTCAGTGGAGTGTCCAAGTGTGATTACTGTAGTAACTCATGGAACCCCTATTGTCCAATCAGTTGCTCAGTCAGAATTGTTGTTTCATTTTTTTTTTTTTGATAATAAACACTACCCACTATAAAACTAGCAAGGCACATAATGCATACCATTAGGAACCAAAGACAGCACTTCTTATTCATTCATTCATTCATTTATCTTCTTAATAGCTTAATCCTTTTCGGGTCGCAAAGAAAGAGGCGGGTACACCCTGGACAGACTGTCAGTCCATTGCAGAGCCACACTTGTCTGAAGTTACTTATTAAAAGGAGAGGAAGTTCCTCTTTGCAAATACCAAAGGATATCTAGAATCTAGAATAACTATATTATGGCTGTCTCCTTTTGCAGTAGGAAAAATGTCAACAAAATAGCTTCCAGAATTCATGCTAACCTGCAAGTCAAAAGCAGGTTCTCTCGTGGAACACCACCAACTGTGAAGGTGATTATTAGCGGTGTAACATTTAATGCTGAGCTTTGTTTGGTCCTCCCCATAACAGCATTAAATCATTTTTCTTAACAGACAGTTTTAAAAGCCTTTTGATGCTTTTATTTTCTTGGCCTCTGTGGAATTTGTTATAAAACTGTTTACAGGCAGAGGTCCCGTCTGTACTTGTGCTCATATAATAATGGGAGACATTATGCCACAATTAAGACCAGTAATGCAGACTCTGAAGATGTAGAGCTACAGAATGTAAGAGGACATCTGCATTGCATGAAAAGATTTTGTGTCATAAAATACTGTATGAAACTTGTTAACCTTGCTATCAAGCCCATGTTACCTGTCTTGGGTCACAAGTTAGTGAAACTCATCTTTCTCTTAACATTTAAAGCCTGTCTTTTGTATAAGAGTTAGGGTGCAAATTAAAAATGGCTGATTATGTTTTATCTTTCAGGGCCCGTAATTACTTTCCCCCCTTCTCTTCGTTCATCTGCATACTTTCTGATAGGAGAGAATAAGAGCTGGAATTGATAATTTTGGAGTGGGATTTAAAGAGCCCACTAGTGAAGAGAAAAGCTGGGGAAGAGGAGCAAGTGACTACAGGAGGAGTACGAGGAGAGGAAGAGTATGGGCTGCTCTTCTGTGTGGATCATTCTGCTGTCCCTTTCACTCTTTCATCACAATGTTACAGCACAAGTTGAAGGTAAGTCTATGCAAAGAATTTATTAATTCACCTCTGATGTTCACTCCTTTGTGTTCTTGTTCTAGCACCCACTCCATTGCTTGGCTTCCACTACCTTTGAAACCTTTTTTTTCTAAAGTCAGCCTCAGGAATTGGCTTAAAAACCACTCATATGACTGTCAGCTTCAGATGTATGAATAGAATAACTTGGGAGTTCAAAATAAGGGCAGCTACTCCATGAAGACAGTCAGTTCAAGTGCTCCATCATTAAACCTCCACACCTGGATCGGTACAATGGGGCAGACAGTAACTCATCTCCACTTTCCTCCAGACTGTCTAGTCACAGGATTTAAACATCTGCTAGCCTCCTGTACAGTATAGCGTTCTGTCTGCTGGCCTGTCAGAACCCCCCCCCCCCTTCCCCCAGATACAAAAATGTATCCTCAGGTGCAATCGGATGTCACTAAAAGTGGAGATGTGGTTGGCAGAAAGCAATTGGTAAAGTTGTTGGGCAGAATTATTGAAGGATTTAAACAGAACACTCTGTGGATCACCACCTTATTGTGGTGGAGGGGTTTGTATGCTCTCATGACCCCAGGAGTTATGTTGTCGGGGGCAGCTTGCCCCTGGTAAGGTCTCCCATGGCAAACAGGTCCTGGGCAAAGGGCTAGACTAAGAGCAGTCCAGTGGACCCTCATGAAAAAGTTACAACAACGACCCAGTGTACCCAAAGGAGCCATGTGGGTCTGCCTTCCAGTGGGCTCACCACCTGCAGGAGGATGGGGATCATGGTTCTGTCAGGGCCGGGCAGCAGTCTGTCTTCTCTGCTTGGACTGGTTCCCCAGTCAAGGGCCACCGGATGGGCAGTGGAGGATGGATGAATGGATGGATGTGTAGAAGAATAATATTTTAGAAGCTGCTTTTTATTTGTAGGTAAATGTCGTTGTCTATGACTTTGGATTTTTATTACATTCAGAACACAAAGGTTAAAGACTTCCAAAATTTTTCATCCTCTTGTATGTAAGAACTTGACAGCCCACATCCTTACTGTGAGAAACAGTCTGTGCTACTTCTTCCTTCACTGATTTAATAACAGCTGAAAAACCCAAAACAAATTCAGCACCAAAAAAATGTGCAAAATTTTTTTCATTCTTTTTCCCACTATAAGAACATTGAAAGAATTTTGAAAGTCCAGTAACTCTGCAAGACCAAACAAGGCAAATACTGTTGCAACCTGACTCTCTCTGCACCGGAGAAGAAATGCTTTGATTTGTGTTTCACATGAATAGGAAGTGGAGAAATGGCAGATCCAGTGGACACATGCCATAATGCTTTGTTCCAGGAACAATGTCTGAACAGTGAAGACAGAATGATGTCACTTCCATGTCAAACTGCATTCCAAATTACATTGCTTTGGGTTTGTGTTGTTAAGAACTAGCATAAAATAGAATTTTGCTGGAATGTGGATAAAGCAAAAGTGACATTTTTGTGACCTTCTTATCCGGAGGTCTGATGTCCCTGGAACATGAGAAAAGAATGAACTGTAAGTCATTAGAATTACTAATTATGGCTATAGTTTATGGTTTAGCCACGATCAAGTTTCTTTTTTCTTTCTTTTCATCTCTTCATGCTTAAAGTGAATCAAAATCATAGCTCTGAAAAACTAAGATAAACTTTAGCTTTGGAGCATCATTTTACTCCTGTTCTCAGTTGTTGACAGAGTTTGAAATGAAAACTGTGCTTAGGGCTATCTAAAAGTAAAATTGTGGCACAATGACAGCAAAGAACCCTTAAGCATTTCCTGAATATTACAGTACAGCTTGTCTGAGTTTCTCATTTCCAAAAATCTTTTGAACCGCAATGCAGTATGTTATTTTTATTGCACTTTCATTGACATGGTCTTCTTTGATCATTTACATCTTCCTTCTTGATCTGAGCAGATTGGAGTGCCGCATCAATAATTCTAAGAATGTTCCTTTCTTGGCAGAATTTTCTGCAGCATATGCTGAAGTCACTGAGCTACATCTAATGTGTAAATCAATGGTGGTCCAACACAAAGGTGTATGCAACCTTTGAGATATCAGCATAGATAACCTTCAAGGGAACCATTCCTAATCCCTCAGCATGTGTTGTGTCCTTATCCTAGGCATGTTGATTTTGCCTGCCAGCCCAGACAGACGAAGTTCTGGATAATTGATCTTGTTTTCTCCCCAGTCTGTGTTGTTCTGACAGACACCAATCTCCAGCTGCTTCCTTGCACAGTCTCCATCGTGTTCTTGTGCTTTTACCCAAATCTGTGGAGTTAAAATGATTCCCAATAAAACGTAAAGGCTGGGTGTGTCTTGTTTGGTAGCTGGCTGCCTGTTTGACTCTGAACTCAGGATGTGAAGGAAGTCGTACCTGTGGTTTCAGCCTATCAATGATAGGTCTAATATTGCTGAAAGTGATACTGCCACATCCAAAAATAATAGCTTGGTACTTAACGAGGCCTGCAAAATTGTGTTCCCACTAATATTTTGTTTCCTCTGTGTGTAAGCAGAGATGTATAGGTGTGTGAGGGAGAACATAATGTTTAGTTGCCATGGGCTGAAGACATATGTCACCCCCAGTGGATTCTGGGATTGCAGCCAAAGGAAGAAGCAGGGCGAGATAATAGAGGAGAGCAAAGAAGCCTTGGTAATGAAATAGAGGGCAGCAGAGAATCACTTATCACTTACCGAACAATCAGGGGTGCCTATCTCTTATTCACTAGTCTAATCAATGCTGTTGTCACTTTGGTTTATTGCATATGTAATGCTAGAATATTGACTTGATGTGCGTGTGGGTGTTTGCAGACGCAGCAGATTGTGTGTGTGCAGTAGTGCGATCATGTATTCAGTGCACCAGTGCTATGGCTGGCTATTTCTCTTCACATTAAAAAGCAGCTAAATCCCTTCAAACCCAGAAGATTCTCATGTTAAATGCGTTTGTTTACTTGGGCAAGGGTACTGACCCTGATTTTGGGTGTGTTTACCTTATTATTCTAAGCGTTTCTCCTCGCTGTACTAAAGTTTTATTGCTGGAGTGCTCAGAATATTGATAGTCTCTTTGGCTCACTTGTGTCTCATTAAAAATTCATGGGGATTTGTGCAGTGCTCTGACTGCATGACTGAAGAGAAGAAGCAAGAACCTCAAAATGACAGAGCAAGACTGCTATCTGGTGGACAGTGTAGGAATTAAACCGTTTCGAAGCTGCAGTAAAGATTAAATCACCATTTCATAGCCAGAGGTACTTGTATTCATTGGGTTTCCTTTTTTGTTTTCAAAGAATATTTGGAATCAACAGCCTAACTTTTTAGAAATAAGTATCAGAAAGCATAGATTGATGAAAGAATATCGAAAGAACTCATAAAAAAAATAACTTTATAAAAGCTTAAACAGCCAAATAGGTAATGGTCAATTTGAAAATTATCTGTAAATAATAACCTCCAAGTTTGGGCAAAAGTTAATGAATGAAGCATCAGGGGTCTGTCGCTGAATGACATTATATAGATGCAGACTTTACCAGTAAATTTTAGGCTGCTGAATTGTATGAAAATAGTATTTTATTTGCACAACTACATATGTATCTAGAAAAGCAATTAGAAAGCGCATACCTCCACCAATCACCAATCGCCAGTCCACTGCAGGGCCAAAAATTGGGCCCTGCCAGAAATTGGGTTTCCAATTTCTGCCATATGCTTCAGAATAGCAGTGAAATATGCTTTTCCAAAATGCACTAAGCTTAATACAGGCCCAGAATACGTGAGTTAGGTTACTGATTGCTGTCATGCATTTGTTCCAAACTGGTGAGGTATTTGAAAAGAAGCTGTGTAGCTTTTCTTTAGAGTAATACAGTCTGTGTACAGACTTAAACTGTATGAGATTACGCCTGGCATTAACTGAACAGTCATGTGTACTCAGTAAACTTTCTGCCCACATCTCATTTAATTCAACATTCAGTTGGTCTTTCCAAACCTGCTTAATCATCAAGGTGTTTATCGAGTCCACGTTTAATATGGTTTTGATAAAAGTAGGAAACAGCCTTGTTATCTGGACTAAATTCATTTATTGCATCAAGAGTGGCATTTTTAGTCAATATTTCAAAATTTGGAACATTTTTCCTTACATAATCTCAAATCTGTAAATATCTGAAAAATTCTCATGTAGGGATACTGAATGTAGCTTGTAACTGTGCAAATGTTGCAAAGTTACCTTGGATATAAAGATCCCCTAGATTACACAAACCCTTTTGTTTCCACCTCAGAAAAGTTATGTCATTTTGCTCTGGTTCAAAAGAGTGATCTTCACAAATGGGGGTGTCCAAATAGGTTTCTGGAGCTTTGATATGTTTTTAAGCTGTTTCCAAATTCGTAAGGTGTTGCAGATTATGAAACTCTTACTGATATGGAGTTTGTTAACTGGACAGGGACTGTTGATAAGCGCCAGCAGTGATGTTTTCTCACATAGTAATCGTTCTATACATAACCATGCTGGGCAGGAGTCTGTGGTAGAAGGACGGCCCTTCTTCCACCATGAAATGACAGACAAATGAGCAGCCCAATAGTATAATCTAATGTTTGGTAGTGAGAAACCACCCTCTGCTTTAGGTTTTATTAGATGATTCTTTGTGATCCTAGCTGTTTTATAGCCCCAAATAAAGGGTGTAATTATTCTATCTAATTATTTAAAATAGGACTGAGCAATGAAACATGGAACTAATTGAAAAAGATGAGAAAAACAAGGCAGGGCTACCATTTTAATTGCATTAATCTTCCCCATCAAAGAGAGGGGAAGAGTTTTCCAAAAATCAATATTGTGCTTAAGTTGCATAATTTTATTTTGCCAGTTCAAGCATAAAATGTCTTCAAAATTTTTTGTTACAGTTACACCCAAGTATGAAATGTTAGTTTTGGTCTTGAAGGGAGTGGACTGCAGATATGACATGTTAACCACTCTGGAGGCAGGCATCAACTCACTTTTATCCCAGTTTATTGAAAATCCAGAAAAGCTACCAAAATTGTTGATTAATGCCAGCAGTGGCAGCAATGATGATTGAGGCCTGGAAATATATAAAAGAATGTCATCAGCATCTAAGAGAAAGATGGTGTTTATCCTCAAACACGTCAGTGGGGATAATTGCAGAATTCTGCCTGATACTGGAAGTTAAAGGTTCTGTAACTACAGCGAATTAAAAACGGAGATAGAGGGCATCCTTGACGTGTGCCTCGATAAATTTGGAAAGGGGTGGAAATGGGTGCACTGTGTGTCTATATATATATATTTATAGTAATATGGACATATGTTTAGTAGATGTTGTTTTTTCTTGCCTTCTGATTATTGCTCTGAGTGTTGCTATCCCTGTGCTGTTGCAATCCTGGAATTTCCCCATTGTGGGACTAATAAAGGCTTATCTTATCTTATCTTATGTTCTGATTAGTGATAATTGAGGCAGTAGGGGCAGCATAAATTATCTCAATCCATTTTAGAAAGGTGGGTCCAAATCCAAATTTCTTTAAAGCCAGCATCAGTGATCTGTGTGGAGTTTGCATGTTCTCCCCGTGTCTGCGTGGGTTTACTCCGGGAGTTCTCCAGTTTCCTCCCACAGGCCAAATACATACATGCAGGTTAGGTTAATTGGAGACTCTAAAGTGGCCCTAGGTGTGAATGTGTGTGTGAATGGTAAAGGGATAGCGCCATACCGTGGCTGCTTCATCCATCCAGGTGGATGCCCTCAATTTCCCCTCTGGGGATCAATAAAGTATACAAAATCAAATCAAAAAATCATGGAGGGCCATTCCACTTGGTCAAAAGCACGTTGTGCATCCAGTGAAATAACAACAGCCTCTTATGTACATTTTGTGTACAAGATGTTACAGAGCCGGCGTAAATTATCATACATAAGTCTACCTGGCATGAATCCAGTTTGGTCTGCATGAATTATGGTGCATATGTATTTCTTCAATCTGTCGGCAAGAATCTTCCCCAGGATTTTGGTTTCTATCAGTAACAGGGAGATGGGGCGATATGAAGAAACCTCCTAAGGGTCGCGGGCAGGTTTAGGGATCAAAGAAATGTTAGCTTTATATAATGTATGTGGAAGCACAGAGGTCGATTTGGAGTGGTTAAACATACGCAGTAGTAAAGGTAACAACTCTGCGCTAAAGGTTTTGAAAAAGTCCATGTTGTAACCATCTGGGCCTCCGGCTTTGTTGTTTGGGGAGGAAGTTATAACTTTTTGGATCTTGTCCTCAATTGTGTCAGGATCAAGTGGTCTGGTTGAGTCTTTGGACAATTTGGGTAGCTTTAAATTCCTAAAAAAAAATGCATCCGTGGCTTCAAAATTTGGCTCTCCCTGTGACTGATGAACACAAGCATAAAAATCTGCAAAACTCCTATTAATTTTTTCTGGGTCAGTTATTAAGTTACCATCATTTGATTTGATGCGATGTATGGCCCTCAAGGCTTGCGTTTATTTCAGTTGACGTGCTAGTAGTCTGTGTGGTCTATCTCCGAATTCAAAATGTCTCTGCTTGACTTGTGTCAGCAATTTAGAAACCTTTTTAGACATTACTGAATTATATTCATAGCGTAAAGCCGTTATCTTATTCAGCACTTTCTGGTCGCCTTGAGTTCTGTATGAAGCCTCCAGTTTTGTTAGTTCATGGTTAATTTCAGTTAATCTTTGGTTAGATTTCTTTTTTCCTGCTGTCTCATAGGATATTATACGGCCCCTGAGAACTACTTTCATAGTCTCCCATAAAGTGGAGTCATTGACATCACCTTTGTTGTTAGTTTTATGAACTAAATCTATTTTGTCTGAAAGGAATGAATGAAATGTCTGATCTTTTAGCAAAGTGCTATTAAAGTGCCAACTTTAATCTCCTTTTTTGTGATTGAATTTTAGACTAAGTGATACCGCCGCATGGTCTGAAATTAGTATGTTGTGGCAAGAGCAATCATTTACTAAGGTTATTAATTTGGAGTCCAATAAAAAATACTCAATTCTGGAATAAGATTTGTGAACCAAGGAGACAAAGGAGTAATCCCTGCCTCTAGGATTTTAAAAGTCTCCAGATATCTGTTAGATTGTAGGCTTGCATGAGATTGTTAAGATATGGCTGCTTTTCCAGATGTTCACTAAGGGATGCTGCCTGTCTAGGACCGGGTCCAGGACACAGTTAAAGTGACCTCCAATGATTATATTAGAGTCAGAGATGTCAGGTATGGTGTTAAAAAGGTTTTGGAAGAAAAAACTGTCATCAAAATTGGGCCCATAAATATTTACCAGTCCCGAAAAGGATTAAGCGGAAGAAGATGGATGGATGGATGGATGGTGCAGAATTTAATGTCCCAGTGACTATTAAGTACCTGCCCCTCTAGTCACAGATTGTTTTGGAGTGAATGAAATTCACATTTTTCTTCATCAATATTGCAACCCCTCTAGTTTTTGTACTAAAGTTAGACTGATAAATTTGTGATGCCCATAGGGAGCGGAGTATTTTCGTTGCTGTTTTTTAATGAGTTTCCTGCAGAAAACAGATATCTGCTTTGAGTGCACTACAGTGCATCCGGAAAGTATTCACAGTGCTTCACTTTTTCCACATTTTGTTATGTTACAGCCTCATTCCAAAAGGGATTAAATTCATTTTTTCCCTCAAAATTCTACACACAATACCCCATAATGACAATGTGAAAAACATTTTTTGAATTTTTTGCAAATTTATTAAAAATAAAAAAATCTAAGAAATCACATGTACATAAGTATTCACAGCCTTTACCATGAAGCTCAAAATTGAGCTCAGGTGCATCCTCTTTTCACTGATCATCCTTGAGATGTTTCTACAGCTTAATTGGAGTCCACCTGTGGTAAATTCAGTTGATTGGACATGATTTGGAAAGGCACACACCTGTCTATATAAGGTCCCACAGTTGACAGAACATGTCAGAGCACAAACCAAGCATGAAGTTAAAGGAATTGTCTGTAGACCTCCGAGACAGGATTGTCTCGAGGCACAAATCTGGGGAAGGGTACAGAAAAATGTCTGCTGCTTTGAAGGTCCCAATGAGCACAGTGGCCTCCATCATCCGTAAATGGAAGAAGTTCAGAACCCCCAGAACTCTTCCTAGAGCTGGCCGGCCATCTAAACTAAGCGATCGGGGAAGAAGGGCCTTAGTCAGGGAGGTGACCAAGAGCCTGATGGTCACTCTGTCAGAGCTCCAGCGTTGCTCTGTGAAGAGAGAACCTTCCAGAAGGACAACCATCTCTGCAGAAATCCACCAATCAGGCCTGTATGGTAGAGTGGCCAGACGGAAGCCACTCCTTAGTAAAAGGCACATGGCAGCCCGCCTGGAGTTTGTCAAAAGGCACCTTGAAGGACCCTCAGACTATGAGAAACAAAATTCTCTGGTCTGATGAGACAAAGATTGAACTCTCTGGCGTGAATGCCAGATGTCATGTTTGGAGGAAACCAGGCACTGCTCATAACCATCCCAATGGTGGTGGCAGCATCATGCTGTGGGGATGTTTTTCAGCGGCAGAAACAGTGAGACTAGTCAGGATAGAGGGAAAGATGAATGCAACAATGTACAGAGACATGCTGGATGAAAACCTGCTCCAGAGCGCTCTTGACCTCAGACTGGGGCAACGGTTCATCTTACAGCAGGACAACGACCCTAAGCACACAGCCAAGATATCAAAGGAGTGGCTTCAGGACAACTCTGTGAATGTCCTTGAGTGGCCCAGCCAGAGCCCAGACTTGAATCCAATTGAACATCTCTGGAGAGATCTGAAAATGGCTGTGCACCGACGCTTCCCATCCAACCTGATGGAGCTTGAGAGGTGCTGCAAAGAGGAATGGGCGACACTGCCCAAAGATACGTGTGCCAAGCTTGTGGCATCATATTCAAAAAAACTTGAGGCTGTAATTGCTGCCAAAGGTGCATCAACAAAATATTGAGCAAAGGCTGTGAATACTTATGTGCATGTGATTTCCTAGTTTTTTATTTTTAATAAATTTGCAAAAATCTCAAAAAAACTTTTTTCACATTGTTATTATGGGGTATTGTGTGTAGAATTTTGAGGAAAAAAATGAATTTAATCCCTTTTGGAATAAGGCTGTAACATAACAAAATGTGGAAAAAGTGAAGCGCTGTGAATACTTTCCAGATGCACTGTAGGTGTGCGTATACTTTTCCCCTTTTTAATGGACTGTTTATACCTCAAACATTCCAGCTTATTAGTTTGATCTGAGCATTGCTGTGCGCTTGTGGGTCAGCCTGCGTAGTATGTGCCATAACATTAGTAATTTAGTCCAAAGATATCACATTACAACAGGCAGGAATGTTGCTGTCAAGTTTCATGTTTAAAGTAAATCCACACTCTTCCTGTCTCTAATAAAGTGTCACAGGTTCTCC
This sequence comes from Pholidichthys leucotaenia, assembly GCA_020510985.1. NCBI lineage: Eukaryota > Metazoa > Chordata > Actinopteri > Cichliformes > Pholidichthyidae > Pholidichthys > Pholidichthys leucotaenia. The sequence continues at coordinate 126,833,112 of CM035845.1, forward strand.
CCTCTCCACATATGTCCCTGACACCAAAGGCTACCTGCAACAATTAAAAATTCACCTGTAGTTTTTCAATATGCAGAATTATAATTAAAGCCTATTTATTTTGAAACTTTTACAAGTGATCCGTCCTGATTTAGCGACTCTTCCCTCAGCATGCAGGACAGTGGTGCAGGCAGACATCGTGTTTCTGGTGGATGAGTCCTGGAGTGTGGGTCATGCAAGCTTTTCCAGAGTCAAAGACTTCATCTCAGCCATCATCACTGCCTTTCAGCAGAATGCAGTGGGAATGGAGGGAGTCCGCTTTGGAGTCACAGTCTTTGGGGATGTTCCAAGGTAGAATTTAAGAACAAAACTGGAGCGGTTAATGAAAAGGGAATACACCACAGAACTAAAATAGTATCATGAGATTTAATTTAATTTAACTTATTTATCCTTTATCACATTTGTCTGTTACAATCAAAAAGAAAAGTGGCGTGTTTAAATAAACAATGCCACTTTTGTACGTGCAGAGTAATGTATTTCAGATATAATATCAGATATAATATTCAAGTTTTCAAAATCATGTGATCTTTGAGAACAAATCTCTTTTTTTGTGATATTCCTGCCTTTCATCCTCGGTACATTTTCCAGATTTTGCTTTTCTTTTTCACCTGAACAGAATGCGGATTGCTTTGACTGACTACAGTTCACATGCAGATCTGCTCAGAGCTGTCAGAGACCTCCCATATGAGGGCGGCTCCAGGAGGATTGGCAGTGCCCTCCAGTTTCTGGTTGACTCTGTCTTCAGCCCCGTCATTAGTCGGGATTTTGCCCCAAAGGTGAGTCATGCGTGGTCATGTGGCAACCCATCCAGGGTAACTGTCTCTGCAGAGTTTAAACCTCATTAATTTCAATGGTACATGGATTCACAGATCCACAAATAGCACAGAAATGTCTGATTTGAGATTCACCCTTGCTGCAATTAGACGCATATGTTGTGCATTCAGGCCCTTTGTCAAAGGAAATGAGTTGTCATGGGCCTGCATGTCTACTCCACAGGATATTCCGGGGGAAAAACAAGTGAAATGGTGTACCATTATTACACTGCTGGGATTCTGATTAAACTGTCTTGCATATGCTTGGAATATAAATTGACTGTTTGAAAGTGGCAAACCATTTTTTTGTTTTTTGTAGCTTTGGGATATAAGTTTGTAGCACAGCTTTAGCATGGTCGAGCAAATGAATGTCTATTTATAAGCACAAGAGGTTGATAGCCTTAAACGTATGAAACCGGTGGCAGAGATTACTTGTTAAATGAGAACTGATGTTTCTTTTAACTCTACTCCAGCTGCTGTTGTCAGCATCTTAGGAAATCTCAGAAGTGTGCTGTCAATACTTGCCTCCCTTCCAACAGTTCTCCTTCGACAGCTGCATTTCTCCAACTAACACTGTATTGGAGTCTCAGTAGAACGCAGCTGGTTAGCATTCCAATCATCTCTCTATCTCTGAGTTTGAATGATCTAGCAGCAGCACCCCAGATGTTTTAAGGCACAGAATTGAAGATTAGGCTGACGAATTGTACAGATTTTGCACAGGATCTGCTACTTTATCACGTTGATGCTTTCTAGGCTCCTTCTTCATTGACTGGGAGGTGAACTTCAAATGAACTGAGGAGAATCTCTTTAATCTGCAAATTACTTGTCTCAGTTGTGAATTAGCATGCTCGAATTCCACTTTGTGTTTGGGGTTTGATTTATTTGATTATGTGTTCTATCATGAGCTAAACTTGTCAAACATCTCTGAGGTTTCAGGAGAATAATACACTTTGCATCAATGCTCTTTTAACCCCCCAAAATGTTGTTTGGAGGGTGGATTTAAGCCTCCAGTGATGCAAACAATAGGGAAATTACATTTATCTATAGACAAGGTGAGCCTGTGCTGCTAAAAATAAAATACATCAAAATACACACATTTTAAATGAATGGTGCCACCTGTGATACAATCTTTGTGCATTATAATTTCTTTTTCAATGTAAAAATTTTGTGTTTCAACCCACAGATTGCTGTTTTAATCACAAATGGACGATCAGACGACCAGGTCAGGGCTGCAGCCAGAGCAGTAGCTGACAATGGAATTACTGTCTTCGCAGTAGGTGAGTGTGGAAGTTGGCATTTTGAATTCCTTTAACATCCCCACTGCAGCAGCCCCTCAGATTTCATCCAAGCCCAGCTGGCTTATCTGCAGTGTTTCCAGATGGAAATGTGTGTCCTGTACATTTGAATTCATTGGATTCACTGTGTATATTTTCTTGTTATGCCTGAGTGTCTGTGTGTGCTCATGCAGTCGCTCCTACAGTATGCTGTATGTAAAGATGCACTTCTGGATACTAGTGCATCAGTGTCCTTCCTACTCATGAATACACTCAACTTTTTACATGCACAGCCACTGTCTCGCCCTTTTTCTCCTACTCACAAGAAACGGTCCCCAAGCTGCAGACTTACTCCTCTCAGCCAGCAGCGTTGCAATAATTACTGCTCATTAGCCAATGGTGTGCTAATCGCAGTCATTTTTCATTAGGCGATTCAGTAACACCCCCCGTCCCCCCCCATCTGCACCCCTGACTTCAAGTCCAGCTCCGATCGTTAATCACTAGAAAAGCTCCACAGGCGTCTTGACCACTAGTAGAAAATCTGTAGTCAGTTGTAGCACAGGTGCCACAAATGCGCACACATTTCAAACATTGTTTCACAAATGTGTGAAACAATTTGGTATTCACCAATTTCCATTTCATAGTAATCTAGTGAGAGTTCATAGAACCTACACAGTGTTGTTTATGCTAAATGACCAGTAGAAGTGAAAGATTCCAGTGTGCCCCATGGTGAGGTTGATATATTAAGTAACAAAAAGATTAAGGGCACATTAGGATTAGTATGCATCATATCATGCCTATTTACACACATCTGGGTCAAGCCCAGTAAAGGTCCATCCATCCATCCATCTTCTACCGCTTTTCCGGAGGTCCGGGTCGCGGAGGCAGCAGTTCAAGCAGAGAAGCCCAGACTTCCCTCTCCCCAGCCACCTGCTCCAGCTCTTCAGAGGGGATACCAAGGTGAAATATGTAAATTTTTTCTCTTGATTGCAAAAGAGGACTGTGCTACTCAAGCAGTAGGTAATGGCAAACCTGACCTGTGGACGATGTAGTTTGTCACGTACATTATACAGTATGTTTTTCTGTATGTTACTTGTCTTTTGACAGGTTGTTTTCCACAATGTCAGTTATTTTCTGTCACTCCATCTGGTTATGTGGTTATGGTTTTGAGATTCTTTCTGTCAAAAAACAGACCAGTGGACATGTACCATGACCGTCAAATCAAAGGACGTTGCTGATGCTATCATGCGCTGCTAGCTCGCTCCCATGTAACAAACTCAGATTTGACTGGTTAAATCAGATTTAGCTTTGATCAGATATATTTACATTTATTTATTTTACATTCTCGATTCTGATGGCCTCAAAGCAGATTTCTTTGGCCCCAGCAACACACGGTAGCTGAAATATGATTGGATAGAAACTCTAACATTCACATGCACTACTGGAAGCAGTGCAACCAAGAGAAAAGCTACGGAATTAAGAGACTGAACTATTGAGAATGATTTAGTACATCCTCATGGGACAAATATAAGAATGCAGGGTGTAAATGAAGGTCAGTGATTCTGATCAGCAGAGAGGGCCTTGCTGGTGCAGGTTTAGTGTGGCCAACGATTGACCGGAGGATCAGTGGTTTGAGTCCCACTCTGTCTGCAGTCTGCATGTCCAAGTGTCCTTGAGCAAGACATTGAACCTCCACTTGCTCCTGGTGGGTCAGGCCAGTGCCTGTGCATGGCAGCTCCACCGCCATCAGTGTGTGAATGTGTGTGTGAATGGGGGGATGGCAAGGTTTGTAAAGTGCTTTGGTCATCCAGAGATGAGTAAAAAGCGCTATATAAGTGAGCATCATTTACTTTTTTAAAAATTTTGTTGTCTCTTATCTTGTGATCAGGTGTGAGGGGAGCCGATGAGTCAGAGTTGAGTGGGATTGCATCAGAGCCACACGATGAGCATCTATTGTTTGGTGCTGATTTTCTGCTCTTGGACTCCATCCTACCAAAACTGTCCCGCAGAGTGTGTTTCACCGCCTCTGAACCACCACGCCCTGTGAAAACTTTCCAGCCGAGTGAGTTCCTCATAATAAGCTGAGAAAGTTGCCTTCTCGCTGACAGCAGTTTGCATTTTTATGGTGATAAATTACATGTCATCCAAGTGCTTGAAAGGAGTAATAAAAATGAATAATATCTTTTATTTCACTGTATCCTGCAGCTTCCACCGTAGCATAATTTATCCTTGAGACCAGACTGTCATTTCTGTCTCACCATTCTTCTTCTTGTATGTGTTTAAAAATCGTAGGTGAGGAGCGTGTGGTGGGTCCAAGAGACCTGCAGGTGAGTGAACTGGCTCACAGTTCCCTTAGACTGTCATGGACCCAGGCCACAGGGGATGTCACTGGATATCGCCTCCTGGTCACCCCTGTCAGCTCTAAGGGAGACCCACTCCCACAGCAGCAGAGGCAGGTGAGAGATGGATCATTTACAGTGAAATGAATGTTAGATATACTGCTTACTTCCTCTGGTAGCCTACTAATTTCACTGTAACTGCTCTCTAATCATTATTTATTTGCTCAAACTATCATGGTGGTGTTTCCTCAGTTTAATACTCCTAACAGCAGGTCATCAATACCATTACTCAGCTCTCCTGCAGCCTCAGAAGAGGTGTGCATCTCTATTCATGCACCATTTAAGTATTTGATTAATGGAATCAGAAGTAATTGAGATGCTTACAATGTGTGTGTCTATGTCTTTATGAATAGATTTTGTAATATGCAATGACACACCTAAAAAATACATTCACCAGCCTCTTTATTACCTTGCTAGTACCAAGTTGCTCCTCATTTTGCCTTCAAGACTGCTTTAATTCTTCACAGGATAGATTCACCATGTGGGGTGGAACATTCCTCAGAGATATGTGTCATGTGGTGATCCTCGCGGATCACCAAGAGACGCCACAGAGTTCACCAGAGAGTTTGGCAAAATGTTATTTATTTCCAGACGTGACAAAACACAACTATGAACCCCTTAGGGCAAATACACACAAGACCTAGACTTGGGCTCGTAGGGCTAACCCAGCCGCTACGAGCTAACTGTGACAAGACTATGATACACGAACCTGACATGAAGGTCTTACAGCACTCCCAAACATGGCGAGGCGTAGACCCAGACTTGAACAGCAAAACGAGACGAGACGTTGACAGAATGTTGACCAATACTCCTGCGTCTTACCGTCGTCAGTGCCGGGCTTAAGAGGGCGAAGCACTAACGACGGTAATGACAATCAGCTGACCGGCCGTTGACAGGCGGAAGCCCCACCGAGCACCTTCACAATAAGAACCCGGTGAGGCCAGAATACAGCCCGCAGCTGTCAAAGCCGGCAGCGAGAATAACTTAGCCCGAGCGCGATCAGAACCGGCGCTCGGGTCATAACAGTACCCTCCCTCCACGGGCGGACTCCGAACGCCCCAAGGAACCACCCTGCCCCCCCCCCCCCCAGGGTGGGAGGTTGGGGGACAGGTGCGGAGGGAGAGAAACCAACCCATGAACAAAAAAAACCATACAAGACAATGACAAGACAAAAAAAACCATACAAGACAATGACAGGACAAACAAGAAAAAATGTACAAAGGAAAACAAAAACCAGAACTACAGGCTCAGATGATACATATAGATACAGATAGATACAAGAACACATTACCTGCTCATACCAGACTTAACCTGAAACAAAAAAACAGAGCATTACCCGCTCATACCAGACTATGAAACAAAAACAGAGCATTACCCGCTCATACCAGACTATGAAACAAAAACAGAGCATTACTCGCTCTACCCAGACTATACATAAGCCAGCATGGCTACTGCAAACACACATGAAGCAATCTAAAATTGCTTAACATAACTTTACTATGGCTAGACTGTGGCTTTCAAAAACACAAGAGACACTCTAAAATTGCTTTGACATAACATGACTATGACTTGACTGTGGCTTTCAAAAACACAAGAGACAATCAAAAATTGCTTTGACATAACATGACTATGACTTGACTGTGGCTTTCAAAACAAAGGCATGAGCACTAGATACAACATAACCAGGACGAGGAAGAAAAAAAAAAAGCACAAATACAGAGACACACCCAGGGACCACTACCACCCCCCGACAGTTTATGTCGACCTGATGGTCAACGGAGGCGGACCAGGCGGTTCACTAGAGTCCAAAGTCCCGCACGTCCGCTTCTCCGGTGGTCGAACTAGGTAGCCCCATGGCACACATAACAGGTCGGGTGGCCGAACCGAGGAGCCGAACCGGCGAAACAGTCCCTCCGGCGGCCGACCCGTGTCCCTCAGCCACCAGTCCAGGGCATCAACAACCCGCAGCGGCCTCCCTGACGAGAACAAAACTCGGGAGAACCGGGGCGAGCGAACAGGGACCCCCATGGCCCCCGGCGATGATGAAAAGGGGCGGTGATTCTGAGGGAATCGGTGAGCAGGACGAGCCAAGAATCCGCTTCTCGAAGAAGGGTCTGCAGCTCCTCCTCCGCCAATGGACCACGCTCACGCTGCATCACCGCTGGACCCAGATTGGGTCCCAGCTGCACCCACGTTGGGCCCCGATTGGGCCAGAACCGCACCCGCGGTGTACCCCGATTGGGTTTCTGACGAACCCACATCGGACCCCGATTGGGCCGAAACCGCCCCTGCGGTGGGACCCAATTGGGTCTTCGGTGCAGCTCCGCTGACGAACTCCACCCCCGAACCTGGGACCTCCACCTTGGTAACTCCGACTCGTTCCCCGCCGGCGACACTAAAACAAAGCTCGGGGACAGGAAAACCGGGATCAGTATCACCGGTAGCAACGGAACCCAGCGAGACGAGCTCGGGCGCAGCAGACGGCTGCTCCTCACTTGTCTCCCCGAGAGGCAGGCAAAAATGCTCAACAAAAGAGGACCGAGACATAAGAGGGAGCACTTGCCTGCACTCAGGTTCCGTTGCCACCCAGGACTCTGACGATCTGGGTTCAGGGCGACTCTCGTCAGCTGACTCGGACTCAGCTGTGTCGGGCTCCGCAGCTGGCACAATGTCATCAGCAGCCTCAGGTTCCTCCCACGCTGTCGTCCTCGCCGACAACCCGTATGGCGTGGAGGCAGGGAACCCTTGACCCACTGGCTCGGACCGCTCCGGCGAGGAGACCCGGGGACGCTTCTTCGTCGGCTCAGGCTCCGGGCCGCAGTCTGCTCCTCTCCTCCGTCCAAAACGTGACTGCAGGGCCGGATGCAGGCTATCCAGCACTGCAGGGGCCCTCTTCGTCCGGTGACGCTGGCCTGGCGTCGTGGACCGCTCCACGGGGGAGAACACAGAGGCAGTAGGTTTAATAATTTTATCCACAGCAGGTGAGGGAGCTCGGGGGGCTGCGAACCCCGAACTCCGCCACCAGGAGTCAGACAAGGCAGATCATTATTAAGATGTGACAAACAAACGATCACTTGCCTTCCTCCGGGGGCAGAGATGGTTCCTGCTGTGGGGGACGTCGTTCCTCCTTCTCCCCGCTGGATGGCGACAGAGGGCCCCCTAGGAAAACGAGGTGGGGCCGCTCTCGAAGATTCGCTGACGGGATATGCCGGCAGCGAGTCCAGCCGGGGATTCCGCTGAGGGTTGCCCGTGCCGTTACGCCGACGTCCTCGTCGGCCCCCAGACGGCGCGTACTCCTGGACCTGCTCCGGGACAGGAACAGGACACCAATGCGGGGAGCTAGGATGCCTCCTCCTCTGCTTCCCGCTCTCTTCCTCCTCCAGCCCACGAAGAACCTCGCGCTGAGCGGCGAGTTCCTCCCACCTCGATATCACCTCCGGATGATCGTCGTAGTCGAGGGGAAGGCTGTCCAGGTACTCCTCAGCGACGCCCAGATGCCAACGCATGTAGCTGGAGGTGTCGTCAAATGTAGCGGCGAGGAGCGCCCCATCGGCGTATTCCAGAGCGCTCGCTAGCTCCTTGTCCAGGCGCCGACCGCGGCCCCTGGATGACGGCATTCTCCCAGATGTTGACACCCGAACAAGAAGAAACAGTCCAGATATGGCACAAACTCCCGGTGAAACGGCGTCTCAATGCGGCGCCTCCGTTTAGGCGACCTGGCAGGAGTATACTGTCATGTGGTGATCCTCGCGGATCACCAAGAGATGCCACAGAGTTCACCAGAGAGTTTGGCAAGATGTTATTTATTTCCAGACGTGACAAAACACAACTATGAACCCCTTAGGGCAAATACACACAAGACCTAGACTTGGGCTCGTAGGGCTAACCCAGCCGCTACGAGCTAACTGTGACAAGACTATGATACACGAACCTGACATGAAGGTCTCACGGCACTCCCAAACATGGCGAGGCGTAGACCCAGACTTGAACAGCAAAACGAGACGAGACGTTGACAGAATGTTGACCAATACTCCTGCGTCTTACCGTCGTCAGTGCCGGGCTTAAGAGGGCGAAGCACTAACAACGGTAATGACAATCAGCTGACCGGCCGTTGACAGTCGGAAGCGCCACCGAGCACCTTCACAATAAGAGCCCGGTGAGGCCAGAATACAGCCCGCAGCTGTCAAAGCCGGCAGCGAGAATAACTTAGCCCGAGCGCGATCAGAACCGGCGCTCGGGTCATAACAATATGGGTCCATATTGGCTTGATAGCGTCACAAAGTTGCTACAGATTTGTCAGCTGCACATCCATGATGGTCCATGCACTCTTGTTGATTATGCCAAATTCTGGCCCTGCTATTAGGGGTGTGAATCTTAAGTGGTCTCACGATTTGATTCCGATTCAGCCATTAACGATTTTAATGCAAAACAATTCACGGGGTATCCTGATGCATTTGCATGTTGCATCTTCAATTTAGTTGTTTTTTTTTTTTTTACCTCTGCCAAGGGAGGAGGTAATGTTTTCAGTGGCATTGGTTGGTTTGTTTATTGGTTGGTCTGTTGGTTTGCCTGTTACCAACATAACCCAAAAAGTTATCAGAATCAGAATCAGAATCAGATTTATTGCCATTGTTCATGTAGTACACAAACTAGGAATTTGTCTCGATGCCATGCTGCAATATTAAAAACATGATGAGAAAAAGAGATAAACTAAAAAACTAAAGGACTGAAAACGTGCAATAAGTGTAGAAAAATAAGTAATAATAAGTAATAATGATAATAATAGTAATAACAATACTAGTAATAATGAGTAGTACTAGTCAAGGCAGTTTTTAAAAAATTAGCAAGTAGTAGACAATGTGAAGTACCACATAGTGCAGTTGATAATGCAACAGAAAACGGTGATGAATGACGTGAGTCTGGTTGAGCTGCTGTACATAGTGCACGAGAGTCAAAAAGTCACTTAATGTTCAGCAGTCTGATGGCAGAGGGGAAAAAGCTGTTCATGTGCCAGGAGGTTTTAGTCCGAATGGACCGAAGTCTTCTACCTGAGGGGAGGGGAGCAAACAGTACGTGACCAGGATGTGAAGGATCGGCTATGATCCGGCCAGCACGCCTCCGGGTCCTGGAGATGTACAGGTCCTGGAGAGATGGGAGCTCGCAGCCTATCACCTTCTCAGCAGTGCGCACGACGCGCTGCAGCCTTAGTCTGTCCCTGGCAGTGGCTCCTGCATACCACACAGTTATGGAGGAGGTGAGGATGGACTCGATGATGGCCGTGTAGAACTGCACTAACATCTTGGTGGGTAGCTTGAGCTTCCTCAGCTGCCGCAGAAAGAACATCCTCTGCTGGGCCTTTTTGATGAGGGAGCTGATGGTTGGCTCCCATTTGAAGTCTCGGGTGATGGTGGTGCCCAAGAAGCGGAAGGAATCTGCAATGGTGATGGGAGAGCCTGTGATGGTGAGGGGGGGCAGGGGGGTTGTGACTTTCCTAAAGTCCACAATCATCTCCGCTGTCTTCAGAGCATTCAGCTGCAGGTTGTTGTGGCTGCACCAGGACACCAGCTGGGCCACCTCTTCCCTGTAGGCGGACTCGTCGCCGTTGGAGATGAGCCCGATGAGGGTGGTGTTGTCCGCAAACTTAATCAGCTTAACAGACTGGTGGGAGGAGGTGCAGGAGTTGGTATAAAGGGAGAAGAGTAGGGGGGAAAGTACACAGCCCTGGGGTGATCCAATGCTGATGCTAACAGAGTCTGAGACAGACTTCCCCAGCCGCACATGCTGTCTCCGGTCCGTCAGGAAGTCGGTGATCCACCTGCAGAGGGAGTTAGGTCAAATACATTTTTATAAAATTTCCAGTTAGCCCCTGGAGGTGCATATACATTCAGCAGGGTGATACGTTCTCCCTCTAGCCGACCAAGTACCATGCTTAAATCTCCCTTCTTTATTTTTTTTTTATTTTTTATTTTTTTTGTTACTTATTTGTACCCATAGGTAGATTTGGTTTGCAGTCTGGTGACAAGCCACCGGCTGCTGGTCGCTGCGTGCGCAAGCGCCCTAAACCTACATGTTTTGGTATGCGGGAGGAAACCGGAGAAATCCCGGAGTAAACCCACGCAACACGGGGAGAACATGCAAACTCCACACAGCTCACTGTTGGTCGGGGGCTGGGATCGAACCCACGATCTCATGATCCCCGCGATCCCCCGGCCGAGGGTAAACTGTGCTGCCACAGTGCTAAACCACTGCGCCACCGTGCAGCCCTTTATCTTTGTGTTCTGAATTTTTTTCAAATATAATTTTGGTTGAGATCAATGTCGCTGCCCCCCTCCTTCTCCCTGACTTATATGAAGATGAAGAGATCAGTTTAACCCCTTGCACTCTGGTCAATTTCCCTAAAAACGCCTAAAAATAACGTACCCAAAGTAAATCAAAAGCTGTTCTTCAACCCTTTGCAGCATCTTCATGGGGTTGGTCTCATTTAAAAGAAAACACTTTGAATTTTTTGGCAAAACAGTCATAATCTCTCTAAGTGCTCCTGCCACTGAGTAAGAGTCATCTAAACATACTGAACTTGAAGAAAATAAAGTTCGCCTGGGTGTTTTTTTGGATACAAATGCTTGCAAATAAACACACAGCTGTCAGATCCGGGCTGGAAAATGCAACAGAAATGTAGAACCAAGTGTTATCCAGCTGAGGTCAAAATTTTGTAACAATACCACAAAAAATGAATATATTACACAGCTTTTTCCTCAGGTAGTTCCCAGGCGTTTTTGAACTGTGCCAAATTGTGCCAAATGGCACAGTTTGGAAAAACGTCTGTAACTTTTGAATGATTCAATATAGAAGCTTCATCTTGGGTTCTAATGAAAGGTGACACTCAGGGCTGTGTGTGTGTGTGTGTGGGGGTTTGTTTATTCATTCATGAATGAATGAATGAACAAACAAGCCCCCACACACAAAGAAGCATGCCACGTAAATAACCTACAGTGCACTAAAATTAACCTACAGTGGGAAAAAACCTAAAAAAAATAACCTACAGTGCACTAAAAATTATACTAAAATATCTGTAATGTAGAGGATAACAACACCCTTCCCCCCCCCGCTACAGAGGACGGACATCGTCCATCGCCACATGACTGTTCCGTCATGTGGCGATGTGGCGGCCGCGGCGCACAGTTCCCGCGGTCTACTACGCACAGTTGTACTAAAATATCTGCAATCTGCTACAGAAGAGTAGTGGGGGGTGGGGGGGGTTCACGGTCCGGACGCGGCATCGCCGTCATGACGCCGTCATCACCGTCATGACGCGTCATCGCCGTCATGTGGCGATGACGCACAGTTATAATTTACCGATCGGTCAAAAGTCATTTTGATTACAATTTTCAGGGATAAAGAATAATTTAGCTTATAACACTTACCTGTCCACAACAGCAGTGTCGCTGGCGAACTTCTCTTCCTCATTGTCAGACGAACATGACGCTGGTCCGCTTGTTACGACTTGCGGTTCTGGTCACACGACCTGGTCAAACCATGATTCCATTATTGCGGTTTTGCGCTTCCATGATTGCGGTTTTGGCCAACGATTTTTCAAAACAAATAAGAACAGTAGTAAGAAAAAAAGACTGGCGAACGCGTGTGTGTCACCCAGCGGCTTACACAAAACAGATTTTACGCACAGGACGCACGCTTTCAGTCGTGGAACTTCTCAGCTTCAATTGGCTCGCTGTATTCGCAGCCGTTGGTAGGCGGGTCCTTCTTGCTAGGTTTTCAGTCATTGGTTCTTCAAGGTTTCAGAAACCCAATTCAAGGCTCTTATTAGTCGAATGAAAGGTCAATCAAATCTAAACCAGTCAAAGCACTCCTTTGGCTTTCTGTTCGTGGCTGTGTCTGTCGTGGAAGAACAGAAATGCAGCTTTTTTTTTTTTTCAGTGCGCTCTAGGACGCACAGTGTGAGACGTGACCGCCTGCGGTATCCCGGAGTGCAAGAGGTTAAAACCTTGTCTATTAAGTTTAGTGTGCTCCAAGTCTGTTAGGTGGGTTTCCTGTAAAAATGTTATTCCTGCTTTGTCTTTTTTCATTTTGCCTAGAATCTTGGATCTTTTAACTGGATTCAGGATCCCTTTTACATTATGACAGTCCTTCTCAAATAGTGGGGGGGCGCGATGCGATGCCAGGGGGGGTGCGTATTACCCCGGGGAACAGGCTTTGCTTTTGCCGTGTAAAGTGTAATTGCACATCCACGGCAGCAGGTGGTGCAGTGGCGCTCTCATTGTCAAAGTCTGTGCGGGAGTTTAAAACTTTTTAAATTGCTGTCAACAAACCCCTCGAGAGACACCATGGAGAAATATTTAACAGTAACGAAAAGAAAGGCGGAGAGCGACACAGGTAAAGAGACAAATGAAAGTCTCCCAAAAGCTAAGACGAGGAAATATGACGAAGGTTATCTAGCGCTTGGCTTCACTCTGACTACGGTGGGAGACGAGGAAAGACCGGTGTGTTTACTGTGTCTGAAAATGTTTGCAGCGGACAGCATGAAGCCAAATAAATTAAGACGTCACCTACAGACATTACATCCTCAACACATTGATAAGCCGCTTGATTTTTTTCAGCGAAAACGTGTGGAGTACGGCCAACAATCATCCCGCTTTGTGAACGCTACATCAGTAAACCAGCGAGCACTTTTAGCATCATTTAAAGTGGCGCACCAAATTGCGTAGTGCAAAAAACCCCGCACAGTTGTTAAATATATTGGTGCTCCTATGTTAATGTTCCAGATCAATTTACATTTAATATTATTTATTGATTGAATTATTTTTCTCAGCATCAAATGGTTCAGTTGGTCAAAAATGTTTCTAGTTTAAATAAGGATTGACATATTTTTTATTTCAGGCACTTTGATGCACTTTAAGTTTTTTTTTTTTCTGTTTTAGACTATAACAGGGTTTCTGTGTGGCAAAATAAAGTTAATATTTGTTGAAAGTTGATTTATATTGCTTTTTTCTTTTGTTAATGTTAAAAAGGATACAATTTTAGGTATACTTATACAATTTTTATAGATAATGATCTTATTTATAGTCACCGAGGCGAGTGGGGGGGGGGCGCAAAATATTTTCTCTTTCCTAGGGGGGGCTTTGCAAAAAATAATTGAGAAGCACTGCATTATGAGATTATTTTGGTTTCACCCTGTTTCTCCATTGTATTGTCTTATTTAGTATAACAGTGTAGTGGCCCTCTTTTATGCTACTCAGAAACTGAAAGAACATTAAGAACATTAAAAAAAAAACATTAAGAACATAGTATATAAAACTTTAAGACAAAAAACTGTCAAAAGATCTTCCTGAACTGAGGTCTTTTTAGCGACCTTATAAGAGCGTTGATGGTGTGTTGGCTCTGAGGGAAATTCCTCAAACTTTGTTACGTGTTGAGGGCCTTCTCTTACCCCTGTAAGTTGTCCCATGTTTTTAACGTGAATTTCAGATCCCAATCTGAACTTGTAATGATTTTTTTTTTTTATGCCTATACCCTATGAAATTGTGCACAACCTCCCACCACCATCACAGCAGACAGTCACGGTAATACAGTATTTGTTAGTGTGGAGAGTTCATGTGGTTCATTGTCACATTTCTATTTTAACAAGTTTTTTTTTTATTTTAAAGACTTATTTGTTTCTAATATTATGACTTCCATGAAATGTTTTACCACTTCATACTTGCTGATTCTGCATCTCCTTTAATGTCTGTTACCTTGTAGGAGGAGGTTTGGATGCGCAGATTGATTAAAAATATCGTTATTTCCTCCTGAAAGCGTCCAGTTTTTCCTTATAGCCCTGGCGCTGGGTTTCCCGCTGCTGGCCCGTGGATTTTGAGGGTCTCTGTGTGCACCACGTTTGAGCCTTGATTCTTTCGATTGGGTCTGCTGCAGGTTTATACACCATTACCGGGAGCCCTCTTCTCGCCATATCCCTGGTTGCTTCTTCTGCCGAGTTGTAGAGACACGTCTCTTCCCCGTAAAAAACCCTCAGATTTGCCGGAAATGGAGTTTGAAAGCCCAGTTTCTTCTCTCTTAGTACCTTTTTAGCGTCATTGTATTCCCGACGCTTTTTAAGGACCTCCGGGGCGTAGTCATGCTCCACAAAAACTTTTCTTTCTTGGTGCATAAATCCTTTTTTTTTCCCAAGCCAGTCTCAAAACCTCTTCTTTTGTTCTGAAGTTGGAAAACTTCACCACCACCGATCGTGGGGGAGCTTCCGCCGATGGCCTTGGGGCTGATGAACGGTGCGCCCTTTCTATCTTCAAGTCGGTGGATTGGGGAATTTCCAACTTCTCTCTCAGTATGGATTCCACGCATGCAGCCATTGTGGTGAAACCGTCCTCGACTCCTTCTTTCAGACCATGAATTCTTATGTTGTCCCTTCTTAGTCTTCCTTCCTGGTCGGTTAGTTTAGCTTCCAGTCTTGTCTGTCGTTTGAGTAATTCCAGCGTGGTTTCTTCCAGCCCTTTTATTCTACCTTCTGCTTCTATGATTCGGGCCTCAGCCTGGTCCACTCTGTTGTTTGTCCTTTTTATTTCGTCTTTAATTTCACGAAATTCGGCCCAACACTCTCGGCGAAATTCTCTTAATTCTTGAAGTACCATTTTTAAGCTAACTGTGTTGCTAGCCTCATTCTGCTCCTCTATTTCCGAGTGGTTGTTGTCTTCCAGGTCAGATTCTCCGGCCGATGCGTGTCTTGGCCTGGTGAATGTCGATCTCTTCTGTTTTCCTTTAGGCATAATGACTTTGTCTTTTGATTTTCACTCTTTCATAAATCCATTAAATCTGATTTTCATGGTATTTTCACGGATGGGGTCTGGCAGCTTCAGCGTTAGGCTGCTATCACCATGGTGTCCAGACCGGAAGTCCCATAACCCAAAAAGTTATGAATGGATTTTGATTAAATTTTCAGGAAAGGTGTGTAATGGCACGGGGAACAGATGATTAGACTTTGGTGATTATATGAGAGTGCATACCTCCGCCATGGGCTTTGCTTTTATTTGTGCAGTAGGATTACACAAAAACTATTGGATGGATTTGGATGAAATTTTCACTAGAGGTGGTTCTTGGGTTACAGAGGAACCCATTACATTTTGGTGACGATCTAAGAATGCATACCTCCACCAAGGCTCTTATCGTCTCAGAGTGTTAGCAACAATACTCCAAAATAGGGCTGTGCAATATGACCAATATTTCATATCATGATATAAGTAATCTTATTTAACGATAACGATACATATCACAATATACGATATACACTTTCTGTAAATTCTATAGTTTATATATGATAACCAATAAAAAGGACCATCTCTTTTTCTACATTTTAAATTACATACTGGAAAAAATCAATTGTACAAATTCATCTGTCATTAATTTTATGTACCTTTTTTCCTTCTTAATTTTGCAGTGTTGTTAAAAAATTGTTTTTAATGTGCATTTGAGATGACTTCAACTTTATTATTTATCGCTACTGGACTAATTAAAAATGATTAGAAATCAAGTTACGTTAAGAGCCAGTTTGTTCCTCCAACACGTTTTAATTTACTTATTATTTATTTAGTGTATGCAGCCACTGTCACGCACATTTGCAGCTTTAGTAATGTTTTTTTTCAGGCAAAATTAAAAAACTCTGCAGTGATTTAAACCAGAACGATGGTCTGATACACTATAATGTTTTCTATTAGCAACAAGTTAGCATCGTCATTTAGCATTTGCCACCTTATAATTAGAGAGAGATGGTGTTAACGTGTCTTACCTCCAATTAAAACGAGGTTAGAGGACTATCCTCTCTGGCACAGCGAGGTGGGGAAAAAGTCCAGCATCCCTGGCCGGCACAGAAGTAGCGGCTCCACAGAAGTACTGGCAAAACATTAGCTTGCAGTTAGCTGCTGTGGCACACCTGCTGCACTGCGGGGGAGAGACAGGGCAGTGACAAGTAGAAACGGGTATGTCTCCTAAATCCCGATATAAATGATGCAGTTTTATATGAAACGGTAGATGTTTTTTATCACGTCACTGATATATATCGTCATATCGAACAGCCCTACTCCAAAATTACTGGATGGACTTGGATGAAGTTTTCACCAGAGGTGGTTCTTGGGCTACAGATAAATCCATTACATTTTGGTGATGATCTGAGAATGCATACCTCTGCCAAGGCTCTTAACTTCTCACAGGGTGTTGGCAACAATACTCCAAAACTAATGGACAGACTTTGATGCAATTTTCATCACAAGTGTCTCTAGGCCTACACACAAACCCCATTACATTTTGGAGGTGATCCATGAGAGACAGAAGGAGCCTTGGCAGAGGTATGCGCTCTCTGAGTGCTTTTCTAGTTTTCTATCTAATGCCTTTTTTTAGACTTTAGCAGTTACTATATTTGTAATTTATATGTTTAAACTGTCATTGCCTTGAAACATGACTACTATTTTATCAATTAATAGAATCAGTCTGGCAAATGTAAACTGTATTTAGAAAGTGCTTAATCAGACAGCAAGTTTATAAAAAAAGATTCATTTCTCTCTAGTCACATGTAATGGCTATGTGATTAGTTTCATGCAGAAACTTGTTACCTGTGCTTTGATTTCATTGTGCAGTGCAGGTGCAGCCTTGTCAGTAAAGTAGCTTTGTGATGGGAGCATATCCTGAGGCTGAAGTCTCAGGCAGGACCTGACATTTTCTGTTGTCGAGTGGGGCCAGAGATCTTTGACTGTGTGCGCTGCTGCAGAGTGGTTAGTGCTTTTCGCTCAGTCTGAGTTGGTTGGCAGCCCAATGTGTTCTTCAGTGTTGGTATTAGCTCCAGGCAGGGACAGCTGGCGGTGGTCTTTGTGTTTGTCCTGCTGCCAGGTATTCTCATTTTTGTGGAGCGTCTATTGTGGGCAGCTTGCACCTTGTCCATTTCATGCTTCCCATGAAGTTCATAAAATCCAAAGTGCACCCAAACGTCCACTTTCAAAACCCTAGGTACATTTTTATCACCTGTTGCTCTTCTTTGCCTTCATTTGCCATGATGCAGTAAACAAGCAATTAAACCCACAACTTCACGTAACAGCAGATTTCAATGTCGTGATGTAACTTTACAACTTTATTGGCAAGCAGAGGTCAAACAAACGATAATCAAAATTAGTGCTTCAGGTTTTTTCACAGGCGGCGAGATCTTGATTGTTAACCAGTGTACCTAATAAAGTGGCCACTGACTGTGTATATTGGAAAAAAAAGTGGAAATAATGATAATATAATTCAAACTAACCTAAACTAACCTAAGCTCATTTTATGTGCTCTGCATGGAACAGATGGATCTGAAGGCCGATGTGAGCACAGCTGTGGTGACAGACTTGAGTCCCAAAACTGACTATCTCCTCACCATCTATGCCATCTACCCGGGTCTCATAGGAGACTCTGTGACAGCCACTGTAAAGACAAGTAGGTACCACACTCCAGTGAATCACTGCACATGTAAACATACAAGAACACATAGAGATTTGTACGTGAGCCAGTTTTGTATTTCCTTTCCATGACCTTCCAGCATCTGTCTTTCAGCCCCTTTACCCCTGGTGTCTAATTTTCGTGTCATTGAGGAGGGTTTGTTTTCTCTGCGACTTGGGTGGACACCTCCCCTGGGGAAACTCAACGGATTCAAGATCTTCATCCCAAGATGTATGCAAATATATATCATTGCAGTTATTTATATGATTGCAGGCAGTTCTTTAAAATGTGTGTATTCAGAAGGGCATTCTTTGAAGAGGGGCATATTGAAGTTGACAGTTATTTTTTTCCCTTTAATTCTTTTGGAAATGTTATTGTTCTGCAGCCAGCAGACCTGGATTTATTTATGAACAGCTGCTTCCCAGGGACGCCTCTTCACATGTGATTGACAGCTTGGAGGAAGATAAGAAGTATACAATCAGCATTTATGCCATATACCCTGAAGGACAAAGTAAACCAGTTTCAATAGTGGGGAAAACATGTAAGTTTCCTTTCTTTTGTTAAAAGCTGACAATTATTTTCATTTACATAAGCAGGAAAGCCAAAGATCTAATCCCTAAGCTCTAGGCAATTTATTAACTCCAAGTAACATTTATCATTTTGTCATACAAATCTTTATAGCCAATTATAACTGGTGAGATAGAGGTGAAGAGTGATACTCACAAATGTATCACCAAAAAATATGGCAGTGTGCAGTACCAAAATTTTTCCACAGTAGGGTGGTGTTGCTTTAGAAGAAAAAGTACCAGACGGCACTACGTCTGTTACTGAATCCTGAATACTGTATGTGTTTGAGAATTTCTTTGTATGTATGTTTGTTTGTCATGTGTTTGATAGTGAAGTTGGTGCCAGTTCAGCAGCTCCTGGTCCAGAATGCCACAACAGACACAGTCCAATCACGGTGGGCTCCGGTCAGGGGTGCTACAGGATACCGTCTGACATGGGCATCACCAGGTAGTGGACATAGCAATCTTTTTATCTAGACTAAATATCAGATGAAGTTTTTTATCTCCTGTTTTAAAAAATTCAAAACATATGTCTTGTAGATGGGCACATAGAAAACATAAACCTAGGGGACACGTATAACTTCTACATGATCCAGGGTCTGCATGTGGGCTCTGAGTACACCGTCACCATCAACCCTGTCTTTGGAGACATTGAGGGTCCTGTCACCACCACCAAAGTCAAAACATGTACAGAAAATTTCTGAGAGGCACATAAATTTCAAGACATTCGCAATAGATAAGATGCATAGCAGCAGTCTTTCTCTCTGTTTTTATCTCTCAGTGGAAAGTAGTGCAGTACAAACCTTAAAGGTTTCTGCTGTGAGCACAAGTACTGCAGTCATCTCATGGAACAGTGTCCCGGGGGCCACAGGATACAGGCTGGCATGGGGACCAACAGCTGGTAATTATCTCCTATTGTCAGCTTTCATGGTCTTTATACATTATGATGCAATTCACATTCTTTATTGGTAATATCTACAGCTTCTAGGCTCAGCCACATTCCTGTAATGTGTTACAGTGGTGTGAAAAAGTGTTTGCCCCTTCCTGATTTCTCATTTTTTTGTGTTTGTCACACTTAAATGTTTCAGATCATCAAACAAATTTAAATATTAGACAAAGATAACACAAGTAAACACAAAATGCAGTTTTTAAATGAAGGTGTTTATTATTAAGGGTGAAAAAAATCCAAACCTACATGGCCCTGTGTGAAAAAGTGATTGCCCCTAAACCTAATAACTGGTTGGGCCACCCTTGGCAGCAACAACTACAATCAAGTGTTTGCAATAACTGGTAAAGAGTATATTACAGCGCTGTGGAGGAATTTTGGCCCACTTATCTTTGCAGAATTGTTGTAATTCAGCCACATTGGAGGGCTTTTGAGCATGAACCGCCTTTTTAAGGTCATGCCGCAGCATCTCAATTGGATTCAGGTCAGGACTTTGACTAGGCCACTCCAAAGTCTTCATTTCGTTTTTCATAAGCCATTCAGAGGTGGACTTGCTGGTGTGTTCTGGATCATTGTCCTGCTGCAGAACCTAAGTGCACTTCAGCTTGAGATCACAAACAGATGGCCGGACATTTCAGGATGTTTTTGGTAGACAGCATAATTCATGGTTTCATTTACCACAGCAAGTCTTCCAGGTCCTGAAGCAGTAAAACAGCCCCAGACCATCACACTACCACCACCATATTTTACTGTTGGTATGAGGTTCATTTTCTGAAATGCTGTGTTACTTTTATGCCGGATGTAATGGGACACACACCTTCCAAAAAGTTCAGCTTTTGTCTCGTCCACAGCGTATATTCCCAAAAGTCTTGGGAATCATCAAGATGTTTTCTGGTGAAACTGAGACGAGCCTTTATGTTCTTTTTGCACAGCAGTGGCTTTCGTCTTGGAACTCTGCCATGCAGGCCATTTTTGCCCATTCTCTTTCTTACGGTGGGGCCATGAACATTGACCTTAACTGAGGCAAGTGAGACCTGCAGTTCTTTGAATGTTGTTGTGGGGTCTTTTGTGACCTCTTGGATGAGTTGTCGCTGCGCTCTTGGGGTAATTTTGGTCAGTTGGCCACTTCTGGGAAGGTTCACCACTGTTCCATGTTTTCGCCATTTGTAGATAATGGCTCTCATTGTGGTTTGCTGGAGTCCCAAAGCTTTAGAAATAGCTTTATAACCTTTTCCAGACTGATAGATCTCAATTATTTTGTTTCTCATTTGTTCTTGAATTTCTTTGGATTGCAGCATGATGTCTAGCTTTTGAGGATCTTTTGGTCTACTTCACTTTGTCAGGCAGGTCCTATTTAAGTGATTTCTTGATTGAGAACAGGTGTGGCAGTAATCAGGCCTGGGTGTGGCTAGAGAAATTGAACTCAGCTTTCCAAAGATGTGATAAACCACAGTTAATTTATGTTTTAACGGGGGGGGGGGTGTCACTTTTTCACACAGGGCCATGTAGGTTTGGATTTTTTTTTTACCCTTAATAATAGACACCTTCATTCAAAACTGCATTTTGTGTTTACTTGTGTTATCTTTGTCTAATATTTAAATTTGTTTGATGATCTGAAACATTTCAGTGTGACAAACATACAAAAAAAAAGAGAAATCAGGAAGGGGTGAACACTTTTTCACACCACTGTATATTACATTACTGTATGTTTCTTTGTTTCAGTATTAAATCTCATAATGCCTGATTAAGCGTAAATGCTTTTGCATGAATCCAAGTGTTCCTTGCAGTTTTTGTCTCCTAGTGCAAAACTCTTTTCCCCTAGTCAGATATGATTTCTTGAAAGAACTTTTGAGAAATTATTGGAAAAAGCATGCAATATCATTATTTGCTTATTAGAAACCTTATATACCAAACAGGGGTAAAGCAAAAGTGAGTCACTAGTAAAAATCATGTATCATTTTCAGAATTTATTGGTCGGGATCGTCCCCGGCAGCTGGCTCTGAATGGCAGCACCACAGAGTACCAACTGAAGAATGTAGCCCATGATACAGAGTACGTCCTGACTCTGTATGTACTATTTGGATCTGCAGTGGGGCCTGGTATTACAGCTACCTTCAGAACCTGTGAGTACTGGTGTTTATTGGAGAGGCCTGTGTGGATACTTGATGGAACTCTTTACTTAAATCTGTTTCTTTTGATCATTTTGTCAAAATTCTTGATGGGGTCAAAGATCCCCAGATTATCTCCGCCAGGGAGGTTATGTTTTTACCGGGGTTTGTCTGTTTGTCTGTCTTGTCTGTCTGTCTGTTACCAACATAACTCAAAAAGTTATGAATGGATTTTGACGAAATTTTCAGGAAAGGTGTGTAATGGCATGGGGAACAGATGATTAGGTTTTGGTGATGATCTCAGAGTGCATACCTCCACCAAGGGCTTTGTTTGTATTTGTGCAGCAGGATTACACAAAAACTACTGGATGGATTTGGATGAAATTTTCACCAGAGGTGGTTCTTGGGCTACAGAGGAACCCATTACATTTTGGTGATGATCTGGGAATGCATACCTCAGCCAAGGCTCTTCTCACAGTGTGTCAGCCACAATACTCCAAAACTAATGGACAGACTTTGATGCAATTTTCACCACAAGTGGCTCTAGGCCTACACACAAACCCATTACATTTTGGAGGTCATCCATGAGAGACTGAAGGAGCCTTGGCGGAGGTATGCACTCTGAGTGCTTTTCTAGTTAGTCATGTTTCTTTTTGTATTCATTCCCATCAAGTCAAAACAAGATGTATCAATGTAACATGTGTCAGGAAGGGAATCGCCACAGTCTTCAGATTTTCAAATTGCACTTAGCAAATTATTATGAAACTAACAGTCTAAAAACTGCATTCATTTTCCTAATGCAGATTACGGTCCCTGTGACAATGATCTTCAGTGAATGAATGATTTATTCAGTTCAGTTACACATAAACACCAGTATAAGAAATAATCACTTCAGACACAAATACCTGTAACTGAAAAGGAATAAGCAGAAGCCCAAGGCTTATTTTTATACTTATCCTGTTCTCTTCCTTGGAATTATCCAAAACTGCAAATTTGAATCACACTTTGCTTCTTTCACCAGTGGTTTTGGTCATTTCTGGTGGCACATTGACCATTTTCATGCAGTGGGCACAAAATTGCATTGCTATATGCAGTAGTGCAGTGACATTGCTCTTTAACCAACAAAAATCACATATAAAGTCAGTTAACCATTTTCAGTTGCTATTTAAGTGACTTTTTCAACATACAAGCATGTATGTTGCTTGTTCAGAAGGCTTAGGTGGAACAGTGGCACTCCATAAATGATGATCTCAGGCATTTTCATTGTGCATAAGCCACAGTTTGTGGCATAAGCACTTCTGTTTCCTTGGCGTAAAACTAATCTGCCTTTCCAGGTAAACATGCCATTATATAGCAACTTTGAGTTTCCAGAAAAGTGCTATATCAATCTGATGTAGTATTATTATTATTATTAGAGCAACCCACCGTAGATCATGCCTAATGCTCTCACATGCATAAGAGCAGGTGCCAGTTTTATGTTCATGTAGCGTCACATAGTGGCAACATTAAGTACACAGCATTAAGGCCGCAACTACATGCATATAATTATTAATAATCAATAACTGGAATTAATCATTATTGCATTACCTCATTCTAACATGGGGGGGGGCACCACCCACAGTTTTGACAGAGCTGTAGGAACTCTATGAATAAGTAACAAAGTTTGAGAATTTTATAATTAATAAGTCAAGTTTTAATTAATAATTTGCCAGTTATGTAATCGGTCTAATAACCTGGGCATCACTTCTTGACATTGAGTGATTCTGCAATCTGGACATACAAAGTCGTACCTTAAACTCGGTTTAGTAGTTTTAATGAAGGAACCAAAGTGACAATAGACATCTGTATCGCTTGTAAAATGAAGAGATGACCAGAGATGATAATAACAGTGGTAATTTTGCATATATGAGAAAAGAACAATGTTTACATATTTACACGTTTTGCATATGTAAAATACGGCTGGAATGGGATTGTGTATCTGAGTGGAGAATTAGTGGAACCACCGTAGCAAATTTGAGTATAACGCAAAGTTAATAAAAAGGGAAATTTTGGAAAAAATTTTGGGAAAAAGAAGAAAAGCAGATTAACTTGACTTTAGGCTCAAAACGGGAATGGCACTTACAGAAAAGGCTATGGCTGAGGTCAATACAGGTCTGTTCCTGAAACTAATGCTGAAGGCTGCCTTCCTTTCTTGGAATGGCTGGGGTTCTCAAGAGACTAAGACCGA
The DNA here is from genome assembly GCA_020510985.1 of Pholidichthys leucotaenia. Classification (NCBI taxonomy): domain Eukaryota; kingdom Metazoa; phylum Chordata; class Actinopteri; order Cichliformes; family Pholidichthyidae; genus Pholidichthys; species Pholidichthys leucotaenia. The sequence continues at coordinate 126,856,944 of CM035845.1, forward strand.
AATCAGAATAAAATAGTCAAGCCTCATTGGGATGCAGACGGTGGAGGATTGTGGCTTCTGAAAGCCCGGCTGGTCCAGCCTGGGTTGGAAATAGGGCCTTGATGGCAGGGGTTGTCTCTGAGGTTACGCGCCTGGGGTCTTGACTTGGGAACCTCCTCAGAGGTGAGGTCCCTGTTTAGGGCCTGTAGCTTGGGTCTGCTTGCATCTTCTTAGAACCAAGGGATTGTCCTCTCCAGGTGAGAGACATTTGCTCTTGGGGGGACCAAGGCGCCAAGATATTGGAGGACAGCCCATAAAGAAGCCTTAAACTGGATTAACTAGGCATGCTCTAAAGTATGCCAGTACACTTGAGTTTACAGAAGAAGATTTTGAAAATTGGGAAAAATTTGGAAAACGCTTAGAAAAAGATTTGGGTTGCTTAGAGAAAAGGGAAAAATTGGGGATTAACTTTAACTAGTCACTGCTTTCTAAGGAAAATGGCAAAACTTTAGAGAAAAGTTTAAAAGTATAAAAGTTTAAGTGAAGCAAGAGTTCTAAGGAACAAAGTAGCTGTATTTACAAAGTAGCTGTATTTGAGTAAAAACAGGAGAGTTGTGAGCTGTGACATGAGGGGTATTGCATAAAACCAAGATAAGGGATTAAGCCAGAATTTTCAAGTAATTCTGGCTTAATCTACACATGACTTGATTGTATAAAAGTAGGATAAATTAAGCCCAGTCAAGCTGCTATGGAGATTTATTCTCTGGAGCTAGCCTGGTCCAGAGCAGGCTAAATGTCAGGCTAAGATTAATCCTAGTGATTTATCTATCAGTGCAGGGGTCAATCCTATGAGAAATCAGTGATTTCACTGTCATTAAATGGTCTACTGTAAATACAGTGGTGTGAAAAAGTGTTTGCCCCCTTCCTGATTTCTCATTTTTTTTGTATGTCACACTTAAATGTTTCAGATCATCAAACAAATTTAAATATTAAACAAAGATAACACAAGCAAACACAAAATGCAGTTTTTAAATGAAGGTGTTTATTATTATTCTGTTATGTCCGTGGGTTTCTACTTTAGATTACCACTCGGAGGAACAAACACAAAGACACACACGGCTGCAGGTCATTAGCTTGCTCGTTTACTCAGGCATACGCACACATACACGTTTTAGTTCAGTTCAATGAGCACACTCTTATACTACTGGCAATGCCACAGGATACAGCGCCCACCAATGGGGTGGCATATGCAAATGCAACTCAAACAACTCATACAACTCCCATACATCACAATTCAGTCCCTCCAGGATGTTGCGGGATGTTTTTATGGTTGTTGCGGGCCAAAAAGCCTGAATTTGTGGCAGCTTTTTAAAAAAAAGTTGCGATAAAAGGTGTGATAAGTTGAAAAGTAATAAGTGATAAGCAATAAGTAATAAGAAATAAGTGAAAAGTTGTGTGTTTTTTGCACTAAAAGTTGTGGGAAGAATTCCAAATTTTAAAGCAGATGCTTTTTTTTCCAGTTTACTGCAGTGATATTCGATTAATTGTCTATGTTTACTGCACTGTCCCTGTCAAATAAACTAATCTACTACTACTACAGGTACATCTCAAAAAATTAGAATATCGTGAAAAAGTTCAATATTTTTTGTCACTCATTTCAGAAAGTAAAGCCCATATATTATATAGATCCATTACTCAGAGAGTGATATATTCCAAGTGTTTATTTATTTTAATTTTAGTGATTATGGCTTACAGCCCATGAAAACCCCAAATTAAGTTTCTCAAAAAATTAGAATATTACATAAAATTAATTTTAAAAAATAGTTTTTAAATAGAAATGTTGGCCGACTGAAAAGTATGCCCATGTACACACTCTATACTTGGTCGGGGCTCCTTTTGGATTAATTACTGTATCAATGTGGCGTGACATGGAGGTGTTCAGCCTGTGGCACTGCTGAGGTGTTATGAAGGCCCAGGTTGCTTTGATAGTGACCTTTAGCAAAAGTATCAAAACCTGGTTTGATGACCATGGCATCACTCTGTTTGATTGGCCAGCAAACTATCCTGACCTAAACCCCATAGAGAATCTATGGAGTATTGTCAAGAGGAAGATGAGAGACACCAGACCCAACAATGCAGATGAGCTGAAGGTCAGTGTCAAAGCAATGGGGGGATTTTCCTTGCCACCAGAGGCTTTGGGAGGAGGTGTTAAGATCTGAAAGAAGATGCATTGTTACTTGGGATTAAATACAATGTGACTGTGTGCTTTGACAATGTGACTGTGTGCTTTGAAGTTCCTGAGGTATTTAAAGGACGAATGTCTGGGTTTCTTCTTCTTTTTCTGTTTTTGCTGATGATGGAAGATGTGAATAAACCTGACTCGTGAGATAAACTCTGCCTCGTCATTTTCACATTTTCCACACTGGTGACCCTAAGACGTATCATGAGTGAAAGAAATTCCCCCGAGCCAGCCGGGTCAGGAGCTCCCAGCCAAGCATATGCTGCTACCGTCCAGCTACCGGACTTTTGGCGAGACAACCCGCGCTCCTGGTTCCACTTGGTCGAACCACAGTTCGCCCTCCGGGGGATAACGGTAGATGACATGAAGTTCTACCATGTGATTGCCAAGCTCGACAACCGCACGGCTCGGCATGTGCAGAGCCTTGTGGAGCAGCCACCGGCCGACGACAAATACAGCGGGTTGAAGGCTGCGCTCATACAGCGCTTCACTCTCTCAGTCCAGGAGAGAGCGGAGAGGCTCCTGGCTCTGAACGACTTGGGAGATGGCACACCCGTTGACCTGATGGAGAACATGCTGAGCTTGAGGGGCTCAGACGGCGACGACTTCTTCTTCACCCACATTTTCCTGAGAACCCTACCGTCGGCCACGAGAGCGGCCCTGGCCAGTTCGCCATTGTTGGCCCAGCGGGACTTCCGCGCGCTGGCCCAGGAGGCGCACCGGATTCTCAACGCCGGCAAACCGGAGATGGCGAGGGGCCAGAGACGACAGTAGCAGACCCACCGACGATGGCGGCGGCGGGGGCCAAGGATCGCGGAGGAGACACCCTCTGTTTCTACCATCGCCGCTTTGCAGAGAAGGCATGCAAATGTATACCACCATGCCAGTTCAAGCACTCGGGAAACGCCAAGACCGGGGATCAGTAGCAGCTGCAACCCTCAGTGAAGAGAACAAGCTGCTCTACTTGACGGATGCGCGTTCGGGGAGGCAATTCCTCGTGGACACAGGCTCCCAAGTGAGTTTCATCACGCCTACCTCCGCTGACCGGCTGGCGGGTCCCGGAGGTCACGGGGCGTCAGCAGCAAACGGCTCGGAGATTAAGACCTTTGGTGAGAGAAACCTGCTTCTGTCCCTACACGGCCGTACATTTGAGTGGACTTTTGTTATAGCTGCAGTGAGTTTCAATATGTTGGGGGCTGATTTTCTGTGCTCATATGGTTTGTTGGTTGATCTTGCTAACAGGCGCCTGGTTAATGCACTTTCTTTTTATTCTATTCCCTGTGCAGCCCGAGTGACCCCGCCCACAGCACAAGCCAACGTCGCAACGGCAAGCAGTAAGTTCCACACACTGCTCACTCAGTTCCCAGCGCTCACGGTTCCCACATTTTCAGTAGCCGTCGCTAAACACGGAGTGGAACATTTTATTACTACCACCGGACCGCCCGTTTTTGCAAAAGCTCGGCTCTTGGATTCAGCTAAACTGACCATAGCGTGCGAGGAGTTCACCAACCTGGAAAAGTTGGGCATCATCAGGCGTTCGAACAGCCCATGGGCTTCCCCGCTTCACATGGTCCCGAAAGATGATGACTCGTGGCGACCTTGCGGAGATTTCCGCAGGTTGAGCAACGCCACAGCGCACGACCACTACCCAATCCCGCATATCCAAGATTTTTCCGTTCATTTGGCGGGGGCGCGCGTTTTTTCTAAGATAGACTTGGTCCGCGGTTACCATCAAGTCCCAGTTCGCGCTGAGGACATACCCAAAACAGCGGTAATAACTCTGTTTGGCCTATTCGAGTTTTTGCGCATGCCGTTTGGGCTTAAAGGCGCTGCGCAGACGTTCCAACACATGATGGACGCGGTGTTGCGCAATCTCCCCTTCGTATTCGTCTACCTGGACGACATCTTAGTAGCCAGCGCGTCCAAAGACGAACACGAAAACCACCTCACGGCAGTTTTCCGGAGGTTGGGAGAGCACGGGTTAATAATCAGCCCAGCGAAGTGTCAATTCGGGGTGACGCAGATTGATTTTTTGGGGCATCGCGTCTCCCCAGAAGGAGCGGTTCCGCTGCCTGACAAAGTGCGCGCGGTAACAAATTTTCCCCAGCCGCAAACAGTCAAGATGTTACAGGAGTTTTTGGGAATGGTGAATTTTTATAACAGTTTCCTCCCCCGCGCAGCGCAGCTCATGCAACCATTGTATGCCACACTAAAAAAACAAAAACCCAAAAATAAGATTGAATGGTCTCCGGAGCGAGAGCGAGCATTCTCTGAGGTCAAAACAGCCCTGGCAAACGCTGCGTTGTTAGCACATCCAGACCCAACGGCCCGCATAGCGCTCACTACTGACGCGTCAGATGTGGCCATAGGGGCGGTCGTGGAGCAGCATGTAGCCGGGGTTTGGCAGCCGCTCGCCTTTTTCAGCAGGACTTTGCGCGATAGTGAACGAAAATACAGCGCATTCGACAGGGAGTTGTTAGCTCTCCACTTGGCCATTCGCCACTTCCAGTTCTGGCTGGAGGGACGCCGTTTCACCGCGTTCGTTGACCACAAGCCGCTGACATTCGCGATGGCCAAGGTTTCAGAACCGTGGTCAGGCCGGCAGCAGAGGCAGCTGGCCGCAATCTCAGAGTTTACTACCGATATTCAGCATGTGGCGGGTAAACTGAATGTAGTGGCAGACTGTCTCTCGCGCGCCGTGGCGGCCCCAGTCCGCGTAGGGATAGATTATGCAGCCATGGCCGCAGATCAGGGTAGCGATGCGGATGTGCGCGTGTTCCAGTCTGGACCAACAGGGTTAAGGCTGGAGAACAGGGTGCTGCAAGACGGTATGCCCCCCCCCTAATCTGTGATGTCTCCACTGGGTGACCGCGTTCTGTGGTACTGGCCGCGTGGCGCCGCCGCGTTTTTGACTTGATTCATTCTCTGGCACACCCGGGAGTGCGCGCGTCGGTCAAAATGGTGGGAGAGAAATTTGTTTGGCCGAGCCTGCGCAAACAAGTTAGAGAGTGGGCAGCAGCCTGCATGGCTTGTCAATGAGCCAAGGTACACAGACACACGAGAGCTCCGTTGGAGCCGTTTCACATCCCGGCTAAGAGGTTCGATCATGTTCATGTGGACCTCGTAGGCCCCCTACCGCCGTCACAGGGGTGCACACACCTTCTGACAATGGTAGACCGCACCACGCGCTGGCCGGAAGTGGTCCCACTGTCGTCAACCACAGCCGAGGAGGTGGCGCGCGCGTTTTTAACGGCATGGGTAGCGCGCTTTGGAGTCCCGTCGGACATTACGTCCGATAGAGGTCCTCAATTTGTTTCCGAACTTTGGTCAGCAATGGCCCGCAGCCTGGGGGTAACGATCCACCGCACAACCGCGTACAATCCGCAGGCTAATGGGTTAAGCGAACGTTTTCATAGGTCATTGAAAGCGGCTCTCAGAGCGTCGCTTACGGATGCAAATTGGGTAGACAGGCTACCGTGGGTTTTATTGGGGTTGCGTTCTGCACCTAAAGAGGATTTAGAAGCCTCCCCGGCTGAGCTAGTTTTTGCGCAGCCACTTCGGCTGCCCGGGGAATTTCTCCCAGATAATCCTGCGCCAGAATGCTCCCCGGCTCAGCGGTTGCAGAGTGGCACGAAATCGGGCACGCTGCCTGGCCCCGTTCACCACAGTTTTCCACGCGTTTTTGTGCCTAAGGCCTTAAAAAACGCGGAGTTTGTTTTTGTCAGACACGATGCTCATCGCCCACCGTTGCGACCACCTCATGATGGACCATTTAGAGTGCTGGAAACAGGGGATAAGCATTTTTTGCTAGATTTGGGGGGCAGGAAAGAAAAGATTGGCATAAACAGGCTCAAACCCGCCTTTGTGGTGGCGGACGAGGATGTGCTGTTGGCCAGGGCTCCTCGGCGCGGCAGACCCCCTAGGGGACATTACCCAGAACACCCACAGGGATTGACTAACAGTTCTCACCCTCAGATAGCAGCTCCCCAGCAGGACGGTGCCGCGGAAGTGGTAAAGCCCGCTTACAGCAGATACGGGAGGAGACTGAGGCCCAAGCAGCACGTGGACTGATGTGTAATGGTTTATCATGACATGCAGACTGTTATTCCGTTGTTCCATCTTAGACGTTTGGGGGGGGGGGGGGTCATGTGGCACACATGCACATATGTATATCACTTCATGCTTCATATGTATACCACTTTAGGCTTCACATCTTAGATTGAACAAAGAACTGGGTCTCTTTGGAGATAACAGGAGGATGTGAGAGTTTTGTCTTTGGTATGCAAAGAGACGGCCTGGGGGGATTTTCCTGGCCGCCAGAGGCTTTGGGAGGAGGTGTTAAGATCTGAAAGAAGATGCATTGTTACTTGGGATTAAATACAATGTGACTGTGTGCTTTGACATTGTGACTGTGTGCTTTGAAGTTCCTGAGGTATTTAAAGGGCGAATGTCTGGGTTTCCTCCTCTTTTTCTGTTTTTGCTGATGATGGAAGATGTGAATAAACCTGACTCATGAGATAAACTCTGCCTTGTCATTTTCACATTTTCCACAATAAATTTATTTTTTTCCTCAAAATTCTACACACAATACCCCATAGTGGCAACATGAAAAAAGTTTTTTTTTTTTTTTTTTTTTTTTTTTTAGGTTTTTGCAAATTTATTAAAAATAAAAAACTAAGAAATCACATCTACATAAGTATTCACAGCCTTTGCTCAATACTTTGTTGATGCACCTTTGGCACTAATTATAGTCTCAAGTCTTTTTGAATAGGATGCCACAAGCTTGGCACATCTATCTTTGGGCAGTTTCACCCATTCCTCTTTGCATCACCTCTCAAGCTCCATCAGGTTGGATGGGATGTGTCGGTGTACAGCCATTTTCAGATCTCTCCAGAGATGTTCAATTGGATTCAAGTCTGGGCTCTGGCTGGGGCACTCAAGGACATTCAGAGTTGTCCTGAAGCCACTCCTTTGATATCTTGGCTGAGTGTTTAGGGTCATTGTCCTGCTGAAAGATGAACCCTCGCCCCAGTCTGAGGTCAAGAGCACTCTGGAGCAGGTTTTCATCCAGGATGTCACTGTACGTTGCTGCATTCATCTTTTCCTCTATCCTGACTAGTCTCTCAGTTCCTGCCACTGAAAAACATCCCCACGGCATGATGTTGCCACCACCATGCTTCACTGTAGGGATGGTATTGGTGTAGTGGGACGGCAGTGGCTCAGGAGGTAGAGCGGGTCGTCCAATAACCGGATGGTTGGCGGTTAGAATCTCGCTCTCCCCAGATATCCTGCCATTGTGTCCCTGGGCAAGACACTTTACCCACCTTGCCTCCAGTGTACATTGGGTATGAATGTGTATAAATGTTCGGTGGTGGCTGGAGAGGCCGTTGGCGCGGATTGGCAGCCACGTTTCCGTCAGCCTGCCCCAGGGCAGCTGTGGCTACAGTAATAGCTTGCCACTACCATTGTCTGTCTGGAGTGAATGAATAATGTATCTACTTGTAAAGCGTCTTTGAGTGTCTATGATAAAGCGCTATATAAATCTGATGCATTATTATTATTATTATTATTATTATTATTATTATTATTATTAGTGATGAGTGGTGCCTAGTTTCCTCCAAACATGACACCTGGCATTCATGCTAAAGAGTTCAATATTTGTCTCATCAGACCAGAGAATTTTGTTTCTCATAGTCTGAGAGTCCTTCAGGTGCCTTTTGGCAAACTCCAGGCGGGCTGCCATGTGCCTTTTACTAAGGAGTGGCTTCCGTCTGGCCACTCTACTACACAGGCCTGATTGGTGGATTTCTGCAGAGATGGTTGTCCTTCTGGAAGGTTCTCCTCTCTCCACAGAGGAACGCTGGAGCTCTGACAGTGACCATCGGGTTCTTGGTCACCTCCCTGACTAAGGTCCTTCTCTGCCGATCACTCAGTTTAGACGGCTGGCCAGCTCTAGGGAGTCCTGGTGGTTGCGAACTTCTTCCATTTATGGATGATGAAGGCCACTGTGCTCATTGGGACCTTCAAAGCAGCAGAATTTTTCCAGTACCCTTCTCCAGATTTGTGCCTTGAGACAATCCTGTCTGAGGTGTACAGACAATTCCTTTGACTTCATGCTTGGCTTATGCTCTGACATGCACTGTCAACTGTGGGACCTTATACAGACAGGTGTATGCCTTTCCAAATCATGTCCAATCAACTAAATTTACCACAGGTGGACTCCAATTAAGCTGTAGAAACATCTCAAGGATGACCAGTGGAAACAGGATGCACCTGAGCTCAATTTTGAGCTTCATGGCAAAGGCTGTGAATACTTATGTACATGTGATTTTTTTAGTTTTCTGTTTTTAATAAATTTGCAAAAATCTCAAAATAACTTTTTTCACATTGTCATTATAGGGTATTGTGTGTAGAATTTTGAGGGAAACAATGAATTTAATCCATTTTGGAATAAGGCTGTAACATAGCAAAATGTGGAAAAAGTGAAGCGTCGTGAATACTTTCCAGAGGCACTGTGCATTTATATTACTGTCTGAGGTGCAATGATACACAGCCTATATTATATATCAAAAAGATATCATAAGTGTCTGGTGACGTTCCTGTGTAAGTGTATTTTATATGACATTACTGTCATAGCACGTTATCTTTCCAGATTACAAGTTAGTTTCACTTAAACTGGCTCTATAAAATAGTGTATTGGGTAGTGTACTTGTCATCTTGAAGCTGGATAGGAAAAATAAGATGAATACGGGGGGAGGGGCTGAAAAGTTCAAAAGGTGAAAAGTTCATAGTGGTCAAATTTGACAAAATGTGGTTTATTTTTCAACATAGTCTCCCCTTCGGTCCATATACTTCTTCCATTAGTGTTGCAGCGCTTGGATCCCTGCAGTTGAAAAATAAACCACATTTGGTCAAATATGGCCACTATGAACTTTTCAGCCTTCCCTCATACATAGTTTTACAGACTTGTTACAGTATATAACCATGTCTGTAAAACATAGTCAAAAATAGTGTAATAGTGTACTATAGTAAATATAGTAAAAAAACAGTGTGTCAGCTATTCCAATTTCTGGATCTCCAGGTCCAATTTTCTCAGTATCTTGCATTTTATTTCCATTTCTAAATACAACTCTAAAAGCTTTCTCTCCTTCAGTCTTATTCAGGCTTCTGCCATATTTGTGTCTTTAAGTGCATTGGGTAGAGACATCTTATGGTATCTCAAGCCTTCTTGAATCGTTCAGCAGTCACTTTATCTGCAGATGTGCACTTGACTTTTGCGGATATGCCTTCCCCCGCCATATTCAATAGATCTTGTATTAACAGTTCTGACAGGACAGCCTATGATTATGATTTTAATTGGAGAACTCACTGCATCATCCTCATCTCATGGCTCATGAAGTTGAACTGTTACCAGACACTGCAGGTAAGCAGTCAGTTAGCACATACAGTGGAGAAAGTAGGTATTGAACACGTCAACATTTTTCTCATTAAACATATTTCTGATGGAGCCATTGACCTGAGATTTTCCACCAGAAATCGGTAACAACCCAAGTAATCCATACATGCAAAGAAATCAAGGCAACTGTGTTTACAAAACAAGTTATAATTAATGAAGTGGAATAACACAGGGAATAAGTATTGAACACGCTTGGTGAAATTCATTTAATATTTAGTAGAACAGCCTTTGTTGGTAATAACAGCTTCCAGACACCTCCTGTATGAAGGGACTTGGCTCAGGAGTGATTTTAGCCCATTCTTCCACACAAACTGTCTTCAAATCTTGAAGGTTCTGTGAATGTCTTCCATGAACTCTGATCTTCAGTTCGTTCCATAGATTGTCAATTGGATTCAGGTCAGGTGACTGACTGGGCCATTCTAGCAGCTTTATTTTCCTTCTCTGGAGCCAGTTGAGTTTCCTTGGCTGTGTGTTTGGGACCATTGTTTTGCTGAAATGTCCACCCTTGTTTCATCTTCAGCATCTTGACAGATGGCAACAGGTTCTTATCAAGGATGTTTCTCTACATCTGTCCATTCATCTTTCCTTCAGTTATATTAAGTCTGCCTGTACAATGTGCTGAAAAACAGCCCCACACCATGATGGGATGTGCAGTGCCATTTCTCCTCCAAACATGCTGTGTGTTGTGGAATCCAAAAAGTTTGATTTTGGTCTCATCTGACCAGACTATATTCTCCCAGTATTTTACTGGCTTGCCCAAATGTTGTGCAGCAAACTTTAAATGAGCTTCAATATGCTTTTCTACAGCAATGGACTCTTTTGAGGTGAGCGGACATAGAGCCCACGTTGGCTGAGTGTATTACTTATTGTTTTCTTTGAAACAGCAGTACCTGCTACCTCCAGGTCTTTCTGGAGCTCTCCATGAGTGGTCTTTGGCTGTTGGATAGCTCTTAGGATAATTCTTTTGACTCCATCCATCCATCCATCTTCTTCCGCTTAATCCTTTTCGGGTCACGGGGGGGGCTGGAGCCTATCCCAGCATCTTTGGGCGAGAGGCAGGGTACACCCTGGACAGATCGCCAGTCCATTGCAGGGCCAACACAGAGAGACAGACAACCATTCACTCTCACAATCATACCTAAGGACAATTTAGAATCCCCAGTTTGATGCCAATTAACCCAACTTGCATGTTTTTGGCATGTGGGAGGAAACCAGAGAAATCCCGGAGTAAACCCACGCAGACACGGGAAGAACATGCAAACTCCACACAGATCACTGTTGGTTGGGGGCTGAGATCAAACCCAGGATCCCCCGGCCAAGGGTGAGTTGCTGTGCTGCCGCAGTGCTAATCACTCCTCCACCACGCTGCCCAATTCTTTTGACTCCTCTGTCAGGAATCTTGTGAGGAGCTCCTGGTTGTGGCTGGTTTATGGTAAAATCATGTTCTTTCCACTTCTGAATGATGTCTCCAACATTCAGCAGTTTAGAAATGCACCTGTAACCAATGCCATCATTATGTTTTGCAGCAGTAAGGTTGCAAAGGTCTCGAGAGAGCTCCTTGCTTCTACCCATCATGAGTTCATTGTGGTGTGACACTCTGATATTCACAGACCTTTTTAAAGGCTATCAGTCAGGACATAACCAGCTGAAATTAATTTGCACTGATGGGGGATGGGATGGCTTCCTAAATTCTGATGGATTTCAGCTGGTTTCTTGGCTTTCTATGCCTTTTTCCATCTCTTTTTCTTCATGTGTTCAGTAGTAGCATGTCTCCTGTCACACAGGAGGGGACAAAACATTGGACCATGTTTACACCAATATTGTGGGAGCTTACACAGCAACTCCCCTCCCCCACCTAGGTCAGTCTGATCATTTATCCTTGTTCCTTACCCCCAAGTATGTACTGCTCATCAACCGGGTGAAGCCATCAGTGAGGACCATCAAAGTGTGGCCAGAGGGGGTTGACTCTGTACTCCAGGAGAAGTTTAGGAACACAGACTGGAGTATGTTCACCTCTCAGGCTACCTGTGGCTCCCACATAAACATCAACTCTTACACCCACTCAGTCCTGGACCATATCAACACCACTATTGACAGTGTCACCACGGAAAGACAGATCACCACGTACCCAAATCAGAAGCCGTGGATGAACAGAGAAGTGCGACTTCTGCTAAAAGCACGTAACAATGCCTTTAGATCTGGTGATGCACAGGCCTACAGTTCATCCAGGGCAGATCTGAAGAGGGGCATCAAGAAGGCCAAGCACAGCTACAAGCTGAAGGTGGAGGAACATTTTGGGGACTCTGACGCCCGACGTATGGGGCAGGGCATTCAAGCTATCTCTGATTATAAGCCCAGCAACTCCATACCTATAGCCATGACTGTGCCCTTTCTCAATGAGCTAAATAACTTCTATGCTCGTTTTGACAAGGACAACAATGAAAAGAACATCAATTTCCCACCCTCTGATGACCTCCACCACCTCACACTCACCCACACCGACGTCCGTAACGCACTGAGTCATGTCAACGTATGTAAGGCTGCTGGCCCTGATGGCATTCCTGGGCGTGTGCTGAGGGCATGCGCTGAGCAGCTGGCAGGGGTCTTCACAGACATCTTCAATCTGTCCCTGGCCCAGGCCGTGGTACCAGCGTGCTTCAAGACCACTTCAATAGTACCAGTGCCGAAACATTCAACACCATCGTGCCTAAATGACTATCGCCCTGTGGCACTGACGCCCATAGTCATGAAGTGCTTTGAGCGACTAGTCTTGGCACAGCTCAAAAAAGGCCTGCCCCCTACACTGGACCCTCATCAGTTCGCCTACTGGAGCAACAGGAGTACAGAGGATGCGGTTTCTACAGCGCTGCACTATGTACTCTCACACCTGGATGACAAGAACACCTACGCAAGAATGCTGTTTATTGACTTCAGCTCAGCATTCAACACAGTTATCCCCTCCAAGTTGCTCACCAAACTTGGGGACCTGGGAATCAGTACCTCCACCTGCAACTGGATCATGGATTTTCTGACCAACAGACCCCAGCATGTTAGGTCAGGCCACAACCGTTCTTCCGTCATCACACTCAACACTGGTGTACCACAGGGCTGTGTGCTCAGCCCATTCCTCTACTCCCTCTACACCCATGACTGCAGGCCTATGTATGGATCCAATTCCATCATAAAGTTCGCAGATGACACCATGGTGATTGGACTCATCAGGGACAACGACGAGTCAGATTACAGGGCAGAGGTTGAGCACTGGGCTACTTGGTGCGCTGACAATAACCTGCTCCTTAACACCAGCAAAACCAAGGAGCTCATAGTGGACTACAGGAAGGAGAGAGAAGAGACACATGACCTCATCCATATCAGTGGCATAGCTGTTGAACGTGTCCCCAGCTTCAAATTCCTGGGGACCCACATCTCGGAGGACCTGTCCTGGTCAGTTAACACCACCAGCCTGATCAAGAAGGCCCATCAGCGCCTCTTCTTCTTGAGGACATTGAAGAAGAACCATCTGTCAACTGACATCCTGGGCAACTTCTACCGCTGCGTGATAGAGAGCACCCTGACCAACTGTATCACACTCTGGTATGGGAGCTGCTCTGTAGCTGACCGCAAGGCGCTGCAGCGGGTGGTGAAAACCGCCCAACGCATCACAGGGACTCCACTTCCAGCTATATAGGACGTCTACAGGAAAAGATGTCTGCGCCGGGCACACAGCATTCTTAGGGACTCCAACCATCCTGCTTATGGACTGTTCCAGCTTCTCCCCTCCAGAAGACGTTTCAGAAGCCTTCGGACTAGAACCAGCAGGTTTAGGAATAGTTTCTTTCCAACAGCTGTCACGTTATTGAACTTAGTTCCCCACTGACTCTCTTACAATCATCTTTTACCATCCTCACCTGTACATAACTGCATAACTACATAACTATATCTAACTTATTGCACATTATTTGCACATAACAGTACTTTTAACTTTATGCACTGCTGCATATATTTGCTTAAATTGCACATACTGTTAATTACCGTATATACTGCACTGCTGTCCTTTGCACTTCTGATTGGATGCTAAACTGTGTTTCGTTACCTTGTATTCATACATGTGTAATGACAATAAAGTTGAATCTAATCTAATCTAATCTAGTTATTCCCTGTGTCATTCCACTTTATTAAATACAACTTGTTTTGTGAACACCGTTACCTTGATTTCTTTGTATGTATGGATTACCTGGGTTGTTAGTGATATCTAGTGAAAATCTCAGGTCAATGGCTTCATCAGAAATATGATTAATAAGAAAAATGTTGACGTGTTCAGTATTTACTTTCCCCGCTGTATGCCAAATCCTTTTTGGTCACGTTTGTTCCTTATGAAGGACAGATAGAAAAATTACAGCTTTAATACTAAAATACTAAAACAGCATCCATCTTAATCTAACTTTATTCTCGCTTTTCAGTAGTACAACAAGGGGGGGGGGGGGGGTTCTCCCCACAACAGTGCTCACACTGATGGTGCTGACATAAAAATTGCAACAAAAAATATCTCAACCAAGAAACTTTAGCACAGTAACTGATCATTTACCTTGTTTTCACAATTTGCTTAACAACTCCTTAGCATTCCAGTCAATTTCCAGCCAATGTAAAACATCCCACAGCTAGAACACCGGAATGTTAAGAGGTAGAGAACATGCTCACTTTTAGACATTAGACATTTCCTATCAGTCTTTGTAGTTGGATTCCCCCAGGATGCTACAATATTTCTCTCTTTTTCTTTATTTACAGCAGCCATTTTTCTTGTTTTAGATATTATATGCTTCACCTCCTCATAGGTTGCAATGAGAAGTTGCTGTTCTGCTGATTAGAAATAGGCTGCTCCTGCTTGCCTACTGTCTTATCTGCAGTAGGATCAATGATTCTGTGATCAACTGTGTGGTCTATTTACAGTAAGTTTGCTGTGAACGTGCACTTATCCCAGCTATCTACACCTGGCTTGACATAGCTTCCTCTTCTCATCCTGGCTTGACAGTGGTGCAACTGAATAAGTCAGGATATGCAGGTCCAACTATGTCAAGCCACAATTTTTCACTTATCCTGGCTTTCTTAATTCTACTTTTATACAATAACCCTCTGGCCGATGGCCAGAAGGGGGAGAGAGTGAGGCTCAGCTCTCAGTTTGTGAGAAAGTGCAGCAGATTCACATGCAGGGGCAGTTTACTGTGAACCCACCAATCAGGGAGTGCATGACTAACTTCTCAGAAAGGCTTAATTATCACAAAACTCGGAACACTACAACAAATACATGTGACTGACACAGGCTTATCTACAGCAACATTTCTACTTGATTTTTGACTACTCCATAAGAGTTCATGAGGAAAAGCATGCACAAATATTCTGGCACACTGTGGTGGACACCTGACTCAGCGGGGGGACATCCTCTCACACCCATCAGCACAGGAGGAAGGGCAGGACAATAGACATACGGACAAAAAGCCCCGGGGGGCAATCAGACTGGACTGTTAAGTATGCGCCCCCCGAGGACGGAGACCAGAAGCAGCGGTCAAAGCGGCGCTAGCTGATGTTAGGCTAATGATGTGTATTGACTGACAATCACTATGCTAATGTGCCACACATTCTCTTTGTCTGTGCAACAGTATAAACGAGCTATGTACAGTAACCTCAGTAGCGTAGTAGCTCACACAAGCTACAAAGCATGTTGTATTATGTCGGAGAAAATAAAACCTTATGTCCTTCCAGCTCGTTGCCTCTTGCCTGTTCCATTTTCTCCACATTGGTGACCCTGGACGTGCATGGAGCGTCTCTCCATTTCACCACACTGTGGAATCAAGATCGCCATGCTTTGCCGGCAATCCTTTTTCTCCACTTTGGTCATTTACATATACATTTACATATTTATTTCATCTAGCTACAATGCTCCGCACTGTGTGTTTATATATCTACATATTATTCCATCTAGCTACATTGCTCCGCACTGTGTTTATATATTTACATATTTTTTCCACCTAGCTGCAATGCTCCGCACTGTGTTTATATATCTACATATTATTCCATCTAGCTACATTGCTCCGCACTGTGTGTTTATATATTTACATATTTATTCCATCTAGCTGCAATGCTCCGTACTGTGTGTTTATATACTCATATATTTATCCCATCCAGCTACAATGCTCTACACTGTGTGTCTGTGTGTATATATATATATTTATAGTAATATGTACATATGTATATTAGCTGCTCGTGCTTGCTTGCTTTTTTTTTCTTGCCTTCTGATTGTTGCTATCCCTGTGCTGTTGCAATCCTGGAATTTCCCCGTTGTGGGACTAATAAAGGCTTATCTTATCTTATCTTATCTTATATGGACTATCTCTCCCTTTCACCATGCTGTGGACTCCCTCTTCATCCACACCGGAGCACGCTCGCCTGTTCCTCTCTCCACACTGGCTACCTAAGGCCCGAGAGAGCGAGCAGCGCTGGGATCGAGACGCATCATGATCGGCGAGACGAGCAAACTGATGGAAACAGCCTGGAAGGAGAAAATCTGCACCATCTGTGGGGTTTCTACAAAGCTCCCCGACCCTGGCTGCACCTCCTAACAGTGGGGTTTCGGTGCATAGAAGACCTGTGCACACACTGCAGGATTAAAAGGAGCACACCCTACAACTTCATGGCCCCTGTGCCAGAGCGCGCGCCACGCACCAGGGACAAGCTAGGGTGCCTCTTAAACACCCTAGCTTAAACACCTAGGCAAACTTAGGGCTGCCCTCGCACCTAAAGGAGTCGGCAGCTCACCCACAGGACTTATATTGGGTTCTTCACAGCCGCTGCAGATCACCAGAGGGTTTGCTGGGAGGTCCCTTGCCTGAGACTGATCCGCACACAATTTTTGCGCAGCCAAGACGCTTTTGATGTCCCGGGCCGGCCCTACATTGTTTTCTCCACCTCACCCTTGCCCTCGGCATTGTTCCTCCCTCACCTTCCTCCCGAAAGCCTGCCGATTGCCAGCTTTGTTCCATTACGCACGATGCGCACTGGACCCTGTGATCCCACGAACCACGGCCATCACATGTTGGAACTTGGAGCGGAGCAGAACTGTTTTTCACCCCTCCTCCTTTCCCCCCACGGACTTACATGCCCTAGGACACTCCTCACCAGCAGGACAGTTCGACCGGAGCGGCACACCCCCGCTGCAGCCGCCAGGGGCACCGATTTGTGCTCAAAGGACCGGGGGGGTCACAGCCCCTTCTGGGTGTTCGGGGGGGCCTGTGTGGTGGACACCTGACTCAGCTGGGGGGAACCGCTGCCCTTTCTTCTGTCCTGCCCATCTGGACAGAAGGAAGGGCAGGACAATAGACATACGTACAAAGAGCCCCTGGGGGCAATCAGACTGGACTGTTAAGTATGCACCTCCTGAGGACGGGGACCAGAAGCAGCAGTCAAAGCGGCGCCAGCTGATGTTAGACTAATGATGTGTATTTACTGACAATCACTATGCTAATGTGCCACACATTCTCTTTGTCTGGGCAGGAAGATATGGAGGACAAGATGTTGCCCATGCAGCATGTCCCCCCTCTCCACGTCACTGATGAATCCAAAGGAACAGCAGAGCTGCTACAGTTTGGCACCAGCACCGTCACAGGAGCTGCCAGAACGATGTTGAGCACAACAGAGAACTGCCTTAGGGACTCCGACTCTGGATTTTTCCTCAGGGTTGACTCCCGAAGCCTTTCCCGTGACCGGGTGTGCCGCAAGGCAGCAGAGGTTTGAAATCAGGGTTTACCTTCCCCTAGATGGGCTACCTTCCCAGGTTGACGAGCCACCATCTACCCGAAGCATCTGGTTTTAAGGCGCCAGAGATCCGCCCTCGCCCCTTCCCCTGTTAGTAAAAGCAGTTCCGCCGGGCTTAGAGACTAAACCACACGGGCAGGCTAGGAGTTGGACTTAGTTGTCAGAGGCTTTTCGAGATGCACGCCATAAGGAGCATTTTATAAGCACTGGGAGCTTAACCCCAATGCCGCTCCTGGCTATGACAACCTTGGAACCAACCTGGATGCCTGCCCAGGCTTGAATCCTACCAACACCCAGCGCTGGAAGGTAGAACACCAGATCACTGGAGAGGACACTCCAGCTTCGCCTTTGGCATAGACAAAACACAGGGAATGACAGTTACCGGTTATAAGCCACCACTCAATTGGCATAGAGCGCGGCACCAGGGGTTGTTCCCGATGGTGGGAGGGATCATCGGATCTCACTGGACAGCTACCGCCGCCTCAAGCTGGGCAGCCCCCAGTCAATAAGGTGTTGTCCCGCCACAGCCTGCTTTCCTCATTGGGTGCATGGGGATGAGGAGAAGTCTGAACGGCAGGCTGAGAACTTTCGCACCAGGCAAGACAAAAAAACAAAAGAGACCAACTCTAAAACTGGGAACTTGGAACGTCCGCACTATGATGACAGGACTCACTGCTAACCTCAAGGACATCAACAACACCAGGAAAACTGCCATCATCAATAATGAGCTGAAGAGACTGGAAGTGGATATCGCCACTCTCCAGAAAACACGGTTGGCTGACGCAGGCACACTGAGAGAGAAGGACTACACGTTCTACTGGCAGGGAAAGAGCAGTGACGAACACAGGGAACACGGAGTGGGCTTCGCAGTGAAGAACACCTTGCTGAAGATGGTGGAACTGGGCAGCAATGGCTCTGCACGACTCCTCACCCTCCGCCTCAACACCACTCAAGGCCCAGTCACCCTCGTCAGTGTGTATGCCCCAACACTGACAGCCACACCAGAGGCAAAAGACGAGTTCTATGAGAATCTCGCAACAACTGTCAGGATCATCCCCAACTCTGAACAACTCATTCTCCTTGGAGACTTCAATGCCAGAGTGGGTGCTGACCATGACTCCTGGCCCTCCTGTCTTGGACCATTTGGCGTGGGCAGAATGAATGACAACGGACAGCGGCTGCTCAAGTTCTGCACTTATCACAATCTGTGCATCACAAACTCGTTCTTCAGGACCAAGCCCCAACACAAGGTTTCCTGGCGACAGCCGCGCTCAAAGCACTGGCACCAGCTGGACTTGATCCTGACCAGGCACACCTCACTGAAGAACGTGCTAATCACCCGTTCGTTCCAGAGTGCAGATTGCGACACAGACCATTCATTGGTGTGTTGCAAGGTCAAGCTGCAGCTGAAGAAATTCTATCGTGCTAGACAGCCTGGAAAGGCACGGATTGACACCAGCAAGATGGCCCAACCAGAACTTGTTGAGCGGTTTGCCTCCACCTTTGAGAAGGAACTTGGTGTACCACAAGAAGGAGAATCAGCAAAGCAGAAGTGGGAAGAGCTGCGAAACACCATCCACCACACAGCCTTGGCTACCTTTGGGAGGAAGACCTCGAAGTCACAGGACTGGTTTGATGCCAAGTTGACCGAGATGACCCCCATCATTGAAGCCAAGCGCTCAGCTCTTGCCGAGTACAAGAAGTACCCAAACGAGAAGAATCTCCAGATTCTCAGGGCTGCGAGAAGCAAAGTTCAGCAGACTGCTCGGTGCTGTGCCAACGAGTACTGGACTCAGCTCAGCCAAGACATTCAAACCACTGCCATAACAGGGAACATCCGTGGTATGTACGATGGCATCAAGAAAGCACTTGATCCGGCTCAGAGCAAGACGGCCCCCCTCAAATCTTCCACTGGGGAGATGATCACAGAAAAGAACAAGCAGATGGACAGATGGGAGGAGCACTACTCCGACCTCTACTCCAGACAGAACACCGTGACACAGTCAGCCCTTGATGCCATCGATTGCCTGCCATCCATGGACGAACTTGATGCCGAGCCAACCATCGATGAGCTCAGCAAGGCCATTGATAGCTTGGCCGCTGGCAAGGCACCCGGCAATGACGGCATACCCCCCGACCTGATCAAGCACTGCAAGACCACCCTACTGCTGCCATTGCATGACGTCCTCTGCCAGTGCTGGAAGGAAGGTGCCGTACCACAGGACATGAGGGACGCCAAGATCATCACCCTCTACAAAAACAAAGGGGAGAGAAGCGACTGCAACAACTACAGGGGCATCTCCCTCCTCAGCGTTGTTGGCAAAGTTTACGCACGAGTTGTTCTCGTTCGTCTACAGAAGCTTGCCGAACGTGTCTACCCCGAGTCTCAGTGTGGCTTCCGCGTTGAGCGATCGACGGTAGACATGATATTCTCCATCCGCCAACTCCAGGAGAAATGCAGAGAGCAGATCATGCCCCTGTACGTCGCCTTCATCGACCTCACCAAAGCGTTCGATCTGGTCAGCAGAGAGGGCCTTTTCAAGATCCTGCCAAAGATAGGATGCCCACCAAAGTTGCAAAGCCTCATCGGATCGTTTCACACCAACATGCAGGGGATAGTGCAGCATGACGGCAACGTCTCAGAGCCATTCAACATACACAGCGGAGTGAAACAGGGCTGTGTACTTGCGCCAGCCCTCTTTGGGATTTTCTTTGCTATGCTCCTGAGGCATGCCTTCAGCACACAACAGAGGGAATCTACCTGCATACAAGATCTGACGGCAGGCTTTTCAACCTCGCCCGCCTGAAAGCCAGAACCAAAGTACGCGAGGCTCTAATCAGAGACATGCTGTTTGCAGACGACGCTGCAGTCGCAACCCACACACAGCAGGAGCTTCAGACCCTGATGGACCGCTTCTTCCAGGCATGCAAGGACTTCGGGCTTACCATCAGCCTGAAGAAGACTAATGTCTTGGCGCAAGGCACAGAAGCACCACCAACCATCACCATCGACGACTACGAGCTGGAGGTCGTGAATCAGTTCACGTACCTGGGGTCCACAATCAGCAGCAACCTCTCCCTTGATACAGAGATTGACAAGAGGATTGGAAAATCAGCCTCCACACTCGCTCGCCTCACCACACAAGTGTGGGAGAATCCCAAACTCTCTGTCAAGACGAAGATGGCAGTGTACAACGCCTGCATCATCAGCACACTGCTCTATGGGAGTGAGACGTGGACAACATACGCCCGGCAGGAAAAGAGACTGAACTCCTTCCACTTGCGCTGCATTCGCCACGTCCTGGACATATCCTGGCAGGACGAAGTGCCCAACACAGAAGTTCTGTCCCGCGCCGGCCTTCGCTCCATGTTCACTCTACTCAGGCAGCACAGGCTCCGCTGGCTAGGCCACGTTCACCGTATGGAGGATGGCAGAATCCCCAAAGACGTCCTCTACGAAGAACTGGCAACTGGCAGGAGAGACGTTGGCCGCCCACAGCTGCGCTTTAGAGACATCTGCAAGAGAGAAATGAAGGCCCTGGAGATCAACACAGAGCACTGGGAGGACCTTGCAACGGACCGCTCCAAATGGAGAGGCACCCTGACCAGACAGCTCAAGGCGGGTGAAGAGAGACTGACTGCTGCAGCAGATGAAAAAAGGACCCGCGGGAAGAACCGCCACAGCTCCAGCAGCACGGAGACCACCCACAAGTGCGACCTGTGTGACAGGGACTGCCATTCGTGCATCGGCCTGTTCAGCCACAGGCGGTGCTGTTCCAGCAGAGTAGACGTTTAGGATTCTCTTCCATGGTCATCATAGACTGACGGAGGCCGACAACATCTCTTTGTCTGTGCAACAGTATAAAAGAGCTATGTACAGTAACCTCAGTAGCACAGTAGTTCACACGAGCTACAAAGCGTGTTGTATTATGTTGAAGAAAATAAAACCTTGTGTCCTTCCAGCTCGTTGCTCGCCTGTTCCATTTTCTCCACATTGGTGACCCTGGACGTGCATGGAGCATCTCTTCATTTCTCCAAGCTGTGGAATCAAGATCACCATGCTTCGCTGGCAATCCTTTTTCTCCACAACACAAACAATGCGAGCAGAGTCCCAGAAGCTCCTCTTCATGTAGTAGCAGTCATAAAACCCCAGAGGTGTGGATAAGGGGCCTTTTGTTCAGCTCCTCTGCTCCATTTCATACTAAGATGTAACTTCAATGCTGTTGAGGAGAGGGGGTCACTGAGTGGCACCCAGTAACGCTGCTTAGATTCTGTGAGGGATGATGATTCTTGTACAAGACAGTCTCAATAAAAGTTCTTGAGTCTGCTACATTCAGATGGAAAAATGGCAAAATTGACTTGGACACACCCATGGTTGCAATTTTGACATCACACTTTTCACTACACTGTCATAATAGGGCCCCATAACTACTTTTAAACGGTAAGATAAAGGTTTGAGTAGAGCTATGAAGTTATTTTGTTAAATTTGGTTCTTACTTCTTCTTCTGTGGCTGCATCCACGCATTTAGTAGTGCATCAGCAAAGGTGCGAAAAAATTAAAAATAAGCAATGCTATATTTGAAATTTGCTTGGAAAGTGTTTTATGAGGAGGGAAATGCATTTAATATTTAACAATGTAAAACACTGTTAACACCAACAATGTTAATATGAACATTATAAAGCATCAACAAACATGAATGTTAAAATTTGCTTTGTTTACAAAAACCTTTCACACAAGCTTCTCTGCATCAAACAAAGCTGCAAGTGTGTTTATTAATCATGACCATACTGTTCCAAATGTAATCACAACCATCTGGACCCCAGGAGGAATAGCTGCAGTGTTTTGTTGCAACTAGTGGGGATCCTGATAGTAAACTAAATGGAACCAGCTGTTGCTGAGCACTGATACAGAACTGCCTGCTTTAAGCCGGGGAATGAAATATTTTAGTGATTGGTAAATTGGTAAATTGACTGATAAACTGCAGCCACTTTTGTGTCGTTCTATGTAAAAGAATAAAACTCACACATAATAAATTAATAACAGCCAGTAAGTCTCAGTTTTTTTCTGTCAACCATTTTAGAGAAAATTATAACATTGTATTTACAAGTCTAACCCAAGGATCTTGATGTGTTCTCTTCCTCTTAGCTCCTCTTGGTTATGTGTCCAACTTTAAAGTGACATCCTACACAAGCACAACTGTGGATGTGGAGTGGAGCCCTATTGTTGGGGCCACAGAGTACAAATTGTCATGGAAAACAGGTGATTATTAATTAATTATTCCCAAAGAGTGGACTGTTCATAGAAATATCTCTACTGAACCAATGTTTCTCTGTCAGATCAAACCCTGCTAAAGACTTTAACTCATAGATGTCAAACTCTAATCGTGCCACATGAGATCCATGGCACAATTAGATCTGGCCCGTGAGCAAATTTAATGTCCATAACTGTCCTACTGGTATAGTATGCACACTATGGACATTATGAACCCCAGAATGTACTGCATCAAGCCAGGCCTGCAAGATATAAGAGTTTAACCTCCTCCCTATTCTAATAACACATTCATCAGTCAATGTGTATCTACGCTAGATATCCATCCATCTTCTACCACTTTTTCCGAGGTCCGGGTCGCGGAGGCAGCAGTTCAAGCAGAGAAGCCCAGACTTCCCTCTCCCCAGCCACCTGCTCCAGCTCTTCAGAGAGGATACCAAGGCGATCCCAGACCAGCTGGGAGACATAGTCTCTCCAGTGAGCCCGGGGTCTCCTCCCAGAGGGACGTGCCCAAAACACCTCAAGTGGGAAGCATCCAGGAGGCATCCTGATCAGATGCCCAGACCACCTCAACTGGCTCCTTTCAATGTGGAGGAGCAGCAGTTCTACTCTGAGCCTCTCCCGGATGACTGAGCTCGTCACCCTATCTCTGAGGGTGAGTCCAGCAACCCTACGAAGAAAGCTCATTTCAGCCACTTGCATCCGCGATCTTGTTCTTTCGGTCATTACCTAAAGCTCCTGACCATAGGTGAGGGTAGGAAAGTAGAATGACTGGTAAATCGACAGCTTTGAATTAGAGCTTAGCTCCCGCTTCACCACAACAGACCGGTACAACGTCCGCATCACTGCAGAGGCTGCTCCGATCCATCTGTCAATTTCTTGCTTCATTCTCCCCTCACTTGTGAATAAGACCCCAAGATACTTAAACTCCTCCACTTGGGGCAGGAGCTTGTCCCCAACCTGGAGAGGACAAATCCACCTTTTTCCAGCTGAGGACCATGGACTCGGACTTGGAGGTACTGATTCTCATCCCAGCCGCTTCACACTCAGCGGCAATCTATCCCAGTAAGACCTGTAGGTTATTGCTGGATCAAGGCAGCAGGACAACATCATCTGCAAACAACAGAGATGAGATCCTGTGGTCACCGAGCATGACACTGTCCATTCCCTGGCTGCACCTAGAAATCCTGTCCATAAAAATTATGAACAGGATCGGTGACAAAGGGCAGCCCTGGCGGAGTCCAACTCTCACTGGGAATGAGTCCGACCGAGTGTTGGCAATACGAACCAAACTCTCACAACAGTCGTACAGAGACCGAATAGCTCGTAACAACAAGCCCGATACCCCATACTCCCGAAGCATCCCCCACAAAAAACCACGAGGGACGTCATCAACTGCCTTCTCCAAGTCCACAAAACACATGTAAACTGGTTGGGCAAACTCCCACACACCCTCGAGGATTCTCGAGAGGGTAAAGAGCTAGTCTGATGTGCCACAGCCAGGATGAAAACCACATTGCTCCTCCTGAATCCGAGGTTCAACCAACGGCTGGACTCTTCTCTCCAGTTCCTTGGCATAGACCTTCCCAGGAAGGCTGAGGAGTGTGATCCCTCTAAAGTTGGAGCACACCCTCCGGTCCCCTTTTTTGAAGAGCGGAACCACCACCCTGGTTTGCCATGCCAAAGGCACTGTCCCCAACCTCCACGCAATGTTGCAGAGGCGTGTCAACCATGACAGCCCTACAGCATCCAGGGCCTTGAGGTACTCAGGATGAATCTCGTCCACCCCCGGGGCCTGGACACCAAAGAGATTTTTAACCACCTTGGCGACCTCAGCCCCTGTGATAGGCGAGTCATCCCCCTCGTCCACAAGCCCTGCTTCCTCTGTGAAAGGCGTGTCAGTGGGATTGAGGAGATCCTTCAAGTATTTCTTCCACCGCCCAACAATATCCCCAGTCGAAGTCAGCAGCGCCCCATCCGCACCATACACAGTGTGGACAGGGAGATGCTTCCCTTATCTGAGCCGCTGGACAGTTTGCCAGAATCTCTTCGAGGCAGACCAAAAGTCTTGTTCCATGGCCTCACCAAACTCCTCCCATACCTGAGTTTTTTCTTCAGCAACCACCCGAGCTGCACTCCGCTTGGCCTGCCGGTACCCCTCAGCTGCTTTGGGAGTCCCACAAGCCAACCAAGCTTGATAGGACTCCTTCTTCAGCTTAATGGCCCCCCTCACCACTGGTGTCCACCACTTGGTTTGGGGGTTGCCACCACGAGATGCCCCGAGGACCTTGCAGCCGCAGCTCTGGGCAACCGCTTCAACAATGGAGGTGGAGAACATGGCCCATTCAGACTCTATGTCTCCAGACTCCCTCGGAATGTGGTTGAAGTTCTTCGGGAGGTGGGAGTTGAAGACCTCCCGGACAGGGGCCTCAGCCAGACGTTCCCAGCACACCCTCACTATACATTTGGGTCTACCAGGTCTGAATGGCATCCTCCCCTGCCATCGGATCCAACTCACCACCAGGTGGTGATCAGTTGACACCTCTGCACCTCTCTTTACTCGAATGTCCAAGACATATGGTCGCAATTCTGATGACACAATAACAAAATCGATCATCAACCTGCAACCTAGGGTGTCCTGGTGCCAGGTGCACATACGTATGTACACCCTTATGCATGAACATGGTGCTTGTTATGGACAAACTGTGGTTAGTACAGAAGTCCAATAACTGAACACCACTCGGGTTCAGATCAGGCAGGCCGTTCCTCCCAATCACCCCCTTCCAGGTTTCACTGTCATCGCCCACGTGTGCATTGAAGTCCCCCAGTAGGACAATGGAGTCTCCAAGAGAGCACCCTCCAGCACCCCAGTCAGAGACTCCAAAAAGGGTGGGTACCCTGAACCATCATTTGGTGCATAGGCACAAACGATGGTCAGGACCCGTTTTCCAACCCGAAGGCACAGGGAAACAACCCTTTTGTCCACCGGGGAAAACTCCAATATAGAGGCAGCAAGGTGGAGGGATACAAGAATACCCACCCCTGCTCGTTGCCTCTTGCCTGGGGTACTCCAGAGTAGGCCAAGCTCCAGCCCCTCTCCAGAAGACTGGTTCCGGAACCGGAGCTGTGTGTTGAGGTCAGGCTGACTATATCTAGCTGGTATCGCTCAACCTCATACACCAGCTCAGGCTCCTTCCCCACCAGAGAGGTGACATCTATGCTGGATAGGCTAATATTAATTAATTTGAAGCTAGCCTTTTGGAAAACGTACCAAATTAAAAATTAATTTAGAAACAGAGGCTTTCATGAAAGAAGGATGATAGAATATGTGCTTTTTGACAGTGAGGGTAAGCCTGAAGAGTCTTTTTGCACTTCTCTTTCATTGCAAGATGTGCTGTTTGAAATATTTGCATGTATTCCTCATTGATCACATAAATAAAAATATAAAAACCTTTTCAGTGGACATGATTTGGTGAAACTGCTGAAATAAATGTAATGTTGACCTTCTTGGCAGTCGATTGGGACTCAGTTTTTAGTTTTGCCCCCTTTGTGATTGAGTGTGACATCCCTGCTTTAACTAATTGTATGTGTTTGTGTGTTCATGCTCTCAGATGACAGTGACTCTCAAGTCCAGTACCTGGATCATAGTGTCCTCTTTTATCGTATCAAAGACCTGAACCCACAGTCCACTTACACAATCTCCATCTGTGCAGTATACGGCAACTCAGAAGGACCAGAAATCTCCCTATCTCAGTTCACAGGTACAAAAGCACAGCGTTATCTCAGCTATTTTTAATTTATTGTGATTCATCTATTAATCTAAAATAGCTTTGTGCAGCTGTGCCCCCACTGTAATTAAATGGGAAAGGATAGCAAAGTTCCAAATCCCATGCTGCGACACCCTCATGGTGTCTCTGTTTGACTGACAAGTCATGTACTTTGGTCTTCCCAATTTAACCAAAGTTCCTGCTGCTGTCTCTTGTAGTTTGTGTCATTGAATGTAGTTCAGCAGAGCTGCCATCATTCTCTCACTGTTACTGTCAAAGTTAGAGTGTAACACCAAGCTCCACCTGCCAAGTTTATCACAGTGCAATCTGAAAAACCACAATGACAGCCTCTGGGGCAACAGCCATTTTTTTGTAATTGTAACCCACGGACAACAGATGGAAATTAGCCACTGGCTATAATCTGGTAAGCTTACATTGATTGATATCAATGTTCATCA
Organism: Pholidichthys leucotaenia; assembly: GCA_020510985.1. Taxonomy (NCBI): domain Eukaryota; kingdom Metazoa; phylum Chordata; class Actinopteri; order Cichliformes; family Pholidichthyidae; genus Pholidichthys; species Pholidichthys leucotaenia. The sequence goes on from CM035845.1 coordinate 126,883,918, forward strand.
ACTTGCACTGTCCTTAAAAAAACAAACAAGAAAAACACCGAACAGCAGTTGAAGCCCTTTGATGTATTTGGTGGATTTTTATTTCTGCCAGGCATTGTATAAAAATTATATATTTTTTTAAAGAGCTGATCTTCTTTTGGCTGCTCCCTTTAGGGGTCGCCACAGTGGATCATCTGCCTCCATCTCACCCTATCCCTTGCATCTTCCTCTGTCACACCAACCCTCTCCATGTCCTCCTTCACTACATCCATGAACATTTAGTCCAAAATCTTGTATAAAGCCTTACCAGAAGAGTGGAAGCTGTTAAGGTGTGCTCAGACCAAATGCAAAGTGAATTTTTCCACTTGGCACAGTTACATATGAAGTCAATGTAAAGGCATGTAAAAGCACGATGCTCAAGTTATTGTCTAATTTGACGATGCTCACAAATTCACATCTGAGTGAGTTAGGCGCGATAGCTGAGCAGCCTCGAGATTCTGCTGTCACCGGAGTGATTATCAACGCTGGAGAGTAAACTAGTTTGGAAATGAGACTGCCACTCACCCGCAGACAAATGGAGACAGATGTAGTTTGTATCCACCCACGTACTGCTGCTGCCAAAGTGCTAACGAGTGCTAGCAGGCTAGTACTGTAAACAGCCGTCATCCAGGTGCTGTCTCTTGAGGAGGCAATGACATTTTACCAACTGTGTGCCCTGCCGGATAATGCTGTAAACTTAAACAGATGGTGTTTTGAGGATTTCCACAACAGGTAGAAAGCAGCTGCAGAAGTAATGAAGGCAACCCCACCCCTCTGCAAGGCTTTTCACCTCGCTTGGATGTGAATTTGTATGTCTTTACATTGACTTTTATATGGTATTCACACAGCTGGAAAAATTCATCCTTCGTGTCTGGCCTGAATGCACTTTTAGAACAGCAAAGGGGGACCATCTCTATATTAATGAGTATGGATTTAGAATGGAATGTCCTAAAAATAATGTGTAGGTGGCCCAATACTTGTGCCCATGTGTTCTGTCTTTATACATAGGTGGTATACAACCTGTATGTAAAGCTGTATCACCTAATACAATCATCCGTTGTTTCTTAGCTGCAATCTCAGATTCAGAGCCGATCCAGGCAGTGAGGGAAGTCAAGGTTGTGGATATCGGTTTAAATTCTTTCACACTGACATGGAAGAAAACACCAGGAGCTTCTGGGTACAAAATCTCCTGGATTCCCTTTCTAGGTAAGGAACCTCGGAAAAAATACTTAATCATGGGTGCTAACATCCCACTGCATATTCACGCAGTCATATACGTAGGTGTACAGACTAATATACATTTTACCATTTTTACAATATCTATCATTCATACTTTGGATCACACTTTAATTTTAAGTTTTTGGGATTAAATTAACACTTGTATTCAATAATTGGAAATTCACTACCTTCCAGATATGATACTGCAAGCAGTGACTCCATTTAACTGCACATTTTCAGGGAACAAAAAAGCACCCAATGTTTAATTGGCAAGAATGATTAAACATTAAACATCTTCCAATTACAGCAGCTTGTCACCATTTGCTATTTAGTGTAATGGCTAATTACTATTACTCTTCAAGACAATAACTCAGTTTTGACTCCTGTGGCTCACTCTATGAATATTTCATCCATAAAACAGTGTGCAACAATTATGTTATTTCATAAAATCATCACATGTGCATGTTGGATTTCAATTATTCCCTGCACTAGGGGGTGAGGAGAAATCGCACATTGTATCTGCTGCTTCTACCACCTTCACCATCCAAAACCTGTGGGAGAGTTCAGCATATAAAATCCAGGTGTTCTCCATGGCCGGCAACAGGGAAGCAAGCCCAGTTCTGGTCACGGCACGCACCTGTGAGTCCTTATCAAGAGATTTCTGGGAATATTTGCCACAATTCACCATCCCACAGCCTGGTCTTTGCACATTTGTTGGGTACATTGTATGTTTGCAGTTTTAGCTCACAAGTTTCCAGTAGGAAACTGGGGGAAAATACAAGCTTCCTGTTTTAGCTGTGCAATCTAGTTAGAGCATTTTTCTCTGATGATAAAGGCATTGATATTTTTCTTCTTTAACAGGGAGGATGCTTTGTTATAAACAGAGAATCAGCCAGATGTGATAAAAACAGCATTTCATCAAAGCTGTTATCAAATTCATTTTCTTCTTTCTTGTGTCCTTGTAAACAACAGAAGTTGTCTTAGCCTCACAGTGATCCCCTTGCTACCTAACAGTGATGTATAATACATGCTGTGTATTGTTCATATGTTGTGCAAATGTTGGAATAAAAAGATATAATTGTATCAGCTGAACGGTGTCAGATCAAGATACAGATGTGGACAAAATTGTTGGCACCCCTCTGTTAATGAAAGAAAAACCCACAATGGTCACAGAAATAACTTGAATTTGACAAAAGTGGTAATAAATAAAAATTCTATGAAAATTAACCAGTGAAAATCAGACAATGCTTTTGAATCGTGGTATTTACCATTCACACACACATTCACACCTAGGGCCACTTTAGAGTCTCCAATTAACCTAACCTGCATGTTTTTGGCCTGTGGGAGGAAACCGGAGAAATCCCGGCGTAAACCCACGCAGATGCGGGGAGAACATGCAAACTCCACCCAGATCACTGTTGGTCAGGGGCTGGGAACGAACCAGGGATCCCATGGCGAGTTGCTGTGCTGGTGCAGTGCTAACCACTGCGCCACCACACCGCTGATGTACCTTGATCTTGGAGTTCACCATGAATGTGTTTAGAGGTTGTTCTGGGCTCTTTTGTTACCATTCATATAATCCATCTCCTCCTGCGGCCACATCCAGGGAGGTTGGCTACAGTCCCATGGATCTTAAATTTCTGAATAATATGTGCAACTTTAGTCACAGGAACATCAAGCTGCTTGGAGATGGTCTTATAGCCTTTACCTTTAACATGCTTGTCTATAATTTTCTTTCTAATCTCCTGAGACAACTCTCTCCTTTGCTTCCTCTGGTCCATGTTTAGTGTGGTAAACACCATGTCACCAAACAGCACAGTGATTACTTGTCACCCTTTAAATAGGCCGACTGACTGATTACAAGTTTGTAGACACCTGTGATGTTAATTAGAGGACACATCTTGGTTGAACATGTCCCTATGGTCACATTATTTTCAGTCTTTTCTAGGGGTACCATCATTTTTGTCCAGGTCTGTTTCATGAGTTTGTTTTTAAAATAATTCTGTTGAACCACAATTCAAAAGCATTGTCTGATTTTCATTGGTTAATTTTCATAGAATTTTTATTTATTACCACTTTAGTCAGATTCAAGTTATTTCTGTGACCATTGTGGGTTTTTCTTTCATTAACAGAGGGGTACCAACAATTTTGTCCACGTCTGTACATGCATTTATACTATAAAAGGGATTGAGATTGAAATGTTTAAATATGGTCAGCTATCTGTTTATTCATTCTGAGCAAGTTATACAGAATGTTGAAGAGTCATAAAATGATGACTCAAATGGAACCAACCTGAGATTAAAAAAATGTTCACAAAGTCAAAAACCAGGGGAGTAAACGGTGAATAATAATACTAATGCATCAGCTTTATATAGCGCTTTTCATAGACACTCAAAGATGCTTTACAGTGGATACATTATTCATTCACTCCACAGACAATGGTAGTGGTAAGCTGTTAGTGTAGTTAAACAGCTGCTCTGGGGCAGACTGATGGAAACGTGGCTGCCAAGCCGCACCAGCAGCCTCTCCGACCACTACCGAACATTTATACACATTCATACCCCTTGTCATGGACACTGGAGGCAAGGTGAGTAAAGTGTCTTGCCCAAGGACACAATGGCAGGAGGTCTGGGGAGAGCGGGATTTGAAATGCCAACCTTCCAGTTATTAGACGACCCGCTCTACCTCCTGATCCACTGCCGCCCTCATTTCTCTCCTCTGTTCCATTTTTGCTGAGCACCAAGCTGGATGGCAGGTAAGTTCCATTTTTATATAGTCTTTGGCATGACCCGGCCGGGACTTGAACCCCGACCTCCCGGTTGTGGGGCGGATGCTCTGTCTCTAGGCCACCACTCCAGTGATGTCTAATTTGAGATGAGAAAAAAAATCTTTAATGCTTGACACACAGATGAAGTCTAATAGGGGATAATAAAATAGAAAGGACCAGCAATTACAAACAAGAGCGTTCTAAAGTGAGATGGTCACATGTGCAAAATAAAACAGAAAACAATATAAATCCATTAAATTCACCACTGGACTTTGATTTGCTTGTTTCATGATTCATGTAATTTTTCTGTGTTTGTGCATCAGTGGATCTTCCAAAAGTGGAAGGATTTGCTGCTCTGAACACAACAGACAGCAGCGCCATTTTTAACTGGACACGTGTGATGGGCGTCTCCGGATACCTGCTCTCCTGGAGACACATCTCAGGTTGGTAAGGGACAACACCTAGCTCTGACCCTTACTTTGTGAAGTTTCCTGCTATCACAAACACAGTTTCCTTTCAAAGTTGTTATTACACTGTATTTTCCATATAAAGTCTGAGTATGGATTGCACCATCAAGGTTTAATTTCATCTAAGGTTTGCTCTAATCAAAGTTTAGTAAAACTAGTTGGGTTTTTTTTGTTTGTTTTTTTACAGGGTAAGAAAGAAGCCAAGTGCTGTTGCACCATTCCACTTTAAAAACAGTTTAGTAAAGCAAAGTTTATTTGAAGGTGGACCATTAACTGTTAAAGTGACTGTAGTTGATCACAATTTAAATTGAGTTTTCGTACAACAAAATTAAATTTTCGTACAACAAAATTAAATTTAATTGTATTACTTTTTCAAGATTTGTTTTTGACCTTTTAGACTTAATTTGGGCAGGAGCAGTGAAGAAAGATGGGAAATGAGGTGAAAAATCGGTGAGAGACATGCAGGAAGGACCACACCAGTAAAAGATGAATCAGGGTTCACTGAAGAGCAGCATGCTCATTTAGTAAGAAGCAGCGCGCATCTTTATCCGCTAAAGGCCACCAGGCACCCTAAGTGTAATTGTGATTTAAAGTGAAGTGTGAAGTGAGTTTAAAGAGAGGTTTAAGTTTAATTTTTATTAGGTTTAAACTAGTTTGGTGCAACAGAATGTCAACTTAAACCGTGATTTTTTTCTGATTTAAAGGTTGAAAATGGTGAAATACTGTCTGACTGTATAGTAATTAATTTTTTTCGAAGGTTCCACGGTGTCTCGGGTTGTTATAGGTAGCTTGAAATATTTTGTTGTAATGTTTCAAAATATACATTTTTTGTTGTAAAGAAAAAAAAACATAGTATAATTTAAGCACACAGAATATGTCATAAAAATGTATCAATAATCATGCAGATACTGTATATATATCTTAGAGTTGGAATAAAGCAATATCACCAGCAAAAATTAATGCATTGCTACTTTTTATTCACTGCTATAAATGAGTAACAACTGTTTCCTTGTGTGTATCTTTTTTTTAGTGTTGGAGAGTCACACTGAGAAGTTGGGCCCTGGCTTCAGTTCCTATAAGATCAATGATCTTCTATACGGCCGAACATATATTTTCACTATCAGACCTTTGTTTGGAGAAGTGGAAGGGCCCATAAGCACTGTGTATCAGAGAATATGTAAGATTATATAAATAATTTTCTACAAACAGCTTAATGATCAAAACACAATAAATATACCACCTTGTAATTTTTTTTCCACATTTGAATATGCTTTAGTTGCAATAATTGCATTGATTATTTGCTAAACATAACTACATTTTAAAAACCAGCAGGGGATCGGTCTTCAGGTTATGACGAAATGTTTAGCCATAAAACAGTGTTCTACCTTATTTCATACCACAGTAAATACTTTCCCAGACAGTTTTCTATCCTAATTAAGAATTTTGAGACACTTAATAATTTCACAAACCAATGAGTAGGTTGCTTATACTATCTGTTATTGTATACGTATACAGTGTGGTTAAAACATCTGTTGTAACTGAAAGGATTTAACCACTTCTATTCAAGCATACCTGTTTGCAGCCTGCAGGACATTCTGTCATTTGGGCAGGGTTGGTTGAATCTTGGTTTTGGATAGGATTAAGTACTGTATATTGAAAATGGCATACCAGTACACATTACAGTGTCAGCAAGAATGATTGATCCAAAATTATAATCACGGTTTAACCCGAACCAAACCAAATCTACCGGCATATAATTTAATGAAATAAAATTCTAGTATATCAGAATTTATTCAATGTGTTCTGAATTTACTTGACTGGAAACTTCCCTGTTTGTCAGATCCCCTTCAGCTGCCGGTCCCTGGAGGTACCTGCAAATCATGCCGCCAATAAAGGCCATTTCCAAGGACGGTTTGTGCAGTATATATCCGTGCAGATTTTGCATTGTTTTCAACTCGGATCTCGACCCACTGAGCATCTGCTGAACGCATTTACTGGTCTGCGGTAAACACGTTACTCTTCCACGGTAAAGCCGGAATCAACAAGTGTACATCACTTCCGGCCGGCAATGGCTGCTCCCCATTGGTTTTGACCGAGTGGTTTTCATGGGATAAAATTATTCAGTATACTGACTCTAGGGGGTTATTTTTACTGAATAAACACATTTTTGGTTTATAAGTAATACCTAAAGCAGGATTAATGTTGTTATAATGACCAGTACAGGTTTCCTTTAAAATAACCAAAAATCCCAGCTCGGTAGGAGCTTTGTGATTTCAAAACACACTGCTGAAATGGCATTAAATAATGCTCTTCTGACGACAGACCTTTTTTCCTGATCGAAAGTGCATTGTCATAAAATGTACCAAAATACTAATGCGCATGAGATTGCGTGCTGCCACACCTCTTTGAAATGAGCCCACTCCTCCCATCGCAAAACTGGCATACTGTCTTCTCGTAATTAGATGGTGTGACGCAAAGCATAAAAAACAGCCAATGTACTGACAGAAACTAACAAAAACACTGGCACAAGGCAGGAAGTGAAGCACAAAAGTCCACTGTTGACTGTCATAATAGGGCCTAAGAGTAATAGTGCTTCTCTGGCTGTCTCTTTGTCCATCCAATATTCACCATAATTGCCACTACTCCTGTAGTGCCAGAATGCTCACCAAGCTTATACACAAGGATCCTCCGATGGGTCTAAATCTAGATTTTGCTCAAGATCAAGGTCACAAAATATAAATATGTGCATTTCAACTATCAGTAGGCTTGACTATATACATGAATATACACTACCAGTCAAAAGTTTGGACACAGCTACTCATTCAAAATGAATGTGTAGGGGTGTCTGAACTTTGACTGGTACTGTATAGAGAGAAGGGAAAGCTCTCGGTGACGTTGAGGTGTATTGTCATAGACAGTCTAGTTTCTGAAACCAAGCCAACTTTTTTTATTGTCATTCAATCCATACAGCCAATCATGTACAGTAGAACAAAATTATGTTTCTCGTACGTATCTACAATGTTAATCACATCTAGAATCAGAGGGGTCACTGCCATTCAAGGCACCACCACAGACAACTTCTGCTTCCCCCATTCTATTATGCTGAGCACCAAGCTAGAAGGCGGGAAGTACCATTTTAATATGGTCTTTGGTATGACCCGGCTGGGACTTGAACCCCCAACCTCTCGGCTGTGGGGCAGATGCTCTTTCAACTAGCCCACCACCACTCCGGTGGAACCAAGAAATATTTTAAATTCTGAAATACATGGAGTGAGAAACAGCCCTCTTGCATTTGTAAAGCATAATGATTTAGGTTTTATGTATCACTTCCCCTCTGTTTTGAATGATATTAATGAGTCACTAATATTGAACTAGCTAGAGGAAAGACAAGCTAAGTAATATAGTATGTGACGCATAAAAGTTCACTAAAACCCAAAGAGAAGAATATAGTTTTGCATAATGTTTTGTTGCAAAAACACCCGCTTTGTTTTGCTTGAGTTTCTTTTTAGATTTCACTTGTGTTTTGGTAATGTGCTTCACAGTAGGACCAGATCCCCCTATAACAGTCCAGCCTGTGCCAGCTACTGCATCCCCACATATTACCACTGCCTCCCAGACTGCCTCCATCATCAACACAACGCTCGCTCAATCAGCCACCAGGAGCACCCGGCACCCCATTGCTGCACCACCAACTAAATCTATAGCAACCAAGAAGCCTCCAGGTCAGCCAAGTGTCACTGGAGCCAAAGTCACCACCCTACGACTGACCACGAGAGACAATGAAAGAAAGACTCCCCCACAACCAGGTAAAGAAGAGATATAGACTTTTGACTTGTGTGAATTTTTTGCTTCAAGTTAAAAGCTTTATGCTTTATATAGTTAATGTTCTTTCACTTGTTTTTTTGAGTGTGTGGCAAGACCAAGGCAGATATAGTGTTCTTGGTGGATGAGTCTTCAAGCATCGGTGCTAACAACTTTATCAAGGTGAAAGACTTCATGTTTCGAGTGGTCACTTACTTCCCCATCATTGGTCCACAAGGCACACAGGTGAGTTGTTAAGCAAAAACTTTCTTTTTGTTATTTTGCATTAACTTAACATTGTGCTGAATACTTGGCTCCAGGTTGACGCTGCCATCAAATTGGTTATGAATTTGTTTGGATATTTATAAACTGAACTAGATTGTAGTTTGCGGGAGTGGTGGGGAGAGTTTCCATAAAGTACACTCAAGTAAAAGTAGATTTGTCTTATGATATTAATAATCACTCAAGTATAAGTAAGTATAGTCACCAAAGGAATTACTTGAGTAAGAGCAACAAAATGTCAAATAAAAAGTAAGTGGTGAGCTACTTTAGTTTACTCTAGCCAATTTGTGATTTTTTTCTCTCAGGAATATGGACCCTTTTTTCTTTGGGACTTAGGTTTCCTTCTAAATTTGCAACTTTTTTCAGATTCAACTTTGTCACTGAAAGAGCACAGTGCCTGAACAAGGAAATTAAGTTTTAGCATTTAGTCTGAATGTAAATAGCAATGTAAAAAAGTGCAGGGTGAAATATACAGCTCTGGAAAAAATTAAGACATGCAAAATTATCACTTTATCTGGTTTTACTATTTATACATATGTGTTGGAGTCAAATGAACATTCTGTTTTTTCTTTAACCTACTGAAAACAACTCACCCAAATTTCAAGTTAAAATATTGTCATTTAGAGTATTTATTTTCAGACAGTGGCAACTGGTCAAAATAACAAAAAGATGTTGCTTGTAGATGTGCTTTTTGATGTTCTTTTAGATCAAATAATCCAAAGAAAACAAGTTCATGATCAATCTTAAACACTGCATTTGTTAAGTTTTAACTTCGGAAGAACCCAAATCTGTAATTGTGTAATACCTTATTTTTATTCACAGCTTTCATGCATCTTAACAAGCTTTGATGATCGTATCTCCTCAAGTAGATTGACATGTCCTTATGTTGGAATTCAACAGATACTCAAATTGATTGGCTGCCATGCATACAGAGATGCTAATTTAGGAAAGATTTGCAGTGGTCTCAGTCTTCCCAGAGCTGTATGTACATACTGTATGCAGTACATGTATTGAAATACACATCGTATGTAGATACAAATAGACTATAAAGCAAGTTATTAGAATAATCTATTGATAAATTACAGTATTTGCACAAATGAGCTGTTTTGCCTTTTCTTCCTTGCTCAGTTCAGTCCAACAAGCAGTCGTGATAGTTATAATATTAGCAGGAAAATAGTCGGAACAGATGCTGGGCCTCACGATGTACATAAACCACCATCTTGAGGTCACATACATTTGCAACTTTTTATTAATAAATTTTCACATTTTTCTCATAAATTTGCCTTTTTTCATGTAAATTTCTGACTGTCTATTTGTACATTTGAGACTTTATTCTCATAAATCTGTTTTTTCTTATATGTTCATGGATTTTGTCATACATTTGTGACTTTTATGATAAATGTCCTGCTTTTTTCTGATAAATTTGTGTTTTCAATGATAAATTTGTAATTTTTTTCCACATAAGTTTTCCATCCATCCATCCATCTTCTACCACTTTTCTGAAGGTCCGGGTTGCGGTGGTAGTAGTTCAAGCAGAGAAGCCCAGACTTCCCTCTCCCCAGCCACCTGCTCCAGCTCTTTCCGAGAGGATACCAAGGCATTCCCAGACCAGCTGGGAGACATAAGGCGCTTTTCCACTAGCCCCGCTCAGCCCCGATTGAAAACCCGGCTCTACTCACTTCGGTTCGGTTCAGCCTCAGTTGCTTTTCAACTACTGCTGGCGCACCTGCTGGCACACCTGCTGTGGGTGGGATTTGTTGAACAGCAGGCGGCGCCACACCCTCGTGACGTGAAACACGCGACCGAATCCTCCACAACAAACAAAAGCCTCTTTTCCACTAGCCCAGCACACCTCGGTACGGCTCGATTCACTTCAGTACGGCTCGGAATGCTTCTGTCTCCATTAGCACGGTGTTTGGCATGGGTGTTGTGCTGGGGTGGGTGGGTTTATAACAGCGAGGCGGTGCCACACTCCCGTGACGTAACGCACGCGACCCAAGCAAAACATTTTTTTTTTCAAAACTTTATTGAGAAGACCCAAGCAAAACATAACACATAGCTGTACAAGGCCACTCCTCGGTCTGTGGCTTTTTTCACCGTAAACGCCAAAAAGGACCGCCAGACAAGGGTACAGGCAGCGAGATGAAAATACTCTGGAATAGTTCTGCAGCTTCTGGGAGAGCCAAAGGCGTGAGGATACAAACTAGGTCGTATATGACGGTAAGCTAATGGTTGCTAATGCTAGTTTGCTATAAGTACGTCGTGCTACACTTTAATGTCTGCAAGTTATCGCTGTTAGGTACTAAAATATGTACGCTGTGTGTGTTTCAGATGGCTCTGTTGTGGGGAAATTACTGCTTCATTCGCGCTGGGCGTGCCTGTCACGGATGTGATCAGCCTGTCACTGATGTCAACACAGCTTCACAAACGAGCAGTATTGAGCTTAAGAATGTCTGTAGAAACGTTTTATTTCCTGTACAACAAATTGCTCTGATCTGCTTGAAAATCATGGAGAGACTGTTGAGACATCATGGACTTTCCTGCTTCTGCAGCAGATTCTGAGATGGTATCATAGAAAAAAACGATCAGCTGACACAACTTGATCGCCAGGTTAATATTAGCCACAAAATATATATTCAAAAAGTAAACTTTACTGAGTTAGGTATAATAAGATATATTTGACAGTTATCATGCATTTTAGGCCAAAACAAACTTGATCTAGGATTAAAAGCAATTAAAATAATGCAGTCACAAGGTTACATGGAAACATGTACTGTAGAAATATATATTCTCTGCATCAACAATGTACTAGATATGCATTCATGTTGTATTGCACTGGGATTTGCACTGACAATAAACCTATGAAGTTTTTGCAGATGTCTCTTTTTATATGTGAAGGTTACCACCATGTGGCATAAATTAAATACTGAAAGATTGGAAAAGCTAAGAATAATCCAGCAGTTTGAGAAATCACTTTTGGTTTGGTGTAAGTCTGTCAACAGAATTATGAACCATAAAGCAGTTTGTGTTAAAATGTTAAATCCAATTAAACCTAATCCGGGGGCTTCCAATCATGTGTCATGTGGGGCCAAGACCCTGCAGGTTCTCTCTTCTACCCAGTCTCTTCAGCAGGTGTTATCACTGATCAGTCAGTGGAAGAAGTTCAGTGGAATCTGCTGTTGAAGACACTGGTTGGAGGTAAAGCCTGCAGGGTCTTGGCCCTCCATAGCACATGATTAGACCCCCCCCCCCCCCCGCAGTATCCAACTTTTACTTTCAAAATAAGTGTAAATATTTGCAAAAAGCAAACATTATTAGAAATATGTTATATTTCAATTTAATACTATACCACTTGTACTTACAAAAACGTGTGAATATTCATAAAAAGCACACACATGAAAGGTAGCACCACAAGCAGTGGGTCACAGCGGTTTTGGGCAACAGCAACACAATTGTGTATCCTTTGCCAATCTGTCTGCTGATATTTAATGTTTAACAGTTAAGGGACGGATGATTATATGCTCCAAAACTGGAGAAACTCTCTGATAAAAAGGCTGCAACAACACAAGTCACTTTTGGTTTGAATTAACTGCCAAATGACCTAGAAATAATGAGCTGAAACTTGTTTTTATTCGTATTAAATAATGAGACAGTGGCACACTGGCCAACACCAAATTGTATTATTTTTTACATACTAGGGCATTTTGGATGTACTGAATAAAAAAAATTCATGTTTTTCACATTCAGGTCAACGTTTGGAACAACAGTATTAGTATTTTCCGTTTAGATGATGCTACACTCCTTCTAAAGTATTGTAATTCTCTGAATTTGGAATGCCGATAGAACATTCAATTTACATATACTTACTTTTTTACCTACTTTGACTTGTAAGCTTGATCAGTCTCTCCTGCTGCATTTTAAAGTCCAACTGTGCAACTTCTTATAAGTTAACATAAAAAATTTACCCAAAGTTTAGAACTAGATCATGTGGTGCTAATTTTTCATGATATTTCAATAAAAAGAACAGAAAGCTTACAAAAACATTTGTTTTTTGGTCTAGTTAAAAATTACATTACCTTTACAATGGTTGACCCCTGACAGGATGATCAGCATCATTTTGATCAGACTAGGCAATGGAATTTCTATGTAATTATACTGTTTTATAATTCAGTGTTATAACAGACAAACCACACTTTCCAAAACAATTCCATTTTATTATATACAAAATATTAAAATAAAAAAAAAACTTTGCAACACAACATGAAGGTTAATCGACATTTTATACACGCCGACCACTGAGTGCCTCTACCAGCTTCCCAAACTGGGTCAGGAAGGCTTGGTTGAATGAAGCCGTCTCTGCCAGCTCCTGGGTCAGGAAGGCTCGGTTGAATGAAGCCGTCTCTGCCAGCTCTGGGTCAGGAAGGCTTGGTTGAATGAAGCCGTCTCTGCCAGCTCCTGGGATACCCTCGCGTTTTCTGCAACCTCATTTAAATGTTGCAAATATTTATCATTGAATACATTTTGCGCCTGGTGGCGGGACAGATTCACATTGGAGAATCCGGGCGGGCTGGCGCGGCGGACGCGTGGGATGATTCTACAAGGAAAATGCACACAATAAAATACAGCACGAAATTGCAAGATATACAGAAAAGACAATAGTTTTTAACAAGATTACATAAGCTTATTTCAGCGTATTGTTCACATCCGCAGTGTGCTGTGATAAAGCAGAGCGATCATCATCCACAAATGAACAGCATTTTTATTGCATAAATAAACTGAGCGTCTTACCGAATATATTTGTGAAAAAACGCACAATAAAAAAAAATTAAAACGCACCGTTAAAGGACTCCGATGTCGAGACCTCCCGGTATATTTTTTCATTCCGGGTGGCTCCGTCTAACTCGCGCTGGATGCGTTCGTCTGACAATGCAATGAGCAGACACTGCACCTCCTTATTGGTCCATGGAACACCCTTATTATGCGAAGCCATTTTTGATAGAGAATAAATGAAAATAGCACAGCAATACACTGAAAATAAACCGCCAACAGTGGTTGCGCGCTGAGTAATGGCGGTCGTGAAGATTCTTTTTTTTTTTTTTTCAAAAACTTTATTGAGAAGGTCGTGAAGATTCGGCAGAAGAGGAGGAGGAGAGGGGCAGTTACAACCTGACCAATCAGCGCCGGTTACGACCTGACCAATCAGCGGCGACCAGTCTGTTAACGTCACAACATGGCCCAGCTCAGCACTGCTGTACCCTGCCCTTGAGCGGGGCTGAGAATTGCGGCTGTTAAACCGTGTTGGGGCTTGTGGAAAAGCGTACAAAGCGTGCTGAGCCGTCCCGTGTCGCGCTAAAGCGTGCTAGTGGAAAAGGGCCTAAAATGGCTGATGACGAGGAGAGAAGGAAGGAGGAAGGAGAGTGGAATGACTGTGACATGAAACTGGTTAAATCTATGGTGCTGACTTGTTGCGCTCTGCACAATCTGTGTGAGAGTCATGGAGAGACGTTTGACACTACACTGGATGATGCAGTAGATGAACCAGTGGTGGTAGCGGCACAGAGAGCAGAGGAGCAGGGTGGTGAGATTGTAGCGAACTCAATATAAGCACCCTACTTGGCTTGCCAAGTGGGTTGACCCTATTGGCGACACAGGTAGAGTGCGGGACTCCGGAGTGGGAGGCGTGAGTTCAAACCTCCTGGTGGGACGTCGAGCTGCACGTTACAATATAACACGAGATGCTGTGATGCAGTACTTGTCTATTTTGTCCACATTTATGTGCATACATATTTCAAAAATGTTTTTTGTAAATAAAATGTTGTGCATGGTCCATCTACCTGTCCTCTTGTTCATAACGCTTATCTGTTAAGAAGGTGCGAAGCCATCAGCCTAATGATGAGTCCACACTTCTGTTGTGATAATTGCTCACGCTGAGCGCTCTGACAGCCCCGTACGCTGTGGGGGTCACACACGACGTGTTCCTCCCCACACTCTCAATTTTTTTTCCCGTATATTTTTCTCTTTGGCGTACAGAAATGGCAATACGCCCGTATTTGCTAAAATTGCATTTTCCCCGTATTAAAATACGGCGAAACCGTATCACTTGACAGGTATGTAATTACATGCAGAAACACCGCACAGGCCATCTTCACAAAAATCCAGCTCGACAAGCCACTTTTGCTTAGGTGGAAATGCAAATTGAACTATAAATCATGTGCTGATACATGTCATATTTTCCCATGTAAAGGTCTCCCACTTTTACTTACAAATTGATTTTTAATTTTTGGGAAAAGGGAATATAAATTTTGCACTTGTTGGTAACAACAGTTGTGTGCAACAAAAACAAAGTTGTGTATCCTTGTCCGATTTGTCTACTGTTATTAGTGCCAAATTTTTGCTAGATTCCTTCTTAATTTATTAAATTTTGACTGGTGATGCAACATTCAACTTACACGTACTTACCTTTAGCAGTGTCTACAAGTTCAAGCACACCTGTACAACTGCTTATAACCTAAAAAATGTACCCGTTCAAGAGAAATGGATTCAGCATTGCAAATTTGTTTAAAATAAAAAAAAACCTACCAAGACATTACGTTTCGTTGTGATGTTAAAAATTAAATTACCATTAGAAGGCTATACACCTGACCTGATGAACAGCAGCATGTGGAGTGAACAGAGAATGGAATGTGTATGTAATTATTGGCTTTTCTCATACGGTGTCATAACAGATAAACCAGACTTTTGATGCAAACAATACAATTTTATTCCAGAAGCAAAATTTACAAACAAAAAAAACAGACTGGACGATAACATCTCTGCGAGCTCTTCCCTTCGTAACGCAGCGTCCTGCTCCAGGGCTTCACGTGCATCTGCCCGCACATCTGCGGCCACCTGTCGCAAATGCTGCATGTACTCCTGATTCTTGCCGCTGGTCATGTTGCCGTTCCAAGAGCCGCATCTCTTCGTCATGCATGTTGACCATCACTAATGTAAGGTCAGCGATGGGAGTTGTCTGTTTTCGTCTTGCCTAGATGGAAAGACAGAAAGGCATGGTCGTTAAAGCTGGATCACTACATATATTATGGAATTACACAGGTGAAAGTCTGTGGTGGAATGTCACTATTATATTATGCTTCATTGCTGTATATAAGCTGAACTGTCATGTTGCTGCCCCTCAGTAGAGCAGATTTTGCAACACGCAGGGTGCTGTCTTCGGCTGCAGCCCCCCTGCAAAACTAAAAAGGATTAAGATTAAGAATATGGATGGATGGATGGGTAATGTTTAAACTAGTTGCTTGTAGTGTGGCCGCAGAAATCTGAATGGGTTAATACAGTCAGCTGACGCGAAGCATTTCAATGAAGCATGTTGATTTCAACGGCAGTTCATGAGCTTTATTTGCTTGTCTAAAACAGGAGTTACAACAGCACCAATCACCACACCTAAAGATGGTTGTGGAACACCGATAAGTGAAGACCAAAGAATAACCTTTTTGTACATTTAAAAAGACATTTTCAATTAATTAATATGCAGCTACAGGAAATTGCATTAATCAGTTTGGTACATAACTTGTTAGGCTCCAGCCCCCCCCGCGACCTGTAAAGGATTAAGCGGTAGAAGATGGATGGATGGATGGATGGATTTTCGACCCTGGTTTCTGCTGCTGGACCTGTTTCAACAAAAAAAAAAAAAAATCGTGGTTATTGTGCCTTACCGGCACTTGAACGTGATCCAGATGGAGCTGGTGATGTGGCTGACATGGGAGCCGATTCAGCTGGCGCTCCGCCAGACGCAGACGCAGCGCCAGGAGAGTCCGCTGTGTCTGTCCACTGAGGTTGATATGAACTGCGATTCTAGAAAGAAAATGCACGCAATTTAAAACTTAACACCAAAGTGCAACATGTACACAACACTCTCAAGTTTTTAACCGGAATACAATAAGCGTAATTCAGCGTTTTGTTCGCGCTAATACTTAACACAAAGCAAGCGTGAATCTGCAGTTGGCTGCAAAACAATACGCAAGCCTCAGTAACAACCATTACCCACAATCTAACAACCTTCCTATTTCTTAAAAACAGTGAGCTTGGCACAGAAAGGATCAAGCGGCGAAAAGATGCGCAATATCAAAATAACACTCACCATCCACGGTTTCCAAGGCCGTGACCGTGACCGTGACAGTGACAGTGACGTGTCGAGCCCAATGTCTCTCAGCGAACCACTTCCACTCCTTCCGATCCGCTGAACTTCGAGCAATGTGGTCCTTCACTGCTCGGTAATCGCTTTTCAGCTTCTTCAGCTTCTCCTGACACTGTTTGGCAGTACGGATGTGCCCTTGGGAAGCCATCTGCTCGGACACCTGCATTTCAAGTAGATCTGTCCAACTCGCGCTGGATGCGATTGTCTCCCAATATAGAAAGAAAATTGCGCACCTCCTAATATATAATATTAGGAGTATATTATTATATAAGTATATTATACAGTATATTAATATAATATACCGTATTAAAGGGGCGCACTGTGTCCACTGGCTGAACAATTACAAATGGCGGTCGTGGAGTAAATTCAGCAGAAAAAGTCGCTTTCATGACGTTACGACCTGACCAATCAGTGGCGACCAGTCTCTTAAAGTCATATCACAGCCCTACTCAGCCCTGCTCAGCCCGGTTAGACCCTGCCCTGGATCAGGTACGAAAAAAGTACCTGCTAACCGGTGCTGGGGCTAGTGGAAAAGCGCCTAAAGCGGGCTGAGTGGTGCGGTGTAGGGCTAAGTGAGGCTAGTGGAAAAGGGCCTATAATCTCTCCAGCGAGTCCTGGGTCTACCCCGGGGTCTCCTCCCAGTGGGACGTGCCTGAAATACCTCAAGTGGGAGGCATCCAGGAGGCATCCTGATCAGATGCCCAAACCACCTCAACTGGCTCCTTTCAATGTGGAGGAGCAGTGGTTCTACTCTGAGCCTCTGCCAGATGACTGAGATCCTCACCCTATCTCTGAGGGTGAGTCCAGCAATCCTATGAAGGAAGCTCATTTCAGCAGCTTGTATCCACAATCTCATTCTTTCGGTCATTACCCAAAGCTCATGGCCATAGGTGAGGGTAGGAACGTAGATTGACTTGTACATCGACAGCTTTGCCTTAGAGCTTAGCTCCCTCTTCACCACAACAGACCGGTACAACGTCCGCATCAACTGCAAATGCTGCCCCGATCCGTCTGTCAACCTCTCGCTCCAGTCTCCCCTCACTCGTGAATAAGACCCTGAGATACTTAAACTCCTCCACTTGGGGCAGGAGCTTGTCCCCAACCCGGAGAGAACAATCCACCTTTTTCTGGCTGAGGACCATGGACTCGGACTTGGAGGTACTGATTCTCATCCCAGCCACTTCACACTCAGTGGCAAACCGTCCCAGTAAGATCTGTAGGTCATTGCTGGATGAAGCCAACAGGACAACATCATCTGCAAACAACAGAGATGAGATCCTGTGGTCACCAAGCATGACACTGTCCATTCCTGGCTGTGCCTAGAAATCCTGTCCATAAAAATTATGAACAGGATCGGTGACAAAGGGCAGCCCTGGTGGAGTCCAACTGTCACTGGGAATGAGTCCGACCGAGTGTTGGCAATACGAACCAAACTCTCACAATGGTCGTACAGAGACCGGATAGCTTGTAATAACAAACCCTATATCCCATACTCCCGAAGCACCCCCCGCAAAAAACCACGAGGGACGCAGTCGAATGCCTTCTCCAAGTCCACAAAACACATGTAAACTGGTTGGGCAAACTCCCACAAACCCTTGAGGATTCTCGAGAGGGTAAAAAGCTGGTCCAATGTGCCACGGCCAGGACGAAAACCACATTTCCCCTCCTGAATCTGAGGTTCGACCAACGGCCAGACTCTCCTCTCCAGTACCTTGGCATAGACCTTCCCAGGGAGGCTGAGGAGGGTGATCCCCCTAAAGTTGGAGCACACCCTCCGGTCCCCCTTTTTAAAGAGGGGAACCACCACCCCGGTTTGCCATGCCAAAGGCACTGTCCCCGACCTCCACATAATGTTGCAGAGGCGTGTCAACCATGACAGCCCTGCAACATCCAGGGCCTTGAGGTACTCGGGGCAAATCTCATTCACCCCCGAGGCCTGGCCACCAAAGAGATTTTTAACCACCTTGGCAACCTCAACCCCCGTGATGGGCAAGTCGTCCCCCTCGTCTACAAGCCCTGTTTCCTCTGTGAAAGGCATGTCAATGGGATTGAGGGGATCCTCGAAGTATTCCTTCCACCGCCTGACGATATCCCCAGTCAAAGTCAGCAGCACCCCATCCGCACCATACACAGTGTGGACAGGGAGCTGCTTCCCCCTCCTGAGCCGCTGGACAGTTGGCCAGAATCTCTTCGAGGCCGACCGAAAGTCTTGTTCCAAGGCCTCACCGAACTCCTCCCACACCCAAGTTTTTGCTTCAGCAACCACCCGAGCTGCACTCCGCTTGGCCTGCCAGTACACCTCAGCTGCTTCAGGAGTCCCACAAGCCAACCAAGCTTGATAGGACTCCTTCTTCAGCTTAATGGCCCCCCTCACCACTGGTGTCCACCACTTGGTTTGGGGGTTGCCACCACGAGATGCCCCGAGGACCTTGCAGCCGCAGCTCTGGGCAGCCGCTTCAACAATGGAGGTGGAGAACATGGCCCATTCAGACTCCAGGTCTCCAGACTCCCTCACGATACAATCAAAGTTCTTCCGGAGGTGGGAGTTGAAAATCTCCCAGACAGGGACGTCACCCAGATGTTCCCAGCACACCCTCACTATACATTTGGGTCTACCAGATCTGAATGGCGTCCTCTCCTGCCGTCCGATGCAACTCACTACCAGGTGGTGATCAGTTGACACCTCTGCAGCTCTCTTTACCCTAGTGTCCAAGACATACGGTCGCAGGTCTGATGACATGATAACAAAATCGATTATTGACCTGGGATCTAGGGTGTCCTGGTGCCAGGTGCACATATGGACACCCTTATGCTTGAACATGGTGTTCCTTATGGACAAACAGAAGTCCAATAACTGAACAACACTCAGGTTCAGATCGGGCAGGCCGTTCCTCCCAATCACCCCCCTCCAGGTTTCACTGTCATTGCCCACGTGTGCATTGAAGTCCTCCAGTAGGACAATGGAGTCTCCAAGAGGAGCACCCTCCATATCCTCTATATCCTCCTGCATATCCACCCTGCATATCCTCAAGGCCCTTGAGGATATGCAGGCCCTGCAACATCCAGGGCCTTGAGGTCCTGCATGGATATAGCTGCTGCAGACCAGTGGCCCTGACGTCTCACCTGATGAAGACCCTGGAGAGACTGCTCCCTGCTCACCTCCGCCCCCTGGTGGGACCAGCGATGGATCCACTCCAGTTCGCCTACCAGCATGGCATTGGGGTAGAGGATGCAGTGATCTTCCTCCTTCACCATTCTCTGTCCCACCTGGAGAAGCCCGGGAATGCGGTGAGGATCATGTTCTTTGACTTCTCCAGTGCTTTCAACACCATCCAACCGATGATCCTGAAGGACAAGCTGCTGTGCGCAGGGGTGGACCAGCACCTGTCATCATGGATCCTGGACTACCTCATTAACCGGCCACAGTTTGTGAGAACCCGGGACTGTGTGTCCGACACGATCATTGGTAGCACGGGGGCCCCCCAGGGAACGGTTTTGGCTCCCTTCCTGTTCACCCTTTATACTGCGGACTTCTCACACAACACAACACACTGCCATCTACAGAAGTTCTCTGACGACTCTGCGATCGTCGGCCTCATCTCTAACGGAGATGAAGCTGAGTACAGAGGACTTATCCAGGACTTCGTGGACTGGTGCCATCGGAACTGCCTCCAGATCAACGCGAGGAAAACTAAGGAGCTGGTGGTGGACTGCCGCAGGCAAGGACAACCCCTCACAGCACCAGTAAACATACAGGGAACAGACATTGAGATGGTGACATCCTACAAGTACCTGGGTGTTCATTTGAACAATAAACTAGACTGGTCACACAATACCGACGCACTCTACAAGTAGGGACAGCGCAGGCTGTTCCTACTGAGGAGACTCAGGTCTTTTGGTGTACAAGGGGCACTGCTGAAGACATTCTACGACACGGTGGTGGCATCAGCCATCACTTTTGGAGTGGTCTGCTGCGGCAGTGGCATTACAGCAGCCGATAGGAAGAGACTGAACAAACTGATCAAGAAAGCTAGCTCTGTCCTGGGGCAGCGCCCTGACCCAGTGGAGGAGATAGGAGAGAGAAGGATGGTGGCTAAACTGTCATCTCTGCTGGAGTCCAAGTCCCACCCTATGCAGGACATACTGAACGCACTGAGGAGCTCATTTAGCAGCAGACTACATCATCCTAGGTGCGCAACCGAGAGGTTTCGCAGGTCCTTCCTACCTACGGCTGTCAGACTGTATAACCTAAGCACGGCTGCTTGCAGAGATAGCAAAAAAACGTGATGACCTAATAGTATTGAATGCAAAAGACGCAACAGACTTACACAATGGTCCCCTCCAGTATATACAACTAGGACAATATCAGTCGCTACAGAGGGTGACAATATGTATGGGTACATATTCATACTATGTAGGATAACTAAGTAGATGGTTATTGTAGAAGAGCTTGGAATAACGAGGCGATGTGACTTATAAACCAAAATTTATTATCAGCTTCGCTCTTCTAACAAGTCTCATCTAGTGCAGCAGCAGAAGTAGTAAGATAGCGAACACATTCGGCTCTGTGTACTTATACTCACACACAACAAAAGGCATGCATATCAAAGCTGACATCCCATCCATCCATCCATCCATCTTCTACCGCTTTTCCAGAGGTCCGGGTCGCGGAGGCAGCAGTTCAAGCAGAGAAGCCCAGACTTCCCTCTCCCCAGCCACCTGCTCCAGCTCTTCAGAGGGGATACCAAGGCGTTCCCAGACCAGCTGGGAGACATAGTCTCTCCACCGAGTCCTGGGTCTGCCCCGGGGTCTCCTCCCAGTGGGACGTGCCTGAAATACCTCAAGTGGGAGGCGTCCAGGAGGCATCCTAATCAGATGCCCATACCACCTCAACTGACTCCTTTCAATGTGGAGGAGCAGCGGTTCTACTCTGAGCCTCTCCCGGATGACTGAGCACCTCACCCTATCTCTCAGGGTGAGTCCAGCAATCCTACGGAGAAAGCTCATTTCAGCCGCTTGTATCCGCGATCTCGTTCTTTCGGTCATTACCCAAAGCTCGTGACCATAGGTGAGAGTAGGAACGTAGATTGACTGGTAAATCAACAGCTTTGCCTTAGAACTAAGCTCCCTCTTCACCACAACAGACCGGTACAACGTCCGCATCACTGCAGATGCTGCTCCAATCTGTCTGTCGATCTCTCGCTCCATTTTCCCCTCACTCGTGAACAAGACCACAAGATACTTAAACTCCTCCACTTGGGGCAGGAGCCTGTCCCCAACCCGGAGAGGACAATCCACCTTTTTCCGGCTGAGGACCATGGACTCGGACTTGGAGGTGCTGATTCTCATCCCAGCCGCTTCACACTCAGCGGCAAACCGTCCCAGCAAGAGCTGTAGGTCATTGCTGGATGAAGCCAACAGGACAACATCATCTGCAAACAACAGAGATGAGATCCTGTGGTCACCAAGCATGACACCCTCCATTCCCTGGCTGCGCCTAGAAATCCTGTCCATAAAAATTATGAACAGGATCGGTGACAAAGGGCAGCCCTGGCGGAGTCCAACTCTCACTGGGAATGACTCCGACCGAGTGTTGGCAATACGAACCAAACTCTCACAACGGTCATACAGAGACCGAATAGCTCGTAACAACAAGCCCGATACCCCATACTCCCGAAGCACCCCCCACAAAAATCTACGAGGGACGCGGTCAAATGCCTTCTCCAAGTCCACAAAACACATGTAAACTGGTTGGGCAAACTCCCACGAACCCTCAAGAATTCTCGAGAGGGTAAAGAGCTGGTCCGATGTGCCACGGCCAGGACGAAAACCACATTGCTCCTCCTGAATCCGAGGTTCGACCAACGGCCGGAATGGCCGGAACGGCCGGAGTGTCGACCAAGCTGACATCCCCCATTACTTAATCCCCTCCTTTGTCTCCGTACCCCTCCACCTGGCCCTGGGAGGTCAGGGCGACCTATCTGGTCTCCATCGCAGTGCCTCGGATGCTCTTTGATCTTCACTGGCGGTTGAGACCCTTTGTCCTGTTCTGAGGTGTGAAGTCGCTTTACATATGTAGTCACCAAACATTCTCACATGCTTATACATATGTAGGTTATGGGATATATGATTAATATAGACCACAGCCCCCCCCCCCCAAACGACTAAGAAAAGGACAATAGAAAAATTCACAGTTTAAGATAATTATTATGACATACTAACTGCTACACCTCTTGACAAAGAAGAAACTTTCCAGCAGCTATGCTCCTGTAGAGAATTCAGTGGTAATCATAACAGCATAGTAATATCACAAATCAGTCCTAAACTGTTAGAGCACAATTAGTGAACAACTTTTGAGTAGTTTGCATCAGTCCCTGTGCCGTCTGGGCTTAAATCTTCTTCCGAATCTGCTGTGGGTCCGTTCGGGCGTCCTGGTGGGACCTTCCTGTAAGGAATCTGCAGCTTGGGAAGGAGAGTGATTATTTGTTCCCTGCAGGGGGGCTGAGTCTTTTCTCTTGGGGGGTCTACCCCGTCGAGGTGCTCTCGCCAACCGTGCAGGCTCGTCTCTCAACAAGAAGGCAGGTTTAAGTCTGTCAATGCTGACTGTTTCTTTTCTGTCCCCAAAATCAAGCACAAAATGCTTATCACCAGGTTCCAGCACTCTGAATGGTCCATCATATGGTGGACGGAAAGTTGGTTTTAAAGCTTCATGCCTAACAAAAACGAATTCGGCATTTTTTAAAGCTTGGGGGACAAAAATCCGTGGAAAAGAGTGATGTGCCGGCCCGGGGAGAGAGTCCGGTCCGTTGCTGCCTAAAAACCTCGGGGCTGGAAGATGCCCTGGCTCTGGGTTCTCTGGTAAAAATTCACCTGGGAGCCTGAGAGGTTGTGCAAAAACTAATTCTGCTAGGGAGGCGTCTAGATCCTCTTTAGGTGCAGCACGCAACCCCAATAAAACCCAAGGAAGTTTATTTACCCAATTTGTATCCGTTAGTGAGGCTCTGAGGGCGGCCTTTAAAGACCTGTGAAAACGCTTGCATAACCCATTAGCCTGAGGGTGATAAGCGGTGGTGCGGTGAATTGTCGCTCCTAAGCTGCTGGCCATGGCTGACCAAAGCTCCGAGACAAATTGAGTCCCCCTATCGGACGTGATGTCCAATGGGACGCCGAAACGTGCCACCCAGTTTGTCAAAAAAACGCGAGCGACTTCCTCCGCTGTGGTTGACGCCAGAGGGACCGCCTCAGGCCAGCGCGTAGTGCGGTCTATCATCGTTAACAGATGTGTGAAACCTTGGGAGGAAGGTAGTGGTCCCACGAGGTCGACATGAACGTGGTCGAACCTTCTAGCAGGGATTCGAAAAGGCTCTAGAGGGGCTTTTGTGTGTTTGTGTATTTTGGCGCGCTGACAAGAAATGCAAGTCTTTGCCCATTCTTTTACATTTTTGCGCAGGCCAGGCCACACAAACTTTTCGGCGACCATTTTAACCAAAGCGCGCACACCTGGGTGCGCGAGAGAGTGAATTGAGTCGAAAATACGGCGGCGCCATGCAGCTGGGACTACCGGGCGAGGTCGGCCGGTTGAGATGTCGCATATTAGGGGGGGTACACCATCGCGTAAACCCCTTTCCTCCAGCCTTAACCCTGTTGGTCCAGACAGGAGTGCGCGCACGTCTGCGTCACTACTTTGCTCCTCCGCCATGGCTGCATAATCTATCCCTACGTGGATTGGGGCTGCGTATGTGTCCGCGTTGGCGAAGAGTTCTGCGGCTGAGGTCGTATAATCTGTCTCCTCGCGCTCTGGCGATGTCACAGCGCGAGAGAGGCAGTCTGCTACCACATTAAGTTTGCCTGCCACATGTCGAATGTCTGTGGTGAACTCTGAAATCTCAGCTAGCTGTCTTTGTTGCCTGCCTGACCACGGTTCAGAAATTTTAGCCATCGCAAAGGTGAGCGGTTTGTGGTCTACAAAAGCCGTGAAACGCCGCCCTTCCAACCAGAACTGGAAGTGGCAGATGGATAAATGAAGCACTAGCAGCTCCCTGTCAAAGGTGCTGTATTTACGCTCAGTTTGGTTTAGCGATTTGCTGAAAAATGCCAAAGGTTGCCAGGTTCCGCCGACGTGTTGTTCTACAACCGCCCCTATGGCCAGGTCTGAAGCGTCTGTGGTTAGCGCAATGCGGGCCGAGGGATCAGGGTGAACCAACAATGCGGCATTAGCTAGGGCACTTTTTACTTCCGCGAAGGCGCGTTCGCGCTCCGGGGTCCATTCGACCGCGTTGGAAGGTTTTTGTTTTCTGAGCGCATCATATAGGGGCTGCATGAGCTGAGCTGCGCGGGGGAGGAAACGGTTGTAAAAATTAACCATTCCCAAAAATTCTTGCAGCGATTTGACCGTTTGTGGCCGTGGGAAACTTTTTACTGCGTGAACTTTGTCTGGCAGTGGGACTGCCCCCTTCGGTGAAACTCTGTGTCCCAAAAAATCAATTTGTGACACGCCGAATTTGCATTTGGCTGGATTGATTATTAACCCGTGCTCTTCTAGTCTCTGAAAAACCATAGTGAGATGCTGTTCGTGTTCTTCCTCAGACGAGCTGGCTACCAGCATATCGTCGAGGTAGACGAACACGAAAGGGAGGTTGCGTAATACTGCGTCCATCATCCGCTGAAAGGTTTGAGCAGCGCCTTTGAGGCCAAAAGACATCCGCAAAAATTCAAAAAGACCGAAGGGGGTTATTACAGCTGTTTTAGGAATGTCTTCCGCTCTAACGGGGACTTGATGATAGCCGCGGACCAGGTCTATTTTTGAAAAAATGCGCGCACCCGCCAGATGTAGTGAAAAATCTTGGATGTGAGGAATAGGGTAGCGGTCATGCGCTGTCGCATTGTTTAATCTGCGGTAATCACCGCACGGTCTCCAAGAACCGTCGGATTTCGGGACCATGTGAAGCGGTGACGCCCAGGGGCTTTTTGAGCGCCTGATAATGCCTAGTTTTTCAAGGGTGGTAAACTCGTCCCGAGCTATGGCGAGCTTGGTCGCGTCTAAGCGCCGAGCTTTGGCGAATACGGGTGGGCCCGTTGTGGGGATAAAGTGTTCGACCCCATGCTTAGCCACTGTAGCTGAGAATTTGGGAATTGTGAGTGCTGGAAATTGGGTGAGGAGTTGATCAAAATTACCTCCTGCTGTAGTGACGTTGGCCTGCACGGGTGGTGGAGAAACTCGAGCTGAGCAGGGAATAGAAGCAAAGGACAGTGCATTAACCAAGCGTCTGTTCGCTAGATCGACTAATAACCCATATGCACACAAAAAATCTGCGCCCAACAAGTTAAAACTCACTGCCGCTACAACAAATGTCCATCTGTAGTTGCGGCCATGGATGCGGAGGGGCAGGTTCCTTTCGCCAAAAGTGTCGATGATGGAGCCGTTGGCTGCCACCGCTCCATTGCCCCGGGGGCCCATGGCCCGGTCTGCTTGGGAGGGCATGATAAAACTCAGTTGAGCTCCCGTGTCAATAAGGAACTGCTTGCCGGTGTGTCCGTCCGTCACATATAGAAGCTTGCTTTTTTCGCCGAGAACTGCCGCTGTTAACGGTTCTCGGCGTTGGCGTTTTCCCGAAATCGTGAGTTTGCAGGGGGGAAGGCATTTGTAAGCCTTCTCAGCGAAGCGGTGGTGGTAATAACAGACGTCGCTCCATCTGTTACGTCTTGGCCGTGTCGCTGCCATGGCGGGCGGATTCTGCTCAGTCGTTTGTGGCTCCCTGTGGCTCCGGACATCGGCGTTGAGGTCTGCGGATGCTGCTGTGGGTGTCTGTTCCCTGCAGGCGTTGACGAGTCGCTGCGCTTCACGAGCCAGCGTGCGGAAGTCTTGCTGGGTGCTGCATCGCATGTTGGCAAGTGTCCCTCTCATGTGTGGCGGCAGCGTACTGAGGAATATAAGTTGGAAGAGGAAGTTGTCATTGTCCTCTTCTTTGAGCTGCAGCAAGTCCTCCATGAGGGCCTTGGGTCTGCATCCTCTGTGGCCGTAGACCGCCAGGATCCTCTCGGCTCTCTCCTCGGCAGAGGGGACGAAATTCGCCACGATGGTCGCTTTCAGTTCTCTACATTTGTCCTGGGCCGGCGGCCGCTGGATTATGCTCCGCACACATCTCGAAGTGGCGGCGTCGAGTTTGGCGACGATGTGATAAAACTTTGTATCGTCAGTCGTTATGCCCGCAAGTGCAAACTGGGCTTCAGCTTGCTGAAACCACGAGGTCGGGTCTTCCTGCCAGAAGTCCGGCAGCTTGACGGTGACGGCGTTTGTGTGGGCCGTCCCTGATGTGTCCACAGGGTGAGAGTGCCTTCCTTCGGCTCTCGCAGCGGCACTGGTGCTCGGTTGAGCCCTCTCTGTCACTTCTGCTGTGGAGGAACGTCGTCCATCTGTTCCCCTGTCTGCATGGGCGCCGGCGTCTGCCTGGGTCACCACAGATGAGTCGATCGCGGGGGAACGCCTCTGGTCCATCCTCGCGTCAGGATCACCAGTGTAGAAGAGCTTGGAATAACGAGGCGATGTGACTTATAAACCAAAGTTTATTATCAGCTTCGCTCCTCTAACAAGTCTCATCTAGTGCAGCAGCAGAAGTAGTAAGATAGCGAACACATTCGGCTCTGTGTACTTATACTCACACACAACAAAAGACATGCATATCAAAGCTGACATCCCCCATTACTTAATCCCCTCCTTTGTCTCCGTACCCCTCCACCTGGCCCTGGGAGGTCAGGGCGACCTATCTGGTCTCCACCGCAGTGCCTCGGATGCTCTTTGATCTTCACTGGCGGTTGAGACCCTTTGTCCTGTTCTGAGGTGTGAAGTCGCTTTACATATGTAGTCACCAAACATTCTCACATGCTTATACATATGTAGGTTATGGGATATATGATTAATACAGTATAGACCACAGTTATGCTGTTTATTCCATCTTGCTACAATGCTCCGTACTTTGTATATATATTTATATATTTATGTGTATGTATGTATATCCACTGCTCTTATTTATATCTTCTGTATCTTCTTAATTATTGCTCTGAGTGTTGCTATCCCTGTGCTGTTGCAATCCTGGAATTTCCCCATTGTGGGACTAATAAAGGCTTATCTTATCTTATCTTATATCTTTTGAAGATACAACAAATCCATTGGCACACTACTGATTCCGCAGTGTCTTGGCTATATTTTGGTGTGTGTTGTATGTTTATATCTTAATTTGTTACCTTACAGTGATGAAAATTCCAAAGATCCCCTATTATGTCCTGTTCTGGATCACAGTATCCAGATTTTTTGCAGGATCCGGATCAGTCTGATATTTCCTAGAACCTATCGGGATCTTATCCTGTATTTTTTTTTGGCAAGCATCCTGACCATTTTTTGTGGAGTTATATACACATATGGTCAAAATGGCCCTATTTTGCAATAATAAAGAATCCTTTAAAAAGTTCCTGGATCCAGACGGTGATCCGGATCACTCCCAAAATGTAATCATTTCTTCCTTGTCCCATTTTGGAGTTGTCCTGAAAATTTCGTCAAAATCCATTCATAACTTTTTCAGTTATGTTGGTAACAGACAACGTATATCTGTATATCAGATAACGTATATCTGTAACCTGTCTCTCCAATCAGGTATATTTCCCAATGCAATGAAAATAGCTAAAGTAATTCCGATTCACAAGACAGGTGACAGAGGGGAACTCTCAAACTATAGACCAATTTCACTATTACCGCAATTTTCCAAGATACTTGAAAAAATATTCTATGAGAGAATTGACAACTTCATACTGAAGAATGATTTATTGTGTGAGCAGCAATATGGGTTCAGACACAAAAGGACAACAGCATATGCCTTAATGGAATTTACAGAAAAAATATCAACAGCCATTGAAAATAAAGAGTATTCAGTTGGAGTATTCCTGGATCTTAAAAAAGCATTTGATACAGTAGATCACAATCTATTATTAAAGAAACTACAAAATTGTGGTATTAGAGGGGTAGCACTGTCCTGGTTAAGCAGTTACTTAAAGAATAGATATCAGTATGCATGTGTTAGCAACAAAAACTCAGAGTTACTGAAGGTCACCTGTGGAGTCCCACAGGGTTCAGTTTTGGGACCATTGTTATTCAATATGTATATAAACGATATATGTAAAGTTTCAGAAAAAATGGACTTAATATTGTTTGCTGATGACACTAATCTGCTATGCAGTGGAAACAATTTGGAACAACTTCTGGATACACTCGGAAAGGAATTAGGAAAGCTTAAACTGTGGTTTGATTCAAACAAATTAACGCTCAATTTAAGCAAGACAAAATTTATAGTCTTTAACAACCATCACAACTACCCAGTACCCAAACTCAGTGTAAATGGTGTAGAGATTGAAATGGTATCCGAAACTAAATTCCTTGGAGTAATAATTGATAACAAACTGTGTTGGAAGCCACATATTAATTATATTAAAGGTAAAGTATCCAAATCAATTGCAATATTACACAGAGTGAAAAATTTGCTGAATCAACCCACACTATACACCTTGTATCATTCATTAATACTCCCATACATGACATATTGTAATGAAGTATGGGGAAATACATATAAAACAAACATATATCCACTCTTTATGCTTCAAAAGAGAGCTATTAGAATAATCAACAAAGCAGCTTACAGGGAACCAACAAACCCACTTTTTCTTAAACAAAAAAACTCTCAAGTTGAAAGATCTGATTGACTTTAAAACCGCAATAATAATGTTCAAAGCGAAGAATCTATCACTGCCCGCAAATATCCAAAAGTTGTTCCAAATAAGGGAGAAACGATATCACTTCAGAGGAACATGTATATTTCAAACGCCTACAGTGAGAACAACCACCAAGCAACACTGTATTTCAGTGCAAGGAGTCAGATTATGGAACGATTTTGGACCTGAATTAAAATCATGTACAACGCTTGGACAATTTAAACAAAAACTAAAGGAAGAAATACTCCAAACATACTTACAAGACGACATGTAAACTCACATAAGGATTGACATTTCCAGCCTGTGTTGTGTTGTAGCTTAGTTTTTCTTTTTTTCTCTGTGACACTATGTCTTAGATTTGCTTTTGAATAGTAACCGCTTAACTTAGACTAGCTCAGTTTTCTTTTTTCTCTGTCACATTTTGTCTTAGCCTTGTTTTAAATTGTAATCGCTCTTGTCTTGTTTTCTCTTTTTTCTCCTTTGAATTCTTGGATGGAATATGGGTGGGCAATATAAGCTGCGGCTTCAGCCATCACCCATTTCGGATAACTCACGTGGAATTGTATAGTAGAAGGAGTCTTTGTCTAATTTGACCTTGTTTTATATTATACAGTTTCTTTTAACCTGTAATGTACTATCCTATCCGAAATAAATAAATTCATTCAATTCATTCATTCATTCAGACAAACAGACAACCAAACCCCAGTAAAAACATAACTTCCTTGGCGGAGGTAAAAATAATAAATTTTACTTTTGTACTTCTGCAAACTTTCTCAACAAAAACAGTCATTTTTGTTGAGAATCACAGTGTAAAAAACACATCTTTGAACAGTTTTCAAATCAGAGAAGTCATAAGTGCTTTTTTAAGATTAGTCTCAATATTTTAATTCTTTGCCAACTCCAGGCCTAAATGTACTAACTAAGGGTAAAAAGAATCCCACGTCATGAATAAAACTACTCAGTAAAGCACAGTTTTGTGGCACATCCCTTGGCCTAGCAGTCTACAGCACAATCACAACATGCTGCTCATGCAGGCAGTGTGGGTTTGAGCCCCAGCCTGGGCAATAATTCCTGCATGCTGCTATCTTCTCTGTATCTAATCTAATAAATAAAGGCTCAAATGCGCGCCCCCCACCCCCCTCAAAAAAAAAAATGCAATTTTGTGAAAATGTTATTTGAATACATTCACTTGAGTAAATGTAACTAGATACAACCCACCTCTGTTTAGCTGTGATAATATGCAACACACAACACGAGTCTCCTGCGCAGGCTTGGACTATTGTCTGTAAGGGCCCCTTTACACAGCACGGAGATCGCTAAGAGACTGAGCCAATTTTTGATCTTCAGGATCATTTGGAAGATGGTTGTGTGTTTTGGACTGTGTCAAAACTTTGAGGAGACTCTCAATGATCTTCACGCCTGTGTAAAGGGAGTATAATGCAATGAGCTTTCAGCCAAGCAACAGTAAAAATCTAATGTATTTTCATGACTTTCAGTTTGTGGGATGGAGTTTCATCAAATTCAAAGTTAATCCAAAAAGTCACTATATTGTTTCTATGCCTTCTTGCCTTTTTTTTCCCCTCAGATAGCTGTGGTTCATTACAGCGATGATCCACGAATTGAATTTCGTCTAAATGATTATAAAGACAGAAACTCTGTGCTCAGGGCTCTCAGAGCTCTACGATACAGAGGAGGCAACACCAAAACAGGTTAGTGATGCTCATGTACTGAAGCCTCTAATCAAGACTTTTGATAATGTAACACTGGAAGGAGGCTGTTACAACAGGCACTCTTACTAAATTAAATCTAGTTGTCTCATTATTTGCTCTAAAACATTTCCATCTCACCAGGAAAAGGCATCAGCTACGTTCTGCAGGAATTGTTTCAGGAGTCTCTGGGAATGAGGTCGGATGTGGCCCATGCTCTGGTTCTTATTACTGATGGCAGGGCCCAGGATAATGTTGTGCAGCCCTCCAGAATTGCTCATGCTCTCGGTCAGTTCTAATAAAAATGGTCACGAAGCCTGTGAAAACAGATGATATTCATCAAAGACTTTGGATGGAAACACTCTGGATTACCATATTTGTAATCTTTTTTCTTAATAGGGGTCAGTGTCCTGGCAGTAGGAGTGTCTAATGCAGACATTGATGAGCTAAATAAAATTGCAGCTCCTGCCAGCTACAAGAATATCTTCTACTCACCAACATTTGATGACTTCCCCTCCATAGAGAGAGAATTTATCAGGAGCATCTGCAGTGAGGAGCTGCTCTCTGAATTCAAACTGAGTGATGAGGTGAGACAAAAAGAAAGCAGGGCTGCTGTATCCTTCTTTATTGTTATATGTAATCTAATGCTGTCTTATAGACATGTTGAAAGGTAACAAAGATTTAATGTAATGATGTAATTTTCTGAAAATATTTTATGTTCTATAATTTTGTCTGAAAATAAACTGGGGTTTATGGACTGATTAGTTCTACCAATATGAAATGACAAACAAACAAAAACGTAATTTAAGAAGCTATAATTGTTGTGGACTTAAAAGAAAATGTTAGCTCTGTTACACTGCTCGCTAAAAGTATGGATGATGTTGAAAGATGGACTCTGGTGGATAAAAATCCCCTATCAAAACAAATCTACATTGTCTAAAATGGTATCTTATGCCAGTTTTTCTACAAAAAAAAACTTTGTCTTACAGTTTCATCTCAAAATCTTTTCCCTTTTCCTCATCTTTCAAATGGCAGGATCTGCGAATTGACATAACGCACGGCTCAGGAGACGCACACACACAGGCTCAGAGAAGTTCAAATAGTTTATTAGCATCAGGGGTGAATGGATGTGTGTCTGCGGGATGTAAATGTATTGGTGGCGGCGTCTGCTTCGGGCACAGAGGCAGGAGACCGTACAGCCGGCAACCCTATGGGAAAGAGCACAAGGAAACAGGGTGACGGGCACACACCAACACAGGAGGAGAATAAGCGAGAGAGGAGCTTACTTGCAAGGGACAGATGACTGGCACCACAAGGACGGGACCCGGAAGACAGCCACCTGCAGGGCTCGGTGCAGCAGCGAGGAATGGCGAGGGAGAGGCGTTGTCCGCCGCCGAGGAATCCACCTGTGCACAGGGGAGCAGACTGGAAAGAAAGGAGGTAAGGGCTTCTTACCAAAAGCGTTGTGCTGAAGGAAAGGTTTGACTCACGATGATGAGTAGCGAAGTCCGACGGCTTCAGGCCGAAGCTCAGGGCGAGGCGGCTTATATTCCTCGCTGCTGATGATGTGCAGGTGTGTGTGCAGGTGGCGCCGCTGATGAGTGGTGCGGCGTGACAGTACTCCCCCCTCTAGCAGCGCCTCCTGGCGATGGCTTCTCTGGGTGCGCTCGGTGGAAATCAGCGATGAGCGAGGGGTCTAACACAAACGACGGGGGCACCCACTGTCGATGTTCAGGCCCATAGCCCTCCCAGTCCACCAAGTACTGCAACCCACGACCCCGGCGCCGGGAGTCCAGGATGGAAGAGACGGCCCAGGCCGGATGGCCACCAACCATCCAGGGCGCGGGTTGCGCAGCAGGAGGAGGGCAAAGGGGGTCGGAGACTGCCAGCTTCACCTTGGACACGTGGAAGGTGGGATGGATGCGGAGGGAGGGGGGAATAGCCACACGCACAGCTACCGGGTTGATGATCCGGGTGATGGGGTAGGGTCCCATAAAGCGCTGTGCCAGCTTCCTCCTCTCGCCTTTCAATGTTACGTCCTGGGTTGACACGTAGACTTGTTGCCCAACTCTGTACGCCGGGGAAGGTCTTCTGTGCCGGTCCGCCACAGTTCTGTTGCGCTCCGCCGTGCGTAAAAGCGCATTACGCGCAGATGCCCAGATGGAGCGGAACTGCCTGAGATGCGCCCTAACTGAAGGGACAGTTACCTCACTCTCCTGCGCCGGGAACAGCGGGGGGTCGTAACCCAGGGATGCCTTGAAGGGGGACATCCCTGTAGCAGAAGAGCGAGCGGTGTTGTGGGCGTATTCAACCCAGGCAAGATGGTTACTCCAGGACGTGGGTTTGGATGCAGTCACACAGCGGAGCGCAGCCTCCAGCTCCTGGTTGGTCCGCTCACACTGCCCGTTGGATTGGGGGTGATGGCCGGAGGAGAGGCTCACCTTGGCTCCGATGGCGTTACAAAATGACTTCCAAACCTCAGAGGAAAATTGGGGCCCCCGGTCCGAGACCACGTCCACCGGAATCCCGTGCAGCCTGACCACGTGTTGGATGAGGAGGTCCGCCGTCTCCAGGGCAGTAGGGAGACCTCACAGGGGGACGAAGTGTACCGCCTTGGAGAAGCGATCCACGATGGTCAGGATGGTGTCGTAGGAGTTGGAGACTGGGAGTCCGGTGACGAAGTCCAGGGCGATGTGCGACCAGGGCCAGCCAGGGACGGGCAGGGGCTGGAGCAGACCCGCTGGAGGGGCGTTTCCCGACTTATTGGTGGCACAAATTGGACAAGCCCGGGCATAGCGGGCCGCATCCCTCCGCAGGCCCGGCCACCAAAAGGACCGCTGGAGGAGGTCTATCATCCGGAAGGAGCCAGGGTGGCAGGTGAGCCTGGAGGTGTGTAGCCAGTGGATGACCTCTCCTCGAACCGCAGATGGCACGAATAGTCTTCCCTCTGGTCCGCCGCCAGGGTCAGGTTCCACCTCCTGCGCCTTCCGGATCTTGCTCTCTATGTCCCAGGAGATGGCTCCCACGACGCACGACCTGGGCAGGATGGTGTGGAGCGCGTCCTCTGACTCCTCGGGGGCGAATTGCCTAGAGAGGGCGTCGGGCAGGCCGTTCTTGGAGCCAGGCCTGAAGGTGATGGAAAACTGGAACCTGGCGAAGAACAAGGACCAGCGCGCCTGGCGGGCGTTCAGGCGCTTGGCAGATCGAAGGTATTCCAAGTTCTTGTGGTCCGTCAGGACCACGAACGGCAGGTCCGCCCCCTCTAGCCAGTGACGCCACTCTTGCAGCGCGAGCTTGATGGCGAGGAGCTCTCTGTCCCCCATGTCGTAATTTCTCTCCGCCGGGGACAAGCGCCGGGAGAAGAAGGCGCAGGGCCTTTTGGCGCCATCGTCAGGCGACCGCTGGGATAGCACCGCCCCCACTCCTGTGTCCGAAGCATCCACCTCCACGATGCACTGCAGCGCGGGGTCGACCTGGCGAAGGACCCGGGAGGAGGAGAACTCCGCCTTCAGCGCCTGAAAAGCAGCTGCGGCCTCTTCGGTCCACCGGAACGGGACCTTAGGGGACGTGAGGCGGGTCAGCGGTCCGACGATGGTGCTGAAGTTTGGGACAAAGCGGCGGTAGAAGTTCGCGAAGCCCACGAACTGTTGCACCTGTTTCCTCGAGGCAGGTGTAGGCCACTCTACCACCGCCTTCACCTCTCTGGGTCTGGACGCACCTGGTCGTGAGCGATGACGAATCCCAGGAAGGATGTTGTTCTAGCATAAAATTCGCACTTCTCAGCCTTCACGTATAGCCGGTTCTCCAGCAGCCTTTGGAGGACCTGCCTCACATGGACCTGGTGCTCGTCCCTGGACTTGGAGAAGATGAGTATATCGTCCAGGTAGACGAACACAAAGAGGCCGATGAAGTCCCGGAGGACGTCGTTGATGAGGCGCTGAAAGACGGCAGGAGCGTTGGTCAACCCGAACGGCATTACCAGGTATTCAAAGTGGCCGTTCGGGGTACGGAAGGCTGTCTTCCACTCATCTCCCTCCCGGATCCGGACGAGGTGGTATGCGCTGCGTAGATCCAGCTTGGTGAACCAGGTCGCCCCCTGGAGGGAGTGGAAAGCAGTGTCCATGAGGGGCAGGGTGTAACGATCCCTCTCCGTGATGTCATTTAGGGCCCGATAGTCAATGCAGGGACGGAGGGATCCGTCCTTCTTTCCGACGAAGAAGAACCCCGCCCCCACGGGTGATGAAGATGGGCGGATTATCCCAGCACTCAGCGACTCTTTTAGGTAGGCGTTCATCGTCTCCTTCTCCGGCGCCGACAGACTGTAGAGCCGACCAGAAGGTAAGGGTGCCCCCTGGCGGAGGTTGATGGCGCAGTCATAGGGCCGATGAGGAGGGAGAGACATGGCCTTGGTCTTACTGAATACCATACCCAGGTCGTGAAATTCCAGGGGCACCAGAGACAGGTCCGGGGGTGCAGCGTCCATAGGAGGGAGAGAAACGGACGGAGAGCAGGCAGCGGACTGAAGGCAGGTGCCCATGCAGAACGTGCTCCATGCTGACACCCCGGCTGACTTCCAATCCAGGACAGGGTTGTGGAGGCGTAGCCAGGGATACCCCAGGATGACGGGCGACACAGAGTTGGGCAGGACGTAGAAGGTCATCTCCTCCCGGTGGTTTCCTGAGATAATCACCGGGACAGGAACAGTCTGGTGCATCACTCTCCCAAGGGAGGCACGAGAGAGGTTGACCAGGGAGATGGGGTCTCTCAGTGCCTGGCAGCGGATGCCCAATTGGGTTGCCAGGCTTTGTGAAATAAAGCTGCCTTCTGCGCCCGAATCCACCAGTGCGTGGGTGAGATGCCCAGTGGGATTGTGGCAGAAACGGACGGGCAGCTTCAATTGTGTGTGTGAGTTTAACCGATTGAGATCCGCGAGGCCCCCTACAGTGACTCGCGGACCCCGCCGACTGGCTTTCCGTGGGCAAAGCTTCACCGTGTGTTGGTCATCTCCGCAATACATGCAGAGATCCAACTCACGGCGGCGTTGTCTCTCCGCAGGTGAAAGCTTTGTCCAGCCCGTCACCATCGGCTCCGACTCCTCGGGGCACGATGGTGGCGGCGCCGCCAGGGGGCGAGCTTGGAACAGGCGCGGCGAGGCTCCACGAGGGCGAGAAGAAGACGACTTCCGCCCTGAGGAGCGCTCGCGCAGCCTGTTGTCCAAACTAATCGCTAAGGATGTCAGCTCCGCTAGCGTCTCAGGAATATCCCGCCCAGCCAGTTCATCCCTCAGATCATCATTGAGGCTGCGGAGAAAAAGGCCGCAGAGGAAGCGTTCCTCCCAGCCTACTTCCACCGCCGCTACCCGGAAGTCGACCGCGTAGTCCGCTGCCAACCGGCTTCCCTGCTGGAGGGCGAGAAGCCGATCGACCCGGACGGTCTCGGTTGGAGTATGGTCAAAGACCTCCAGGAAGCGCCTCACGAATTGGTCATATGTGAGGGCGGCATAACTGGGCCTCGCCATTACGGCGTAGGTCCACGTTAAAGCTCGCCCCTCCAGGAGATTCCCGATATAACCAATTCGGCTATGATCTGAGGGAAAGTCTCCGGGCACACGGTGGAAAACGGACTCACACTGCATAATAAACCCCTGCGCTCCGCCGAGCTTACCGCTAAAGCGGGCGGGGGTTGGAATGGGTGTGAGCCGAACCGGTGCACTCGGAGCCTGCTGGACGGCCACTGGAGCAGCAGGAGCCGCGCCACCCTGAAGAGCCGGGGGAGAACGACTGTTGGGGGTCCAAGCGGCCCAACCGGTTAGTCAAATTTAACAATTGATTGAAAATCACCTGTTGCTGATAGGCTAATTGATCCACTCGAGCCTCGAGAGTGGAAAACTGGTGCGCGAGCCCGCCGTCTGCCGAGCCGCTCTGCTGAAGCCGTACTGACATAACGCACGGCTCAGGAGACGCACACACACAGGCTCAGAGAAGTTCAAATAGTTTATTAGCAACAGGGGTGAATGGATGTGTGTCTGCGGGATGTAAATGTATTGGTGGCAGCGTCTGCTTCGGGCACAGAGGCAGGAGACCGTACAGCCGGCAACCCTATGGGAAAGAGCACAAGGAAACAGGGTGACGGGCACACACCAACACAGGAGGAGAATAAGCGAGAGAGGAGCTTACTTGCAAGGGACAGATGACTGGCACCACAAGGACGGGACCCGGAAGACAGCCACCTGCAGGGCTCGGTGCATCAGCGAGGAATGGCGAGGGAGAGGTGTTGTCCGCCGCCGAGGAATCTACCTGTGCACAGGGGAGCAGACTGGAAAGAAAGGAGGTAAGGGCTTCTTACCAAAAGCGTCGTGCTGAAGGAAAGGTTTGACTCACGATGATGAGTAGCGAAGTCCGACGGCTTCAGGCCGAAGCTCAGGGCGAGGCGGCTTATATTCCTCGCCGCTGATGATGTGCAGGTGTGTGTGCAGGTGGCGCCGCTGATGAGCGGCGCGGCGTGACACGAATAAGCCCACCCACATCCCACAAGACTAATGGTGGCTAGCACTACATTAAACAGAATAAATCCTGTGGTAAAAAGACTTACCGGTTGAAAGACATGCCCAGTTGTATGCACGGTAGCTCAAGATAATGACTCAAACTGCACTGGTCCTTAAAAACAGTTTAATGGTAAAACCTATCTTAATTTGGGTCAAGTTTTCATTGGAGCTGTTACGGTGATGTCACCAAAAAATGGTCTGTCTAAACTTGCCTTTTTCCGAGGAGAGGAGCTTAAAGCAAAAATCAAGTTTTTTCTGTTGTTAACATGTCTGTAACATGTTTTTTGTGATTTACAAGACATATTAAGAGCAAAATCATTCCGAACTCACAAGTATGTGTTTTTCTGCTGTGAATGTCTGCTTAAGCTCCACCCCCTCAAAAAAGGCAGATTTGGACAGACTGTTAGTAGCTATGTAACTATTCCTGCTTAGCCTGGTTGGTCCAGTCAGAGGGACACTCTTGGCTATCTCGGGGGAAGAGGGAGGAGCCGAGGAGCAGCAGGATTGAGGCAGAATGGGTTGTAGTCGCAGCAGAGAGAGAGTGGAGAGTGGCGGGGGGTGGGGGTTGAATGTGGGATTTGAGACCACGGTCTCGCACAGCCACATTCAAATCGAAATTCTCTCGGCTCACTTCACCAGCGGATGGGGCACTGCACTGTTAGCTGAGAGCAGCTGTGTACATTCAAATCCCCCTGCCCCCCGTCCGTCAGCGACTGAGCGGGGGACTGGTTGTTAGTAAAAAGTCAACACATATTTGGCAACTACATATTTACCTCTCACCTCGACCGTTTTTAGAAAAATGTTTCGTTTTTTACTTTTGAAGATATAGGCAAAACTTTAATGTCCAGAAGCATCTAGAACAGGCTAGCAGCCCACCCACCAGGAGTCACGGCGACCAATCACGTGCAAGCCCAGCAGGTCAGCGACCAGTCATCGCAAGCCCTGCAGGATGCTAATTAGAACATTCATAGATCCATGCATACTTAAGTAGGTGCAAGATTTAAAATCTCTTTCCAAGCAATTCTGAGGCAATGAAAGTTTTTTTGTTGGTAAAACGCCACAACATACTATTTTGGGCAATACATATTTGTTTTTGAGGTGGTTTCAGATGGTTTTAGAGCCACCGGAGTGCACCTTTAACTGAAATTTCACAGCAAAAAAACAAGACATGACACATTTGAGTGATTTTGCTCTTAATATGTCTTGTAAGTCATAAAACGTGTTACAGACATTAAGAAAAAAAAAACTCACGTAAAAAAGTGTTACTTAAAAAAAGCTAATGCAAATGGTTAAAGGCGACATACAGCATGATGAAAATTTCACTTTTTCTGTGCTTTTGTGCGTCTGTTTGGAGTGGCTGGCAACAGAAAAACTTTGGGTAAAAAACAACTTTGTTAGGGTCCGCCTCTATATAAATGAGCAGTTTTGGTTTAGCTCTGTTTATGGTGTGAGAACTGGTGTCATATTTACTACAGGGAGCAAGCAGATGGGGGGACCAAATGCAGGCAATGTGCAGAAGGGGCAGGGATTTAT
This sequence comes from Pholidichthys leucotaenia, assembly GCA_020510985.1. Lineage (NCBI taxonomy): Eukaryota > Metazoa > Chordata > Actinopteri > Cichliformes > Pholidichthyidae > Pholidichthys > Pholidichthys leucotaenia. Next base: position 126,923,201 of record CM035845.1, read on the forward strand.
TAAAACTAAATAAATGGAACACAGAGGTAGGAAACAGGGAACTAAACGAAAACATTGACGTAACTATAAAGTAAAACCATGGCTCGAGGGCTGGAAAAACACTAGAAATAAACAGAGGAATATACACAAAAGGAGCTGCAATGAACATAAAACTAAATACAACAAACTGGGAGTGGAGACAAGGAGCTAGGAGACACGGGAAGAGATCATGGGAAGGAAGTAGCGAGGACATCTACAGGAAGCAACAACAAATAGTGTGATGAAGAATTAGAAGAACAAGACAGAATTTAAAGTGGGAAGACAGGGGATTGGTCACAGCTGAGACAAAACACAGGTGAGGGGAATAACACTAACAAGGGAGAGGAACAGGGAGGAACACAGACAAAGGCAGAACAACCAAGGAGAGAAAGGAGAGAGACGGGGAACAGAATCTAACTAGCAAAACCAGAACCAAGGCATAACCAGGAAGGAGGCACATGAAAAATATTAAATCAGGAAGAAAACATGACTCTAGGAAAATCACCAGAACTGAACCTAATATTAAACTGGAAATCATAACAAAAGACTAACAGGAAGTGCTTTACAAAATAAAACAGGAATCAAGTTAAACCATACTAAACAAGAACAGACTAGGAAATGCTTTCAGAATAAAACTAAACAAGGACAGAACATAAGAAATAAAATATTTTTTTATTTATCTTTTGTTCTTATAAAAGACAAAAATAAAATAGAAAGGAGATGTCTTTACCTTCTTAACATGTTTCGACTGTACGCTGCAGCCTTCGTCAAAATAAAATTAAAAAAAATATAAGAAATAAAAGTCTGAGGTAACAGAAGTCTTAATACACTCATCATAGGGCTTGATTAGCAGTAGACTGGTTATGCTCGTCATAACAGCCAGAGTTGACTGGAGTGATACTGTCATGGCGGCCTCTGGGCCGTCATTAGCATCATTAACTCCAGCTGCGCACAGATCCACAGGGGTTAATCAGCAGCTGTTAAAAGCCAGCGTTGCTGACAGCCCGGCACGGAGTCATCTGTCCTCCTCGTCTGAGAAAGAACCAGAACTCCATTCTCTGGCCTCGTCAAGGTATTCTCTTGTCTCGTCAGTCTGTCTCGTCAAGAATTGTTTTGTCAAAAACTGCCTCGTCAGAAACTGTCTCGTCAGAAGCTGTCTCGTCAGGAATTGTCTTGTCAAGAACTGCCTCGTCAGAGACTGTCTCATCAGAAGCTGTCTTGTCGGAAGCTGTCTCGTCTGAAGCTGTCTCGTCAGGAACTGCCTCGTCAGAATCTTCTCTGGCCTCGTCTAGAACGTCTCTCGCCTCGTCAAGGACATCAGTTCAAAGTCAAGCACGTAAGAGAGCTGTTTGCTACTCTACTCCTAACCTCTACCCCTGTGCACAGGTGGACTCCCTTGGCGGCGGACCTGCGTCCCCAGCTGACGGGGTTACGCCAACTCGCTTACGTAGCGGCTCGCTACCACCACGACTACCGGTACGTCTGGCTCCACAAATTCCTGAATTATTACTGTATCAGTTACAGGAGTACTGGCCACCGTTACCGATGGAGTTTGTGTCATCGTCATCTGTTGTGTCCTCGTCACCACACTCTGTGGAATCACTCACCTCGTCGTCGTCTGTATTGTCATGGTCACCACGCTCTGTGGAATCACCCGCCTTGTCATCGTCTGGATTATCATCGTCACCACGTTCTGTGGAATCACTCGTCTTGTCATCAGCTGGTTTGTCATCGCCCCGGTCTGTGGTGTCACAGCCGGAGTCACTGGAAGACCCGTCCTCGTCTCAGTCACAGGTGGAAGCCCCAGCTCGTTACCGGACGCCTTCACCTCCACGTTGCACGGCTGCTGGTTCTCAGCAGGACGTAACCTGCACTTCTCCCAAGTAAGCCTCACTACTGATAGCTTGTCATTAGCGTGGGACAAAAGTAATGGTCTGTGCTTATACTGTATGTTCCAGGGTTGCCGGGTCTCCGTCCAGAGTGCTCAGTTCCAGTGACCAGGATACTATCCACACGCTCACGCTTGCACTACACACCCTTTCACTCTAATAAAGATTATTGTTCACTAATTTGCCCGTGTCAGTGTCTGTCTCCTGGGTCCCGAAACATGTCAGGTACCGTCTTTTCTGCTTCATTTCTACCCATTTTAAAAACAATAGAAGAATCCCTGTGAGAGTCTAAATCCATACACTGATGGCGCGATTACAGATTTAACTTGGTGAGCACATTTTCATTTTTTTAATTTTTATTAATTCCAGTCACCCCAAAAGGCATCCTTCTTTCCTCCTGGTTTACTAATCCACAGTCTGTAATATATCTTGAGTCATTTGGACTTATTTTGTTATACAGTATTTGCTATTTGTTGTATTATATCCCAATAGTTGTTAATAGATTGGACCATTAGCACCAGGTTAGCAAGGTGTTGGAGTCAGTCTGTCTACTGGATTATATCTCACCTTAGTACGTAGAGCCCAGTGGATCAGTCGGCTAGCGCTAGCTTAGCAGATGGATCGCAGTCAAGTCTTTAAACTGTTTTCTATACATTCTATCTATCCTCACTAGACATCCATGCCTACCTGGTTGAGCTAGAGCATCTGCCCCACAGCCGGAAGGTTGTGGGTTCATGCCCTGCCCGGGTTATACCAAAGTCCATATAAAAATGGTATTTTCTAGCTTGGTGCTCACCATAATAGAACTGGGAAAGGAAAGTTAACAGACAGAACTACCAGACAGCTGACTCCCTCAGTGTAGTTTTTACTACATACAGTAGCTGTGTGGCCTAGGGAAACTAAAACAGAAAAGTGCCGCCCCATTGTACCACATGGTGTCCACTTGTAACTTTCTTGGTGAGGAGGGACTGAGAAGTCCGGCCACCTATCACTAGTTTAGCTGTCAGATTGTGTTCTGGTGTCATTTTTGATAAATTCACTCAACAATTGCTAGAAAATCTTGTTAATTTACCAGTTTTTGATCTTATATGTCATTAATTAGATGTTATTTTAACTTCTTTTGCTATAGCTTATTATACTCTGACCGGGACCAAAAGCAGTTGGCTGCCCTTAGCAGTTTCCCATTCACTCATTCAGGGTTGTTTCTGTGCTAATTGTACTCCAGGGACTGATCATATTCTATTGACCACTGAAACCACTCACCCCTGACTGACCCCTTATCAGTCATGTAATCAGCATTCAGTTTTTGCACAGACTCTGCAGGAGACAATACATCATCATAGCTGACTTGAAGAGCAAAGTGATATCAAAGCAGCTTCATTTGACAAACTTCTCTACCACTATCATCAGTAATTAGGTAACATCCTACATCCTTTATTTCTAATCTGCAGGTTGCTCAGTTAGACACTCCGACTGATGATCCAGAGGAGTTGTCTAAACCTCAGGGTCCCTGCTCCTCCCAGTGCATGAAGGTTGGTGCAGAATCAAGTCCCATCCTCTCCTTCGTCCTCTTTTCCCCAAGTCATCATCATGATTGTTATTTTTCTAATAGCCAGTAACAATTAATGAATTTTTTTTTTCAGGGCCAAAAGGGAGAGAAGGTGAGTTATTTTACTCTGAGCTAAAACTAGACTAAACTCATACATTCTTTCTTTTTTCTTTTCTTTTGATTTTTCATATTTTTCTTTCAGGGAGATGGTGTTGGTCTCGGAGGTCTGGTATGTTTTTATAATCTTAACCATGCATAAATGATAACCTAACCGAAATTCCTACACATTTGACAACATTTTAAATACATAACCATTGTTTGTTTATGTAGAAATTTAGGCAAAGCCCTGGTCAGTATGATCCTTTCACATCTTCCAAAGGAGAGAAAGGAGAGAGGGTGAGAATCACAAATGCAGAGACACAAATTACAAACTGTCATTGATTATTATGACATATGAAATATAGACAGATGAGTATAATAGTGCAATTTTTTATTAAGCCATTTTCATACATGTGCTGCAACCTTGAACTGAATTCTAGTCTCACATTACCCTTTTATGCATGTATGCGGTTGAATTGTGCTGTGAGTCCCATTCTTTTGTCCATGAGTACCCCTGCTTATGGACAAGAAGAGCCAGGTTGAGAACTGCTCTAAGTCAACAACAAATGGAGCTGCAGTGAATAAATTTAGCTGACAGGCTCATGTTAGAACTGATACTTCCATATCAGGACTTAGAAGGTCTATACTGATGGCAAAGAGGCCTGTTCAGTTTTGATTCATAACAACTTCATTACTGAAGTGAGAGACAACCTGAATGAACGTTGGACTGTGGACTACGGTTGTGTACACAGCACTCTTCAAAGTAGTTTTCAGGCACTGAAACTGTCTGCCACACAGCCGCATTTCACGCATTGAATGTGATCTATGATTCATATGTCCACACTGTAGACAACAGCAATGTGCCAGCAAAGTAATTTTAATACCCAGAATCAAATAAACTGAGGAGGAAGAACACAAAGGTGCTCATTTCAGTGTATACAATGGCAGAAGCCCAAGAGCACAAGGAAGAGGAGCTTTCATGTTTGTTGTTGGTGGATTATAAGAAAAACGGACATTAGTTAACAGATGAAAATGTATTTGATCTCTGGATGAAAATGGAAGAACACGAGCACAGACTGTAATTTCTTCATTTGAAGGGACCTCCTGGAATAGATGGTATTCCCGGATTGCCTGGAAGACCAGGACGAACTGGACCGCCTGGTTCTGCAGGCCAACGGGTAACTAAATTCAAATGGACCAATATCTCACACTGATATGACATGATCCTGAAAACACTGTTACATATTTTTTTTGTTTTTGTTTTTTTAGGGTCCCCCAGGTGTTTCAGGTGACATGGTGAGATTAGGACACAAATTTCCAATTATAGTTCATAGTTGTGACATTTTCATGACTGACACTGTAACAATGGCAAATTATTCAACATCCTTTTCTAGTACCTGATTGCCTTCATATTTGTTTTCATAACAGGGTCTTCCTGGGCTCCCTGGCCCAAAGGGACAGAGAGGAGAAAGAGTAGGTCTAGTATTTTCATCTGATTTACTGCTCAGAAATGAAACAATGACACATTTTATTTTAACTGTTTACAAGATTTTGATTGGTACATCAGTACTGAAAGTACTTTTTACTTTATTTTGTTTCCACTCAGGGAGAGCCTGGATATGTGATAGCTGGGGCCGATGCTAATTATGTGCCTGGGCGAAAGGGGGAGCCAGGTTCTTCAGTGAGTTCTTTGGAAAAAAAAAAAAGTTTTTTCAAAATTAAATTTCATGATGACTGAAATATTATTTAATACATGTTACAGGGTCCCCAGGGACCTCCTGGTGTACCAGGGGTGAGTGGGGCTCCAGGACTGCCTGGACCACCTGGGCAACCAGGAGTCCCAGGAATATCTATCAAGGTATGATACTGTCAAATTGAACTTTAACAAGTCTTATACCATATTGAATCATATTCCAATATGTTTATTCACAATGTTCTGTAAACTACTTTGAAGTTTTATTCCATCAAGACACCCTCTGTATTCAGTATAAAGTGTCCAATGTTTTGAGTGCATGGGTCCAAGAGTTGTTGTTTTTTTTTGTCTTTTTTACATTGCAGGGAGATCCTGGAGAGCTGGGAGCTAAAGTCAGTATGAAGGATTTCTTTTGACAATATACTTCTAGGAATGAATAACTTGTTCTTGTTATTCACTTTGATACATTTTTATACAGTATATTGTACAATTTTTACAGCAGCATTATTTGCACTGTTTCTTTTGATATTTCCATTACTTTTTAAAAGGGTCTTCGTGGAAAACAGGGTGTGAAAGGAGATAAAGGCGAGCCAGGAAACAATGTAAGAACATAGCAAGTAGTCGAGCTAAAATACTTCATACAGCGGTACCTTTGAATAACATTTTTCTTTCTTACTGTCTCTGTCTCACACAAACATATGAAAATACTCAAGGGAGCAGCGGGTTTGCCTGGTCCCATTGGTATTGATGGGGCACCGGGATTACCAGGACAGAAAGGAGATAAGGTAACAATGAATTCCATCTTTTTTACTTTGCTCATTTTACTGAAAAAGCATGAATATAAAGCTGATTATGTGGCCTGATAAGTATTAATGCTTTGCAGGGTGCAGAGGGAATAGGCATACAAGGTATTCAGGGCCCTCGTGGAGAGCCAGGAGGGAAGGTACATTACAGCAAAGAACACAAAGATAATGCAAAATCTTGATTTACTATCAATAACAAAAAAATATGTTTGTCTTGTGTTTGTTTTTCAGGGAGATATTGGGCCAAGTGGTCCAGCTGGACCAAAGGTACCACAGTTATTTCATCATGAGGTTGCCCATTGATTGAATGTCACATAATGATAATGAATGAAATAACAGCAGATTTGTCTCTGAAGGGTGAGCGTGGAGAGCAGGGCATTCAGGGAGTCATTGGCCCCCGGGTGTGTATCTCATAATAACCTCCACTTTAATAGCTATGTGTGACTTGTTGGATGTTTTACCCTGAAATGCCTGTACCTTAACTTTAATTAATTCTGATTAGATGAACAAATCAAACAAGTGAAAAATTAATAAGAATCAGTCTAGTGAAATGATCAAAGGCAAATTATTTCTTTTTACGTGTAGGGGAAAAAGGGATTCAAGGGAGAGCCAGGAACCAAGGTGAGTTCATTTTAATTCACAAACATACAATTGTTGTCACACAGACCTGTGTTCATTGAAAAAATACACTTCATGTTCATGATTCCTGTGTGACTGGAATTTGTGTAGGAATATGTTTAGTCCACCTGTGCTTCTGCACGTCTTTCGGCACTATATACAGTGGAGATCAAAATTAGAGAACAGTGTATTAATACTTGATTTATTCTAACATATGTTATTCTTTATTGTTCAGAATTTCACAGAATATCAGCTGTGGCTATACCACTGCTGTATTGGCATGTTTTTTTAAATAACCAAGGCACTTCAACACAAACATTTATTTTGAAAAAAAAACAAAAACAAAACCCAGTAAGTAAAATTAGAAAACAGTAACCACCGTGTCATAAGAGAAGATTAAACAATTTTTTTTAGGGCTATAGGGTTAAAAAATTAATAGGAAGTGTAGAGGCCCTTGCTTTGAATGACTTCAGCACATCTGCGCCCACAGGACAGGTTCAGGTTCAGGTTCAGGTTCAGGTTCAGGTTCAGGTTACTTTATTTGTACCCGTAGGTAGATTTGTTTTGCAGTTGGTGACATCCATATTTACAAGCCACTAATTACATTCAACATAGACACAAACACAGGCACACATCTTACAAAATAGGTAAATATAAAATATGTACAATATAATTTTTATAGCTTGTTCAACTCTTTGACAGCAGCAGGGACAAAGCTGTTTTTGTAGCGCTGGGTTCTACTTTTTGGGACAGCAAACCTCCGTCTGGAGGGAAGAAGCTGAAAGTTGCAGTGCAAAGGGTGGGAGTCATCATTTAAAATCGAGTCGTCCATCCTCTGTACTTGTCTGGTGTACAGGGATGTCAGGCTCAGCTGTGACTCACCAAGCAAACGACTGGACCATCTGACTACCTGATCCAAGGATTTCCTCTGTTTCAGTTTTATCTGACCAAACCATGACATTAAAGAAAAGGATATCACTAGTTTCTCACACCTCACACTGCTCTGGTTTGATCACGGTTCATTCTTGCAGTCTCTTCCACAGTTCAGTAACTGTAGTGGGTTTCTTAGCCATTACTTATTCCCCAAGGATTATCCAGAGATTCTCTTTGGGGTTTAGATGTGGACTCTGGGCTGGCCATTTCATTGTTTCAATATTCTTAGGTTCAAGGAACTGTTTAACCCATTTTTGCAGTGTGACGGGGGCACTGTCTTGCATGAAAATAGTGGGCTGATTGGGAGATAATTGCAACGAAGGAATCACATGTTGCTGAAGGAGATTCACATAAACATTTGCATTTACCCTGCCATGTAGCTGTACAAGAGGCCCAACTCCTGCTGCAGAAATCATCCCCAAACTATGACACTTCCTCCTCCAAATTTAACTGACTTCTTTATACACTTTGGGTTCAGTCTTTCCCCAGTTTGACGTTGAACATATTGTTTCCCATCAGACCCAAATAAGTTAAACTTACTCTAATCACTGAAGTGCACTCTGGAAAAGTTCCCCTCTGTCCACACAACAGGCTCCTCAGCAAAGACACATCTAGCCTTTTTTTTCTTTCTGCTGATGAGAGGTTTGGTCACTACAGAGTGAGCTTTGAGTCCAACTTGTCTTAAAGGGAGAGACACTGTGTACTGAGACAGATCCTTGCCCTGTTCAGCAGTGGACTGGCGAGTAATTCCAGCTGCAGTGTTGAACCGATTCCCCATTGACAGTCTTCGTATAATCCTGTCCCTGACACCAGAGCAGTGTGAGAAACTAGTGATGTCCTGTGGGTGTAGATGTGCTGCAGTCATTCAAAGCAAGGGCCTCTACACTTCCTATTAATTTTTGAATCCTATAGCCCTAAAAAAACATTATTTAAATCTTCTCTTTTTTTGTGTGTGGACCCCAGGAAGAATAGCTGCTACTACGGTAGCAATTAATGGGGTTCTGAATAAACGAAACGAAACAGTGGTCACTGTTCTCTAATTTTACTCACTGTTTTTTTTTTTTTACAAAATAAATGTGTTGAAGTGCATTGGTTATTTAAAAAAGCATGCTAGTACAGCAGTGGTATAGCCACAGCTGATATTCTGTAAAATTCTGAATAATGAAGAATAACATATGTTAGAATCAATCAAACATTAATATATTGTTCTCTAACTTTGATCTCCATTGCATAGTAGATACAGGTTTAAAGCTGAGCAAAGTAAAACCAAAATAACTAGCACAGAGAGATGCATCTAGAAATTACAAGTTTGCCGTGGATTTATCCATAACAGTCAAGTAGCATAAGCAACAATGAATACAGAATCAGAATCAGAATGAGCTTTATTGCCAAGCACGTTTACAAGTAAACACAAGAGGAATTTGACTTGACATTGGGCAGGCACGATAGGCGCATCCCAATGACGCGGCAGCCATGACAAGGCGCCTGTCATACAGTGGAGGGTAAAGAGGGGAGGGGGGAGGGAGAAGAACACAACAGGCAGAGAGAAAAAACATAGTTATCAAAATAACGCTCGTATAAGCTCATATAAAGCTCGAATGAGCCAAATTGTGATTACACAGAAAAAAAAAACCCTCTATGCACAATTAGCAGACAATGGATCACACATTAACAAACAGCAAGTTGAGAGAGGCAGTGTGTGTGTATGTTAGTCAGTGTATGTGTATCAGTCATGTGGTGTTGTATGCAGTGTGTGTATCAGACTGGTGAACAGCAAAAATCCTCTCTCAGCAACGTTGGATGTTATGTCTTAGTGTCTGAAACTTAGATAGCATGTCCTCCAGAGATCAACTCTCAGTGCATGTCCGATGGAATTTCTAAGCCAGTCACATGGCGCTGTCCTTGAGAGTTCAGATTACTGTACGCCAGGTTGTTTATGTTAGAGAGAAGTCAAGCCAAAACTTTCTACTGCCTTATCTTCATCCAGGAGGAGTGAGAGCTGCAGGGCGCCGAAACAAGGTCAAATAAGCACAGTTCACTCAGAGTAGGAATTTTCATCTCTCGTGCGATTCAGTGCTTCATAATTTCCATGTACATTTCCAGGCTTTAAGATCATTTCCTGGAGAGCTCCTAGCGACATCGAGATGTTACCAATCTTCCTGTTCAGTTCGCCATTAGCCGCTATCAGAGCCCTCCCCAGCTGGTCAAATTGATGAAAGAGCTTCGCTGGGTCAGCATTTTGATTAGCTCTGTCCATCTTCTTTAGTTTTCGATACACCAGGACCACACCAAAGCCGATCAGTAGTAGTCCTGAGATCATGATGCCAAACAGGTAGATGTCTTCCACATCTTCGATCGAAAGGTCACACAGACACATAAGTTTCCAATTGTATGTGTCCCTCACATAACCCGCAGCAGCAGTGCCTGCAGGACAGTTGGGCTCCCCCGGGCCCGATTTCCTAGTTGAAAAGACGGTGTCAATTGTATTCAAAGCCCAGCTTAGCAAATCCATAATTTTCTGTTTGGATCAAGAATCAGCCAGTAGAAGAGCGACGCAGACACAGACAGTACACAGCAAGCTGGGATTCAGTCAGTCAGGGAGGGAGAAGGAGGAGAGGAGAGAAAAAGCGTCTGCTCTCTCTGAAAGCCGGAAGAAGAATCCGGCAGTACAACATAAAACAAACTGCTTTTATACAGGTCCTGGCCTTCTTTGAAAACAACGTGTAGTGGCCATTCAATTTTAGAGGGGTCATTGACTGAAAAATGGTGTGTTTGTAGGTTTTAAGAAGAAGAAGCAGAAGCCAACTTTGTCATTCAATCCATACAGCCAGTCATGTACAGTTGAACAAAATTGTTTCCCCTATCTACAATGTTAACCACATCTAGAATCAGAGGGGCTGCTGCCGCCATGCAAGGCGCCACCACAAACAACTTTTCCTTCCCCCATTCTATTATGACGAGCACCAAGCTAGAAGTACCATTTTTATATGGTCTTTTGGTATGACCCAGATGGGGCTTGAACCAACAACCTCCTGGTTGTGGGGTGGATGCTCTATCAACTAGGCCACCATTCTGGTCTTAACTGTGTGAAATGAGTCTATTGGTCACCTAATTATTCAAAAATGTTCAAAACACTCAATTATCTTTAAAAAAAAACACACACACAACCTTTATCTCGTTTTTCTCTCCCAGAAAAGCCAGAAACATTTTTGACTTTTTTGTGGAACTCCTATACGTCATGAATTGAAAAAGCCAACCCACCGCCGTCCTTGAAACCAGACCACTGCTCTATTATTGGCTCACCTAGCTGTCTGTCATGTAAATGGAAGTGGTGCCAAAGGTAGCCTATTAGCCCCTGAGCTATTGGCCCCCAAGCTAATACTAGTAGCAGGAAGCTCGAACCAAGTGCGGCTTATAATGGTTTTTTTTCTTCTGATCTTAGTTACCCTAATAACCATCCCTGTTACCACTTGGTTCACCGCTCCATGGCCCACAGTGTGCCTTGCGTTACTCCGGCCCATCTACCGGCGGTTCCGTGGTGGGGTGCCAGCATGCCAGTCACGGAGAGCTGAGAGCCAGCAGCTCCAGGCAGCATCCCTGGGTTGTGGCAACAGCCTGCGCCGGCACCCAGGGTGTGGCGCAGCCAGTTGCCGCTATCCAGGGACACTGCCTGGAGTTGCTGGCTCAGCTCCCCCACCATCCTCCTAGCATAATCTCATGGGTAGCGTGAGGGAGCTGCTTCGTGATGGGGCAGACCCCCCCAGCTGGCCGTGGGAGAGGAGCGGAGTACCGCGAAATGAGACATTGTCCCTTGAGATCCCGTAGCCCGGCCAGCGGCCTTGGGTTGTGGTGATCAGTGGATCGCCCAACAATGGTGATTTGTTGTGGCGTATCAGCGGGGTTGTTGGGGGGTGGGCTGGGATGACGCGAGCTGCACAAACGACTATAGATTGGTGAACCAGCACTGCTCATCCAAGCTAGAAGGCGGCTGGAAGCTACTCAGCTAATGGCTAACTGACGTAAGAGGGAGGGTGAAGTTGAACAGCTGAAGGATGTTTTTCAAAGTGATAGGCTTTAAATCAGAGTGCTTTAAGAAAGCCAAGAAAACAAAAAAAAAAAACTAATTTGCTTCAATAATTAAAAAAATTAAAGAAAATGTGAACAAAATACATGGCTGTTAAATATGAGCTGTTAAATGTGGAAAAAGTGCAGTCAATGACCCCTTCAAATGTTGTACTGTTACTGCTGGGAATCCTTTCAGTTGAACGTTTATCATTTGAGAAAGTTAGAGTGCAAATTCAAGTGATTGTGTGGTGTTGTGGTTAAGGTGAATGCTTGGTATGCAGGAGATCCCAGGTTCAACTCTTGCCAGGGAGATTTTACTCTTCCAAACATTAACTGAAGTACAGCATGGCTCCCTTGTGCATTTCAAAGCAACACTATGTAAGATTTACACCTCAAAATTATGTTTGCTTTTTGGCAATTTTTTGCAAATGTTTTATTTTAATGGTATACTGCATTTGAACGTCACTTCCGCCATAGCCGGAGTGGCCCCACATTGCCTAGAACAGCTCTTTTTTTGGTGTCATCACTGGGGGGACAGCAGCTGTGGCTTCGGTCCCAGCAGCCACCAACAACAAAAAGCCCTGTGGTTGGCTGTTGGGACTGGGGTCATGGTCGCTATGGTTGTGGCCTTTTCAGTGTTCCTACAAAGAACAAGAATGTTACATTTTGCTGTTTTAAAAACTAATATATAGCAGACCTTAAGTTTAAATGCTGTTCCCAAGCAATGCAAGACCTTGACGTCTACACCTACTTGGAGCCCAGTGATTGCTGCTTGTGGATATATTTTTGTTTTACTTTTGTGTGAAGAGATGATTAAAAGTCAGTAGCAGTTACAGCTGATGTAATATAGTGCTAAAATCACAGTTTGTTTTACTTTGCATTGGATGATTATTACTGTATATCCTCTATTATTGCTGCTTGGTGTGTTAGAATATCATGTTGCCTTACTTGGACTTAAACCTGAATACTTTGATAATTATGTTTCTCCAATACACTTAGATGCTTTTGTGTGTCTTTATTTTTGTTTACATCTGTAATCATGTTAACATATCTGTAATTCCACTCAACAAACATGCAGAAAACTTTTAAAGCTTTGAGAAAAAGATTTCATCCTGAACATTCACTACACATGTACACCACTTGCATATGCATGTGCTGTGGATTTATGTGATCACTATGTCTACACACCTGCATCCATATCCATCATCGGGCTGACAGACATTTTCTTTAGTATCTGCACAAACAGGTCTTTGTGAGCTGATATATTGAATACACTGTATATCTTACAACTGTCATGTATGTAATGGAAGGAATAATTTTAACTTTGGATCAATACGTGTAACCAAATCCATGCCATGTAAAGTGGTGTTTTTTTCTCTTCTTAGGGAGAACAAGGAGCGATGGGGCCAATAGGATCACAAGGACCCACAGTGAGTGAGGATTAGTACAGCTTATATAATGTGGCTTAAGTTTTGAATAAACATCTATCCACAGTGTAGCATAAAAACCTGAAAGGACCAGAATGTGAAATGTGTGAAGCAAATGGAGTATTTTCATTTTCAACAGGCTTTGAAAACTGTCTGGAAAACCTGCCCTACATTCATTAACAAGTTCCTAATGTCCCCAGACAGACGTTTAAATAGATAAATGAACAAATGAGGATGTTGTTGCCAGTTTTAAAGATTAGGCTCTATCAGAGATAGTTATGATTATATGCAATCATGAGCCAAATTGTCAAACCTCAGTGGGTATCTTTTGTAAATGGACCATTTTTTTTCCTGCTTCAATGATTTTTAATTTTAGGCAGCAGTCTGTTGAAAGAGATTATCACAAAAACGGCTGTTGTGAGGATCACCTTCTTCTCTCTATTGTGACTGTAATTGTAGAGTTTCCATGTATTATGTCAAAAAGATTACTTTTACAGATAAACACACAACAAATTGGTTTTCATTTTTTGAGAGCACAACTTTTGGAACAAAGTCTAGAAGTTGTCAATTTTGCAACAAACATGGCTGACAGTTTAAACATATTTTGCATTTACTTTCACTTCTCTAGGGACTGACAGGGCCAATAGGGTTAAAAGGGGATGAAGGTCCAAGAGGAGCTCCTGGAGACCCTGCAAAGGGTGTAAGAAAACTGTTTACTTGTTTAAACTTACTGTTGTAAAGCACTGGCTTCTCAGCCTTTAATAGTCTTTCTCCTTTCACGTCAGATAATTGGTCCAACTGGAAAAAAGGGAGCCAGGGTAAGCTACCAAATTCTTATTTCTTTAACTATTGACTTTGTTTTCATTTTCACATCTAATATTGATTATTCACTTTTAGCCATACAGTTTTAGAATGCATGTACTCTACATATCATTATTATAATACATGAATTATTATTGACTACACTGTCAAGGCTGCTTTCATTAACCTGCCTGGACCAGATGGTTTCACCACTGAGGTTGTCCTCCAAATAATAGTTTAGAAAGAGCAAGTATATTCAAAATCCATTTTTGCAGTGATTGGATGAATCATCATTTACTACAGCACAAACACAAACTAGTCACATCAATAACCTAAGATGTTACTGTATAAAGTGAAAAAAAAAAAAAGCATTTTGTGCACTATCCTATAGCATGAAGCCTGGCAGTGTTTATTCTTTTGTTATTAAGATCTTGCAAATCTACTGACAGGCTAACTGTCTTGCAAGAAAACTGTATGACCAGACAAAAACTATATAACATTTAATCTGCTTAACATTTTTTCGCTCATTAAAAGTTCCCATAAAGGTTATATGTTGTGTGTCTTCAGAATGGGTTTTAATTCTCCTTCTATCTATAACTGGCTGAGACTGATCTCCAGCATAAATCTGAATATATGAGTGTTTTTATCATCAGGTGATGCATGAAGGTGGCAGCACGGTGGCGCAGTGGTTAGCACTGCGGCAGCACAGCAACTCACCCTTGACCGGGGAATCCTGGGTTCAATCCCAGCCCTGACCAACAGTGATCTGAGTGGAGTCTGCATGTTCTCCCCGTGTCTCTGTGGGTTTACTCCGGGATTTCTCCGGTTTCCTCCCACATGCCAAAAACATGCAAGTTAGGTTAATTGGCATCAAACTGGGGATTCTAAATTGTCCTTAGGTTTGACTGTGAGACTGAATGGTTGTCTGTCTCTCTGTGTTGGCCCTGCGATGGACTGGCGATCTGTTCAGGGTGTACCCTGCCTCTTGCCCATAGATGCTGGGATAGGCTCCAGCTCCCCCGCGACCCGAAAAGGATTAAGCGGAAGAAGATGAATGAATGAATGAATGATGCGTGAAGGTTAGATTTGCTTAGGCCTACTGTAATGGATGGTCCACTGATTGATATAACTAATAGTATTAGACTAGTTATGACTAGTTACTAGGAGTGGTGGCCTAGTTGGTAGAGCATCCGCCCCACTACTGGAAGGTCGTGGGTTCAAATCCCAACCGGATCATACCAAAGACCATGTAAAAATGGTACTTCCCCGCCTTCTAGCTTGGTGCTCAGTGTAATAGAATGGCAGCGATCCCTCTGATTCTACATGTTATTAGCATTGTAGATAGGAGAAACATAATTTCGTTCTACTGTACAGGATGGACTGAATGACAACAGAGATGGCTTCTTATTATTATTATTATTAATAGGCCAGTATCAAGAAGATCCAGGAATGACTACGGAGCCTGTAAGAGTATTGTTAGCAGAGAAACCAGACACAAGAGTCAAGATACAATGTCAATAAAAGTGTATTGTACAAAAAGAAACCATTACACTTCCTGCCTACCTAAGCCGGCTTCCTAGAGTGCACTGGCGCACATTAAATGTGCCTCAAAATAAAAGAAATAAAATAAAATAAAATCATTCCCTTTGGGAGGTTTTCTTAGCAAAAGGCAAAGTGCCAGATTTAGTTCAGTTCCCAATGTGTACTGCTCCTCTTTGGGAAAGGGCTAAAGTCACTGTGTGTGTGTATGACAGTGTATTTGTTTTAATCATCTCTATCCAATGTCCAACACTACCTAGGTAGGTTTTAAGTGTCAGTCTTATCTGCATCATGAGTGATGGGATGGATCAACACGTCGCTCTCTGAGGATGGACCCTGCAGCTGGCCACACCACATTATAGGCTCTTCCATAGTCAGTTCATCTTGGGTTGGCTTGCCACTGAACCCACAGGTTCAGATCCCGACTTATGCAGTCCGGGTCAAAAACCAATCTATGCACACAGTCCATCCATCCATCCATCCATCTTCTACCCCTTTTCCAGAGGTCCAGGTTGTAGAGGCAGCAGTTCAAGCAGAGAAGCCCAGACTTCCCTCTCCCCAGCCACCTTCTCCAGCTCTTCAGAGGGGATACCAAGGCGTTCCCAGACCAGCTGGGAGACATAGTCTGTCCAGCGAGTCCTGGGTCTGCCCTGGGGTCTCCTCCCAGAAGGACGTGCCCGAAACACCTCAAGTGGGAGGTGTCCAGGAGGCATCCTGATCAGATGCCCATACCACCTCAACTGGCTTCTTTCAATGTGGAGAGTGTAGAATGCAAAAGTCAAAATCTCTCTATCTCATTATCTTATTATTGTCACTCAAACTCTCTTTTCAAGTATAACCAACTCTCAAGGGTATACAATGCCCTAATCATCTTGAAACGAATAGGTACACACCACATAACACGCATATTTTATTGTAGTTGAATAACTAATCATGGACTCCCTTTTCACAGCATTAAACAAACAGTGAAGTCATATAATTATTCTGGAAACACTTTTCCAATTTAATATTTTAAACCTATTTATGCAGCTGCTTTAATATATTCACTTTTTACTGTTGAAACAAATTATAGTAACTCCTTTTGATTAATATTCATTGCATATACATTTTAACCATCAAATGATATAACTCACACAAATTTGATATGTAACAATAACAAATTAAATATGGTCTCAATGAAATAACTTTAAAGTCAGCAACCAAACATGAAACACCTTTGTCAGTATGAAATGCTGCCAATGTTCTGCTAAAGAGCTAGCAGTAGCTAACTTAGCCAAATAAGTGTTACAGTCAACAGGAAGTAGCAGCAAGATGCTAGCAGTTAGCTCACGACTAGCATGATAGCGATCTTTAAGTTTTTTCAACAACTTGAAACATCAGTATCTGTGTCTATGAGGTGTTAAACACACTGTAACCATATAATAGTGTTATAACTGTGATTGGTTTTAAAAGAACAATACATTAAGACACAATAGTCACTAGTTTCTTACCGGAGTTCACAATGAAAGAGTCTGCGAACAGTTGCGGCTCATCCACTTAATGTTCACACAGATTCCAACCTTGACAAATAACAACATGTCAACAGTTTGTACAAGAGGCACCTATATGAATTTTAGTCTTAAGCATATTTCCATACCAACGTTCTTGTAGGTTGCCACGTGCAATGTCAAGGCAATGTCTTCACCAAAAAGGAAGTAACGCAGGAGAGGATCTCCCTATGGCGTATGCGCCACCCTCAGGCGAGGAAGGGAATTACACCATTTCATAACAGGCTCAGTAACCACATGTGGATTACACTCTCCCCCTCAAACTCATGCACGTCCCTGTGCATGGCAACATTCAAATAGTTATAACTTGAGGGGACAAAACGGGGGTGATCTAGCGTTTCCTCTCACTTATGATGTCATTCCAAGGAGCAGTCAGTCCTTGGAAGAGTGACTTTGCTGCTGTGACTAAGGGGTTTCCCAGCTCAGTATAATCAAGCCACTTAGGTGGTTGACGATTCTTCTCAGACCTCCTGATGTGATCATCAGTGTTCATTTGTTCCTCATTCTCCTTATTAATCTCCCCTTGTCTTTCATTTCCAGAGACATCTGTCTTATCACCAACATGTCTGAGAGAACTGGGAGCTGTTCAGAACAGTTCTCATCGGACAGGTCTTTCACAGGACCGTCATTGTCCGGGAAGATTTTCTCCACAGGTTCACTTTCAGGTAGGTCTGGTCTTTCCATAGGTTTACTTTCAGGTAGGTCTAGGTTCGGTGACTCTTGGTTTACTGGAGTAACATCAGGTAGGGTATTCACACTAAATGGAACATCATCAGTCAACTTGTTGAGGTCTGTCGTTGCATTTTCTTTAGGATGTCTTGGACTATGATTCCTTGGAACATCTTGTGAGGCAGTATATCTGGTCACCGTAGGCACTGAATCTTCTTGGATCCAGGTAATGGGAATGACATCATCCTCATCTGACGACTGATCAACTTCACTAGTGTCTCTCCGAGTGTTCTGACGTGTCTTGCGACATTCGACTGGTTTGGGTTGTGCACAATCTCCTGTTGTTATGGGAAGAAGCCAGCATGGAAGGAAGAGGTCTCGATGCAGCGTGCACCAGGGGCCTTCACCAGTTTCTGGTTTGACTGTATATACAGGGAGGTCTCCAGCTTTTTTCACTACCACATGAACAGCAGGCTCCCATTTATCAGCAAGTTTGTGCTTTCCACAAACACACACATTCCTGACAAGCACTCAATCGCCAATGTCCAGAGCAGAAGGAGTTACATGCTTGTCAAATCTTGTCTTGTTCTTTTCGGCTACCTTGGCAGGACTCCATGCAGCTATTCTGTAGCTCTCCTCAAGATGGGATTTGAGGTTTTTCACATATTGGGAGTGTGATTTATGCTGCTCTTCTTTCACTGGTAAGCCGAATGCAAGGTTGACTGGCAACCATGGCTGGCGTCCGAACATTAGTTCGTACGGTGTGAATCCAGCCACTTCACTTCTCATACAGTTGTACGTGTGGACCAAAGGTTTTACGACATCCTTCCAGTGCAACTTGTCCTGGTTTTCCAGAGTACCAAGCATGTCTAACAGAGTGTGGTTAAAGCGTTCCACCAGGTTGCCTCTGGGGTGGTACGGTGTTGTTCGGATTTTTTGTATGCCTGCAATTTGACACAGTTCCTTGATTAACCGTGACTCAAAATCAGGACCTTGGTAACTGTGCAGTTTTTCTGGAATACAGTAATGGACAATGAAATTGTCCCACAAGCACTTTGCAACTGTCCGAGCCTTTTGGTTTGGTGTTGGGATAGCCACTGCGTATTTTGTGAAGTGATCTGTGATTACGAGAACGTCTTTTGTGTTACGTCTGTCTGGTTCGATGGACAAGAAGTCCATGCAGACCAGTTCGAGTGGTCGTGTTGTCATTATGTTCACTACAGGTGCAGCCCTCTAAGGTAAGGCTTTCCTGCACACACACCTGTTACATGTTTTGACTTCTTTTCAACATCAGAAGCCGTCCTTGGCCAGTAGAATCTGGCTTTGACTAAATCCAGCGTGCCTTTTTGCAGTTCAAGCCTGTTCAATTCCCCAGACAACAGGAGCAGGTCTGGGAGCTCTGTTCTCAAAGTGGATGGTGATTTCTCGCCACACTCAAGCTGGGAGATGACATGTTTAATGCACTGGTCAGCTCTCCGTTTGTCTCTGAGATCTGTCTCTGATAGATGTGAAATGATGGGAAGTCCTCCAAACTCATCTTCCTGCTCAAAACTGTCAGGTACAGCATCTCCAGAGATGGCAAGACTTTCAAGAGAGATACTTCCATCACTGCCCATTCCATCATTGCCATAATAGACAAGTTGTCTCTCAGAGATGGCATGGACAGCCCCCTGATCTATAGTTTCAATGCTACTGGATCTGACAGATGGTGTTGTGCAAACTGACATATCCTGTCCCACTCTTTCTAAGATGACGGGTCGTCACACAGGTTGCCATGGGGATGTTGCGATAGAGCATCCGCATCTCCATTTTGCTTCCCGGGGCGGTACTGGAGCTTAAAGGAGAAGGTAGACAGAGCTGCTAACCACTTATAGCTGGTTGCATCAAGTTTAGCTGAAGTGAGTATGTAAGTAAGTGGGTTGCTGTCAGTGACTACTGTGAACTGATTGCCATAGAGGTAGTCACTGAACTTCTCTGTTACAGACCACTTCAGAGCTAAAAACTCGAGCTTGTGGGCTGGATATCGGGATTCGCTACAGGATAACCCTCAGCTTGCGTAGGCGATGACACGCGGGTGCTCCTCCTGCTCTTGATACAAGGCTGCTCCAAGGCCAATGGAACTTGCATCCATGTGAAGGATGTAAGGTAGCGCAGGATCCACAAAGGCCAGAACTGGGGACGTCGTCAACATGTCTGTGATCGTTTCAAATGCCTGTTGACAGGCGGGGGCCCAACAGCTTAGAAATGGCTCTTTGGGGTGATAGTACTGACCACTCTTTGACTTGGACTATTTCCCTGGAGGTGGGTAACCAGATGTTAAGTCATTCAGGAGTTTTACTATACTTGAATAGTCTTTAATGAACTTTCTGTAGTATCCACACAATCCAAGGAAGGCTTTAGATAGATAGATAGTTTATTTCGAACACAAAAAATATAACAAAAAACAAGCAAATAGCAAATGCAATAAAGCTACAGTATACACTGTTCGAAAGGGAGAAGGAAGAAGTGAACACTTATTAATTCCAACTCCTCTTTTCCATCGATACACCCATGTGAATTTTATACAAATTACTACCTTTAATACCCCAAGTAAACAATTTACTGTATTTTTTACAGATCAACATTAACACCTGTCCATTCTAACATACAATGAAGTCTATATTTCAAAACCAGTCTCAAACGACACAGATACACAGTGCTGTCCCACCCACCATTCCATAGTGTCCCATAATGTCCCAGAGTGAACATAATGAATCGTACATATAAATTCTACCCTTCTAACATACAGTGGGGTAAAAAAGTATTTAGTCAGCCACCAATTGTGCAAGTTCTCCCACTTAAAAGATGAGAGAGGTCTCCAATTTTCATTATAGGTATACCTCAACTATGAGAGACAAAATAAGAAAAAAAAAATCCAGAAAATCACATTGAAGGATTTTTAATGAATTAATTGGTAAATTCCTCGGTAAAACAAGTATTTGGTCAATAACAAAAGTTCATTTCAATACTTTGTTATATACCCTTTGTTGGCAATGACAGATTTCAAACATTTTCTGTAAGTTTTCACAAGGTTTTCACACACTGTTGCTGGTATTTTGGACCATTCCTCCATGCAGATCTCCCCTAGAACAGTGATGTTTTGGGGCTGTCGCTGGGCAACACAGACTTTCAACTCCCTCCAAAGATTTTCTATGGGGTTGAGATCTGGAGACTGGCTAGGCCACTCCAGGACCTTGAAATGCTTCTTACAAAGCCACTCCTTGGTTGCCCGGGCTGTGTGTTTGGGATCATTGTCATGCTGAAAGACCCAGCCACGTTTCATCTTCAATGTCCTTGCTGGTGGAAGGAGGTTTTCACTCAAAATCTCACGATAAATGGCCCCATTCATTCTTTCCTTTACACGGATCAGTCGTCCTGGTCCCTTTGGAGAAAAACAGCCCCAAAGTATGATGTTTCCACCCCCATGCTTCACAGTAGGTATGGTGTTCTTTCTCCTCCAAACATGACAAGTTGAGTTTTTACCAAAAAGTTCTATTTTGGTTTCATCTGACCATATGACATTCTCCCAATCCTCTTCTGGATCATCCAAATGCTCTCTAGCAAACTTCAGACGGGCCTGGACATGTTCTGGCTTAAGCAGGGGGACACGTCTGGCGCTGCAGGATTTGAGTCCCTGGCGGCGTAGTGTGTTTCTGATGTAGCCTTTGTTACTTTGGTCCCAGCTCTCTGCAGGTCATTCACTAGGTCCCCCCGTGTGGTTCTGGGATTTTTGCTCATCGTTCTCGTGATAATTTTGACCCCACGGGGTGAGATCTTGCGTGGAGCCCCAGATCGAGGGAGATTATCAGTGGTCTTGTATGTCTTCCATTTTCTAATAATTGTTCCCACAGTTGATTTCTTCTCACCAAGCTGCTTACCTATTGCAGATTCAGTCTTCCCAGCCTGGTGCAGGTCTACAATTTTGTTTCTGGTGTCCTTTGACAGATCTTTGGTCTTGGCCATAGTGGAGTTTGGAGTCTGACTGTTTGAGGTTGTGGACAGGTGTCTTTTATACTGATAACGAGTTCAAACAGGTGCCATTAATACAGGTAACGAGTGGAGGACAGAGGAGCCTCTTAAAGAAGAAGTTACAGTCTGTGAGAGCCAGAAATCTTGCTTGTTTGTAGGTGACCAAATACTTATTTTACTGAGGAATTTACCAATTAATTCATTAAAAATCCTTCAATGTGATTTTCTGGATTTTTTTTTTCTCATTTTGTCTCTCATAGTTGAGGTATACCTATGATGAAAATTGGAGACCTCTCTCATCTTTTAAGTGGGAGAACTTGCACGATTGGTGGCTGACTAAATACTTTTTTGCCCCACTGTATATCCTTTCAACAAATGGTGCTTATACCTCTTTTTAAATTGATTTCTGTTTGTACATAGTTTCAGTTCCGGCTCCAGACTGTTCCACAAATCCACCCCACAGACAGATATGCACATACTTTTCTTGGTTGTACGTATCTTGAGAGCTTTCAACTCTTTTAGGTGCTGTGGAACTGGCCAGGTCTTTAACGCTGCTATCTTTTCTGGGTCTGTCTCCACTCCTCTCTCTGAAACCACATGCCCCAAATACCGGATGGAGGACTGAAAGAATTTGCATTTTTCTGGGGAGAGCTTTAGTCCATACTCTTTTAAACGGTTGAGAACTTTGGTGAGTCTGGCCTCATGTTCCTCCAAAGTCTTCGGGAAGACTAGTTGGTTGTCCAGGAAAACTACTACTTCTTTCAAATTCAGGTCTCCCATGCACTTTTCCATCAGTCTCTGGAAGGTACTTGGGGCGTTTGTCACTCCCTGGGGCATCCGATTAAACTCCCAGAAGCCAAGTGGGCATACAAAAGCGGTTTTGGCTTGTCAGCCTCATTGACTTCTATCTGGTAGTAACCAGACTTCAGATCAAGAACACTGAACCACTTGGAACCAGAGAGTGCTGTGAAGGTGTCATCCATCCTTGGGAGTGCATAAGCGTCTTTGACCATCTGCAGGTTCAATTTCCAATAGTCAATAGAGAGGCGCACTTGACAATTCTTTTTCTTGACGACAACGATTGGAGAGGATAATGGAGATTCACTTTCCCGAATCACCCCAGCATCGAGAAGCTCTCGGAGATGGTTGCGAACAGCTTCCACATTGTGCGGGTGTATCGGTTGAGCTCTGTGTTTGAACGGTGTTTCATCAGACACTTTAATGTGATGCTTGACTTTGTCTGTCCTCCCAAAGTCAAGATCATTCTGGTCAAAGACCTCAGGCATGCTGTTCAATTTCTGAGTGATTTGGTCTTTCCATTCGAGAGGGATCGGGGATGTGCCAAAGTCAAAGTTCAGGACAGTTTCTTTGGGGAGTTCAGATTCAGATGGCTCAGTCATGCCCTGTTTGTGAGACAGAACAGTCTGTATTGTACGGAGTTTGGCAAGTACACTGTTGGCTGGGATAGTAATGTCATGATCGGACTCAATGGAGATGATAATCGGTACTTTGCCTGACTGTTTGATTGGTAGACCAATGAGGCAGGGCTTCACTAGCAGCCCTCCAGGCAGAGAGGCCAATGAAGGGTCCTCCATGATGACAGGCTTCTCAGCATGGAGCTCCTTGACTGATACCACTCCACCAAAAACAACTGTTTCTCCAGCCAGAATGACCTTTTTGTCTCTACCTTGCATCTTTACCAGCCCGATGTTAGTGGCATGGCTGTGTTCTTGTTGTAGTTGCAGTACTTTCAGAACTGTCTTGTAACTGTTAAGAACAGGATGGTAGCTCACTCAGTCTGTATCTGTGTACATGTCGTACACGCCATCAAGCGTGTTGGTACCGATCAGTGCCTGGTACCCTGAACTTCCACTGTCTAGAACTACCAAGGCCAATGTTGGGACTTCAGATTCAGCTCCAAGAAATTGTTTTACGAAGGTGATTGCAACTTTAACCCTTTAACTGCCCAGATTAAATGGACGGGTTGCGCGCCCCCAGTGACACAGCGCAGCAACTGCACGTGTCAACTTATTGACGTTCCCCGGCTATACTGAGAATTTATACTAATCTCTATTGATCTGACAGTTTAGAAGGTGGCAGACACGCACCAAAGGAATCATGGCTGAAATGGAATATAGCAAAGAAGGAGAAATCCTCATTATTATTCTTCCTTTTTCCGCTTTGAGCTCACACACCAATGTGGATGCCACCATGTTTGGTCATCGCGACAGCGATGATGATGGAAACTGCATGAAACGGGAAAAATAGCCATGTAATACAAACGAAATTCATGTGGGATAATCATAAGAGTTTGTAGATGTGGTACACGGGTGTAAATTACTAAGTAAACGTGTTACATCAAGGTCGATGTAACAAAAAACTAAGCTCCCAGTACCAAGATGGCGGCGCCCACGGGCGGCATGGATTCCCACAGGTATAATGCACCAAACAGAAAAAATAGCCACGTAATACAAATGAAATTCACATGGGGCTGCACGGTGGTGCAGTGGTTAGCACCGCGGCAGCACAGTTTACCCTCGGCCGGGGGATCGCGGGGATCATGAGATCGTGGGTTCGATCCCTGCCCCCGGCCAACAGTGATCTGTGTGGAGTTTGCATGTTCTCCTTGTGTTTGCGTGGATTTACTCCGGGATTTCTCCGGTTTCCTCCCACATGCCAAAAACATGCAGGTTAGGGAGTTAAGGGGCGCTTGCGCACGCAGCGACTGGCAGCTGGTGGCTTGTCACCGGACTGCAGAACAAATCTACCTACGGGTACAAAATAAGTCCAAAAAAAAATGGGGTAATCATAAGAGTTTGTTGATGTGGTACACGGTGTAACTGGCTGAGCAACCACACAAACATCGGCTACGATAAATGAAAATGGACCGGTCACGTGGGCGGGTGAGCCCCCCTCCCAGTAACAGGTAAGACAGAAATATGTTTTTGTGACATTTTATTGATTTTCTGGTTCATATATTTTGAAGATTAGATAAAAACATACCCCTGTAGACAAATTGGCACCAAAAAACGGACTATTCTTTATGTAAATGTGTCCAAAGTCCACTTTTGACTGAGTTATGTAATTTATATAGCTGCCGCGACATTATGCAAATTAGATGAGTAGATTTATTCCTATCTGAAACTTTGGATCACATTCTACATCTTTCTAATTGACAGTAAGCCATTATCTCTTGTAACTTTCAAGTTATAGTCTTGGAAATCTGAACTATTTTATTGACAAATTTTTTTACCACTCTTGACCACTAGGGGGGGCCTTGAGTTGCCTTGCATTGCCCGAGGCGCCACATGGCACCTCGGGCAGTTAAAGGGTTAACATATCCTAGGTAGGGCACAGGTTGACCATTGGCTCCTTCAACTTCCAGAAGATTATGGAGCAATTTGATCTGTTGCTCAGCTAGGTATTAGTCGTAGAAGGACTTGATGACTGTAGTCACTTGTAAACCTGTGTCGAGGAGACAGCTGAACTCTTTGCCTTGGATGGTAACTTGGCCTGCGCTTTTCGTACCAATCAGTCTTTTGGGGATTCTGAAGGGGTGTTCTCTGATGCTGGATTGTTTCAAGGCAACACTGGACTTGGGTCTGGTGTCACCTCTATCTTTAGCAGGGCGTTGTTGACCTGTTCCAGCCTCAGTTTGCTCCATCTAAAAATCCTCATTGTTAGACAAGTTTTCTTTTGTTTCCCAAAGACGCTGCCTTTCTCTCAGTTGATCCCTTTTTTCATTGACCAGAGTGGGGTTTGGCTTGTTACTGCAAGCCGAGGAGATGTGACCATTCTCGCCGCACTTAAAACAGTACCAAGGCCTCGGCAGGGAGCTTGGCTTTGAGTTGGTAATTTTCCAGCTTGGCGCTCTAGGATCAAGTTTGGATGGCAATGGCCCACCAGATGGAGGCTCAGAGCTCCCCTTAGGTATTGGGGTCTTTTTGGCTCTCTTAGCTGTCAGTGTGGTGAGTTGGCTCTGCAGAAGTGCCACCTGCTGTTTAAGCTCTGCCAATGAATTGGACTAAGGTTGGAGCTCTGCTTGCTGACTGCAGGTGCATGCACTTTGAGAGTTTGCCACAGCCCGCTGCCAATGCGAGCTACAATGCTTCTTCATACGTGTAGTTTTAGCTGCCTGCCTATCCTCTTCAGTGCGGATTAGTAACAGGATCTTGGAGAATGCTGGGGGGTGACTTTTCTTTCCTTCAAGGTTAAGGTCGGAGAGCAAGGTGTTGTTCCAACACCCGCAACAGAACTGTTTGAGAATGTGTCTATCTGCCTCTCCAGCAGCAGCTCCTCCTCTTAACAGCAAGATTCAGGGCAACTTGAAGGCAGCAGAGGTAAGTGGAGGCCCTTTCACCTGGATCCTGAAGAGTGTTCATGAACTGGGAAAAAAGTTCCTCACCATCCTCCACAGTCCCAAAAGCTGCATCCAGCAGTTGGAGGTAAGCTTCAGGAGGAGCTTCAGGACTTAGTCTTTTGACTATATCTGATGCAGGTGAGAGCAAGCTTTCAAAGATTTTTCGTGACTTCTGAAGACTGAAGATGGTGGGGTCTTTTCTGAGAAGTTCTACATGGGAGTGCTATGTATCGTAATCTGTTTCACTGTTGGGTCTGGGGTTTTTACCAGAGAATGAACGAAGTTTGATGGGAAAATGTGAATGTGTGTTTAATTCATCGTTCCTTACAATGTGCTCTAAAATGACCCTTTGAATTTCAGGTGGATTCAGGTCATTATCTGCAATGGACAGACTTCGCCTCACTTTAGTGGGTGGACATGGCTCAGCACTACTATAACCGTTCAGCTGGGGCTGTGAAGTTTCAATGGTGTCCAGAGATGTGTTGAGCTGTTTAGCTCCAAACTCATCATCACCACCACCAGTGTGTCAATTGTCTCACTGATCTCTGACATCATGTCTTTCAGCACCTCTTCAAAATCTCTCCCACTCAGTTTTGCTATCTTCTTTATATTATCAAGATAAGTCTTGGGAACACCACAACCAACTTTAGTAGTGTAAACACATGCCAGAGCTTGAACACAGTACTTGACACTGGGATTGTCTTTAAGTACATGTGTGTAAGGCAAAAGAGGGGCTAAAGCTTCAATAGCAGTACCATCTTGATACTCAACAATCAGGTTTTTAAAAAATTCAGAATTAACGTCCGTAACTGAGACGAGTCTCATAGAACCATACTTAAAGAAGTCTATAATCTCTTCATCTTTTGGTGGTTCAAGCGAGCCACTCACAATGACCACATTGGGAATTTTGATACCTGAGCTCATAATGAACTCCATCTTTCTTTCTTTTCTTTTAAAAGGACGTACATTAAGGGTGCTTTCACACCTGCAGGCTTTAGTCCGTTTCAATTGAACTCAAGTTCATTTTCTCCGTTAGTGTGATTCATTTTGTCTCGTGAGAACACGGTAATCGCATTCAGGTGCGTACCAAAACAACCGTACCAAGACCACCTGAAAGAGGTGGTCTCGGTTCGAATTAAATGGCGAACTCTGGTGTGGCCCTGCAGGTGAGAAAGCGACCGCACTAAAATGGGACCAACGGCAAATGGTAAAGCATTTTATGTCACTGTACATACCTGATAGATCTTTGAAAATATATGTGGCTGAGCACGTCACGGTTCTGGAGGATTAAGGAATGTTAACATGTTATTTCCCATCCGTAACAGCGCTTCATTTTCAAACTGTACGATTTGCCAAAAGTGGTATATGCACGTATGTAATAAACAATAACCAGGGCAATGAACCCCACCCCCGTAGATTACACTACGATTTGTATTATTTTCTGCCAGAAATGCATAAATACACGGTAGTCCTCCAACTTCCTGTATTTACCTTTCCTGTTCTCGCGGCAAAAAAAATCAGACCAATAAGAACAGAGACTGTTCTGACATCAGTCTTGCGGGATTTAACGTGACACAGTTTGTTCTGCTTATGGTCTGCCTCAATTTTTGCCTGTATGAAAGGGGACCGAACTGAGGAAAACAATGATACAAAGTAAACTTGTCAACTGATTTGGACCAAATTAAACAAATTTAGGTGTGAAAGCATCCAAAAACATAGTAGTCACAGTCAACGTGGCGTTAGCATTAGCGTTAGCATTTCTTACCGGAGTTCACAATGAGAGAGTCCGCGAACAGTTGCGGCTCATCCACTTAACGTTCACACAGATTCCAGCCTTGACAAAAAACATGTCAACAGTTTGTACAAGAGAGACCGATGTGAATTTTAGTCTTTTTTTTATTTAAGTTTTTGTAAAGGGTGTACATGTCATTACAGCATTGCATTGTTTACATTTTCATCACATATTCCCCCCCTTTTTTTTAAACACTGGAAAAAAATTATTACAGCACCCTTTTTTAAGTGAAAGAAAAGAAAAATTAAAAAAAAACAAAAACAAAAGAGCAGAAAAATAAAAGAGCATCTGAGTAGCGTTGCAACAAAGAGAGGTGCCATTATTGAAATGGTGTCTGTGCAAGATTAGATCTGATGGAAGACACATACTGTATGCATTCCAGGGTTGCCAAAAGTTCAAGAACCCATCCATGTCCTGTCTCAGTGCAAATGTCAACTTGTCCATCAAATAAATATCCTGAATCACGTTAATCCAATCTTCAGGTGCAGGACAGTCTTTCAACATCCATTTTTTTGTTAGAGCTTTTTTACGTGCCAATATTAAAACAGTGAATAAGTAATTTTCTCCTCGTCTTTCCAGTGATTCCGGTAGTAAACCCAAATACAAAGTTACAAAAGAAAAGGGAACTGTTACTTTGAATATTCTCCCCAATATTGTCTGGACATTGGTCCAGTATTGGTGGATAGCTGGGCATGACCAAAATACATGAAAATGATTTGCAGTCTTTTCACCACACAAGCGCCAACAATTCAACCCTTTACGAGTAAATTTGTTTTGTGCAGGTGTTCTGAAAAATCTTACCAAATTTTTCCATCCAAATTCTCTCCACAGCAGGGATGAAGTATTCAATTCAATTCAATTCAACTTTATTTATATAGCGCCATTTCACAACAACAGTCGTCTCATAGCACTATCAACTGAAGGGGGAACCCCCACAGTTGCAGAAAGACCCCAGCAATCAGGCGATTCCCTGTGAGCAAGCACTTGGTGATGGTGGAGAGGAAAAACTCCCTTTTAACAGGAAGAAACCTCCAGCAGAACCAGGCTCAGGGAGGGGCAGTCATCTGCTGCGACTGGCTGGGGGGTGAGGGGATAGAGAAGAAGAAAAGAACAGACATGTAGAGAGCAAACAGCACGATGGGGACTCAATCTATGGGAGAGAACAAACAAATGTT
The DNA here is from genome assembly GCA_020510985.1 of Pholidichthys leucotaenia. Taxonomy (NCBI): domain Eukaryota; kingdom Metazoa; phylum Chordata; class Actinopteri; order Cichliformes; family Pholidichthyidae; genus Pholidichthys; species Pholidichthys leucotaenia. The sequence goes on from CM035845.1 coordinate 126,952,186, forward strand.
AATGACCAGCAAAAAAAAAATATTTCATTGAGAGTGAGGAAAGGAGTGAGGCCCAGTGCATTACTGGAGGTCCCCCGGCTGACTAAACCTATTAGCAGCATAACTAAGGGAGGGTTCAGAAACACATGATCCGTCCCTAATTGTAGGCTATATCAAAAAGGTAGGTTTTAGCCCTATTCTTAAAAACAGAGATCGAGTCTGACTCCCGAATCCAGATTGGCAGCTGATTCCACAGGAGAGGAGCTTGATAACTGAAGGCTCTGCCTCCCATTGTACTTTTGGAGATTCTAGGTATTAAAAGTAATCCTGCATTTTGGGAGCGTAGTGCTGTGTTAGGATAATACAGTATTATCAGATCTTTTAAATAAAAAGGAGCCCGATTGTTTAGAGCTTTGTAAGTAAGAAGAAGGATTTTAAACTTAATTCTAAACTCTATGGGAAGCCAATGAAGGGAGGCCAGAACCGGAGAGATATGATCTCTCTTTCTAGTACCTGTTAAAACTCTTGCTGCAGCATTTTGGATCAGCTGAAGACTTTTTAAAGATGTTTTAGGACAGCCTGATAATAAAGAATTACAATAATCTAATCTCGAGCTAACAAAAGCGTGGATCAGTTTCTCAGCATCACTCTGAGACAAGATGCTCCTAATCTTGGCAATATTACGCAAATGATAGAAGGCAGTCTTAGAAACAAATTTAATATGTGAATTGAAGGACAAATCCTGATCAAAAATAACTCCAAGGTTCCTCACAGAGCTATTAAGAGAGAGTAACCGCATCCAAACTGAAAGTTTGATTTGGAAAGGAATTTCTAAGGTTTTTTGGACCAACAAGAATGACTTCAGTCTTATCTGAATTTAATAGCAGGAAATTACAAGTCATCCAAGCTTTGATTTCCTTAAGACAGGCTTCTAACTTGGCTAAATGATTACTATCATCTGGCTTCATTGACAGGTATAATTGTGTGCCATCTGCATAACAATGAAAATGTATACAGTGCTTTCTAATAATGTTGCCTAACGGAAGCATATATAAACTAAAAAGAGTAGGGCCTAGCACAGATCCCTGTGGAACTCCATGACTAAGCTTTGAGTTGAAAGAAAACTCATTATTTACATGAACCTATCAGATAAATAAGATCTAAACCACTGCAACAAAGTTCCATTAAGTCCAACATAGTGTTCTAATCTATCAAGTAGAATATTATGATCGATAGTATCAAAAGCTGCACTAAGGTCTAAAAGGACAAGTACAGAAACTAGTCCATTATCAGATGCAATGAGGAGGTCGTTAGTGACCTTCGCTAAGGCTGTTTCAGTACTATGATGGATTCTAAACCCAGATTGAAACTCTTCAAGTAAACCATTTCCCTGCAGGTGGTCAAATAATTGCGTAGCAACAACTCTTTCTAAGATTTTTGAAATGAAAGGGAGATTAGAGATTGGTCTATAGTTAGCTAAAACTCCTGGATCTAGCGTTGGCTTTTTGAGTAAGGGTTTAATTACAGCCGTTTTAAAAGCCTGCGGTACATGGCCTAAAGTTAATGAAGAATTGATTATATGAAGAATAAAGCTACCAATAAGTGGGAAGACGTCTTTAAATAACCTGGTAGGAATAGGGTCTAAAAGACAAGTTGAAGGTTTGGATGAGGAAACTATTTTGTCTAACTCACAAAGGTCGATTGGAGTAAACTCATCAAGACAGACATCAATAGAAGGAGTTGTAGTAGTTACAGTATTTAAGTTAACTGTGGGAAGAATCTGATTGATTTTATCTCTGATGGATGAAATTTTATTATTGAAAAAGTTCATAAAGTCCTGACTAGTAAGCTCTAAGGGAATGCTAGGATTGACAGAGTCCTGACTCTTTGTCAACCTGGCTACAGTACTGAAAAGAAACCTGGGATTATTCTTGTTCTCTTCTATTAATGCAGAGTAATAACTCGTTCTAGCTTTTCTAAGAGATTTTTTATAAATTAAAAGATGATTTCTCCAAGCTAAATAGATTTCATCTAAATTAGTGGAGTGCCATTTTCTTTCTAATTGACGAGTCTTCTGTTTTAAGCTACGAGTTTCTGTGTTGAACCAAGGAGTTAGAAATCTCTGATTAGACTTTTTCTTTTTTAAGGGGGCCACCAAGTCTAGAGTCTGATGCAGAGAAGCTGAAACACTATCCACCATATTATCAATTACAGAAGGAGCAAGCTGTCTATAGCTTATTTCCGTTGTGTTGACACATGGCATAGAGGAAACAATCTGCATAAATTTGGTAACAGCATCATCTACTGTAATAATATTTTTCTTTAGGAGCCAAATAGTCAGAAATAGTAAAATCAAAGGTTAACAGACAATGGTCTGACAGTACAGGGTTATGAGGAGACACTACAAGATTTTCTATTTCTATGCCATATGTCAGAACAAGGTCCAATGTATGGTGGAGGTAATGAGTAGAATTTCCTACTTTCTGAGAAAACCCAATCGAGTCTAATATTGAATTAAATGCCACATTAAGGCAGTCACTATCTACATCCACATGTATGTTAAAGTCCCCTACTATAATTATTCTATCAGATTTCAGCACTAAATCAGCTAAGAAATCAGCAAATTCGGATAAAAATTCTGAGTACTTTTCCATTGTTGTTTATTTAGCTTTTCCCATATTTCCAGTTGTAAAGTGAAATTCCCCTCTTTTTCCCATCTCCCTTTTATATATGATGTGTTGTCTCCTTTTAAATCTTGAAGAACATGGTATATTTTAGAAATGTATCTGATTCCTGGGATCCCTTTATATGCCATTAAGAAAACCTTCAGAACACCTGACTGGGCCCTTTCCAAATCCTCCTTTTTAAGTATTTTGTTTATGTGGTGTCTAAGCTGAAAGAACCTGTAAAGCTCTTGATTTATTAGACCTTGTTTTTTCAAATCTTCAAAACTTCTTAAAGTTTGCCCTTTAAAAAAATTGTAATATTTTATCGGTCCGTTCTCTTTCCACTTTTTAAATCTAGTGTCTGTTTTATTAGGAGTAAAATCCTGATCATAGGAAATCCATTGCAATAATCGATAGGGTTCTTTAGTTTGATTCTCTCTGACTATCTTAAACCAAATTTTTAGCGGGGTCTCTATCCACAGGTTAGTGTTATTCAAAAGGTTAGGTAAGGCATTACAGTGAACCCTCACTTATCGTGGTTAATGGGTTCCAGAACCGACCGCGAAAAGTGAAAAACCGCGAAGTAGCGTCACCCCTAATGACGTCACCCATAAATAATGCGTACGTTCATTCTCTCACTCTCTCTCTCATATGATACGTGTGTGTGTGTGTGTGTGTAAGTGTACATACATACGTAGATGTAAATAAAGTGTACATAAATATGTTTTTAGAACTCTTTTATTCTTATAACAAGATACGTAACTCAAGATGAAGATGATTTACTGCACAGGTTAATGAGAGCTTTACTGCTCCTCAGGTGACGCCTCATCGTCAGGTGCTAGAGGCGCAGGATCGTCGAGGGCAGCTTCCGATAGAGCTGGAGAAGCTGCAGGAGGCGGCGTAGTGGCTCGACGGGAAGACTATTTCGCACAAAAAGGCACAAGAGAACAGCAAAAAGTTCCACGCGGCGAGACTAAGCAACACGAGCGATAAAGAACAATGAATGCGGTCTTCCTTCGCTGGGTATGGGCGCTCGGCAGGGAGAGAAGCTGGGTAAAACGTCTCGGCCAATCAGCTTGCGAGATTCCCGAGCTGAGCCAACACGAGAACAGCGAACAGAGAGGTGGATTTTGAGTTGTGCGGGCTCTCCGTGTTGATACCTGATGTTCTAATGTAGTCTCCCTGCCTTCTGCTAGCGCCCGCCCATTTTTTCTCAATTTTGAATTTTTGATGAATATTTTTGAAAAATCCACGATGCACTGAGGGCGCGAAAGGTGAGGCGCGAAGTAGCGAGGGATCACTGTATTCCCTATTATCGCCTGTAGGGGAATGTCACTTGTTATTTGGCATTCTATCTCCTTCCATTGTGCGGTGTATACTGGGTTACATATCTCTACCAAAGTTTTAATTTGCAATGCTTTAAAATAGTCCCTGATATTTGGCAGCGCGAGCCCACCTTTGTCTTTGTTTAGCTGTAGGTGTAGGGAGCTTGAAATAAGGAAGCAAAGTGATTTTATAAATCAGGTTTGTCGGCTTCCAATCCCCAACATGTCTCATCTCAATGCAGAAGCAGAAAAGAGGCTGAGCGCAGTCAGACCTTCATACTTATACATCACATAACAAAAGACATCGCATAACAAAAGCCGACATCACAGATCCGTGTTATCTCCTTCTATTGTCCTCTCTCTCCTCCACCTGACCCTGGGGGGGTCAGGAAGTCCGTTCAGGTTTCCACCGCTGAGTCTCCGTCTGCTCGTTGATCTCCGCCGGTGGTCAAGACCTATTGTTCTGCTCTGAGACGTGAGGTCATTCCGCATATGTAATCTCTAAACATTCCTCTTGTGTCTATACATATGTAGGTATGGATATATGAACAATATAAGCCACAGCCCCCCCCCCCAAACGTCTAAGAAAAGGACAATAAAATTAAGTTCACAGCTTAAGGTAACATCCATGACATATTATACCGTTAATCACATCAACAGGAAAAAAAAGGAAAATATTCTCAGCAGCTATGCCAACCTTCAAGCTATATGGCATGATCATGTTAAAAATTCAGTGATAACAGCAACAGTATAGTCTATGTCATATGTCAGCCCTAAAACTACAACGGCAAAAATCGACAGCATAGCTTACAACCCCTTGTCAATTTTACATCAGTCTATGTGTCGGCTGGGTTTCAATCTTCTCCCAAATCTGCTGTACGCCTGTCTCGGCGTCCTGGCAGCGCCATCCTGTGAGGAATCTGCAGCTTGGGGGGAAGAGTGGTTATTTGGTCCCTGCAGGGGGGCTGAGGTGTGTGTCTTGGGGGGTCTACCCCGTCGAGGTGCTCTCGCCACCCGTGCAGGTTCGTCGCTCAACATGAAGGCAGGTTTAAGTCTGTCAATGCTAACTGTTTCTTTTCTGTCCCCTAAATCAAGCACAAAATGCTTATCACCAGGTTCCAGTACTCTATATGGTCCATCATATGGTGGGCGGTTTTTCAAAGCTTGGGGAACAAAAACCCGCGGAAAAGAGTGATGTATGGGTCTGGGGAGCGTGTCCGGTTAGGGGCCTCAGGGCTGGGAGGCGCCCGGGCTCTGGATGTTCTGGTAAGAACTCACCCGGGAGCCTGAGAGGTTGTGCGAAAACTAATTCTGCCGGGGAGACGTCTAGCTCCTCCTTAGGCGCAGAACACAACCCTAATAAAACCCAGGGAAGTTTGTTTACCCAATCTGGATCCATCAGTGAGGCCCTGAGGGCTGCCTTTAAAGACCTATGAAAACGCTCGCATAACCTGTTAGCCTGAGGGTGATATGCGGTGGTGCGATGAATTGTCGCCCCTAAGCTGCTGGCCATGGCTGACCAGAGCTCTGAGACAAATTGAGGCCCCCTATCAGACGTGATGTCCGATGGGACGCTGAAACGCGCCACCCAGGTTGTTAAAAAAATGCGAGCGACTTCCGCGGCTGTGGTTGACGCCAGCGGGACCGCTTCTGGCCAGCGTGTGGTCCGGTCTACCATTGTTAAAAGGTGTGTGAACCCCTGAGACGACGGCAGTGGGCCCACGAGGTCGACGTGTACGTGGTCAAACCTCCTGGCCGGGATTCGGAAGGGTTCCAGAGGGGCTTTGGTGTGTTTGTGAATTTTGGCGCGTTGGCAAGACATGCAAGTCCTCGCCCACTCCTTTACATTTTTACGCAGGCCTGGCCAAACAAACTTCTCCGCGACCATTTTCACCGAGGCGCGCACCCCTGGGTGCGCGAGGGAGTACACCGAGTCAAAAACGCGGTGGCGCCACGCGGCTGGGACTACTGGGCGAGGTCGACCGGTTGACACATCGCAGATTGGGGGGGCACACCGTCACGCAAACCCCTTTCCTCCAGCCTTAACCCTGTTGGTCCAGACTGGAGCGCGTGCACGTCCGCGTCATTGCTTTGTTCCACTGCCATGGCCGCGTAATCTATCCCTACGTGAATTGGGGCCGCGTACGCTTACGCGTTGGCCATGAGCTCTGCGGCTGCCGTAGTATAATCTGCTTCCTCGTGCCCTGACGATGTCACGCCGTGGGAGAGGCAATCTGCCACCAAATTAAGTTTGCCTGCCACGTGTCGAATGTCTGTGGTAAACTCTGAAATTGCAGCCAGCTGCCTTTGTTGCCTGCCCGACCACGGCTCTGAAATTTTAGCCATCGCAAAAGTGAGTGGTTTGTGGTCGACAAAAGCCGTGAAACGCCGCCCTTCCAGCCAGAACTGGAAATGGCGGATGGATAAATGAAGCGCTAGCAGCTCTCTGTCAAAAGTGCTGTATTTGCGTTCGGTTTGGTTTAAGGATTTGCTAAAAAATGCTAGCGGTTGCCAGGTTCCGCCGACATGTTGTTCCACAACCGCCCCATGGCCAGGTCTGAAGCGTCTGTGGTCAGCGCTATGCGGGCCGAGGGGTCGGTGTGGACCAACAATGTGGCATCCGCTAGGGCCCTTTTTACTTCCGCGAAGGTGCGTTCCCGCTCCGGGGTCCTTTCGACTGCGTTGGAGGGCTTTTGTTTTCTGAGCGTGGCATATAGGGGCTGCATGAGTTGAGCTGCGCGAGGGAGGAAACGGTTGTAAAAATTTACCATTCCTAAAAATTCCTGTAGCAATATGATCGTTTGTGGTTGGGGGAAATTTGCTACTGCGCGCTCTTTGTCCGATAATGGAACTGCCCCCTCTGGTGAAACTCTGTGTCCCAAAAAATCAATCTGTGACACGCCGAATCGGCATTTGGCTGGGTTAATTATTAACCCGTGCTCTTCCAGCCTCTGAAAAGCCGTAGTAAGGTGTTGTTCGTGTTCTTCCTCCGACGTGCTGGCTACCAGAATATCGTCGAGGTAGACGAACACGAAAGGGAGGTCGCGTAATACTGCGTCCATCATACGCTGAAAAGTTTGAGCAGGGCCTTTGAGGCCAAACGGCATTCGCAAAAATTCAAAAAGACCAAAAGGGGTTATTACGGCCGTTTTGGGGACGTCTTCAGGTCGAACCGGAACTTGGTGGTAGCCGCGGATCAGATCTATTTTAGAAAAAATGCGCGCACCCGCCAGATGTAGTGAAAAATCCTGAATGTGAGGGATTGGGTAGCGGTCATGTGCTGTAGCATTGTTTAATCTGCGATAATCACCACAAGGTCTCCAGGAACCGTCGGTTTTCGGGACCATATGCAGTGGCGAGGCCCAAGGGCTTTTCGAGCGCCGAATAATGCCCAGTTTTTCCAGGCTGGCGAACTCGTCGCGTGCTATGGCGAGCTTGGTCGCGTCTAAGCGCCGAGCTTTAGTGAACACAGGTGGGCCCGTTGTGGGAATGAAGTGTTCCACCCCGTGTTTCGCTACTGTTGCTGAAAATTTGGGAACTGTGAGTGCTGGAAATTGGGTGAGGAGTTGATCAAACTTACCTCCTGCTGTGGCGACGCTGGCCTGCAAGAGTGGTGGGGACACTCGAGCTGAGCAGGGGATAGAAGAAAATGGCAGTGCATTAACTAAGCGTCTGTTTGCAAGATCGACTAACAACCCATGTGCACATAAGAAATCAGCGCCCAACAAGTTAAAACTCACCGCTGCTATAATAAAGGTCCACCTATAGTTGCGGCCGTGAATGAACAGAGGCAGGTTTCTTTCACCAAAAGTGTTGATGATCGAGCCGTTAGCTGCCATCGCTCCGTTTCCACGGGGTCCCGTTGCCCTGTCTGCGTAGGACGGGGTGATGAAGCTCACCTGAGCTCCGGTGTCAATGAGGAACTGTCTCCCGGAGCGTCCGTCAGTCACGTAGAGCAGCTTGTTTGTCTCGCCGAGAGCCGTAGCTGCTAACGGTTCCCGGCTTTGAAGTTTTCCCGAGCTCTTGAAACTGCAGGGGGGCACGCATTTGTATGCCCTCTCTGAGAAGCGTCGATGGTGGTAGCAGAGGTCGTCCCGTTTGTTGCACCTTGGTCGCGTCGCTGCCATGGTGGGCGGGTTCTGCTCCATCGCCTCTGATTCTCCGATGCTCCGGGCTTCCACGCCGAGATCTGCCGATGCTGCTGTGGCCATCTGCTTGCCGCAGGAGTTGATGAGCCGCTGCGCTTCTCGGGCAAGCATGCGGAAGTCCTGCTGGGTCTTACACCACATGTTGGCCAGGATCCCTCTCATGTGCGTCGGCAGAGTGCTGAGGAAGATGTGTTGAAAAAGGAAGTTGTCGTTGTCTGCCTCCCTCAGCTGCAGCATGTCTTCCATGAAGGCCATCGGTCTGCGCCCCCCATGGCCGTAAATCGCTAGTATCCTCCCGGCCCTTTCCTCGGCCGAGGGGACGAAACTCTCAATGAGGGTCGCCTTCAGTTCCTTGTACTTGTCATTGGCAGGCGGCTGCTGTATCACACTCCACGCGCATCATGCTGTGGCGGCATCGAGTCTGGCGACGATGTGGTAAAACTTGGTTTCGTCAGCCGTCACCCCCGCGAGTGCAAACTGAGCCTCAGCCTGCTGGAACCACGAGTTTGGGTCATTTTGCCAGAACTCTGGGAGTTTGACGGTGACGGCGCTTGCTTGGGCCGCCTCTGATGAGTCTGCAGCGCGAGAACGCCTTTCCTCCGTTCTCACGACAGGGTTGGGGACGGCGCTTGCTTGGGCCGTCTCCGATGAGTCTGCTGTGGGGGAACGTCTTCCATCCGTTCCCATGTCTGGGTTGGCAACGCCGCTTGTTTGGGTCGCCTCTGACGAGCCTGTAGCGGGAGAACGTCTTTGGTCCATTCTCATGTCTGGTCACCAATGTAGGGAGCTTGAAATAAGGAAGCGAAGTGATTTTATAAATCAGGTTTATTGTCGGCTTCCAATCCCCAACATGTCTCATCTCAATGCAGAAGCAGAAAAGAGGCTGAGCGCAGTCAGACCTTCATACTTATACATCACATAACAAAAGACATTGCATAACAAAAGCCGACATCACACATCTGTGTTATCTCCTTCTATTGTCCTCTCTCTCCTCCACCTGACCCTCGGGGGGTCAGGAAGTCCTTTCAGGTCTCCACCGCTGAGTCTCCGTCTGCTCGTTGATCTCCGCCGGTGGTCGAGACCTATTGTCCTGCTCTGAGACGTGAGGTCATTCCGCATATGTAATCTCTAAACATTCCTCTTGTGTCTATACATATGTAGGTATGGATATATGAACAATATAATCCACAGTAGGGTTCTATATCTGATTCTAGGTCTCTTGCCCTGCCATATGAATCTTGAGATCCTTCTGTCCAGTTCTTGCCATGTTTTTTTGGGAGGTTCTACCGGTATTGTTTGGAAAAGGTATAGAAGACGTGGAAGTATTTTCATTTTGACTGCTTCAATTCTTTGTGCAGTACTCAAGAATGGTATCATATTCCATCTTGCTAGATCAGATTTTATTTTTGTCATCAGTGGATCATAGTTTAGTGTTATAATTTTGTTGAGTTGTTTCGGTATATTGACCCCCAGATATTTCATAGATTCCATCTCCCAGTTAGTTTTGAATTTGCTTAGTAAATATTGATTTGGGTTATAGCTGAATGTTAAAATTTGGGTTTTATGCATGTTTAATTCGTACCCCAATAACTCTCCACACTCTGAAAAAACTGAGATTAGTTCTGGAAAAGAGGTGTCCGGCTGCCCCAGGTATATTAAAATGTCATCAGTAAAGAGTGCTATTTTATGTTCCTTCTGACCAAGTGTAATACCTTGAATTTTTTGTCTTATCCATTGGCTCAGAGGTTCTATGAAGATTGCAAAGAGCAGTGGAGACAAGGGGCAGCCCTGACGACATCCTCTTTCAAGTTCAAAAGATGATGATAATTTACCGTTAATCCTTATTTTAGCTGTTGGTTTTTTATATAATGCCTGGATAGTTCTAAAGAAGTTGTTATGAAAATTGAAACTGGATAAGATTCTATATAGGAAAGACCAGTCAACCAAATCAAATGCTTTTTCAGCATCTAATCCCAGTATGGCTGCATTTAAATTATATTTTTTTATATGATGAATTATGTGTAAAGTGCATCTAATGTTATCTTGTGTCTGTCTTTGTCTTATAAAACCTGTTTGGTCTAAATGAATTAAGTCTGTCAGTATATTTTCTAACCTTTTGGCAAGGATAGCGGTAAAAAGTTTATAGTCCTGATTTAACACACTGATTGGTCTGTAGTTGGAGCAGTCTAGTTTATCCTTTTCAGGTTTAGGTATGACTGCAATGACCCCTTCTCTCCAGGAGGGGAGATTTCCCCTGTGTGGAGGACATAGTTAAATGTTTTCAGGAGGAGAGGAGATAGTTGCTGTTTAAAGGTTTTGTACCACTCTGCTGTATAACCATTTGCTCCTGGGGATTTGTTAGCTTTAAGTTTCATAATTGCTTTTTCTAATTCTTTAGGTTGTATTTCTGACAGTAGTTTTTTATTTTGTGACTCAGTAAGTTGGGGAAGATTTAATGTATTTAGGAAGGCTTCAGATGTGTCTTTGTGTCTTTTGAGGGAGTACAAGTTCTTGTAGTAATTCTCAAAACTTTTAAGAATTTCCTGAATTCTAAATTTTATTTCCTTTGATATTGGGTCTCTGATTTTGTAGATTGCTCTCTCCGTTTGTTGTTTCCTCAATTTATAGGCTAGTAATTTTGCCGATTTGCTACCTGTTTCATAATATTTTTGTTTCAGAAATGTAAGTTTCTTCTGGATTTCTATTGTGTAGATCTCATTTATTTGTTTTTTTTATTTCCTTAATTTTGAGCGAGTCATTAGAATGAGTGTTGTCTTTGTGCTCTTTTTCTAGTTTCTTAAGTTCTGACTCTAATGTGAGTTAGATGTTAGTTTTTCTTGTCTCAATTTCTTTTGGAGTGCCAGTTTTGCGATAATCTTTCCCCTTATTACAGCTTTGCATGCGTCCCACAGTATTAAAGGGGATACTTCTACATTATCATTTTCTTCCAAATATCTGAGAATATCTGATTCCAATTCATCTTTCAGTGGTCCTTTCAGCACATTTGAATTTAACCTCCAAGAAAATGTATTATTTGTGTATTTTTGGATATTTAAGTCCATATAGATCGGACTGTGGTCACAGAGATCCATCAGTCCTATTTTACATGTTTTTACTCTTCCAATGTCTCTATTAAACATAAAAAAATAGTCAATCCTTGAGTATGATGAATGTGGTGCTGAGTAAAATGTATAATCTTTTACACTGGGGTTGAATTCCCTCCACACGTCACAGATTCCCAATTCATTTAGTAGCATCCTAGTTTTTCTACTTTGAGTGTTATTTTGATGTGGAGAATTACCTGATGCATCCCAGTATGGTTTCAGTCTTAGATTGAAGTCTCCACCACATATCACTAAACCTTGGGCTTTAGTTATCATTAGGTCAAATACATTTTTATAAAATTTCCAGTTAGCCCCTGGAGGTGCATATACATTCAGCAGGGTGATATCTTCTCCCTGTAGCCGATCAAGTACCATGCTACATCTCCCTTCTTTATCTTTGTGTTCTGAATTTTTTTCAAATATAATTTTGGTTGAGATCAATGTCGCTACCCCCCTCCTCCTCCCTGACTTATATGAAGATGAAGAGATCAGTTTAAATCCTTGTCTATTAAGTTTAGTGTGCTCCAAGTCTGTTAGGTGGGTCTCCTGTAAAAATATTATTCCTGCTTTGTCTTTTTTCATTTTGCCTAGAATCTTGGATGTTTTAACTGGATTCAGGATCCCTTTTACATTATATGAGATTATTTTGGTTGCACCCTGTTTCTCCATTGTATTGTCTTATTTAGTATAACAGTATAGTGGCCCTCTTTTATGCTACTTAAAAACTGAAAGAACATAAAAAACATTAAGAACATAGTATATAAAACTTTAAAACAAAAAACTGTCAAAAGATCTTCCTGAACTGAGGTCTTTTTAGCAACCTTAGAAGAGCCTTGATGGTGTGTTGGCTCTGAGGGAAATTCCTCAAACTTTGTTACGTGTTGAGGGCCCTCTCTTACCCCTGTAAGTTGTCCCATGTTTTTAACGTTAATGTTTTCAGATCCCAATCCGAACTTGTAATGATTCTTTTTTTTTTTTATGCCTATACCCTATGAAATTGTGCGCAACCTCCCACCACCATCACAGCAAACAATCACATTAATACAGTATTTGTTAGTGTGGAGAGTTCATGTGGTTCATTGTCACATTTCTATTTTAACAAGTTTTTTTTTTAAAGACTTATTTGTTTCTAATATTATGACTGTTCCATGAAATGTTTTACCACTTCATATTTGCTGATTCTGCATCTCCTTTAATGTCTGTTACCTTGTAGGAGGAGGGTTGGATGCGCAGATTGACTAAAAATATTGTTATTCCCTCCTGAAAGTGTCCAGTTTTTCCTTATAGCCCTGGCGCTGGGTTTCCCACTGCTGGCCCGTGGATTTTGAGGGTCTCTGTGTGCACCACGTTTGAGCCTTGATTCTTTCGATCGGGTCTGCTGCGGGTTTATACACCGTTACCGGGAGCCCTCTTCTCGCCATATCCCTGGTTGCTTCTTCCGCCGAGTTGTAGAGACACGTCTCTTCCCCGTAAAAAACCCTCAGCTTCTACGGAAATGGAGTTTGAAAGCGCAGTTTCTTCTCTCTTAGTACCTTTTTAGCATCATTGTATTCCCGACGCTTTTTAAGGACCTCCGGGGCATAGTCATGCTTCACAAAAACTTTTCTTTCTTGGTGCATAAATCCTTTTTTCTGCCAAGCCAGTCTCAAAACCTCTTCTTTTGTTCTGAAGTTGGAAAACTTCACCACCACCGATCGTGGGGGGACTTCCGCCGACAGCCTTGGGGCTAATGAACGGTGCGCCCTTTCTATTTTCAAATTGGTGCATTGGGGAATTTCCAACTTCTCTCTCAGTATGGTTTCCACGCATGCAGCCATTGTGGTGAAACCGTCCTCGACTCCTTCTTTCAGACCACGAATTCTTATGTTGTCCCTTCTTAGTCTTCCTTCCAAGTCGGTTAGCTTAGTCTCCAGTCTTGTCTGTCGTTTGAGTAATTCCAGCGTGGTTTCTTCCAGCCCTTTTATTCTTTCCTCTGCTTCCATGATTCGGGCCTCAGCCTGGTCCACTCTGTTGTTTGTCCTTTTTATTTCGTCTTTAAGTTCATGAAATTCGGCCCAACACTCTCGGCGAAATTCTCTTAATTCTTGAAGTATTGTTTTTAACCTAGCCGTGTTACTAGCTTCATTTTGCTCCTCTATTTCCAAGTGGTTGTTGTCTTCGAGGTCAAATTCTCCGGCCGATGCGTGTCTTGGCCTGGTAAATGTCGATCTCTTCTGTTTTCCTTTAGGCATAATAACTTTGTCTTTTGATTTTCACTCTTCCATAAGTCCGTTAAATCTGATTTTCATGGTATTTTCATGGATGGGATCTGGGAGCTTCAGCGTTAAGCTGCTACCACCATGGTGTCCAGACCGGAAGTCCGTGAATTTTAGTCTTTTAAGCATATTTCCATACCAACGTTCTTGTAGGTTGGAGCGTGCTCGCAAGGCAATGTCTTCACCAAAAAGGAAGTAATGCAGGAGAGGATCTCCCTATGGCGTATGCGCCACCGTCAGGTGAGGAAGGAAATTATACCATTTCATAACAGGCTCAGTAGCCACATGTGGGTTACACTACTCATAACCCTAGCTTTAACCACCTGAAGAAGAAGCCATCTCTGCTGTCATTCAGTCCATCATGTAAAGTAGAACGAAATTACGTTTCTCCTATCTACAATGTCAATCACATATAGAATCAGAGGGGACATGCAAGGCGCTGCCACAAACAACTTCTCCTTCCCCCATTCTATTACGCTGAACACCAAGCTAGATGGAGGGAAGTACCATTTTTATATGGTCATTGGTATGACCCTGCCGGGACTTGAACCCCCAACCTCCCAGTTGTGGGGCGGATGCTCTATCAACTAGGCCACCACTCCAGTAATACACTACTCACAAAAAGTTAGGGATATTTGGCTTTTGGGTGAAATTTATGGAAAATGTGAAAAGTTCATGCTGCAGTGATATTGTATCATGAAAGTGGGGCATTTAAGCAGAAGCATGCAATGGTGATTTCCTCATCTCAGTTTACTGAAACAAAAGCCAACAACAGTGGTGGGTATACCACAACAAAAAATGTCAATGTCTCAATAACTTGTCGTGCCCTTTGAGCATCAATTACAGCTTGACAACGACGTCTCATGCTGTTCACAAGTCGACTTATTGTCTGCTGAGCCATGGCATTCCACTCTTCTTGAGGGGTGGCCCTCGGGCCATTGAGGGTGTGGGGTGCAGGGTTACGAGCCTCTACACGGCGACTTAGCTGATCCCATAGGTTTTCTATGGAATTCAGGTCTGGAGAAAGTGCAGGCCACTCCATTTGAGGTACCCCAGCCTCCAGCAGCCGTTCCCTAATGATGCACCCTCGATGAGCAGGAGCATTGTCATCCTTGAAGATGAAATTAGGCCTGTGTTGTTCATGCAAGGGTACAATGACTGGATTAATGATGTTATTCAGGTAGTATCGGCTTGTCACTGTACCATTCACAAGGTGTTGGGCAGTTCTGTATTGACTAGACACACCTGCCCAGACTGTAACCACCATCACCAAAGGCTCATCTGGTGACAACAGTGGCTGATGATTAGCACTCTCCATGACGTCTGCAACATCGTTGGCGGCCATGATTTCTGCTCAGTGTGAATCGACTTTCATCAGCGAGCAGCACTGATGCCAACTAGTCCCTTGTCCAGCGTAAATGCTCCCTGGTCCATGCAAGACGATGACGCTTGTGCCTGGTGATGTGGTCAGGTACCCTTGTAGATCGTCTAGCATGTAGACCACACTGATGTAAATGGTTTTGAATGGTCTGACGTGACACTTGGGTGCCTCTTAACTCCCTTAAATGTGCCTGGAGTTGAGTGGCATTCATCATCCGGTTTTGCAGGGCACTGCTCACAATGAAGTGGTCATCAGCATGGGATGTGGCCAAAGGACTTTCACTTCTATGCCTTTCTGTGACTTTTTCAGTCTCTCTGTATCTCTGTTGCAACCTGCTGATGACACTCTGTGACACTCTAAGCTCAGTGGCCACTTCCCTCTGAGGACATACTATTTGAAGCCTCACAATGGCGAGGTACTGTTGATCAGTTGTTAGGTGTTGCCTTGGTCTCTTGATGTCAAAATGTGAACAGTACGATGAAGAGGATTGTTTCAATACCAATTCTAAGTGAACCAGAAAATTTATTGATCAATTCATGGATCAAGCACCTATTGTGAATTTTGCAGTTAAGCACCTTGTTAGAAAACAGCAAGTTTTGCAAAAAAATACTGAACAGTTGCACATGTGCATTCAAAAGGTTTGAGAAGGTCAAATTAAGTTCATCTGTAAAGGTTATAGTGCATTTTAGGTGCATCCTGAAATTTCACCCGAAAGTCAAATATCCTTAACTTTTTATGAGTAGTGTAGGTACTAAATGCATAAATGAAGGTAACCTTCAAACAGGAACTGTCTTGAATGAGGAAAATACTGACAGCAGTGGCAGAAAGTTACAAAGGAGAATCAAACTTGTATCTCTGGTGTGGAAGCACATTTTTTTTAGTTTCTTCCATTATCCCATGATTCAAGATTATTTGTCAGTACTACTATACGTACAGAACATGCAGGAGAATTGAAATGGTATGACATAATGTCTGGCCCAGGAGACACGCACGCAGACTCAGGATAGATTTAACAGCTTTATTCAACAAGCAGGTGTGTCTGAATGGATGTGTGCGGTATGTGTATGTATTGAGGGTGAACGCCGATGCGCAGGAAGCAGAGCAGCGCGCCGTACAGCCGGACAACCCTATGGATAGAGAGCAGAGGACAAGGGTAAAGGGCATCACACCTGGACAGGGATAATGAGTTGTGTGTTGCTTACTTGCGGGTACAGGTGGCTGGCGTTGGCAAGGGAGAAGCCCGGGAGACAGCGTCCTGCAGAGCCTGCGTCGATGGTGAGGATTGGTTGGCGATGACGGGGAAATCCGCCGCCTGGGAATCCACCTGTGCACAGGGGTGAAGACTTGGAGAAAGGTAAGGAATGCTTACGTGAGATAGAAGTCTTGCTGGTGATCAGAGGTTGATACACGAGCTACAAAGTGCCGATGCGAACAGACGGCTCCAGACCGCAGCGCTGGGTTGAGTGGGCTAAATAGCCCGCTGCTGACGAGGCGCAGGTGTGCGCGCAGCTGAGGCCGCTGATGAGCGGCGAGTCGTGACAGTACTCCCCCCCCCCCCCCCCCCCAGCAGCGCCTCCTGGCGCTGGTTTGTCCGGGTGCGCCCGGTGGAACTCCGTGATGAGACTCCTGTCCAACACCAAAGAAGAGCGCACCCAGGACCTCCACTCAGGACCGAATCCCTCCCAGTCCACCAAGTACTGCAGCCCGCGACCTTGGCGCCGGGAGTCCATGATGGAGGCGACTCTCCAGGCCGGGTGGCCATCAATCATCATAGGCGCGGGTGGCGCTACGGGCGGGGGGCAGAGGGGATCGGAGACAAAGGGCTTAATCTTGGACATGTGGAAGGTGGGACAAATGCGGAGGGAGGGGGGGAGGGCCAGACGCACAGCCACCGGGTTAACAATTTTAGAAATGGTGAAGGGGCCAATGAAGCGTGGGGCCAGCTTCCTCTTTTCAGCCTTTAGGTGGATATCTTGAGAGGCCAACCAGACCTGTTGACCCACCTGGTAGGCAGGGGCCGGTCTCCTGTGGCGATTCGCCGTGGTTCTATTGCGTGCCGCTGTGTGTAAGAGCACGTCGCACGCCTTGGTCCACAGAGCCCGACACCGTCTCAGGTGCGCTTGGATGGAAGAAACCGCCAGCTCCGCCTCCTGCTCCAGGAACAAAGGTGGATCATAACCCAAGGGCGCCTTGAAGGGGGACACCCCTGTGGTGGAAGACCGAGCCGTGTTGTGGGTGTACTCTACCCAAGCCAGGTGCATGCTCCAGGAAGACGGGTTGGAGGAAGTGATGCAGTGTAGGGCAGCTTCCAGCTCCTGGTTGGCCCGTTCGCACTGCCCGTTGGATTGCGGGTGGTGACCGGAGGAGAGGCTAACTGTGGCCCCCAAGGCGTTGCAGAAACACTTCCACACCTCTGAGACAAACTGGGGCCCCCGATCCAAGACGACGTCCACCGGTATCCCGTGCAGCCTGACCACGTGCTGAACCAGAAGGTCCGCTGTCTCCCGCGCCGTTGGAAGACCCCGAAGTGGCACGAAGTGGGCGGCCTTGGAGAATCGATCCACGATGGTCAAGACAGCGTCATAGGTGTTAGAGGTCGGGAGACCGGTGACGAAGTCGAGGGCTATGTGAGACCAGGGCCTGCCAGGGGTTGGCAGGGGCTGGAGTGGACCCGCAGGGGGAGAATTTTCTGACTTGCCGGTGGCACACACAGGGCACGCCCGGACGTAGTATGGCGGCGTCCTTCTGCAGACCTGGCCACCAGAAGGAACGCTGGAGGAAGTCCACTAGCCAGGATACGCCAGGGTGGCAGGCAAGTTTGGAGGTGTGAACCCAATGGATGACCGCCCCCCGGACAGAAGATGGAACGAACAGCCTTCCCTCCGGTCCGCCGCCAGGGTCCGGTTCGGTCTCCTGCGCCCTCCGGATCTTGTCCCTGATGGTCCAGGAAATTGCCCCTACCACACACGAGCTGGGCAGGATGGTATGACCCGGCTCCTCTGACGTCTCAGGGGCAAACTGCCTGGAGAGGGCATTGGGTCGGTCATTCTTAGAGCCAGGGCGATAGGTAATGGTGAAGCGGAACTGGGCGAAGAACAAGGACCAGCGCGCCTGGCGGGCATTCAGACGTCTAGCAGATCGAAGATACTCCAAGTTCTTATGGTCCGTCAGCACCACGAATGGTGATGCAGCCCCCTCCAGCCAGTGGTGCCACTCCTGCAGGGCGAGCTTGATGGTGAGAAGCTCCCTGTCCCTGACGTCGTAATTCCGCTCGGCCGGAGACAACCGCCGTGAGAAGAAGGCGCAGGGTCGCTTGACCCCATCGGTGGGTGATCGCTGGGATAGCACCGCCCCCACTCCCGTGTCAGACGCGTTGACTTCCACCAGGCACTGCAGTGTGGGGTCAACCTGGGTCAGGACTCGGGAGGAGGAGAACTCCGTCTTCAACGCCTGGAATGCCGCAGTGACCTCTTCGGTCCAGCGGAAGGTGTTCTTGGGGGAAGTGAGACGGGTCAGCGGGGCAACGATGGCACCGAAGTTAGGCACAAAATGGTTGTAGAAATTGGCAAACCCAATAAATTGCTGGACCTGCTTCCTGGAGGTCGGCGTGGGGCATTCAACCACCGCTTTAACCTTCGCGGAGTCAGGTAGGACCTGGTTGTGTGAGATTACAAACCCTAAGAAGGAGGTGGTCTTGGCGTAAAACTCACACTTCTCGGCTTTGACGTACAGCCTGTTCTCCAGCAGCCGCTGCAAGACCCGCCTCACATGCACCTGGTGTTCCTCCCATGACCTGGAGAAGATGAGGATGTCATCCAGGTATACGAACACAAAGAGGCCGAGGAAATCACGCAGGACGTCATTGATCAGGCGTTGAAATACAGCAGGGGCGTTGGTCAGTCCAAAGGGCATCACCAGGTACTCGAAGTGCCCACTAGGCATTCTAAAGGCTGTCTTCCACTCATCCCCCTCCCTGATCCGGACGAGGTGGTATGCACTGCGAAGATCCAATTTGGTGAACCAGGTCGGCCCCTGCAGGGAGTGGAAGGCAGTGTCCATCAGTGGCAGGGTGTAACGGTCCTTCTCCGTGATGTCATTCAAGGCCTGGAAGTCAATACATGGGCGGAGTGACCCATCCTTCTTTGACACAAAGAAGAACCCTGCGCCGAGCGGAGACAAGGAGGGACGGATGATTCCTGCGTTGAGTGACTCTTTGATATAACCATCCATCGCTTCCCGCTCCGGCGCTGACAAGCTGTAGAGGCGTCCGGAAGGCAGGGGCGCCCCCGGGCGGAGGTTGATGGCGCAGTCGTAGGGCCGGTGAGGAGGAAGAGACATCGCCCTGGACTTGCTGAATACGAGGCCCAGGTCATGGAACTCCGAGGGCACCAGAGTGAGATCCGGAGGCGCGGCATCCTTAGCCGGGGGAGGAGAAGATGGGGCGCAGGCTGCGGATTGTAAACAGGTGCCCATGCAGAAGGAACTCCAGGCGGCGACTCTTCCTGTCTGCCAATCCAGCACGGGGTTGTGCAGACGCAACCAGGGGTACCCAAGGATGACAGGCGTCACAGAGGAGGACAGGACGTACAGGGTGAGATCCTCTCGGTGGTTACCAGAGATTATGACAGGGACTGGTTGCATGCGATGAGTCACTTGTCCGAGGGGCGCACGGGAAAGGGTGATCAGGCTGAGAGGAGTGGCCAGAGGGTGGCAGGGGATGCCCAATTGGGTTGCCAGGCTCTTAGAAATGAAGCTCTGCTCTGCTCCTGAGTCCACCAGTGCGTGTGTGAGATGCCCCATGGCGTTGTGACAAAATCGGATGGGCAAGGATAGACTTGTGAGGGGATTTGACCAGTTAGAGTCCGCGAGGCCCCCTACAGTGACTCGCGGACCTCCCCGTTTGGCTTCTCCGGGCAATGCTCCACGGTGTGTTGGTCTCCTCCGCAATACATGCAGAGGCCCAACTCCCGGCGGCGCTGTTTCTCAGCTAGGGGGAACTTTGACCGACCAACCACCATCGCCTCCGATTCCTCGGAAGACTCCGGTGGAGGTAACGCCAGGGGGCGGCCTTGAGGCGTGCGGACGGGGCCTCCACGCGAGCGGCTGATAGACTTCTGCTCGGTAGACCGTTCACGCAGCCTGTTATCTAAACTAATGGTTGTGGAGATCAGCTCCGCAAGTGTCTCCGGAA
Organism: Pholidichthys leucotaenia; assembly: GCA_020510985.1. NCBI lineage: Eukaryota > Metazoa > Chordata > Actinopteri > Cichliformes > Pholidichthyidae > Pholidichthys > Pholidichthys leucotaenia. The sequence continues at coordinate 126,972,235 of CM035845.1, forward strand.
GATCTCGACCAGCCAGCTCATCCCTCAGACCAGAGCTGAGGCTGCGGAGGAAGATGCCACAGAGTGCGGCCTCACCCCAGCCAACCTCCTCCGCTGCGACCCGGAAGTCGATAGCATAATCCGCCGCTGACCGGCTTCCCTGTTGGAGACCAAGGAGCCGGTCAGTGAGGACGCTATCGCACCGGGAATGATCAAATACCTCGAGAAAGCTCTGCACGAACTGGCTATAGGAGAGGTTTGCGTAACTGGGCTTCGCCATGACGGCGTAAGCCCAAGTTGGCGCTCGCCCCTCCAGAAGATTATCGATGTAGCCAATTCGGCTGTGGTCCGAGGGAAAATCCCCGGGAACGCGCAGAAACACCGACTCACACTGCATAATGAACCCCCGTGTTCCGCCGAGCTTCCCGCTGAAGCGGGCGGGGGTTGGAATCGGTGTGAGTCAAGTAGGCGTCCCCGTGGCAGACTGACCGGGCACCGGAGCGGCAGGAGCTAACCCTCCCTGGCGAGCCGAGGGGAACGCCTGCTGGGGGTCCAAGCGGTCTAACCGGTGAGTTATGTTAACCAACTGGTTCAAAATCACCTGCTGTTGATGGGCTATTAAATCTACCTGAGCCTCGAGGGTGGAAAGACGGCGTGCGAGCCCGCTGTCTGCTGAGCCGCTCTGCTGGAGCCGTACTGGCATAATGTCTGGCCCAGGAGACACGCACGCAGACTCAGGATAGATTTAACAGCTTTATTCAACAAGCAGGTGTGTCTGAATGGATGTGTGCGGTATGTGTATGTATTGAGGGTGAACGCCGGTGCGCAGGAAGCAGAGCAGCGCGCCGTACAGCCGGACAACCCTATGGAGAGAGAGCAGAGGACAAGGGTAAAGGGCAACACACCTGGACAGGGATAATGAGTTGTGTGTTGCTTACTTGCGGGTACAGGTGGCTGGCGTTGGCAAGGGAGAAGCCCGGGAGACAGCGTCCTGCAGAGCCTGCGTCGATGGTGAGGATTGGTTGGCAATGACGGGGAAATCCGCCGCCTGGGAATCCACCTGTGCACAGGGGTGAAGACTTGGAGAAAGGTAAAGAATGCTTACGTGAGATAGAAGTCTTGCTGGTGATCAGAGGTTGATACACGAGCTACAAAGTGCCGATGCGAACAGACGGCTCCAGACCGCAGCGCTGGGCTGAGTGGGCTAAATAGCCCGCTGCTGACGAGGCACAGGTGTGCGCGCAGCTGAGGCCGCTGATGAGCGGCGAGTCGTGACATGGTGTTTCTCTCTCTCCCTTCAGTGGGGTGTGTAGTATAAAAAAACAAAAGGAATAAGGCTGGAAAAACAACAGCAGTCTATGTACAGTAATGCTATCCGTAGTGCAAATAGCAACAAAAGATAGACCCAGACATTCCATAGTGCAAATAAAGATAAACGATAAAACCCATCCATCCATCCATCTTCTTCCACTTAATCCTTTTCGGGTCGCGGGGGGGGGGGGGGGGTGGCTGGAGCCTATCCCAGCATCTTTGGCCGAGAGGCAGGGTACACCCTGGACAGATCGCCAGTCCATCGCAGGGCCAACACAGAGAGACAGACAACCATTCACTCTCACATTCATACCTTAGGACAATTTAGAATCCCCAGTTTAACAATAAAACCCAGCAACCCTATATATAGAAAAAGTAGAGCAGTAATACTCGTAGTTGCAAGTTCAATGCGGTAGTGTAGGTGCAGACAGTGACAAATAGGACTGCACATGAACAGTATTGCAAAACAGACAGCAGCAGATTTGGCAGTTGTGCAAATGGTTGCAATAAAGTGCAGAAACATACAGCAACAGATGTATTACTGTTAGTGTGCCAGTCTTTCTGTGCCAACAGCTGAGGTAGTTATTGGTGGGTGAATGCGTTACGGTCTTGGGGGGGGGGGTGTGGACATACTTCAGGGTCCTGATGGCCTGATGAACAAAGCTGTTTAGCAGTCTTGTGGAGCGGGCCTGGACGCTCTGGTACCTTTTCCCCGAGGGCAGGGGGCTGAAGAGGGAGTGTGAGGGGTGGGAGGTGTCGCCTGCAATGTTGATGGCTCTGCAGGTGAGGTGGGTGAAGTAGATGTCCGAGAGTGGGGGCAGAGGGGCACCGATGATCTTTCACTGTACGTTGTAGTGTTTTCCGGCAGGAGGCAGTGCAGCTTCCATACCACACCGTGATGCAGCTGGTGAGGATGCTCTCAATGGTGCCCCGGTAAAATGACCACATGATGGGGGTGGCACTTGTGCTCTTGTCAGTTTGTGGAGGAAATAGAGGAGAGTTTGAGCCTTCTTGGCCAGTGATGTGGTGTTGTTGGACCAGGAGAGGTCCTCAGAGATGTGCACTCCCAGGAACTTGGTGCTGCTCACCCTCTCTATAGTTGTTCCATCGATGATCAGAGGGGGATGCTGTGTGTGTCCCCTCCTGAATTCGACCACAATCTCCTTGGTTTTTCCCACTTTTAGGAAGAGATTATTGTCTTTACACCACTGGACCAGTTGGCTCATCTCATTTCTGTAGTTGGCCCTCCTCATTGTTGGTGATGAGGCCCACCACCATCGTGTTGTCCGCAAACTTGATGATGTGGTTGGTGCTGCAGGCTGTTACACAGTCATGGGTCAGCAGGGTGAAGAGCAGTGGGCTGAGCACGCACCCTTGTGGGGCCTCTGTGCTCAGTGTGATGGTCTTGGAGGTGTTGCTGGCAACCCGCACATTCTGTGACCTCCCTGTGAGAAAGTCCAGCACCCAGTTACAGAGAGAGGTTTTGAAACCCAAGTGTCTGAGTTTTTGTATTAGGTGCTGGGGGAAATTGTGTTGAATGCTGAACTGAAGTCCAAGAACAGCATTTGCACAGAGGAGTTCTTTGAGTCCAAGTGGGTGAGGGCTGGATCAATGGCATCTTCTGTGGGTCTGTTTGACCTGTATGTAAACTGAGATGAGTCGTGGGAGGGAGGGAGGATGAACTTGATGTTCTGCATGACCAGCCGCTCGAAGCATTTCACTATGATGGCGGTCAGTGCTACAGGCCGGTAATCATTGTAGCTGGATGGGACGGGCTTCTTTGGGACTGGTATTATTGTAGCAGTTTTGAAACATGTGGGGACAACAGCTTGACTCTGGGCCATGACATTCTTGAGCTCCTCTGCACGGTCCTTCAGAATGTGACCTGGTATGTTGTCTGATCCAGCTGTCTTGCATGTTGATCCTAGAGAGGGTCCTCTTCACGCTAACCGGATCCAGACTTATGGCCTGCTCGTCTGGAGGAGGAGTGGTATTCTGTGCTGATATGCTGTTTTGTGCTTCAGAGCAGCCAAAGAAGTTATTTACATTGTTAAGCAGTGTTATGTCACTCGCACAGGTCTGAGGTGGAGGTTTGTAGTTGATGAGGGTCTGTATGCTACGCCAGAGGGAACATGCATCTCTGGTGTTGCTGAAATGGCCGGATATTTTATTGCTGTACTGTCGTTTTGCCTCCTTGATGCTACGGGACAGGTTGGCCCTCGCTGTTGTTAGTCCTGCAGTGCCGCCGGCCCTGAAGGCTGCGTCCCGAGCCCTCAGGAGCATGTGGACCTTTGCTGTCATCCATAGCTTTTGGTTAGCATGAACAGTGATGGTTTTGCAGTAACATCATCAATGCATTTAGCTATGCATGCTACAACAACCTCAGTGTACTCCTTTAGGTATGTGTGTTTTAATGGCTTTGAAACGACACTATTAAAATGGAACATAATGGGCATATTCTGAAGTGATAAAAAACTTAGGATCATCTTTTACTGTATGTGTTAGTTGGAGGACTTGTCCAAGTGGCCATTTCAGAAAAGTAGTAATATCAACCCTTGTGCATATGAGTTTACCTATGGGTAATAGCAACTCATTTGTCTGTCCAGTACAGAATTTGGTGAGAATTAATGGACTTGTGTCAAACTAAGTTGTTTTTTTTTTTTTTTTTCTGGCAGGGAGATATAAATGTTTTTGTGTTCCTGTGTTGGGATCCACCAACCAACAGAGAAAGAAAACTGTGCCGCCGTCTCATTTTTAACTCATTCCAGCAAAGCTGAAAGGAGCTAATATGATGATGTGGGATCTGTTGTCTGTCTGTCTGTCTGTCCACATTTCACGAGAATTGCTACTTTTCCTAGGCATTTGCCCCGAGGGTCACCAAACTCACTCACAATGATCTATAGGTGAGTCAGCTTCCTGATTGTGGTCAAAGTCAAATGTCAGCAGATTTGGGCGCTTAGATTATTTCAGAAAAATTGCTTCTCTTGCTAGGCAATTGCCCTCATTCTCAGCAAATCTATGCCAAGTGACCATTAGGTGGGTCAGCATCAAGGTTGTGCTTAGGTCGGGGTCAAAGGTTAGGAGATCTGTCAGTGCTTATATGATTTCATGAAAATTATTACTCCTCCTAGGCAGCTGCCCTAATTCTCAACAAATTTGCACTCAATCATCCTCAGGTTTGTCTGCATCCAAGTTGAGGTCAAGGTCATTGTCAAAGGTCAGGAGATCTGGGCATTTATGATTTCATGAAAATTGTTACTTCTCTTGGGCAATTGGCTCAGTGTTCAGCAAACTCATGCACAATGATCCTCAAGTGGGTCTACATCTAGGCTGTGCTCAAGGTCAACAGTCAGGAGATTTGAACAATCTTGGGGTTATTTCATCAGGCTGGATTGAGCTACTCCATCATTGACTGTCTGGTTAGAAGTAAAACTTGCAGTGGTTTTCAAACATCACATGCTCAATTACAAATTTGGAAAGAAAAATTGCCGAAGAACAAGTGCCATTACTTCCCAAGGATATCAACTATGTAGCAATCAAACTTCATCTTCTGCATTACCTTGAAATACAGTATGGTTATCTTATCTTATCTCATCTTATCTTATCAGTCTTCCAGTGGGCTTACCACCTGCAGGGGACCATGGGGGTCCGGTGCAATGTGGATCAGGTGGCGGTCCAAGGCAGAGACCTTGGTGGTCTGATCCTTAGTTTTCTAAACTGGCTTTTGGGATGTGGAACATCACCCCTCTGGTGGGGAAGGAGCCTGAGCTGGTGCATGAGGTTGAGAGATACCAGCTAGATATAGTTGGGCTCACCTCAACGCACAGCTCTGGTTCTGGAACAAAGTTTCCTGGAGAGGGACTGGAGCTTGGCCTACTCTGGAGTTGCCCCGGGCGAGAGGTGATGACCAGGGGTGGGTATTCTTGTATCCCCCCACCTTGCGGTCTCAACATTGGCGTTCTCCCCAGTGGACGAAAGGGTAGTTTCCCTGCGCCTTCGGGATGGGAAACGGGTCCTGACCATCATTTGTGACTATGCACCAAGTGATGGTTCATAGTATCCACCCTTTTTGGAATCTCTGACTGGGGTGCTGGAGAGTTCTCCTCTGAGAAACTCCATTGTCCTACTGGGGGACTTCAATACACACGTGGGCAACAACAGTGAAACCTGGAGGGGCCCGAGCTGAACCAGAGTGGTGTTCAGTTATTGAACTTCTGTACCAACAACAGTTTGTCCATAATGAACACCATTTTCAAGCATAAGGGTGTCCATATGTGCACCTGGCACCAGGACACCCTAGGTCACAGCTTGATGATCAATTTTGTTATTGTGTCATCAGACCTGTGACCATATGTCTTGGACACTTGAGTAAAGAGAGGTGCAGAGCTGTCAACTGATCACCACCTGGTGGTGAGTTGGATCAGATGGTGGTGGTGGATGCCACTCAGACCTGGTAAACCTGAACGTATAGTGAGGGTGTGTTGGGAACATCTGGCTGAGGCCCCTGTCTGAGAGGTCTTCAACTCCCACCTCCAGAAGACGTTTGACCACATTCCGAGGTAGTCTGGAAACATGGAATGTGAGCAGGCCATGTTCTCCACCTCCATTGTTGAAGCAGCTGCCCAGAGCTGCGGCCACAAGGTTGTAGGTGCATCTTGTGGTGGCAACCCCCGAACCAAGTGGTGGGCACCAGTGGTGAGGGCAGCCATTATACTGAAGGAGCCCTGTCAAGCTTGGTTGGCTTGTGGGACTCCCAAAGCAGCTGAGGTGTACCGACAGGCCAAGCGGAGTGCAGCTTGGGTGTTTGCTCAAGCAAAAACTTGGGTGTTGGAGGAGTTCGGTGAGGCCATAGAACAAGAATTTCAGTTGGCTCAGGAGGGGGAAGCAGCTCCCTGTCAACACTGTGTATAGTGTGGATGGGGTGCTGCTGAATTTGACTGGGGATATTGTCAGGCAGTGGAAGGAATACTTCGAGGATCTCCTCAATCCCACTGACATGTCTTCCACAGAGGAAGCAGGGCTGGAGGGCAAATGAGATGATTCTCCCATCACAGGGGCTGAGGTCGCTGAAGTGGTGAAAAAACTCTTTGGTGACTGGGCTCCGGTGGCGGACGAGATTCTCCCTGAGTGCCTCAAGGTGCTGGATGTTGTCGGGCTCTCATGGTTGACACGCCTCTGCAACATTACGTGGAGGTCTGGGACAGTGCCTTTGGCACAGTAAACTGGGTTGGTGGTTCCTCTTTTTAAAAAGGGGGACCGGAGGGTGTATTCTGACTTTAGGGGGATCACACTTCTCAGCCTCCCTGGGAAGGTCTATGCCAGGATACTGAAGAGGAGAGTCCGACTGTTGGTCGAATCTCAGATTCAGAAGAAGCAATGTGGTTTTCGTCCTGGCTGTGGCACATTGGACCAGCTCTTTACCCTCTCGAGAATCCGTAAGGGTTCGTGGGAGTTTGCCCAACCAGTTTATATGTGTTTTGTGGACTTTGAGAAAGTCCACAAAATGCATCCCTTGTGGTCTCTTGTGGGGGGTGCTGCGGGACTATGGCATATCGGGCTTGTTACTACGAGCTACTTGGTCCTTAAACGACCATTGAAAGAGTTTGGTTCATATTGCCAACACCCAGTCAAGCTCATTTCCAGTGAGAGTTGGACTCCGCCAGGGCTGTCCTTTGTCGCCGTTCATAATTTTTATGGACAGGATATCTAGGCACAACCAAGGAACGGAGGGTGTCATGTTCAGTGACCACAGGATCTCATCTTTGCTGTTTGCGGATGATGTTGTCCTGTTGGCTTCATCGAGCAATGACCTACAGGCCTTATGGGGATGGCTTGCTACTGAGTGTGAAGCGGCTGGAAGGAGAATCAGCACCTCGAAGTCTGAATCCATGGTCCTCAGCCAGAAAACAGTGGATTGTCCTGTCCGGGTTGGGGACGAGCTCCTGCCCCAAGTGAAGGAGTATAAGTATCTCGCCATCTCTTTCACGAGTGAGAGGAAAATGGAGCGAGAGATTGACAGACGGATTGGAGCAACATCTGCAGTGATGTGGATGTTGTACTAGTCTGCTGTGGTGAAGAGGGAGCTGAGCTCTAAAGCAAAGCTGTAGCTTTACCAGTCAATCTACATTCCTACCCTCACTTATGGTCATGAGCTTTGTGTAATGACCAAAAGAATGAGATTGCAAATACAAGCGGCTGAAATGAGCTTTCTCCATCGGATTGCTGGACTCACCCTTAGAGAAAGGGTGAGGAGCTCAGCCATCTGGGAGAGGCTCAGATTCGAACCATTGCTCCTCCACATTGAAAGGAGCCAGTTGAGGTGGTTTGGGCATCTGATCAGGATGCCTCTTGGACACCTCCCACTTGAGGTGTTTCGGGCATGTCCCACTGGGAGGAGACCCCAGGGCAGACCCAGGACATGCTGGAGAGACTGTCTCCCAGCTGTTCTGGGAATGTTTTGTTATCCTGTCTGAAGAACTGGAGCAGGTGGCTGGGGAGAGGGAAGTCTGGGCTTCTCTGCTTGAGCTGCTGCCTCCGTGACCCGGTCCTCCAGAAAAGCGGTAGAAAATGGATGGATGGATGTTGTCTTACCTCTCGTGTGAATTATTCACATTCACATCTTAAATCGTCAAACACCAGAAGCAAGTGACTAAAAACATTTTTAATTAATTGGTGTGTTTTTGCAGACTCCAACTTTATCCCCAGGGTCCTCTTATCAAATACAATTAAGGTTTTTCTCTCATTAACCTTTTCATTTTATGGGAGCCAATTAATATCATTCCACAGGGTACCATTTAGATGAGAGGAGATGTTAAGCTCACTTATGTTGATTGATGTGTATGTTTTCATGTCCTGTATGTGCATATTTTCTGTCAGGGAGACATCGGTCCAGTTGGTGCTTCAGGTCCTCAGGGAATAAAGGGAGAACAAGGAGACAAAGGAGAAAAGGTCAAGAGTGAGAAATACTTTTAAGCTTGTCATTTCCAAATCAGTAATGTGTGAATACCTCCAATTGCCATTAATTGTAGAACAGTTTGACATATTGCATGGCTATTGTTTGCTCTGATGTTTACAGGGTAGTCCTGGTTTTGGGATTCCAGGGCAACAGGGGACAAAGGGAGAAAATGGAGAGAGGGTGGGTCATTTACTGTAACAAATCCTGCAATGATGAAGTGGTAAGCAACTGTTTTATGTTGTATCATTTTCATCATTTATAGGGAAATGTTGGGCTATCCGGAAAACCAGGACCGAAGGTGAGCTGAAACTGCGTGCACTCTCTACAACACATTATCATATAGGAGACTGAAGAAGTTTGCTGAAAGCTGATGTTACTAAAAAGCATTTTGCCAGTTAGTAATTACAATCTTCCAAAAAAGAAGTTTAAAGAAATATTTTTGTGCAGTGTGATTACATACAAAATCCATGGAAAGACACATACATGTGAATTTGCTGTGGGCAATGAGAATACACGCTAATCTGCATCAACTTGAATTGGACTGTGTTTAACTCTGGCAAAAAATTCACTTGATGCTTTGTCGAAATAGCTAATCAGCATGGAGGTTCTGCTTTCACTGGAGTGAGTGTCAATATTGGAGGATAACCTTTTAGAAATGAGACTGACACTTACTGTACCAGAGACTGAAGGACTGGAGCTCCACAGCTGAGATGCTGTACTGTGTATCCCCCTGCAAAATCCTGCCACCAATCTGCTAGTTAGGGCTAGCAGCTCATCAAACTGGACACCAGTCAGCCTTAGTTAGTGCTGAAAACAACTATCATCCAGATGCAGTTTCTGAATGAGCCAGTGAAATTTTCTCATCTATGTGCCCCACCAGATAATGTTGTGTACCCAAATATGACAGCATTTTTGGGATTTCCACAACAGGTACAAGACAGCAACAGAAGTTTTGAAGGTAACCTCACTCTTATGTAGGGTGTATTTTCGCTTGTTGCTGTCACTCTACCTACTCTCCCAGGCCCACTAAATGCAGTCAGGGAACGGGTGATGCACTGGCCCTAGGACAAAGGCTTATCTTCTCATTCAAGATCACAGTAACCACCCTGCGTCTAGACTTAATTCTGTAGTTCAACTTGCACCAACACGCTTGTATCATCAAGTTGAAAGTCTCTTGGGAGGATGCGTGGATGAAGCTTAGGAGCATAAGAAGCTACAATACTTCTGTTTAGCTACAGTTAGGTCCATATACGTATGTTTGGACACTGACTCAAGCTTTGTTATTTTATCTGTTTGCCAAAACATATTCAAGATACAGTATATAACCAATATGGACTTAAAATGCGGACTCTGCTTTAATCTGAGGGTATTCACATCTAACTTAGGATAAGGTAAGATAAGATAAGCCTTTATTAGTCCCACAATGGAGAAATTCCAGGATTGCAGTAGCACAAGTATAGCAGCACTCAGAGCAATAATTAATAAGATAAGATAATAAGAACAAATGAATATACATATGTACACAAATATATACACAGTGCGGGAGCATTGCAGCTAGGTGGTATAGACAGCATTATGGTCTGTTAAGATACCCCGCAGAATATGAATATGTACCCAGGCAGTATATTTTGTATTTGATTCAGCCATGTTGTCACCCTCAGTAATGATTAATATTGTCCTAGTTGTATAATGGAGGGGACCATTTATTGTGCAAGGTTGTTACATTTTGTACATTCAATACGACCTCTACGAGCAGCCCTGGTTAGGTTATAAAGTCTGACAGCCGTAGGTAGGAAGGACCTGCGGAACCTCTCCGTCACGCACCTAGGATGGTACAGCCTACTGCTAAATGAGCTCCTCAGTGCGTTCAGTGTGTCCTGCATGGGGTGGGACTCGGACTCCAGCAGAGATGACGGCTTAGCCACCATCCTCCTCTCTCCTATCTCCTCCAATGGGTCGAGGCACTGCCCCAGAACAGAGCTAGCTTTTTTGATCAGTCTGTTCAATCTCTTCCTGTTGGCTGCCGTGATGCTGCTGCCCCAGCAGGCCACTCTAAATGTGATGGCTGATGCCACCACCGAATCATAGAAAATCTTCAGGAGTGCCTCTTGCACTCCAAAAGACCTGAGCCTCCTCAGGAGGAACAGCCTGTGCTGCCCCTTCTTGTAGAGCGGGTTGGTGTTGTGTGACCAGTCCAATCTATTGTTCAGGTGAACACCCAGGTACTTGTAGGATGTCACCATCTTAATGTCTTTTCCCTGTATGTTTACTGGTGCTGTGGGTGGTTGTCCTCGCCTGCGGCAGTCCACCACCAGTTCCTTAGTTTTCCTCGCATTGATCTGGAGGCAGTTGCATAGGCACCAGTCCACGAAGTCCTGGGTAAGTCCTCTGTACTCCACATCATCTCCATCAGAGATGAGGCCGATAATAGCAGAGTTGTCAAAGAACTTCTGTAGGTGGCAGTGTGGTGTGTTGTGTGAAAAGTCCGTAGTATAAAGGGTGAACAAGAAGGGAGGGAGTTTCTGTTTAGGAATTGCAACCAATTTTATTCAAAACCCCCTCATTTCAGGGACTCAAAAGTAATTGGACAATTGGTTTAAAATCTGTTTCATGGGCTACATGGGCTATTCCCTTGTTAATCCATCATCAATCAAGCTTGTAATATCTCTGAAGTTAATTCCAGGTGTGGCATTTGCATTTGGAAGTTGTTGCTGTGAACCCACAACATGTGGTCAAATGAGCTCTCGGTCGAAGTGAAACGGATCATCCATAGGCTGAAAAAAGAAGAAATCCATGAGAGATAGTGGAAATGTTAGGAGGTGCCAAATCAACAGTTTGGTACATTCTGAGAAAAAAAGTGCACTGGTGAGCTCAGGAACTCAAAAAGGCCTGGATGTCCACAGAAGACAACTGTAGTGGTGATCACAGGATCCTTTTCATGGTGAAGAAAAGTCCCTTCACAACATTCACCCAAGTGAAGAACTCTCCAGGAAATAGGTCTGTCATTATCTAAGTCAGAGATGGTCTACTTTGGAGGTAGTGAGGGCCACAAAAAAAATTTTTCCTCACTTCCCAAGGGCCACATTTACATGTAAACATTCCGGGGCAAGTGTGTGTGTGTGTGTGGGGGGGCGGGGGGGGTATTATTTTCTTTCACAATTAAAACTGAAAAATGCAAAGGAAAATAAAAGCTACTCTGTTTTATCATATTAGAATTAAAATTACTGATAAAATTATATTGGCCCTGCGATGGACTGGCGATCTGTCCAGGATGTACCCTGCCTCTTGCCCAAAGACACTGGGATAGGCTCCAGCCCCTTCAAAAACAATAAGTGGTAGAAAATGGGTGAATGGATGGATAAAATTATATCATGACCTAATTTTTAAAACTCTCTCCATCAAAATGATGAGCAAAAAGAAATTCCTAGTGATAATTAACAAAAAAAGCCAAGAAGAAAACGAAATATGACGAGGCTTAGATTGCTCTTGGATTCATTGTGAGTGTGGAGGGGCAGAGAAATACCTGTGTGTGTAGGTGGGCTTGGTAATCATCTGACTCCCCAAAATGGGGAATAAAAAAAAGTTTAAGAGCCACTGGTATAAATGAACAAAAAAAAAAAACCAGCAGATTAAAATGACGACAATCTCTGAATTTTTATTGTTGACATGGGATTGAAACAGTGTCAGTGCTTTAGCTGTGCTCTTTAAAAAGAAACCTCAAAAGCTCTGAATCGTTTCCAGCACAATTAGAAGGAAAGCCTCCAAACTCCATGAGGTTTCATCTGCCCATCACCACCGAGGAGCTGTACCATTTATTGTTGTTTAAAAGCAACCTACTTTGTACATTTACTGCTGTTTACATTCTATTAATGCGGTCTCAGTATGCAACACATCACTCTATAAATTCAAGAAATCTCTGTGTCTGTGTGTCTGTCATGTTTATAGGACATTCAGGACGTCATTGCCGTCATTGCCGTCATTCAGGACGTCATTATAGGATGTCATTGCCTGCAAAGGATTCTCAACAAAGTATTAAAAATGAACATTTTATTTATGGTAATGTTAATACAGCATGTCCAATTACTTTTGAGCCCCTGAAATGAGGAGATTTAAAAAAAAAAAATGGTTGTAATTCCTAAACCATAACTCCAATTTGGATGTGAATATCGTCAAACCAAAGTTGAGAGATTGAACTTTAAGCTCATATTGATTATACAACTGTATCTTGAATATGTTTTGGTAAACAGATAAAATAACAAAACTTGTGTCAGTGTCCAAATATATATGGACCTAACAGTTTGTAGCCAGGGCTGCAGCAAAAATCCTTCGGGAATTAAACATCAGTTCAATTCAATTCAATTAAACTTTATTTATATAGCACCATTTCACAACAACAGTCGTCTCATAGCACATTCAAACTGTAGGGGAAAACCCCACAATTGCAGAAAGTCCCCAGCAATCAGGTGATCACTTGTGAGCAAGCACTTGGCGACGGTGGAGAGGAAAAACTCCCTTCTAGCAGGAAGAAACCTCCAGCTGAACCAGGCTCAGGGAGGGGCAGTCATCTGCTGTGACTGGCTGTTTGTGTGTTCTCCCTCCTCACCTGAGTACCGGCTTCTCTTCCCGAGCTGGTGTCCTCGTAAGCCTGGGAAGAAGCCCAGGAGACGGGGTTACAGAGCTGGCTGTCAAGCTAAGAGGAGACGAGTCCTCCGGACTGAGGGTTTCTTGTTTGGTCACTGTGACCGCACCCGGTGTCTGCTGCTGGTTCCCATCCAGGACATGACTACAGATGCTCCTCCGCAGCTGCTGGATTGCTCTCCCGTCTCACAAACACTTATGTCTAGGACGCTTGTGGACGGGATCATGGTTTTGCCATCAAGGTCTCGAGTTGTCCTTCCTGACCGGGGGCTGACCGCCTGGCGCAGCTGAAAGTCAAGTGACCACGTGTCAGGTGCTTGCTGTCAGTTTCACTCCGATCAGCTGTGAGTGCAGCTGAGTTGTCACCCATCCAGATGGCGTTACTCGATCCTCGCTCCATTTCTAACACATCCCTCACTCTTAATGAACTTTTCTTGAGAGAGGATATGGATTTTATGTTCTTGGTGGAAACGTGGCAGAGAGAAGATGAGTTTTTAAGGAGCTCTGTCCCCCTGGCTGCTCTGTTATCGGGGCTCCCCGGATTGCGCGACGTGGTGGAGGACTCACTGCTGTATACTGGGACAGCCGCCTGTGCAGACTGGTAAACTCTGAACCCTTGTCCTCCTTTGAGTCTCAGATAATAAAAGTCGGGACCTTTAATACCTTTTATTGTGTTTTAATTTACCATCCTCCTGGTCCTGAAAGTGTCTTTCTTGCAGATTTTACAGACTTTTTATCTTCTCTTATTAAATTGGAGAGGGTTTTAATCATTGGTGATTTTAACATTTATGTTGATGATGTTACATGTAACACAGCTGTTGGCTTTCTATCTATCACTCATTTTTATAACCTCATCCCACATGTTTCAGGCCCTACACACGCTAAGTGTGTAGGGCTAATACCAAGCTAATACCTTGGACCTTGTTTTTTCTTTGGGCTTGAATATTGAAAATGTGTGTGTGGATGACTTCCAGATCAGTCGTCACAGCTGTGTGCTTTTTAATGTTAACTTCCCTGTGAATCCTCCCCCTCTGAAAATGGCAGCAAAAAGGTGGATTATTAACCAAGAGGCAGCAAATGACTTCTCTGATTTGTATGAGCCACACTCACTGATGGGAATTAAAGATCCTGATGCCTTCACTCAGACATTAGACAGCCACTGTATGGCTATTTTAGACAAAGTGGCACCAGTGAAATCTGTCCTTGCTTCTCCTAAAAAGTCTCATCCCTGGATAAATGACTCCATTCGATCCTTTAGAAGAAATTGTCGTAAGGTGAGAACGCTTATGGAAATCCACCCAGTTGGAGGTTCACAGACTCCATTTAAGGGATCTTAGAGCCTCTTTAAATGACATGTTGAGGGATGCCAGGAATCAATATTTTTCAAAAAATAATTTTCACAAATAAGAAAAATCCTAGAGTCTTATTTGACACAACTAACACTGTTGTCTCACCTACTGCCTCTCTAATCCCTGTGTTCTGTAAAGCAGACAGTAACAGATTTCTTAATTTCTTTGTTGATAAGATCAGAGATATCAGGGAAAACATTTTGCCATCTTCTTCTCTTAACTGTGCCAGTGTTATGCCCTCACCTTGTACTTGGTCCACTTTTAATCCGGTGACCTTTCAGGACATCACGGCTCTGCTGCAGAAGATGAAACCCTCCTCTTCCCCTGCTAATGTTCTCCCTACTAAGCTGTTTTTAACTGTTTTTGAGTCAATTGGCCCTTCAGTTGTTGAACTGATAAACATTTCACTTTCAGCTGGTGTGGTCCCAGCTCCTTCAAATATGCAGTGGTTGAACCAACTCTTAAGAAGCCAAGTTTGGATCCATCACAGCCAAATAATTATAGGCCAATCTCTAAACTCCCTTTCATATCAAAAATTCTTGAAAAGGTAGTGGCTGAGCAGCTTATATCATTTTTGGCAAATTGTAATATCATGGCTAAATTTCAGTTGGGCTTTCGGAAAAATCATTCTACCGAAACAGCTTTAGTCAGAGTCTCCAGTGACATTATGATGGCGGCTGACACTGGTAAATGCACAGTTCTGGTTTTACTGGATCTTTCTTCTGCCTTTGATACTGTTGATCACTGTATAATGATCAACAGACTCAAAGAGCTAGGGCTGTCTGGTTCTGTTTTAAAATGGTTCTCATTGCACCTCACCAAAAGAACCTTTAACGTGTCCATGAATCAGATCTTTTCTGAAATAGCACAGTATTCATGTGGGGTACCACAAGGCTCAGTTCTAGGTGTAATGACGAGACACACACACCGAGTATCAGTCAGCACGTTTACTTGTAACTGCAACTGCAACCAACAACAACAGTGGCTCGTGTACAACTCCTTATATATTCAGGTCATGGCCAGGGTCATACTGCCCTCTTGTGGTGACTCTATGAACTTCACATATCAATACATCTCCCTTTTTTTTCAAGTAAAGGTCATGTCCAACTATAAACTTAAAACTGTTGACATCCTTTCAAATACATACAATCCATTCAAGGACTTTAAATGTTATTGAGCCATAAACTGTTTCTCAAATTTCAATAAACAAAATAAAATCCATCTCTGTTTACATCTCTGTGTCAACCTTGTACACTGAATCACAACTTCAACATTTTCTCTGTTTACAACTCAACATCAACATTTTTTTTTTTTTTTCCATTCATCTCAGTACTCCTTACATTTCCTCAATCAATCTTTTCGGTTTCACAATTTGCCTTTGTGAGCTTCTGTTTTGTGTCACCTCAGTCTGTTCGTTAGTGTCTGTCTCTAAGTTCTGGTTCTCCGCCATTTCTGGTTGTTCGGTTTGGCTGGGAATTGGCATGTCGCTTGTTTCACTGTCTCTGACTCTCATTTTTGTCTGAGGCACTTTCAGTAAGTGACGTCGGTTTCGCCTCATTGTTTTCCCATGCTCTGTGATGACTTCATATGATCTGGGAGTTGTTTCTTTGACCACTTTTGCCAGCGGTCCCCATTCTCCATCACATCTCACTCGCACAATGTCCTCATGTGCAAGTGGTCTCAGAGGTCGTGCTGTTCTGTTGTACAGTTCAGTTTGCCTCTCATCGCGCCTCACATCTCTCTTTTCCATCACCTGAGATGCCGATGGAAGTCGCGTTCTGAGTTTCCGGTTCATGAGCATTTCTGCTGGGGAAAGTCCATTCTCCAGTGGTGATGCTCGGTAATTCAGGATCGCCAGATGTGGGTCTTCTGCATTGTCTGCAGCCTTTTTCAGTATGCGCTTCACAATTTGCACCCCTTTCTCGGCTAACCCATTCGACTGTGGGTACAGAGGGCTTGAGGTCACGTGCTTGAACCCATATGTGTCTGCAAAGTCTTTGAAGCACTGACTCGTGAATTGTGGTCCATTATCGCTTACAACAGTCATTGGAATTCCATGGCGTGCGAACATTGTCTTTGTATGTGCAACCACCCTTTCTGCTGTTGTGTCACTCAACCCTGCAAACTCAGGGTAGGTGGAATGATAGTCCATGACTAACAGATAGTCCTTGCCCTTAAGCTGAAATAGATCCATGCCCACCTTTCTCCATGGACCTTGAGGCTTCTCATGGGGCCTCATAGGCTCCTTTGGCTGTTGATACCTGTGGCGCTGGCAAGTCTCACAGCGCTGCACATATGCCTCAATGTCCTTGTGCATGCTGGGCCAATACAAAACATCACGTGCACGTCTTTTGCACTTTTCAATACCCAAATGCCCCTCATGCACTAATTTAACCATTTCTGATCTCATGGAGGTAGGTATGACTATCCTTGTACCCTTTAACAGAACCCCATCTAACACAGACAGTTCACCTTTAAAGTGTTGGTAAGGCTTGTCAAGCATAACCTGTCCTGGTTGATGTATCTGTTCCATTACTCTTTTTAGTTTCTCATCCTTTTGTGTTTCTTTCACTATCTTCGTCCATTTTGCATCTGACACTGGCATGTGTGCCCTAATAGAGTCTACGTGTATTTGCACAGCTTCCTCTGTTGTGCTGCTGGTGTTGCGCAAGCTAGCCCTACTCAGCGCATCGGCTACAACTAGTTGCTTGCCTGGTGTAAACTCAAATTTCAAGTCATATTTCTGTAATCTTAACATTAGACGCTGGATGCGCGGCGGTGCGTCACCCAGTGGCTTCTGTGAGATAGCAATCAGTGGTTTGTGGTCTGTTTCTAGTATTACTGACCGTCCATACACATATTCATGAAACTTCTGACATCCAAACACTGCGCCTAGAGTCTCCTTCTCTATTTGCGCGTAATTTCTTTCTGCGCTTGTCATGGTGCGCGACGCGTATGCAACTGGATACCACTCTGTATCATGTTTTTGCAATAGCACAGCTCCTAGGCCGGCTTTGGACGCATCTGTGGACACTTTTAGCAGTTTGTCCTGATCATAGAATTTTAATACTGGCTCCTGTATTAGACTGCTTTTGAGCCACTCCCATTCTCTGGCATGCTCTGCCATCCACTGCCACATTGTATTGGTCTCTAACAAGCTTCTAAGAGCTATTATGTTAGCTGATAGATTTGGGATAAATTTCCCCATGTAATTGACTAGCCCTAAGGCTCTTTGCAAGTCAATTTTGTCCTGCGGTACTGGCAGCTCTGCTATGGCCCGCACTTTTTCCGGATCTGGTTGCACGCCTGCCCCAGATAACTTCTCTCCCAGGTATGTAATCTCCTGTACCCCAAATTGGCACTTATTCTTATTCAGTTTCATACCTGACTTTTGCGCCTGTGTGAGAACTCTAGCCAACCTTTCGTCGTGCTCCTCTTTTGTTTTTCCCCAGACTACCACATCATCAAGAAAAACTCCCACCCCTTCTATTCCGTCGAACAATTGCTGCACAGTTCTATGAAAAATCTCAGGGGCTGAGCTAATCCCGAACGGCATTCGTAGAAAGCAATGCCTTCCGAATGGCGTATTAAATGTGCACAATTTAGCGCTTTCCTCATCGAGCACTATTTGGTAAAACCCAGATTTGGCATCTAATTTTGTGAAGTAGCTTGCTCCACTCATTGTGCTGGTTATGTCAGATTTTGTTGGTAGCCTGTAATGCTCACGCTGTATCACCTTATTTAGATCTTTCGGATCTATGCACAATCTCAATTCTCCATTTGGCTTCTCCACTATAACTAAGGAGTTAACCCATTCAGTTGGTTCTTCAATTTTTCTGACCACTCCGTCTGCTATCAGTGAGTCTAGTGTTTCCCTCAGCCTCTTTTTAAGAGCTATTGGCACTGTTCTTGCTGGATGTATGACTGGCTCTGCATTCTCTTTCAGCCTAATTTTTTGTTTGCCTGGTAGGCGGCCTATTCCTTTGAACACCTCTTTGTATTCCTTCACCCAGTCAGTGTGTTTGGGCCTACTTGTAGTAGCCTCTATGTTTTCTCGTGCTGTCACCTTGTCTGTATCAATGACATTCACCCTCTTGATCAGACCTAGCTGGTCGCATGTTTTCAAACCCAAAATTGCTTGTCTATTTCCATCAACAAGTACAAACAATGCATTCACTGTCTTATCTTTGCTTGACAGTGTAACCCTGCACATTCCCTTTGTGGGTATTGGCTTATCGTCATATGTTCTCAGATTAATCTTTTTGTCTCTTATTTTCGGTTTGTTTTTCAGTCTTTTAAAGTCTTTCATTGGCAGGATGTTTACCTGCGCACCTGTGTCGAGCTTCAGTGACATGTCCGTGCCATTCACATCCAAGCACACAATCCATTCATCAGCGCTCGTCTCACCCTCGATGGCGTCCACGAAGAACTGATCCTCTTCGCTGTCGCTCTTTTTCTCCACGAGTTGCACCCTCTTCTTCGAGAAGCAGGTCTTTGCGAAGTGATTCTTTCCGCCACACTTGCGACATTCCTTCCCGAATGCTGGACACTGCTTTGGCGCATGTTGCATTCCACACCGCTCACAGTTCCCGCGCGCTTGCCCTGGGTTTGCATCCCTTTTCCTTGCATACAACGTTCCTTTCGGCTTCGCACGCTGCACTGCATCGACCTCAGCAGTCTCTCTTTCCTTGCTGCTAAAAGTCTTTAATTGTGCCTTTGTACTCTCAGACGCTTGGCAAATCTGTATCGCTTTCTCCAGCGTTAAGTTAGTCTCTTTAAGTAATTGCATCCGCAATTTGTTGTCTTGGACCCCAATTACAATTTGGTCCCGTATCATTGACTCACTCAATGTTCCAAAGTTGCATGACTGACTTTTCAACCGTAGGTCTGTGACATACAGTTCGATCGATTCTGACTCTTTCTGAAGTCTGTTTCTGAACACATACCTCTCGTACGTTTCATTCTTTCTCGGTGTGCAATAATCGTTGAATTTCTTCTTCACGACATCGAATTTGCCTCTTTCTTCTTCCGTGAAGACGAATGTGTTGAACACATCTAACGCAGCTCGCCCTGCTACTGTTAGCAGTAATGCTATCTTCCTTTCCTCGTCACGAAGACCGATAGCTAGCGAATAAAGTTCAAAACTTTGCTTGAATGCTTTCCAGTTCTCATTGACGTTACCGGTCAACTTTAACTCGTCCGGCTGTCGAAGAGCGTTCATCTTCGCCGTCGGTTCGTATCTTTATCCTGGTACCATGTAATGACGAGACACACACACCGAGTATCAGTCAGCACGTTTACTTGTAACTGCAACTGCAACCAACAACAACAGTGGCTCGTGTACAACTCCTTATATATTCAGGTCATGGCCAGGGTCATACTGCCCTCTTGTGGTGACTCTATGAACTTCACATATCAATACACTAGGACCCATTTTATTTATAATATACATTTTGCCACTGGGACGGATAATTAGCCAGTTCAAAGATATTTCTTATCATCTTTACGCTGACAGTATTCAGCTGTATTGCTCTTTTAAAGAGTCTGAGTTTCACATGCTGTCATCTTTAACTAACTGCTTGTCTAACATCAAACAGTGGTTAAGTGCAAACTTTTTGCAGCCTAACTCAGACAAGACAGAGACATTAATTATCGCTCCTGAAAACAAGATTCCACTTATTAAGCACCACATGGGTACCCTAGGTTCCTCTGTCCGGGCGAGTCTTCGGAATCTTGGTGTTAGTTTTGACTCTGCTATGTCTCTTGAGCACCACATTAATCAATTAATTAGAAATTGTTTCTTCCATCTGAAGAATATTTCTAAGTTGAGAACCCTGGTGTCAAAGGCGGAACTTGAGATGATTATACATGCTTTTATTTCTTCTCGCTTAGACTATTGTAATAGTCTTTTTACCTGTCTGAGCCAAAAGCATCTCCAATGCCTCCAGGTTGCTCAAAATTCGGCTGCTAGACTTTTAGCTCACACTAAGAAAAGGGCTCACATTACACCGGTTTTAGCAGCACTTCACTGGCTCCCAGTTGGTTTTAGGATTCAGTTTAGTTCTTGTTTTTAGAGCTATTCATGACCAGGTCAATAAATACATCACCGAGCTGCTTAAAGTGTACAACCCCCTCACGGTCTGTGAGATCCTCGGATCAACTTTTACTGGCTGTCCCTCGAACCGATTTTAAAACTCAAAGTGATAGAGCCTTTCAGGCAGTGGCACCAACATTGTGGAATGCCCTACCACTGTCTTTGCACCCAGTAGACTCTGTTGACGCTTTTAAAAAGCAGCTGAAGACACTCCTGTCTAAGCAGGCTTTTTAGTTTGATTATGGATTACGGTTTTTATGTTTTTAATGTCTTTACACTTGTTTTTAATGCCTTTATTGTTGTATTTGTGATTGTGTGTTTTATTTTATTGTGAAGCACTTTGTGATTCTTTCTGTGAGAAGTGCTATATAAATAAATTTTATTTACTTACTGTCACGTCTGGCCCTCATGAGCCAGCATAAGACGCCACAGACCAGTAAAGTTGCACGAAGGTTTATTTAAAGTTCAAGGCAAGGGTAGGACACAATAACTAGCCGCGTGGGCAGAGCAGCAAGATTATCCATTACCATAACAATGATTGATGACGGCTGAGACGAGGAGCGCTCGCTCACTGTCAGATAAGGAAAGGCAAGGAACACGAACGATAACTACAATGATAAGCACACTTACATCAGCAGAGAATCGTGGATGAACACAAAGAGACGAATGATGACACAAACGTTGACAAGAATGCTTGACAAGACAGCCGCAAGATGCATCCGCTGGCGCCGGCATTTAAAGCCGGCTGCTAACGACCGCAAATGCAGCACAGCCGCTCAGGTTCTGACAGCAGGGAACTCCCGAGCGTTTGACCAATCAGAGCCCGGGGAGCCAGAATGACAATACTGCTGTCAAAGCCTGACAGGGATGATGTGTAGCCCGAGCACGGACAAAATAGCACTCGGGATATGACAAGACCCCCCCCCCAAGGCGAACTCCCGGACGCCTGTAACATCCACACACCCCCACCCCACCCCAGGGCGGGTGGATGGGGAAGCAGGTAGAGGGGGGACAAGATCAACCTCACAGAAAAAGACACACAAATCACCATGAAGACAAGGCAGGGGCAGAAACACAAACGGGATAAATTCACAAGGGGGGGGGGGGGGAACAACAAGAAAAACTGTACAAGAACGCGTATCACAAAGAGAAAATAGCTTAACAATGAACAAATGACGTCACAAAACTGGATAACCGGACCGTTACAGAGAAGAAGAAAAAAACTCTAATGAATAGACAGCCATGAATAGACAGCAAACCAAAAAAACCCTCAATAGTATGAACCCCACACTGATGTGATTGATCAGTGGCCTTCAGTGCACATAAGAAAAATGAAAAAAAAAACAAAAAACGAACAAGCCAGCGACCCATAAAGTAAGTTACCTCGGATACACAAATATCAGATGTTAAGTTTGAAGTTATGTGCCAAACACAAGGTTACTACTAGAGTCCCTGTCAGTTAATTTTCACTTCTGAAGGCCAGTTTACAATGCAGACGACTGTTAGAGCTTGCACACGTGAAAGAAATATCAAAAATGGTTTAGGAGAGTTTAGGGCTCCCAGTCAGTACTAAGCCATTAAGATAAGTAGGTGTCTGATATGACCATCACCTAACACAGACAGAGTGCAAAAGCTCTACCAGAAATTTAGCGGCTGAGAATTCTCAAGGCTGCAGTTCAAATTCTAATATTAAGAGTGATTAGGAAAACAAAACATGGGAAGAAAAAAAAAAGGCAGAATTTTGAACAGGTTCATTCCTTTGGTGCCAGAAATCAGGTCAACTAGACCCTATTTGGCAGAATAAAAATCTAAAGTAGATGTTACAATAAGTGCATGGCAATGGCCAGCAAGAAAACAATCATAATGGTATTATATCTAACGAGAAGGGAAAAAAAAAATCTACTCAAAAGATTCCTTGATCTGAGACACAATAAACAGACAACATTCTACAAACTCAAAAATGTGTGAATTGGCCTGACAAGGGTACATATATTCATAAAGCACAAAATAGGGGTAATATAAACGATGTACAAAATAACCATAGAAACAAAAAATAGAGGAAAAGTGCTAACAAAAATCAGATACACTCGGTTGTCTTCAAAACCAAGAGGTCAAACAAGAGGAAAAAAAAAAACAAAACTCAGTATACGAGCAGGACTGAATGGGGGGGGGGGGGGGGGAACAGTGGCCAAGTCACACATCGGAGAACACCATAATCCCGCCTGTGGAGTTTTTCAATCCAAAAAACCCCTCAAAATCACGGAAACTACTGAGGGGCAAAAGAAGGGGGATGAAGCACATCAGGATGACAGTCATAATATACAGTTCAGGAGGCCTCCCAGCCCCCAGCATCCATACCGCTAACAGGGGCAGCGGGACGTGTTCTGGTGGCCTACCCGAATCCCGGGCCGAGGATAACCATGCCTCCGGCGGCCGGACCAAGGCGCCAAATGTACAGTTCTGCTTATCGGGAGGCCGGCCCCGGATGCCAAACGGGAAGAACAGGCTTCCAGGTGGTCGACCCGCATCAAACAGCCAACCAGACGACTGGGGAGAGATCGGCAACGGTCTTCCAACAGCGGGGGAAAGCCAGGGAGAACCGGGCTAACTATGATTAATCCCCGCGGTTCCAGATGCGGGGGAGGGAGAAACATGACGAGGGTAGGGAATTAATTTGGGGTTATTTGGCGGTGGATCTGCAGCACCATCTCTGGATCCCACCCAGATACTGGCAGGGCCGTAACCAATCTGGTAAGGAATCCTGACTGGACCGATGCTGCACCCACAGTGGGCCCGGATTGGGCCAGAACCCCTCCGGGGACGAACTTTGACTGAGCCGATGCTGCAGCCACGTCGGACCCCGATTGGGTCAGAACCACCCCAGTGATGAACTCTGATTCAATTGACGCTGCACCCGCATCAGACCCCGATTGGGTCTGAACCACTTCGATGACGAACTCTGATTCCGCCGATGCTGCACCCACGTCGGACCCTGATTGGGTCTGAACCACCTCGGTGACTAACTCTGATTCTGCCGACGCTGCACCCGCATCAGACCCCGATTGGGTCAGAACCACTTCGACAACGAATTCTGATTGGGTCGACGCTGCACCCGCGTCGGACCCCGATTGGGTCAGGGCCACACTAGTACCGACCTCCAACTCCGAACCTGGAACCTCTGGCACAGCGATAGGGGTCTGCTCTGCACCGGCGATCTTGGGAGAGGGCTCAGAAGAAAAAGAAGAACCGGGATCAGGAACACCAGCAGCGCCAGAACCCGGCGAGACAAGCTCGGATGCAGTGGACGGCTGCACCCGGCTCGCTTCACCAAGAGACAGGCAAAAATGCTCAATAATAGAGAAAACAAAGACAACACTGAGCACTTGCCTGATCTCAAGTTCGGACGCCGTCCAGGACTTCGACGATCCAGGCTCAGACGGGAGGAGGTCGTGTTCTGGCTCCCACTCGGCTGCGTCGGACTCCGCAGCTGGCATGATGGCTTCAGCAGCCTGAGGACCCTCCGGCACCGATATCCACGCTGGTAATCCATACGGCATGGTGGCGGGGGGCCCCTGGCCCGCTGGGTCAGATGGCTCATCTGTGGAGACCCGGGGACGCTCCGTCATCGGCGCAGGCTCCAAACAGTAGTCCGATCCCCTCCTCTGTCCTTGATGTGGCTGCAAGGCTGGAATCTTCTGCTCCAGGACCGCAGGCCGCCTCCCTATCTGATGACGTTCGACTGATGTCGAAGAACGCTCAACGGGGGGAGACACAGAGGCAGCGGGTTTAGTAATTATCTCAGCAGGTGGTGGGGGCTCGGGGGGCTGCGAACCCCGAACCTCACCCCCAGGAGTCAGACAAGACAAATCATTATTAAAGGGAAAAGAGTGAACTTGTACTCGCCTGTCTCCCGGGGAAAGGATGGTGCCTGCTGCAGGGAACGTTGCTCCTTCCTCCTCCCGTTGAACGGTGGCTGAGGGCTCTCTGGAAGGACGGGGTGGGGGGGGGGCACTCGAGATGGGATTGATGCAGGACTCACCGGCGCAGAACTCCACATACAACCAGCAGCTGGAGGAGACGTCGGAAAGGAGGGGGCGACAGCCAAGACGGGCCGGGCACGACGTGCTGGCGAATCAGCGAAAGAAGACAGCCCGGGGAGAGAGGCTGCGGGGGTTCCCTCCTGGTGAGACGCTGAAGAAACAGCTGTCTGGTTGAAGGGGTCAGTCCAGCGAC
The DNA here is from genome assembly GCA_020510985.1 of Pholidichthys leucotaenia. Lineage (NCBI taxonomy): Eukaryota > Metazoa > Chordata > Actinopteri > Cichliformes > Pholidichthyidae > Pholidichthys > Pholidichthys leucotaenia. The sequence goes on from CM035845.1 coordinate 126,996,794, forward strand.
CCGGAGCGGGATCCGGACGGGACTCTTGCTGAGAATGTCTCTGGCCACGACGCCGTTGTCTTCGAAGGGCCACAGGTGGTGCAAACTCCTGGACTGGATTGAGGAGAGGATCGGGGTCCCAAGGCGGCGAGTGGGGATGCCTTCTCCTCCGCACTTGGTCATACTCCTCCCCATACACCTCCTTCATCCGGAGTACCTCGCGATGGGCAGCGAGGTCAAGTCTCCTCGCTGCCACTTCTGGGTGGGCAGCGTAGCAGGGGAACAGTTCGTTGAGCACCCTCTCAGCACAGTCCAGGTGATGGCATACTTCGGGAAGATCGTCGAGGAAAAAGGTGGCGGTGACGATTTCATCAAAATCCTCCAGTGCCTCAGTCAGCTGGTGGCTGAGACCCCGAGGGCGACCTCTCCGCGACGGCATAGTTCCAGTACACCGTACCCAGACAGGAAAGAGCAGAGTTCTCCTGAATGCAACTTATTGCGGACGGCGTCTCCTTCTGGCGGCTGTCTACTGTCACGTCTGGCCCTCAGGAGCCAGCATAAGACGCCACAGACCAGTAAAGTTGCACGGAGGTTTATTTAAAGTTCAAGGCAAGGGTAGGACACGATAACTAGCCGCGTGGGCAGAGCAGCAAGATTAACCATTACCATAACAATGATTGATGACGGCTGAGACGAGGAACGCTCGCTCACCGTCAGATAAGGAAAGGCAAGGAACATGAACGATAACTGCAATGATAAACACACTTACATCAGCAGAGAATCGTGGATGAACACAAAGAGACGAATGATGACACGAACGTTGACAAGAATGCTTGACAAGACAGCCGCAAGATGCAGCCGCTGGCGCTGGCATTTAAAGCCGGCTGCTAACGACCGCAAATGCAGCACAGCTGCTCAGGTTCTGACAGCAAGGAACTCCCGAGCGTTTGACCAATCAGAGCCCGGGGAGCCAGAATGACAACACTGCTGTCAAAGCCTGACAGGGATGATGTGTAGTCCGAGCGCGGACAAAATAGCGCTCGGGATATGACACTTATAGTACTTACTTACTTAGTTACTAAAAGAAGGTCATGGGTTCAAATCCACCAGCCAGTAGGGCTCATCTCTGTGCAGTTTGCATGTTCTCCACATGCTTGCATAGGTTCAGGCCAGGTGCTCCGGTTTCCTCTCCCAGTTCAAAAACATGCATGTTAGGTTAACTGAAGAATTTCGATGTGAATATGTGTGTGAAAGGTAACAGGACTGCCACTGCATCGTGGCTGCCTCATCCAAGTGAATGCCCTTGAATTTCCCTCTACAATAGTGTTGTTGCAAGAAATGCAGGTCCACTCAGACTATGGTGGAAGTGACACTTTCATGATCAAAGGTTGATGCACCATCAAAAATGACTTTGGACGCATTATCTTAAAGTGAATGTCTTACATAGCATTGCTTTAAAACCCTAATCATAGAGATATAGACTTTTCTATGTCTACTTTGTTGCTTAAGTGTTCACAATCTCGTCATGTCTTTGATCATGTGGTCAAGCAGTCTTGTCTTTGTTCAGGGACAAGATGGCTTTAAAGGTGAAAAGGGGAGTATTGGCCTACCTGGAAATCCTGGAGAACCAGGATTAAGAGGTAAAGATGTAAGTAAATCCAAAGTGACTGTTACAGCCATGATAACATTGCTTTTGCATAGAAGCACAATCTAGGTTTATCTTCTACTGATAGTAGGCTCAGAGTATTCATTAAAGATGGCCAGAAAAACAACCTGGCTAGTCAGAATATGATATTCAGAAATACAATGATTTATTTTTATGAAGTTCTTTTGTTTGTTCAAAAATATACTTCATGATATGTTAACATAGATGGATAAACTGGTGATTATGATTTTAGGGTGCACCGGGGGCTAGAGGAGATCAAGGAATCAAGGTAAAGTCCATTTGTTTACTTGATGCTTTTGATTATGCCTTCATTTCACATATCAATAATGTTTAAAATCCATATAGTAAATTAAATCCATATAATCCTTAGAAAAATTATATACAGTAATTGTTTTATCTCTAGGGTGAACAAGGACCACCTGGAGAACCTGGTGACAGAGGAATCAGGGTATTTATTTTATTGCCATGTGACATCATTGAAAAAAATACATATATAGAGAGAGAATACAGTCAATGTTTATTCTGCATTTAAATTTGAGTTCCATTCATGTACTGTAAGGGCTCAGTTGCACAGACTGCACCTGTGAATATTTCTGTCCACCTGCAAATCAAGTGGGATACAGGTGAGATGCAAGTGCAGCAGTGAGAGAAAGCTCAAAAACATAGCAATGTGAGCCATTTTATGTACAGCTTTCCCTCTGGCCTTCTTATTTAGATAACAATCTAAATTCAGTCATAGACAAGTTTGAGTCAGCCTCAAAGAATGTCATCATGCTTTCCACTTATATCTTCTTCTTCTTCTTTCGACTGCTCCCTTTAGGGGTCGCCACAGCAGATTATCTGCCTCCATCTCACCCTATCCCTTGCATCTTCCTCTGTAACTCCGACCCTCTCTATGTCCTCTGTCACTACATCCATGAATCTTCTCTGTGGTCTTCTTTTTTTCCTCCTCAACATCCTTTGTCCAGTACGTATATACACTATTCCTCCTCTGCAAATGTCCAAACCATCTCAGCCTTGCCTGTTTTACTTTGTCTCCAAACCACTCAACCCGAGCTATTTCTCTGATATACTCATTTCTAATCTTGTCCCTCCTGCTCATTCCCACTGAAAATCTTGGCATCTTCAACTCTGCCACCTCCAGCTCTATCTCCTTTCTTTTTGTCAGTACCACCGTCTCCAAACCATAGATCATAGCAGGTCTCACTATTGTCCTGTAAATCTTCCCTTTCACTCTTGCTGCTACCCTTCTGTCACAAATCACCCACTCCACCTTGACTGCACTCTCTTCTTCACCTCTATTGTGCATTTTCCATTGCTTTGGATGGTTGACCCCAGGTATTTAAACTCATCTACTTTCACTACCTCTACTCTTTCCATCTTCACCATTACACCTGCCTCCCTCTCATTCACACTCATGTATTCTATCTTGCTTCTACTGACTTTCATTCCTCTTCTCTCCAGAGCATATCTCCACCTCTCCAGGTTCTCTTCCACCTGCTCCGTACTCTCACTACAGATCACAATGTTGTCTGCAAATATGATCCATGGAGACTCCTTCCTGACCTCGTCTGTCAGCCTGTCTCTCACCATGGCAAACAAGAAGGGGCCCAGAGCCGATCCCTGATGTAACCCCACCCCCACCTTGAACTCATCTGTCACTCCTACAGCACACTTCACCACTGTCTCACTGTCCTCATACATGTCCTGCACCACCCTCACATACTTCTCTGCCACCCCTGATTTTCTCATACATTACCACACTTCCTCCCTTGGCACCCTATCATATGCTTTCTCTAGATCCACAAAGACACAGTGCAACTCCTTCTGACCTTCTCTATACTTCCCCATCAACACTCGTGAAGCAAACATTGCATCCGTTGTACTCTTTCTTGACATGAAACTGTACTGCTGCTCACTGATTGTCACCTCTCCTCTTAACCTGGCTTCAACAACTCTTTCCCATATCTTCATAGTGTGGCTGATCAACTTTATGTCTCTGTAGTTACTACAGCTCTGAGCATCATCTTTGTTCTTGAAAATTGGTACCAAAACACTTCTTCTCCCTTCCTCAGGTATCCTCTCACTCTCCAAGATTGTGTTAAACAATCTGATTCAAAAGTCCACTGCTATCTCTCCTAAGCATCTCCATACCTCTACAAGTATGTCATTTGGACCAACCACTTTTCCATTCTTCATCCTCTTCAAAGCTGCCCTCACTTCTGCTTTGCTAATCCTCGCAACTTCCTTGTTCACCATCTTTCCTTCATCCAGCCTCCTCTCTCTCTCATTTTCTTTATTTATCAGCTCTTCAAAGTACTCCTTCCACCTTCTCAACACACTCTCGTGATTTGTTAGTACATTACCATTTCTGTCCTGAATCAGCCTAACCTGCTGCACATCCCTTCCAGCTCAATCTCTGTCTAGCCAATCGATACAAGTTCTTTTCTCCTTCCTTAGTGTTTAGCCTCTCATACAACTCATATGCCTTTTCCTTTGCCTTTGCCACCTTTCTCTTTGCCATGTGCTTAGATTCCAGTTACCCCTGTCTATCTTTCTTCATTTCCCTGACTATCCCACTTTTTCTTTGAAAACCTCTTCCTTTGAATACCTTCCTGTACCTCTTCATTCCACCACCAAGTCTCCTTCTCTTCCCTTCCTCTGTCCACTAGATACGCCACATACCCTTCTACCCGTTTCCCTTAATACTTTTGCTGTACTTTCCCAGTTATCTGGTAATCCTTCCCTACCACCCAGGGTTTGTATCAACTCCTTCCTGAACTCTGTGCGACCTTGTTCCTTCTGTAATGTCCCCCACTTAATCTTTGTCCTTTCCTTCACTCTCTTCCTCTTCTTGCTTTCCAGAGTCATCCTACAGACTACCATCCATTGCTGTCTAGCTACATTCTCCCCTCTCACCATGCAGTCTCCCATCTCTTTCAGATTTCTCCTTCTGCATAGGATGTAGTCCACCTGCGTGCACCTTCCTCCACTCTTGTAAGTCACCCGATGTTCCTCTCTCTTCTTGAAGTATGTGTTCACCACAGCCATGTCCATCCTTTTAGCAATATTCACAACCATCTGTCCTTCCACATTTCTCTCTTTAAGACCATACCTATCCAGAACCTCCTCATCACCTCTGTTCCCTTCACCTACAGTACATGCCCATTAATGTCCACTTCAATCACCACTCTCTCTTCCCTGGGAACACTCTCTACCACTTCATCCAACTTACTCCAGAATTCCGCTTTCTCTTCTAACATGACATCCAACTTGTGGGGCCTACGCACTGACAACATTCAACATCACACCTTTGACTTCCAGCTTCAAACTCATTCTGTCTGACTCCCTCTTTACCTCCTGAACACTCTTCACATACTTTTCCTTCAAGATTATTCCTACTCCATTTCTCTTCCTATCTTTGCCTTGGTAGAACAGTTTAAATCCACCTCCAGTGTTCCTAGCCTTGCTTTCCTTACATCTGGTTTCTGAAACACACAGTACAGCTACCTTTCTTCTCTCCATCATATCAGCCAATTCTCTGCCTTTACCAGTCATAGTCCCTACGTTTAACGTCCCTACTCTCACCTCCACACTTCTGTCTTTCCTTCTCTCTCTCCCTCCTAACACGCCTTCTCCCTCTCCTCCTCCTTGATCTTCCACCAACAGTAGCCCATTTTCCACCGGCACCCTGTTGATTAACAGCACCGGTGACGGTCGTTGTTAACCCAGGCCTCAACCAGTCCGGTATGAAAGTCTCATTTGTCATGATCCGCATGTTTTATTTGGCAAAGGTTTTACGTGGAATGCCCTTCCTGGCACAACCCTCCCCATTTACCCGGGCTTGGGACCGGCACTTGGAGTACACTGGCTTGTGCACCAACTGTGGCTGGGTTATGCTTTCCACTTATATATCCTGTACAAATAATGTGTTTTGATGGGGATCACAAGCACTGAATATGCAATGAACAAATCCTGAGTGTTAAACATTAAAAATTTCCATCACAACTTATTATATGACAATAATGTAAAGCTCAAATTCTTTCTTCCTGATAAATAGGGTTCACTTGGGCTACCAGGACGGCCAGGGGACCTTGGAGAAAAGGGCGACATTGGGAATCCTGGCCTACCTGTAAGTTCTTTGCCATGAATCCATATCAAAAATGCATCTTTCAAGAGAAGGGTTGCCACCTTAAGATAAGATAAGCCTTTATTAGTCCCACAATGGGAAAATTCCAGGATTGCAATAGCAAAGGGATAGCAGCACTCAGAGCAATAGTAAATAAGATAATAAGATAAGAACTTGTTAGCCAAGGCAGTAAATAAATGTACATATGTACACAATTATATACACAGTGCAGGAGCATTGCAGCTAGATAAATGACTTACACTGATAAATGTGTGTTTCGGTGGCTAACCATGTGTTGTGGCCGACACACATTGTGGGCTCACGCTGCCACAGAGACAGGACTGAATGTGTATTGTGGAGTGTCACGTCTGCAAGGACTAAGGACTCGAATCTACAGGAGGTAACAAGGAAGTGTGAGATTTGTCTCTTTGTCCCACAGAAGACGCCCCGGAGGGTATTCCGGTTCATCAAGAAATGAGAGACAATGGTGAAGCTTCAAAGGGATGCTTTGTAACTGTATGTTGACTGAAGACACCATGTGGCTTGAATTCTGATGCTGGAAAAGTATAAAAGGGGGTTGAAGTATGATTCTTTCTTTTTCCTGCTTTGAGAATGCTAGAAGCTGCGTTCTGTCAAATAAAGCTGGTTTTATGACTGAAACTCAGCCTCATTATTTGAGCATGCTTCTACACTGGTGACCTACGACGGAGAATGAGCAGACAGAATTCTCCCGAGCGGGGCTCTGTGGAAGCCAGCCTGATGGCCGCCTCCACGATCCGGCTGCCCGATTTCTGGCAGCACAGCCCGCGCTCATGGTTTAGCGCAATCGAGGCGCAGTTCAACCTCCGGAGAATCTCCAACGATGACACAAGATTCTACCACGTGGTAGCGAAGCTGGACAGCAACACGGTCCAGAGAGTGGAAGATCTGGTTAATCATCCACCAGACAGCGACAAGTACAGCGCATTGAAGGACGCGCTGATCAGCCATTTCACCCCCTCAGTCCAACAACGAGCAGAGGGGCTCCTGGCGCTGACGGAGGCCGAAAACGATAGACCTGCGGACCTGATGGTGAAGATGCTGCAGCTCAAAGCCTCTGAGGATGGCGAATTCATTTTCGCCCACCTTTTCCTTCGAACCCTACCACCAGCAGTGAGAGTGGCCCTGGCAGAGTCACCCCGATTGGCCAAGCGAGACTACCATGGGTTGAGCAAGGAGGCGCAGAGGTTGGTCGACGCCCACAAGCGGAACGCGGTCTCGGCCGCGGCGGCCAGTCCAGGAACGGCGTCCGGAGACAGTGCGGGTCCAGCGGCCGCGGCGCCAGACGCACCAACGACGGCGGCGACAGGAGCCAGACGACGCGGAGCGGAGAACGGCTCGTGCTTCTACCACCGCCGTTTTGCAGAGAGAGCGCACAGGTGCGTCCCACCGTGCAATTTTAAGCGCCAGGGAAACGCCAAGACCGAGGGCCGGTAGCAGCTGCGACCCTCGGCAACGAGAACAGGCTGCTTTACCTGACGGATGCACGCTCGGGGAAACAGTTCCTCGTGGACACGGGCTCTCAGCTGAGTTTCGTCACACCCACCTACGCGGAACGGCTGTCGCCTTCTAAAGCCCCCTGGGTGTCAGTGTCAGCAGCGAACGGCTCCACGATTAAAACGTTTGGTGAGAGGACCATGCTTCTGTCCTTACAGGGCCGTTCATTTGAGTGGACATTTATTGTAGCAGCAGTCAGTTTCAACATGTTAGGGGCTGATTTTTTGTGCTCACATGGTTTATTGGTTGACCTTGCTAATAGACGTCTGATTAATGCACTGTCCTTTCATTCTATTCCCTGCACAGCTCGGGTGGCCCCGCCAACTGCACATGCCAGCGTCTCAGCTGCGGGTGGTAAGTTTCACACTCTGCTTGCTCAGTTTCCAGCACTCACAGTCCCCACGTTTTCAGCAACGGTGGCCAAACATGGGGTAGAACATTTCATAACGACCACAGGCCCTCCCGTGTTTGCAAAGGCTCGGCGCTTGGACCCAGCTAAACTGGCCATCGCGCGCGAGGAGTTCACTAATCTGGAAAAACTGGGCATTGTTAGACGTTCCAAGAGCTCTTGGGCTTCGCCGTTACACATGGTCCCAAAAGCTGACGGCTCGTGGCGACCTTGCAGTGATTTCCGCAGGTTGAACAACGTTTCAGCTCATGACCGCTACCCGATTCCGCACATTCAGGATTTTTCTGTCCATTTGGCGGGGGCGCGCATTTTTTCTAAAATAGACTTGGTGCGCGGCTATCACCAGGTGCCAGTGCGCACGCAGGATGTACCCAAAACAGCGGTCATAACGCCTTTCGGCCTTTTTGAGTTCTTGCGCATGCCTTTTGGCCTCAAGGGGGCCGCGCAGACTTTCCAACGCATGATGGATGCAGTTTTACGCGACCTGCCTTTCGTGTTCGTTTATTTGGACGATATTTTGGTAGCCAGCGCGTCCGAAGGCGAACATGAAAAACACCTCACAGCAGTTTTCCAGAGGTTGGCAGAGCACGGGTTAATAGTTAACCCAGCGAAGTGTCAGTTTGGGGTGGCGCAGATTGATTTTTTGGGACATCGCGTTTCGGCAGAGGGAGCAGTTCCCCTTCCAAATAAAGTGCGTGCCATAACGGATTTTCCGCAACCTCAAACGGTCAAGGCGCTTCAGGAGTTTCTAGGGATGGTTAATTTTTACAACCGTTTCCTCCCAAGCGCAGCACGACTCATGCAGCCATTGTACACCGTGTTAAAAAAACAAAAGCCCGCAAATAAAGTTGAATGGTCTCCGGAGCGGGAGCGCGCTTTTGCCCAGGTCAAATCAGCCCTGGCAAACGCAGTTTTGTTAGCGCACCCAGTTCCAACGGCCCGCATGGCGCTCACCACTGACGCTTCCGATGTAGCGGTGGGGGCGGTAGTTGAACAGTTTGTGGCAGGTACCTGGCAACCCCTCGCGTTTTTCAGCAGGACCTTGCGCGATAGTGAACGGAAATACAGCGCGTTTGACAGGGAGCTTTTGGCCCTACACTTGGCCATCCGTCATTTTCAGTTCTGGTTAGAGGGGCGACGTTTCACCGCTTTTGTGGATCATAAACCGCTAATGTTTGCGATGGCCAAAATTTCAGAACCCTGGTCAGGCCGGCAACAAAGGCAACTAGCCGCAATATCGGAGTTCACTACTGATATTCAGCATGTCGCGGGTAAACACAATGTTGTGGCAGACTGCCTCTCGCGTGCGGTAGCACCGCCAAGCCCCATAGGGGCAGACTCTGTAGCCATGGCCGCGGGCCCGGGCAGCGACGCGGGAGCGCGCGCAGCCCCAGTCTGTGTTGGGTTAGATTATGCAGCTATGGCTGCGGAGCAGGTTAACGACGCGGACGTGCGCGCGCTCCAGTCTGGACCAACAGGGTTAAGGCTGGAGCACAGGGTGCAACAAAACGGTATGCCCCCGCTAATCTGCGATGTCTCCACGGGACGGCCCCGCCCTGTGGTGCCAACCGCGTGGCGTCGCCGTGTTTTTGACTTGGTCCATTCTCTCGCGCACCCAGGGGTGCGCGCATCGATTAAGTTGGTGGGGGAGAAATTTGTTTGGCCCGGGTTGCGCAAACAGGTCAAGGAATGGGCAGCAGCCTGCGTAGCGTGTCAGCGAGCTAAAATACACAGACACACTAAGGCCCCGTTAGAACCTTTCCACATCCCCGCTAAGCGTTTTGATCACGTGCATATTGACCTGGTCGGGCCGCTTCCGTTATCACACGGGCACACACACCTTTTGACGATGGTAGACCGCACCACGCGCTGGCCAGAGGCGGTTCCTCTGGCATCAACCACAGCGGAAGAAGTTGCGCGAGCATTTTTAGCAGCATGGGTTGCGCGTTTTGGTGTACCGTCGGACATAACGTCCGACAGGGGTCCCCAATTTATTTCCGAGCTGTGGTCATCGACGGCCCGCAGCTTGGGGGTGAAGATTCATCGCACCACCGCGTATAACCCCCAGGCTAATGGTTTATGCGAACGCTTTCACAGGTCATTGAAAGCAGCCCTCAGAGCGTCGCTAATGGATACAAATTGGGTAGACAAACTTCCATGGGTGTTATTAGGGTTGCGTTCTGCACCTAAGGAAGATTTGCACGCTTCCCCGGCTGAATTAGTTTTCGCCCAACCGCTTCGTTTGCCCGGGGAATTTCTTCCTGATAATCCCGCACCTAGTGGCCCCCCCGCTCAGCCGTGGCAGAGCGGCTCAGGAGCAAACACACTTCCTGGCCCAATCCATCACAGTTTCCCACACGTTTTTGTGCCCAAAGCTTTAAAAAATGCAGAGTTCGTTTTTGTTAAACATGACGCCCAGCGTCCAAGTTTGCGGCCGTTTTACGACGGACCGTTTCGAGTGCTGGAGACCGGGCAGAAGCATTTTCTGCTAGATTTAGGGGGCAGACGGGAGCTGATTTGCATTAACAGACTCAAACCCGCTTTTGTTCTGGCTGACGAGGAGGTGCAGCTCGCGAGGCCCCCCCGCCGGGGCAGGCCGCCGAGGGGACATTCTCCAAAGTCTTCACAGAGAGGTGCTAACGGCTTTAATCCACAGGTGCAGAGAGATGTTGCAGGTGCAGCCAAGCCAGGTTGCAGCAGATTCGGCAGAAGATTAAAACCTAGGCAGTTGGTGGATTGATTAGCGATGTATGGAGTGCTTTGTGTTTTTCTTTTTGTTATGCCATTTAGATTTTGCCTTACTAGACGTGTGGGGGGGGTAGTGTGGCCGACACACATTGTGGGCTCACGCTGCCACAGAGACAGGACTGAATGTGTATTGTGGAGTGTCACGTCTGCAAGGACTAAGGACTCGAATCTACAGGAGGTAACAAGGAAGTGTGAGATTTGTCTCTTTGTCCCACAGAAGACGCCCCGGAGGGTATTCTGGTTCATCAAGAAATGAGAGACAATGGTGAAGCTTCAAAGGGATGCTTTGTAACTGTATGTTGACTGAAGACACCATGTGGCTTGAATTCTGATGCTGGAAATGTATAAAAGGGGGTTGAAGTATGATTCTTTCTTTTTCCTGCTTTGAGAATGCTAGAAGCTGCGTTCTGTCAAATAAAGCTGGTTTTATGACTGAAACTCAGCCTCATTATTTGAGCATGCTTCTACAGTGTCACAATTACCTGCAATAATGCAGCTTTCAAGGCTTCAACATAACATGTGATTTTTTTTTTTTTTTTGTGGTTTGAAGGGCATGGATGGAAGAAAGGGTGACAAAGGCGAACCAGTAAGTTTGTATCTGCCATCTCTCATGCTCAGTAATGATGACAGTTATGCATATTTTTTATAGCAGGCCTATTCAATTAGCGGCCCGCAGGCCACATGCGGCCCATAACCAACCTTCGAGTGGCCCAGGCCATGCCAAGAAAATACAAATTTAAGAAAAAAATATGAAGGAATGACGGTCCACAAGCGCGCACACGAACAACACGTGTGAATGTCATCCGCGCGGAGTTCAGAAGCGCCCCGCGAACATGAGCGTTCCAGTCAGCAGGCAGAGTGGTTTTCTGGCATTGCTGTCAAGAGAGAAACATGAGCTTATTGAAGTACTTTAAACGTGGAAAAAAGCAGAAGAGATATGTAAGCAGTGGAGGCATTTATGGTTGTTTTAACCCACTGGAAACGGGAGCAATAATGAAGAGTCGTTTAGCAAACGTGTGGTGACGCTTAATACTGTATGCAGGGAAAGGCAAGAGTGATTGAATGGCTTAGGCTTGACTTTACCAGCTACTACAATAGGATGGATGGATGGATATTATGTACCTGGCAAGTTAAGATGACCGAAATTCACAAAGTCACTGACTTTAATCTGTCAGCAGTCTTCAGACAAACTAAACGTGCCGACATTTGAATTTCAAAACAAGGAAGGTTTTTCCTGCTGTCTGGGTGGTGAGAAGAATTCTAAAAAACTATAAATATACAGAAATATTTTAACTGAAAAAACTGCATCTTTGGTCATTTAAGTTAATTTATTTCATTAAATATAATTTTATTTTTATTTTTTTTTCTTTGAAATCAGAGTTAAATTATTGTTCTGTTCTGGCTCTGCAGACTTATGGTCAAAAGTGTAAATTATATAAGGAAAATAAAGTCAAACTTTTACCACAGTCTGTTTCAAATTTATTAAAAAACAGTCATTTTAGTTTAAAAATAAACAAAAATTAGACAAAAAAAATCCATATTTTTTTTAATAAAGTCTCAAATGTACAAGAAAACTCAATTTTACAAGAGGAAATTACAAATTTGAGGAAAATGGTTTCAAATTTAGATAACATTTACAGAGAAAAGTAGAAAACTATAAGAAAATTGTTATAAATTTTGGAGAAAAACTTCAAACCTCCAAGACTGAATTCATTACTCAAGTTTTTAAGTGGGTGCTTTTTGCATCCCTATCTCTACTTGAAATTTTTGGTTGATTGATATGTGAGTGTCATGCAGGGGTGTCCAGTCATGTGCCATGGAGGGCCAAGACCCTGCAGGTTTTCTCTTCTACCCATTCTCTTAAGCAAATGTTTTCACTTATCAGCAATCAAGTGGGAAGAAATTCAGTGGAATCTGTTGTTGAAGACACTGGTTGGAGGTAAAGCCTGCAGGGTCTTGGCCCTCCGTGGCACTTGATTGGACACTCCTGGTGTAATGGAATGTGTAGTTATAAAAAGAGGTTCCTACTCACACATGTGGTGTTTTAAAACAAAGCAAACCATAACAGTGGATGAGCAATGTTTGTTAATGTCATCAATCTTTGCTTGGGGGGTTTGTGCACTGAAGTGTTTGACAGTTCATTTTTTATTCAACTCAGTGCACTTTGTGATGTGCCAAAGTCAGTTATGACCAGGATGTAGTATATTTTATTTCAGAAGGGAAACAAATGTTAATGCTACTAACAGTGCACATTGAGATTTTAGGTACTTCAAGATATGCCTGAATAAGTGACTAAAACGGTTATTTACAGAATTTTTTTCATTCTATTAATGTAATTGTTGTTCAAGAGGAAAAATATTTCTACTACTTCAAGTTCTGCTTAACCCCATTGCTGTTATTGTGTTTTTATGCACTTTTGTTATGTCCATAATCTGTATTCCAATAACGAGGCCGGAGGTGCAATAGAACTCGACTTTATTATGTGACTAACGGGCACAAGGCGCTCCTGTACAGGCAGAGGCGAAGGTCAAAAGAGACTGTGCCTCTTCCACGTCAGCCTTTTATACTCAGGGTGGCGGTGGAACCGGAAAGGTGGAGCCACCACCCTCATCACACAATAATACGTCATTTTAATATATAACATGCCCCCGCCCCCCTTTAAAAAAGTCCAAAACACATGCACACTAATTAGGCCCTCTCGAATTTAAAACCCAAATTACACTCTAATTACAAACAAAAAAAGTAGGCCTATCCATGCACACAAACAACTAAAACTAGAGGGGGACAGGTGGACTACCGTCCCACTTCCACACGGCCGGACGGATTATTCTGCCGTCTCTAATAATAAAAGTCCATAAAATAAAATAATTCCATGTTTCTATTATAATATAAAACAACCCCATAAACTTATATACATAAAGATGAAAATTCAATTTAACAAGCAACACATGCACCGCTATAACATTCCCAACTTTACCACTCCAACACGGGCAAACCCTATAGTAATACACACCCCAAACATGGGGCACACACATTACATGGGTATTTTTTTTCACATGGGCACCTGTTATAGCAGTCTATCATGAGAAACATATTAACTACATAGCCCAGGCAATTCACATTTAACCCGACCCATCGCCCCTTGCTATTGTATAGCCTTGATGGAGAAGCCACCCCCCGGGGGACTCGTCTGGCAAGTCCCGCCCAGAGCTCCTTCGTCTCTTTGTCCCTGGAGATGAGCCACGTTGGGGCCCTGACACCTCATTCTCCTTGATAGCGCGCCATAGTTCATTGGGGTGTCTCCATGAGTCATCCGACAGCCGAAGGTGTCCGTCCTCCCAAACAGCCACCACCTTCAGCCGCCCCTGGTTCTCCCGTCACTTCCTCTTCCCATGGACACCTCTCAGCTGAGCCTCTTCTCTGGGTCAAACCACATCACCAACTCCCAAAGGAGCTCGACTCAACTTCCCATGTCCACAATGTCTCAACTGGGCCTCCACACCGGGTCGCGCCACACCGGTGACCCTCAGCCAAGCCTGACTCAGCCTGCAGTGTTCCTCTGTGGCACATCTGTTTCCCGTGCCAGCCGGTCCTGCCCCGATCTCTTTCATTTTGAACACTGGCATAGCTGTTGCAGCCCTATGCTTCTCGTTATCTCCAGGCCGAACCTCAGAAGCAGAAGGTCGTCTTCAAAGCCTCACCCGCCATTACGGGTATTCCACCATGCCGCCCATTTCCTTCACCTAGGGTAACGTGGGCCCTGGTACTGGAACCCTGCCCTGATGGCCCTGGGTGATAACTGCCCTGTCCATCTTCCAGAATACTAGGCCATGTATTGTCCCAGTCCGCATCGTTGACCACTTGCGGAACTGGCCAGTCCCACAGACCACAGCCCGACCATTCCTCTCCACTGCTGGTGGTAATTGAGAAGCCCAGTCTATAAAACAGATCGCAGCCCATCACATTCGACCCACTTGTGGTCACCACGAACTGTAGGTTGGACACCACTGCTGTCTTGTACCTCACTGTCAATTCCAGCGAACCCACGATGGACAGCCTATTACCACCATACTCACATAATGGCATCGACAGACCTCTCACACAGTGGAGGGAAAAAACTCCTCACAGTAGGCCAGTTTAACATGGACCTCACTGCGCCCGTGTCCACCAACAACGGCACTTCCTCGCCATACAATGTAACTGTTAAATATATATAGATAGATAGATAGATGTACTTTATTGATCCCAAACTGGGAAATTACAGTGTAACAGCAGCATGACAGTAGAGAACCAAACAACAGAAACACACACATAACAGACAAAGGGATTACCCATGGAAAGTAAAAACTAACACGACTATAAAACCTATATACATCATAGCTTAATATATGATGACCCATATAAACACATGAATCATCCCATTGCACAAAGAAGGACCATCAGGAGCAGAGTGAAAATGTGAGGTACCAGTTAGTCTGTAAGGTGCAGTAGGGCAGCATAGCTATGACCAGAATACAACATCGTAGTGAGTTATTGTACAATGAAATTGCATGTGGCAGGAAAGATTTCCTGTACCTGGCCGTTCGACAGTGAAACTGTAGTAGTCTACTGGAGAAAGTGCTTCGCTGTCTATCTAGTGTGTGGTGGAGGGGGTGATCAGAATTGTCCATGATGGATTGCAGTTTATTTAGTGTTCTCCTCTCCACCACTGTCTCAAAGGTCTTCGGTCTGAGACCAATTACAGAACCAGCCTTCTTGATAATCTTGTCAAGTCTGTTGGTGTCTCTGGCCCTGATACTGCTACCCCAACAGACAGCAGCAAAGAAGATGGCGCTGGCGACAACGGTTTGGCCGTAATATGTACGGCCTTCTGTGCTCGGGGAGACAGTGTGAATAACCGTAGGAGTCGTGGCGGAGGAATCCACTTCACATCACCGTTCCCCTCACTCGAACTTTTTACAGACCCTGGCGAAATGATTTAGGAGTCCACACTTGCCACAGCATTTGCCTTTTTCCGGACACTCTCTCGCCTTGTACCAGTGCTTGGTAGACCCGCAGCCAAAACACTTTGGTGATCCTGGGGCAGACCTAATTTTTATAGCAGTAGCTTATTCTTCTCTGTCTTCCATGCTGTCATCGCTATCCGGGTCTTCAGCCTGCGCCACTGATTGTGAGTCTGGTTGCCCCAACGCTGTTCTCTCACCAAGGTCCCATGACAGTTTATCTGCTGCTTCAAACTGGTGGGCTATCTCCACCGCTTTGGCCAACGTCAGTTCACTGGAATGGGTAAGGAGTCTTGACCGTGCTGTTGCACACAACGTGTGCTCCGCCAACTAATCGTGGACCATTTCTTCCTGTAAAGTCCCAAACTGGCAACACCCAGCCAGTTGGCGCAGGTCAGCAACATACCGGTGCACCGACTCTGCAGCCCGCTGGTGGTGCTGGCAGAACTGGATCCTCTGGACTCAGGGGTGCAAAAGTAGCGCACCATTAGCCCAACCACGTCCTCAAAACTGTCGCTCACTCCCAATGTGCTAAGAATGTGCTGTCCCTCCATGCCAAGATTATGGACCAGTATTGCCTGTGCACGCAATTTCTCCAACTCACCGAGGTTCATTGCCACCAGATTGCCACCAGATAATTCTTGAATGTGGCAAACCACCTCTCCCATGGCACTGGCGGCTCGCCAGGAAGCTCCAGAAATGGCCAAATGCCCGAAATACCTTTATCCATACTTTTATCCTCATCGCCAAATGTTATGACCATAATCTGTATTCCAATAACGAGGCCGGAGGTGTAATAGAACTCAACTTTATTATGTGACTCACAGACACAAGGCACTCATGTACAGGCAGAGGCGAAGGTCAAAAGAGACCGTGCCTCTTCCGCATCAGCCTTTTATACTCAGGATGGCGGTGGAACTGGAAAGGTGGAGCCACCACCCACATCACACAATAATATGTCATTTTAATATATAACACCTTTGTCATGTGCCAAGCACACATTTAAAACCAAGATAATGAATAAGAAGTGCATATTTTTCATCATATTGATCTGTGTTGGTTTGAAATTTGTCATTCAACAGATCGCTGAACATGTGCAGCGCAGTTACATGTCTTGATTTCTAATTCTGGGCCAGCCGATTTTGTAATTGAATAGCCCTGGTTTATAGTGTTTGACTGTCTTTTGATCATTCTTCTGCATCATCTTCTTTATCATTATTAATTTCTCTTTTGATAAGTTCAGTAATTATGTTTTCCTTTTTTGTGCCTTCCACCCTCCATTGCACCAAATGTTTTATCCCTTTGTGTTGCAAATATGTCTGTCTGCTTTGACTTCACTGCCATCGTCACAAAGGGAAAACCTGGACCTCCGGGAACACAAGTAAACAAATTTCTTTTATCACTTTTTATATCCGTTCCTGCACATTTGACAGAACTGTTTGATTCAACAAAGCTCACAACAATAAAGTCATATTCTCCCAAGAAGCATTGTTTCTGTTTCCATTCATGTGAAACTGTAAGTTGTTTAATATGTTAAATGCTAATTTGCCATTCTCCCCTTTTAGGTTATTGCAGACAACAACACACAGACAAGAGTGGTCAAGGTAACCTAAAGAATTATCCATGAAATATTTAACATTACTTCTTCTTTTACATCTTTTTATGAATAAAACTAAATTTATGTACTTTCTATTCCCACAGGGAGAGCCAGGAGAGCCAGGCCAACCTGGCTTAAGAGGAGAAACAGGTCAACCTGGGCCAAGAGTAAATATCTAGTCATTTGCACCCATTTATGTCATATATGTATAGTATATTCAGAGAAGCAAGGTGATTTTGACTATTGTGAGTTGTGTAGCTCCACACAATTTCGTGAAAACCTTTGGAAAGCAGTTCAAGTGAGAATGTGTGTTTTAGGTTGTTCATTCTATTTTTAATCATTGAAATTATTCCTTTGAGTGTTCACCCACGACTCAAAAATAATCCTGAATCCATCAATGCTTTACTAATTACTCTGTGGGTCTCAGAGTAATGTAATTTCAATTCTCTGTATGTGCTTTACATGTGGCAGAATTGGCAATGAAGTTGACTTTGACTTGACTTGAATGCTGAAATTCACTGTAAGGATTCAGCTTTATTTACTCTATATAGTTTAAATTCACAACAACAATCATCTCATAGCACTATAAATTGAAGGGTTAAAAACCCTACAATTCTAGAAAGAGACCCCAGTTATCAGGTGATCCCCTGGGAGCAAGAAAGGTGGAGAAGAAAGACTTTCTTTTAAGAGGAAGAAACATCTAAGAGAACCAGGTTCAGGGAAGAGCAGTCATCTGCTGTGGTGGGTGGGTAGGGGAATATAAAAATAGTGATAATGTAAACTAAGGAAAAAGGTTTTGACATTCTGTAAAGGTTCATTTATTCCTGATAAAATGTGCCCAGTAACACATTTTTTGTTGCTTTTCTCTTCTAAACTTTATTCACAAAAATGGCAGTCAAGTTTTCCAGTTTGGCATGTGATAGTGATGTGATTGTTTTAAGGAGTTGCAATGTTTTGAGACTTTAGGCGAACATCTCTGTAGTCATTGCTGTTGCAGATTAATTACTAATGCAAATTATTCAATATACAAGCATATATTTTTAAGTTCTTGTGTCTGTCCAGGGTCCAGAGGGGAAACCAGGATTACCGGCACCATCTCTGGTGTGTGTATACATAATGACATACTATAAGCAGTGATAATGTTTTCATCAGTTTAACTTTCCATTATTAATATATCACTGAAATATGAAAACGTTTGCTCTGCAGAGTGGCTCAGGAAGAGATGGACTTGATGGTTCACCAGGAAAACCAGGAATGAAGGTCATACAATCACAGACTGCACAATGTTACTCCTGTTATTAAAGATTTATAATAAACTGATATCATTGACTTAAATACAGTTGCACTGACAATGATTAAGATAAGATAAGATAAGCCTTTATTAGTCCCACAATGGGGAAATTCCAGGATTGCAACAGCACAGGGATAGCAACACTCAGAGCAACAATCAGAAGGCAAGAAAAAAAAAATCAAGAGCAGCTAATATACATATGTACATATTACTATATATATATATATATATATATATATATATATATATATATATACAGACACACAGTGCAGAACATTGTAGCTGGATGGAATAATTGATGTATTTATGAGTATGAGCTCACTCTGTGTTTTTAATAAAATGCTTTTAATAACTGCAGGGCGACCAAGGCCAAAAAGGAGAGGCTGGCCTGGTGAGTGCCCTTTTTTCTGATATAACACAATAAAACAGTGCTGTTTATAAATGGTAATACCCACAGAAATGTATCAGGAGTGACAAGTAACATGTTACAAAAATAATCAGAAAAACTAAAAATATGTTAAATCTTTAGAAAAGATAACGGTAATGATCCACTAACAGATGATGGAGCAGAAGTACCTTCAGTATCTAAAAGACTTATCAAATTAAAATGATTTCTAATTCAGAAAAGAAGCATTAGTCAAAAATATTTTTAAGTCAGTAAATTAGTATATCAAATCAAATCAAGTTTATTGTCATATGCAGAGTAAGGAAACACGGTTCCCTATACAGTGAAAATCTTCCTTTGCTTTCTACCGTGAATGCCACACAATATAAAACAAAAGTCAACAAATAAGATAAATTTTTAAAAAAAATACACAATATACACATATGACTTTTCTGCTTTAGTTCACCAAGTAGACAAGTTTAGATTGTATTTTTTTCTTATTAAATAATTGCATCTCATTGCTAGAAATTGTGCCCAAACACTGTCACTTTTCATTATCATTTTGTACAACATCAGTATCAGTGAAGTTGAGATGTTGTGTTAAATGTAAATAAAAACTAAATACAATGATTTAAAAATCGTTTTCATCCTATATTCAATTTAATACACTACAAAGACAAGATTAATGTTCAAACTGCTAAACTTCATTGTTTTGTTGCAAATATTCACTCATTTTGAATTTGATGCCTGCAACACGTTCCATAAAATCTGGGACAGGGGCAAGAAAAGACTGCGAGTTGAGAAAGTGGAAGTTGAGGAATGCTCAAAAAACATCTTTTTGGAACATTCCACAGGTGAACAGGTTAAATGGAAACAGCTGAGTGTCATGATTGGGTATAAAAGGAGCATCTCCAAAAGGCTCAGTCATTCACAAGCAAGGATGGGGTGAGATTCATCACTTTTTGAACAACTGTGAACAACTTTTTGAACAACTGTGTGGGCAAATATTCAATTTAAGAACAATGTTTTTCAATGTACAATTGCAAGGAATTTAGGGATTTCATCATCTAGAGTGCATAATATCGTTAACAGATTCAATTAATCTGGAGACATTTCTGCAAGTAAGCAGCAAGGGTGAAAACCAGCACTGAATGCTCATGACCTTCAAACCCTCAGACAGCACTGCATTAAAAACCAACATGGCGGCTGAACGCAAAAGCAGACTGGCAGGCTCTGCATGCACGTCTCTTAAATCTCCGTTTAAACCTCCTCAACCTGTATCTTTTAGACCTACTTTTTAACAAAATGGGCTCAACCATCACCAGAACACTGGATGGCTGGTGCTGTTCTAACCGTCTGTCTACTTCTATCAATGCAGCAGCGCCTCACAATTGGGAACCACAATGCTACAGTCACCCATCAACAACATCTGCTGTACTCTACATTTCTGAACAATGGCCGTGCCTGGGTGCTTCCTGCGAAACGGGTACAAGTAAGCTCTGGATGGACAGCTTTGGGGTATATCTACCTAGCAGCTATGCTATTATTAGCAGGAGATATGAAGGTGAACCCAGGCCTATAGCCTTTGGACAATGAAAACCCAGTTGGGCTGGCGCAGCCAGTCCAACAACCACTGCTAAACTGTTCAACCTGGTCACCACAGCTAGCCGAACAACTGCAAATAAACTAGAAAACCTGGATACCGCAATCAGAATGACAATTTCAGCAAATTTGGCCAACCTGGCTCCTGCAGCCAGCACAGCAGCTAAAGTGGCTAACTCGGCAAGCACAGCTAAACTGTTTACAATGGAATCCACAGCACCAATACAGCAACAGCGACTGTTTCGGCAGA
Organism: Pholidichthys leucotaenia; assembly: GCA_020510985.1. Classification (NCBI taxonomy): domain Eukaryota; kingdom Metazoa; phylum Chordata; class Actinopteri; order Cichliformes; family Pholidichthyidae; genus Pholidichthys; species Pholidichthys leucotaenia. The sequence goes on from CM035845.1 coordinate 127,017,389, forward strand.
CCCATGCCGATAGCACAGTGTCCAGCGATCGGAGGTCGGCAACAACCCAGGCACTCGGGATGTTGGTGCTCCAGCGGCTGTTTTGGCCCTTTTCCCCAGACGCCAATGCAGTGGTGGCTCTTTCAGTGAGGGATGTTTGCCGGGCCAAGGTGTGTCGACGATTCATGGCCCAGCGGCTGGCTGTTGACATCATCCCAGCCTTGCTGGACATCGATGCAGCAGCGGCCCATCCAGAGGAAGCTGACGTCGGTCAGTTCTCCAAAGACACCGGTGTTATCAACACAGGAATGGTCTCCCCAGATGCCGGGTCAGTGCTACAGGCCGGTAATCATTGTAGCTGGATAGGACAGGCTTCTTTGGGAATCTTTGGAATCCCTGTATAAACAATCCATCAAAATTCTGGATAAGAAGACACAACAGTATTACCATTATTGTATACTTGCCAAACACAAGATGTTAAGCTTTGAAAATATGATCATGTATGCAAATATACAGTTGGTCTTTAAAATTATCTATGGTTCTGAGACTTTTGTGTACCTGACTTCTGAACAAAATACCAGAGTAACAAGGACTTCCTCTAGGTGGCATTGTTGCATCCCCCTACGTAAAACTGCTTTTGAACTATCAGCATTCTCATACAAAGCTATAATGGAATGGAACAAGCTCCCCACACCTTTGAAGACCAGAACAAATTACAGAGACTTTACTACAGAGACTAAAAATTGGATTTTAAGTAATCAAGCCTGCCAGCATTGACTCTCCCCCTTAAATGGAATTTGAAATTGCACTCTTAAATTGTTTTTATGTGTGCTGTCTCTCTTATCTTTTTACCTTTTAAACTTACTCCCTGCTTGTTTCAGGGTCAACAGTTTCTGAAACCCGACCTGAATTGCTTTCTATATGTGCTGTTTTTCTTTTAATATCTTCCTGCCTGCCTCAGGGACTACAGATGGAAATTAGTGAGAATGCTATAATCTGGTACAGAGCATCTTTACCCTGTATTTAGTGTTTTTTTCTGTACACGGTCCCTGACAAATAAACCAGTAAACTAAACTAAAATTAAACATCATTCTTTAAAGGATATTACCACGTGGGCTCAGGAAAACTTTGGAATACCACTGTCAGTTAACGCAGTTTGTTGCTACATCTACACGTGCAAGTTAAAACTTTGCCATACAAAGCAAATATATCAACAACACCCAGAAATGCAGCCGGTCACTCTGGGCCCCGAGCTCATCTGAGATGGACTGACGCAAAGTGGAAAAGTGTGCTGTGGTCTGATAAGTCCACATTTCAATTTGTTTTGGGAAATCATGGACATCATGTCCTCCAGAGTAAAGAGTACAGGGATCATCCAAATTGTTATCAGCGTTAAGTTCAAAAGCCAGCATCTGTGATGGTATGGGTGTGTGTTCGTGTCCACGGCATGGGTTACTTGCACATCTGTGAAAGCATCATTAATGCTGAATGATACCTAAAGGTTTTGGAGCAACATATGGTTCCATCCAAGCAATGTTTTTTTCAGGGACGACCCTGCTTATTTCAGCAAGACAATGCCACATTCTGCATGTGTTACAACAGCATGGCTTCATAGTAGAAGAGTGTGTGTACTAAACTGACTTGCCTGCAGTCCAGACCTGTCTCCCATTTAAAATGTGTAGTGTATTATGAAGCGCAAAATACGACAACGGAGAACTCCAGACTGTTGAGCAACTGAAGTCATACATCAAGCAAGAATGGGACAAAAATCCACCTACAAAGCTTCAACAATTAGTGTCCTCAGTTAATAAATGCTTATTCAGTATTGTTAAAAGAAAAGGTGATGTAACACAGTGGTAAACATGCCCCTCTCTCAGCTGTTCTAGAACATGTTGCAGGCATCAAATTCAAAATGATTGAATATTTGCAGAAAAACAAAGTTTGAACATTATGTATCTTTGTAGTGTATTCAATTAAATATAGGTTTTAAAGGACTGTTAAATAATTGCACTTTGTTTTTATTTACATTTTACACAACATCCCAACTTCACCACAGTTGGGGTTGTACTTTGACTGTTACAACAAAGAATCAAATATCAAAATATCATCTTTCTAATGTCAAAATGTCCTGAATATCAGCTGAAAAATATGAAGCCTTATTATGATTGTAGGCAAATTTAATTGACTTCGGTATTTTCTATGTTATAGCGACACATTTGATGGTACACAGCAGTATGAGTTGTGGCTCAGGTGCACTGATGAAAAATACAATGGATGCTAACTTAACAAATTTGAGCCGATTGTGGCGCTGAGGTCACTTAAGTTTGAAAGTATTCACTGCGCTTCACTCTTTGGTTATGTTACAACTTGATACCAAAATGGATTAAATTAATTTTTTTCCTAAAAATTCTACCCACAATACCCCATAATGACAAAGTGAAAACTTTTTTCTTTATTTTTGCAAATTTATTAAAAATAAAGAACAAAAATAAACCGTGCACACAAGTATTCACAGCCTTTGCCACGATATTCAAAATTGAGCCTAAGGGCATTGTTTCCACTGATCATCATTCAGATGTTTCTACAACTTGATTGGAGTCCACCTGTGGTAAATTCAGTTGATTGGACATGATTTGGAAAAACATGCACCTGTCTATATAAGGTCCCACAGTTGACCATGCATGTCAGAGCACAATCCAAGCCATGAAGTCCGAGGAACTCTCTGTAGTCCTCCGAGAGAGGATTGTATCGAGGCACAGATCCAAACGAGCACAGTGGCCTCCATCATCCATAAATGGAAGAAGTTTGGAACCACCAAGACTCTTTCTACAGCTGGTCATCCAGCCAAACTGAGCGATCAGGGGAGAAGGGCCTTAGTCAGGGAGGTGGCCAAGAACCTGATGGTCACTCTGACAGGGACATTTGTGGAGAGAGGAGAACCTTCCAGAAGGACAACCAACTCTGCAGCACTCCATTAATCAGGCCTGTATGGTTGAGTGGCCAGACGGAAGCCACTCGTCAGTAAAAGGCACATGACAGCCCTCCTGGGATTTGCCAAAAGGCACCTGAAGGACTGTCAGACCATGAGAAACAAAGTTGTCTGGTCTGATGAAACAAAGATTGAACTCTTTGGCCTGAATGCCAAGTGTCATGTCTGGAGGAAACCAGGCACCACTCATCACCTGGCCACTACCATCTGTTGTGTATAGTTTAGACTCTTATTTGTGAGGTACAGGTGGCGGCTCCAGCTTCTGGTTTCACCACCACCTGTGGCTATAAGAGGGCAGTGGGCAGGAGGGGTGGTCTCTTTGCCACCTCTTCTGCCTGACGGTTGTGCCTGTACTGTATAGTGCTTCCCCTAATAAATGTGTGTTCAGTTCGACACCTGGCCTCGTCCTTGGCTCTATATATAGACATAACATTTGGCAACGAGGATAAAAGTGGATTAAATCAAGGTATGGAAGCATGTGGGTTTGAAATTTGGCCATTTTTGGAGCTCTCCAGCGAGCCACTGGTCTTCTGGCCGAGGTAGTGCACCATTTTCCGGACGTACATGGTGACACTGGACCTTGGGAGGCTGGAGAAGTTGTGGGCACATGAGTTGTTGGTGCACAATCCTGGAATGGAGGAACAGTGTGTTTTGAGCACACTGAGTGACTGTGATAGCTTGGCTGCAGTGGTTCAGCCAATGGCGTGCTATTTTTGCGCCCTGGAAAACGTCGTGGTTTGCAGGATTCAATTTTGATAGCACCACCAACGGATAGGCGAGTCTATTTGGCAGTTCGTGACAGACTTGGAGCTGTTGTTCAGCAGGTGCCAGCTTGGACTATTGGAGAAGGAGATGATTCGCGACCAGTTGGCGGAGTATACCAACGGCGCTGCAATAGAGTCAAAGCTGCTTACGTTTTCAGGTGAACTGACGCTGCCCACAGCCATTGAGTTAGCTCAACAGCTGGAAGCTGCGGATAAACTGTCACAGGAGCTGAGTAAGGGCTTATCACACCGACATCGGGGATCACCGCCAGCCGCGCATGCAGTGGACTAGGTCAGCGTGGAAAGTGTGGAGGACGACACTAGCGCTATGAATGTGAGGTCCACCCCAGGAAAGCCCAAAGGTGAGGGCCGTGGGTCCTCGAAGCACCGTTTCAGAGATGGAAATTATTTGGCAAGAGCGGAGCACTGTGGCACGTGTGGCCGCTTGCTTCATGTCACCAGGGGATGCCACAGATCCAAGCGAGGAGGTCCGTGGCACAAGGAGGACTCTGGCACCCTCACGGTTGTTCATGCTGTGTCTCCGAGCACCAACGGTCATGCATACGGTATGATGGAGTTAAGACAGGATGGAAGTGTTGTTGTGGATTGACGCGGAAGCAGTGGGCTCCGTGCCGGATTGGACGACTGTGAGATGTTTTTCCCCGCACGTCAGGTTTGAGAGTGCCCTGTCGCCGCTTTGTGGTTGTGGAGGAGGACAGCTGGCCATGGTGGGAACATTGGAACTGACGGCTTGGTGCAAATTGGCCGAGACGTGGGACTGTCCGTCCCTGAGAATGGTAGATGGCGCGGCGCGGGATGAGGAACTGCCTGGCACCCTGGAGAGTGAGCAAGGCCAATATCATCCAGGGCCACCACAGGAGGGTTCCTGTGCCAGAGCCCAAGTAGCCCTGGATGAGAGAACTGGGCAGCACGGCAGGATGCCTGTGATGGTGGGTGGCGCCGAGTGGCTGGCTCCATCTGTTCCCGGATTTCGGCTGGAAGGTACTGGTGAACAAGGATTCACAACGGCGATGGCAGCAGCAAAGTTAAAAGAGGTTGGGGCAGGACCAGCTGGCATGGTAGAACGACGTGCCAAGCAGAAACACTGCAAGCCGAACACAACCCCTCTGGGAGCCGTGGACTGGATTCGGGCTCGGGGTGGGGAAATCACGGCAGTTCAGGACCAGACGGCAGGTGGAGGAGCACCGGGGATGGCTATGTGTTGTGGCCAGATGGAAGGACACTTCTCTCCAGCTGTTGGACAGTTCATGAGGGCACCCGAATGAGCTGCAGCGTGCCAGGGAGGAGACTGTGAGTGGTGGTCCTTGACGAGTGAGACATCCGATGGTGAAGAAGCGGAGGGGCACCCGTGCCGAGGCAATTTGCTATTGCCCAGGAAGCTGTCCGCTTCCAGGGGTGGACTGATGAAAGGATGGTCCAGGGGGGGCCCACGGGCTTATTTATCCTTCAGCCATGTACATATAGTTTAATTATTGTGCCTGTGTTTGGTGTGTTATTGTGTATATAGTTTGGGATTATTTTGTGTATTTTATTTTAGTTTAGGAGCACGGCAGTTTTTTTAGTTTATAAATGGACTTTTTTATTTAGTACCTGCAGCAGAATAATCCGCCTGGCCGTGTGGGGTGGGAGGGCAGCCCACCCATCCCCCCTAGTTTTAGTTGTTTTGGTGTGAATGTGTTAGGCCACTTATGATATATTGTTTTTGTCATTTTAGTGTGTGATTTGGGTCCTAAATTGGGGTGGGTCTGAATTGTGTATGTGTGTTTTGGACTTTTTTGAAGGAGGGGAGAATGTTGTGTATAGTTTAGACTCTAATTTGTGAGGTATGGGTGGCAGCTCCACTTTCCAGTTCCTCAACCACCCGTAGCTATAAGAGGGCAGTGGGCAGGAGGGGCGGTCTCTTTGCCACCTCTTCTGCCTGACGGTTGTGCCTGTACTGTATAGTGCCTCCCCTAATAAACGTGTGTTCAGTTTGTCACCTGGCCTCATCCTTGGCTCTGTATATATAGACATAACACCATCCCCACTGTGAAGCATGGTGGTTGCAGCATCATGCTATGGAGATGTTTTTCAGTGGCAGGAACTGGGAGACTAGTCAAAATCGAGGGAAAGACGAATGCAGCAATGTACAGAGACATCTTTGATGAAAACCTGCTCCAGAGCCCTCTGGACTTCAGACTGGGGCAAATGTCCCTCCTCCAACAAGACAATGACCGTAAGCACACAGCCAAGATAACAAAGGAGTGGCTATGGGACAACTCTTGAGTGACTTATCTGTAGAGATTTGAAAATGGTTGTGTACCGATGCTCCCCATCCAGCCTGATGGAGCTTGAGGGGTCCTGCAAAGAATAATAGGAAAAACTGCCCAAAATGGGTGTGTCAAGCTTGTGGCATCATACTCAGAAAGACTTGAGACTGTAATTGCTTCCAAAGGTGCTTCAATAAAATATTGAGCAAAGGTTTTGAATACTTACGTACATGTCATAGTTTTGTTCTTTATTTTTAATAAATTTGCAAAAATTTCAGAAAAAGCTTTTTCACTTTATCATTATGGGGTATGGTGAGTAGAACTTTGAGGAAAAAAAAATAATTTAATCCATTTTGGAATAAGGCTGTAACATAACAAAATGTGGAAAGAGTGAAGCGCTATGAATACTTTCCAGATGCACTGTACAATAGGAATTCAGTAAAGAAAAGCAAGTATGATGTTGTGATATCCATCTCGTATTCATACATTTCAGCTGAAACACATCATTATAATTTTTGGGTACTTTAGATGATTCAGATCATGTTGTGTTTTGGTGAGTCAGAATATCAAAGTCAGCCTCCTGACAAACACCAATTGACAAACTATTATATGCTGCAGCTAATCAGTCAATATTGAAAAGCGAACTTTGGTATGTGATCATATAATCCAACGCTCAGTAATGGTCTTGTTTTATACAATCAGTTCTCATTGCTTCTTTGCTTGCTTGTTTGTTGTCATGTAATTGCTGTATAATTTTTGATGATTTTAAAACTGATGATAAGCTTTTATACGTGCATGGCTGTATGTGTGTGCACGTGCTTTGAAACAGAGAGGGGAAAAGGGAGACCAAGGCCGGGTTGGCATTGCTGGCATGCCTGGTTTACCAGGAACTCCGGTGAGTATCTTCCTCTGGCTCAAACATTGTCATCAGTCCTTCGTGTTGTTTAATTGTGACAGCTTCACCCAAGCCCATGAAACAGATTATTTTGTTGTGCAAGGTGTGAAATTAACACAAGCTAATGACCATTCTGAAAAAGATTATTTCTTAATTTCCTCTTCTCCACAGGGAAGACCGGGTGTTGATGGAAAGAGGGGAGTGCCAGGAAAAGATGTGAGGATAATTACACAACTGTGCTGCATGATGCCACCTGGATTTCAGTTATGTGATTTTCTTCACATGAATTTGTAAATGTGCGTGTTTATGTGTATGTGTGTGTGTCTTTTCTTTTCATAGGGAGAAAGAGGACCAAAAGGAGATGACGGGAAAAAGGTTGTGAGCATGTTGGAAACACACTGAAAAAAGAAACATTTTTTTAATACATATGTTGACGTTCACTTCTAATTTCAGGGGGATAAAGGAGATCCAGGTCTAAATGTAAGTGCTTCCAATATTACAATAAATACAACTATAGCAGCAAGTGATGATCATCAGTTTCCAAGCAGCTGTAGACTTTTTTGTACCGTTTACAAACAGCATTTGAAAGCTCAGGTGTGCTACACCTTAGGTTTTAAATGCACAGGAGAGGAATGTTGTACTTCATTTTTAAATGTGCTTTAAGTATGCGTATAAATAAATGTGACTTGACTTCTGTTGTTCAGAAGAATGAGACTCTCCTGGGTATCCACTGGCTGCACGGTGGCGCAGTGGTTTAGCACTGTGACAGCACAGTTTTACCCTCGGCAGGGGGATCGCGGGGATCATGAGGTCGTGGGTTCGATCCCAGCCCCCGACCAACAGTGAGCTGTGTGGAGTTTGCATGTTCTCCCCGTGTTGCGTGGGTTTACTCCGGGATTTCTCCGGTTTCCTCCCGCATACCAAAAACATGTAGGTTTAGGGCGCTCGCGCACGCAGCGACCAGCAGCCGGTGGCTTGTCACCAGACTGCAAACCAAGTCTACCTACGGGTACAAATAAGTAACAAAAAAAAAAAAAAAAAAAAAAAAAAAAACCTGATTAAATAAAATGGAAAAAATATCTGACAAAACTGTGGTTGTAGCTAATGGTTTCTGTTGCATTCCTTGACAGGGTAAAGATGGTATTAAGGGGGAACCAGGAGCTCCAGGTTTGCCTGGTAGGCAAGTGCTTGTGACTCCAGAGGTAAAAAAAAAAAAAAAAAAAAATCATTTCAAAGATCCAGCTGACACAAAAAAGCTTAGAAACTCCTGAGTTTTGAGTACTTCTCCAAGTATCGTTTTGTTTAGTTATTATTAATTTGTAAATAATCCATCCATCTTCTACCACTTATCTGAGGGTCTAGGTCACAGGGGCAGCAGTCCAAGCAGAGAAGCCCAAACTGCTTCCCTGTTCACGTTCATCCCCATGAACCCTCCTGCTGGTGGTGAAACAACTGGAGGGAATTTGTAAATTATTCTCATTATACCTTAAGGACACTTAAAGTCTCAGTAGATAATGCCCATCCAGCCAGCCATCCATCCATTTTCTACCGCTTTTCCGGAGGTCCGGGTTGCAAAGGCAGCAGGTCAAGGAGAGAAGCCCAGACTTCCCTCTCCCTGGCCACTTGCTCCAGCTCTTCGGAGAGGATACCAAGACGTTCCCAGGCCAGCTGGGAGACGTAGCCTCTCCACCATGCCCTGGGTCTGCCCCGGGGTCTCCTCCCCATCGGACGTGCCCAAAACACCTCAAGTGGGAGGCATCCAGGAGGCATCCTGATCAGATGCTCAAACCACCTCAACTGGCCCCTTTCAATGTGGAGGAGCAGCAGTTCTACTCTGAGCCTCTCCCGGATGACTGAGCTCCTCACCCTATCTCTAAGGGTGAGTCCAGCAATTCTATGGCGAAAGCTCATTTCAGCCGCTTGTATCCGCAATCTCATTCTTTCGGTCATTACCCAAAGCTCATGACCATAGGTGAGGGTAGAAACATAGACTGACCGGTAAATCGACGGCTTTGCTTTAGAGCTCAGCTCCCTCTTCACCACAACAGACCGCTACAACATCCACATCACTGCAGAGGCTGCTCCAATCCATCTGTCAATCTTGCGCTCCATTCTCCCCTCACTTGTGAATGAGACCCCAAGATACTTAAACTCCTCCACTTGGGGCAGGAGCCTGTCCCCAACCCAGAGAGGACGATCCACCTTTTTCCAGCTGAGGACTATCGACTCAGACATGGAGGTGATGATTCTCATCCCAGCCACGTCACACTCAGTAACAAACCGTCCCATCAAGACCATTGCTTGATGAAGCCAACATGGACAACATCATCCGCAAACAGCAGAGATGAAATCCCGTGGTCACCAAACATGACACCCTCCAATCCTTGGCTGTGCCTAGATATTCTGTCCATAAAAATTATGAACAGGATCAGTGACAAAGGGCAGCCCTGGTGGAGTCCAACTCTCACTGGAAACGTGTTCGACTGGGTGTTGGCAATATGAACCAAACTTTTGCAACGGTCGTATAGGGACTGGATAGCACATAACAACGAGCCTGATACCCCATACTCCCGCAGCACCCCCCACAAAAGACCACGAGGGATGCAGATGAATGCTTTCTCCGAGTCTACAAAACATATGTGAACTGGTTGGGCAAACTCCCATGATCCTCGAGAATTCTCGAGAGGGTAAAAAGCTGGTCCGATGTGCCATGGCCAGGTCGAAAATCACATTGCTCCTTCTGAATCTGAGGTTCGACCAGCGGTTGGACTCTCCTTTAGAGTACCCTGGCATATACCTTTCCACGGAGGCTGAGAAGTGTGATTCCCCTAAAGTTGCAACACACCCTCTGGTCCCCCTTTTAAAAAAGAGGAACCACTGCCCCAGTTTGCCATGCCAGATGCACTGTCCCCAACTTCCACGCAACATTGCAGAGGCGTGTCAACAATGACAGCCCTACAACATCCAGGGTCTTGAGGTACTCAGGGCAAACCTCGTCCACCCCCGGGGCCCGGCCACCAAAGAGTTTTTTTTAACCACCTTGGTGACCTCAATCCCTGTAATGGGCAAGTTATTCCCCTCATCCTCAAGCCCTGCTTCCTCTATGGAAGGCGTGTCAGTGGGATTGAGGAGATCCTCGAAGTATTCCTTCCACCGCTCGACAAAAGTCCCCAGTCAAAGTCAGCAGTGCCCCATCCACACCATACACAGTGTGGACAGGGAGCTGCTTCCCCCTCCTGAGTCACCGGACAGTTTGCCAGAATCTCTTTGAGGCCAACTGAAAGTCTTGTTCCATGGCCTCACCAAAGTCATCCTACACCTGAGTTTTTGCTTCTGCAACCACCCGAACTGCACACTCCGCTTAGCCTGCCGGTACTCTTCAGCTGCTTCAGGAGTCCCACAAGCCAGCCAAGCTCAATAAGACTCCTTCTTCAGCATGATGGCCCCCGTCACCACTGGTGTCCACCACTTGGTTCGGGGGTTGCCACCACGAGATGCACAAACAACCTTGCAGCCACAGCTCTGGGTAGCTGCTTCAACAATAGAGGTGAACATGGCCCATTCAGACTCCATGTCTCCAGACTCCCTCGGAATGTGGTCGAAGTTCTTCAGGAGGTGAGAGTTGAAGACAGGGGCCTCAGCCAGACATTCCCAGCACACCCTCACTATACATTTAGGTCTACCGGGTCTGAGTGGTGTCCGCCCCTGCCATCGGATCCAACTCACCACCAGGTGGTGATCAGTTGACGGCTCTGCACCTCTCTTTACCCGAGTGTCCAAGACATGTGGTCACAGGTCTGATGACATGATAACAAAATCGATCATCGATCTGTGATCTATGGTGCCAGGTGCACATATGGACACCCTTATGCTTGAACATGGTGTTCGTTATGGACTAAACTGTGGTTAGCACAGAAGTCCAATAACTGAACACCACTCGGGTTCTGATCGGGCAGGCCGTTTCTCCCAATCACACCCCTCCAGGTTTCACTGTCATTTTCCACATGTGCATTGAGGTCTCCCAGTAGGACAATGGAGTCTCCCAAGCGGAGCACTCACCAGCACCCCAGTCAGATACTCCAAAAAGGGTGGGTACTCTGAACCATCATTTGGTGCATAGGCACAAATGATGGTCAGGACCCATTTCCCAACCCGGAGGCACAGGAAAACAACCCTTTCATCCCCCGGGGAGAAGTCCAATGTCAAGGCAGCAAGGCGGTGGGATATAAGAATACCCACCCCAGCCCGTTGCCTCTCACCCAGGGCAACTCCAGAGTAGGCCAAGCTCCAGCTGCTCTCCAGGAAACTGGTTCCAGAACCAGAGCTGTGCGTTGAGGTGAGCCCAACTATATCTAGCCGGTATCGCTCAACCTCGTGCTCCATCTCCTTCCCCACCAGAGAGTTGAGGTTCCACGTCCCAAAAGCCAATTTAGAAAGCTGGGGATCAGAAGGCAAATTTCTCTGCCTTTGCCTGCCCCCTGATCCACCTAGCACAGGACCCACATGGTCCCTCCTGCAGGTGGTGAGCCCACTGGAGGGCGGACCCATGTCACTCTTTTGGGCTGAGCCCGGCCAGGTCCCACGGGCAGAAACCTAGCCACCAGGCGCTAGCCATCGAGCACCTTCCCCAGGCCCGGCTCCAGGGCGGGGTCCCGGTAACCCCATACCGGGCGGGGTATACAGAATCCTTGATTTTTTGTTCATCATGGGAGTCTATTGGATCACTCTTAGTCTGGCCCTTCACCAAGGACCAGTTTGTCTTGGGAGACCCTACCAAAGGCAAATTGCCCCAGACAACATAACCCCTGGGATCACTAGGGCACGCAACCCCCCACCATGATAAGGTGGAGATCCGGGGGTGGGGGGGAAGGTAGATAATGTGCTCTAGATGTTTTGGGGTTTTTTTTCAAATGTGTTTAAATCCTCTTCACATCCCAAAAGCTATTAATCCTTAAAATAAATACATTCATTCTGTGGGGCCGTCACAGGGCTATAATCAGCCAGTCATTACCTTTTTACCTGTACACCTCTGGCACTCATTGTCAACTGGATTTGTTTTCCATTCAAATACATTTACCTAGGTGCTGATGTCACGTGAAAACATATTCAGTAATTAAACAGCTCATATCTTACCTCAGATGTTTTCAGAAACACTTTTTGGCATTTCATTTTTTTTTTTTACATGTCAGAGAAAATGTACTATCAAGTCACCATGTTGGACTCACCAGAAGTTTGTGAACAACCCCCCCATAAGTTTTGTTTTGCCCATCTTTACTAGGCTGGCTTTCTCTTGCTTTGTGAATACTGTACATGACCTACTGGAGTGTTACGTATACAAATGAGTGGTGATGTAATGGACTATCAACCTATTATATCACTATAATCTCTCATAATTTAGTTTGATTTCCACTTGTTAAGTCGTACAGATAGTTTGGTTAGCTGTCCAGAAAAATATATGGTGGAGTTCAAATGTGACTCTGAAGGTTCCCTTATCTACAGTAGATCCATGAGACATGAGTGTCTTTTTTAAAATGGCAGTAACTGGTGATAGTCATTATAAATAATTAACATGTAAACCCATAATTGCATTTGGTAGTCATTTACAAATATTTGTAATGTACTATGTACGGTGATGAATTTTTGTGTGCCAAATATATCAAAATATTATTGTCTCATAATATTAACATGATACAGTATGAACTATTGTTTTCTGTATACAAATGAAATACATACACATTTGTGCAAATAACAAATTGTGATCTATTATGCCTAGCAGGTCTATTTCAACTTAACTGACTTAAATCTATCCATGTGTTTGTTGTCAGGGCACCACAACTGACGAAATCCGACAAGCATTTCCCATCCCAATGGGTCCTCCAGGAGCTACTGTGAGTGTAACACACCTGTTTCTGCCTATTTATAGCCTGTAAATGATCATACACCATTTCAGCTGTTGCATGGCATGATTCATTTTTCGCCTGCATGTAATCTGCGGTATCAGTCACTGATGACCACAGTGGCTTTATTGCGGTGTTGCAGTGAGAATGGTGAGCTTCACGTCATGCATTGTAAATGCATGCTCAAATGTCCTGCTCCTTTTGTTTCTGTGTGTTTAGGGTTCTCCGGGAATGAAGGTAAGATATATAGTCAAGTTGAGTTGAAAAACAAAAACAAAGAGAGCCCTGAAGTCTAATAGTTTTTTTTTTTTTTTTAGGGTGACAAAGGAGAAAGAGGATTGAAAGGAGGGAAGGTAGAGCTGATTTGAGTTATAGCTCAAAAACGTGCTCATGGAAATTACATTATGCTCACTGCTGTCGCTTTAATGTTTCTGCAGGGTGATGCAGGAGCTCCTGGAAAATCTCTTGAGATGAAGGTTGAATATAAAATATAACAATTCCTCCAGCATCTGACTTCTCATTTTACATTTCTGAGTCTCTGATCAACATATTTTCACTTAACGTTAGGACATTGAAGTGATGTTTGAAGCCTATGGCATACGGGTGAGCTCTGTCCTGCCTATAAGTAATGTTATACAGTAGTAGTAGAGCTTGACTGAATGAATAAATCCTTTCCTTCCAGCTGCCTCTGCTGAAGGCTTTGATTGATAGGTTGCTGCAGGATGGAATAGAAGAGCTGCTTCAGGTGCTCAGCACCTCCAAGAAAACAAAAGAAGACACAGAAACCCACACGTCCAACCTCATAACTGACTACACAGTATGTAAACCTAAGAAAGGAATCTGATGTTTTTAGAATAACAACAATCTGTAGAATCTGTACTATGCAAAAATTTTAAGCGCCCCCTTATTTCTTTGTATTTTTTAGGAAAGTGGGAAATAGGTGCAGTGATTTAATGAAAACATAAAGGGAAATGTGGTATACAAGATAAAAACAAGAGTTTGTGCAATTCTAATAAGCTTGAAAGTCAGTATTTGGACTGACCATCCATACTCTTCAAGACAACCTCAACTCTCTTGTTTGTTTTATTTTTATTTTTTTAGTAGTCTTCTGGTATAGCTCTCCAGGTTTCATGAAGTCCTTCTTTAGATATTGCCTGAGTTTTGTTCCATTTTTTTCTCAAGATGATTCCACATTTTAAATTTGGATTCACCACTCCATAAGACCTGTTGCCACTGACTCTTAAGTCAGTTCTTGTGTAATTTGGCACACAGTACATCATCACCTTTTTTCCTTGTATAAAGAATGACTTCCTGACAGCCATCTTTTCATTTGTGACCATTTCTGATGAGGCTGCAGTCAAAAGTAGATGGATCAACTGAAGGTCCTGTGTCAAGTCTTTGCTGGAGGGACATCAATTTCAGATACTGTCCATGTTTTGCAGATGGTTCTTAGGCCTGACAGCTCTTCTTTTGTCCTCCATTTGTCCAGTTTCCATAAAAAAGGAGTGAAAGCATCACAATGTTCAGTTATGATGTACAAATAAAGACTTGTAAAGACCTTCAGAAAGTCTGGAGAACTATTGCCCAAGACCAGTTGGAGGCAAAATCAAGAGATGAGTGGGACCCTAAAACTTTTGCAGAACTTTTTTGTATTTTAATGTAGCCCAGTCATAGGATTATGTGACCCCTTTAGAAAGCAATGTTGTGCACAGAATAGCAAATACCTGTTTACTCTTTGTTAAAAAAATACAGCCTGTTTTCATTGTCTCTGTAGAGTTCAGTGAAATTTGAGCTCACCAACCAGCCGCTGTCAGAGGTGGATACCATTGGGGAGTTAGATGGTCAGCTTCGTGAGTCTCTGTTGGGTGTAAGTTCATACAGTCCTTGTCATGTTTTCTAAAAGAAGAGACAAGCAAGATACCTGCATCATTAAAATATTCAGTATCATTCATTTTATTATTTTTTTCAATTATTCTCTTATTTGAGATTATAAAATAGTGCCAGAAATACCCACTTTAATAATAATAATCTGATTAACATAACAATAATAATTTGCTCCCATCAGCTATGTACTGTAAAAATTAATTTTTTGGACAGTTAACAGAATCTTTTCAGTTAACCAACCAGTAATCACAGAAGAAATACTATTTCTCAACTTAACTTCATTGAAACATGCAAGGAGTCACATGGCCATGGATCCTTCCAGACTCCTCTGCTGGAAAAGACCTCGAACAAAAGGAGTCCCTCCTACATATAGTTTTTGAGTGGGTGGGCAGATCCCAACCATATATGTCCATTGTTTCAAACTGTCCTTTTGGGTCCGATGGCTCTTGTTCCTGCCTTTATGGCTTTATGACTTCCTCTCAGGTCCTTCTTCTTTAGTCTTACACATGCCCATATATGGAAACAAGAACAGAGACTTTTCCTGTGAAGCTTTTGTGTGTGTGTGTGTGTGTGTGTGTGTGTGTGTGTGTGTGTGCAACTGGTGTTTATGTGTGAATGGTGAATGTGTGGGTCTGAGATATGTGTATGCAAACACTTCGTGTAATATCCAATTAACTAATCTTCACTATTTATTTATTATAACAGTACCTATCTGTATGGCTTGTTAAGAAGATGATTGCTTTGAAGTCAGTATGCTGATTACTTTTTGTATCATATAATTTGTGTGTACATTTGTTTAAACTGATGTTATTTTTGATATGTGTATGGGAAAGACTGGTTTGTTTTATACTTATATTGTGAATTACCTTGTGAATTGCATGGAGCCCAGGTAGAGCAAAAGCTAACTGTGATCCAAATGAAACAAACTGTATACTGACTACAATCAGTCAATCATGGGCAGCTGTGGCGCAGGTGTAGTGTGGCCAACTACTGATTGGAGGGTCAGGGGTTCGATTCCTGCTCTGTCTGCAGTCTGCATGTCGAAGTGTCCTTGAGCAAGACACTGAACCCCCAGTTGCTCCTGGTGGGTCAGGTCAGCGCCGCTGTATGTGTGTGTGTGAATGGGTGGATAGCAGGATCTGTAAAGCTCTTTGGTCATCTAGAGATGAGGAAAAAAAAGCGCTATATAATTGAATGCCATTTACCATTTTACGATTATGTGTAAACTGTTAAGTGTCACCTGCCTTAATTCTGTGTTTCATGTAAAGGATGTTGAAAATGAAACTGCAGAGAGTCTGACCTTGTGGACCGTCACTGCACTGAATGGAGATCCTGAACTCAACAGGACTGAGACCAAGTTAAAGGAGACAGTTGACAATAACAGTGCTGAAGTGTCGTCCCTCAAAATGAATCTGACTATAGTCAGTTCTATGTTCAGTGATACAACCACCCACAAGGTAAATCACATTATAAAACATCCTTAATAAATATTAAAGCACTTTTTGTTCCTTTCATTAGCCCATTTTATTCTTTCATTATTCTTTCCAAAGTACAGAAATACAATTTAATCAATAAACACTGAAAGACTCCCTTTCTTATAATTTAATGAAACAGTTTAGTTTTGTGTATATTTCAAATGTTAACATAAGAAAAAGCATCAATGTCTGGTGATGACACACTAAGGGGCAGATTCACTAAGGCAGTGCAGTAAGCGAGTGTGCATTTTAGACAGCGCGCCTAAGGGAGTGGCCAATTTTTGCCAGTGATCTACTAACAACACGCAAAATTATGAACACAGATGCAGTGACTTCAGTAATGACCACCCATCCACCAAGAGCACCGCAAAATCAACACAGGCGCAGCCACTTTACAGGAGCATAATATAGGAGTTTTTTAAAAGCTTTTTTTAAGCTTTTGTTTAAGCGCAAAACCCAGTAAAATAGTTTTTTGTTTGTCATATCTCAAAGTTTTGATTTTCATTTCACATGGCACACTCCTTTGTTTAATATGCATAAATGAAGTAGTTGTGTATGATTTAAAAAAAAAAGACGACTCATGAATAAATTGATTGTTTGACCAACGTGTTTATTTTATTAACATAAGAACCGTCAAAATGGTCTGATGGAGACTCTTGGGGTTTTATTATGTGAATAACTTTGTTTTATCAAAATCTACAGGTCTCCCAGTTCACAACTTTTTATAAATATGTGCATTTTATGTCTTCTGACATCTGGAATGTAATAAATTAAACACACATGATTTCACTTATTTCTCGGACCGCCACAGCAGAGACTGCTGTCATACTGCGATGTTGCATCAGGGGATGTTTCCATGGATCTGTGCTCTTTTTTTTAATAATCTCATTGTTGGTTATTGTGTATGCTGAACCGGGAGAGTGAACTAGAGAGAAGAGGAAACTGAATTACTGTTTTATGCACAGCAGAAAGAAACAAGTATAGAAATATGGATAGAGGAAGCTCCAGACTCCTGAGTGTGAAACTCCGCAGAAAAAAAAGAAGTCACTGTCCGCTGACACATCTGTATGTCTACTATTTTATGGATACAAATTCATTAGTAGGCTATATATACAGTAAACATACAAAATTTAAAAAATCCTCTGCTGGCTGATGTCCAGTTCAGTACAACACCGATCTCTGTCAGATCATTTCTGTTCATATAATCTGTTCTGTCGTGCCAAATAAAGTCACACGCAGAGAGAAGATTCTCTCTTCGACCACATGCCCTCAGTTCTCGCCGATGTCTCCTCCTGGCAACAACGATCGCTGTCATGTCAGGCGCAGATGACTTAAGACATGCTTTTTTGGGCATTAAATCCTGGTACAGTTAGCAGGAAATTGACAACTGCAAACCTTAGTAAATCACCTTGCGCCAGTCATTTAAATACTCTCCTCCCTCAAATTTGCACTTTGACATTACAACTCCTACAAATATATATGCAATGAGGCCAGGCGCAAAATTAACATAGTCCACGCCTTTCCACCGCTAACTTTGCCCTGTGCCCTTTAGTAAATTTCGACAGTAGTTTTCTAACACCAAAACAGGGTTTTGCAAAGGCGCAGCATGCTGGTAAATCTGCTTCTAAGTGTTTTAGATATTCAGCTGAGTATTAAACACTAAAGATTTAACTTTGTGTGTCAGATGGTTCCAGAGTTGCCTGAATCTGTCCTGGAGACTGTTCTTCTAACTCAGGAAGACTCTATGAAGAAGAATTCAGGATCAAAGAAAAAGAACAGAGATCGTGGGAAAGTAAAATGACCACAACTCTACTTTTGATTGAGAGTTTAAATAATTCATAATACAATAATAATAATATTAACAATATGACCAACTCATATGTGCTGCACTTTATTTATTTTTATCAAAGAACAGTTAGGTATTATACCTTGAGGAGGCAGGTTTTAAATGAAGACTGACCAATTTTACATAAGATTTTTAGGAAATAATACATACAGTAACACGTATGAATACAGTATCTGTTATATACAGTGGATATAAAAAGTCTGCACACCCCTGTTTAAATGCCAGGTTTTTGTGATGTAAAAAAATGAGACCAAGATAAATAATTTCAAAACTTTTTCCACCATTAATGTGACCTATAACCTGTACAACCCCAATTGAAAAACAAACTGAAATCTTTTAAGGGGAAAAGTAAAAAACTTACAATATCCTGTTTGCATAAATATGCACACCCTTAAACTAATACTTTGTTGCAGCACCTTTGGCTTTTATTACAGCACTCATTCTTTTTGGGTCGGAGTCTGTCAGCGTGACACATCTTGATGTGGCAATATTTGCCCGCTTTTCTTTGCAAAAACACTCCAAATCTGTCAGATTGTGAGGACATCTCCTATGCACAGCCCTTTTCAGATCACCCCACAGATGTTTGATCGGATTCACGTCTGGACTCTGGCTGGGCCATTTCAAAACCTTAATCTTCTTCTGGTGAAGCCATTCTTTTGTTGATTTGGATCTGTGTTTTGGGTCATTGTCGTGCTGAAAGATGAAGTTCCTCTTCATCTTCAGCTTTCTAACAGAAGCCTGAAGATTTTGTGCCAACACTGACTGGTATTTGGAACTGTTCATAATTCCCTCCACCTTGACTAAGGCCCCAGTTCCAGCCGAAAAAAACAGCCCCAAAGCATGATGCTGCTACCACCATGCATCACTGTAGATATGGTATTCTTTTGGTGACGAGCAGTGTTGTGTTTGCACCAAATATACCTTTTGGAATTATGGCCAGAAAGTTCAGCCTTGGTTTCATCACATTTGAAATCTCCCAAACACATGTGTTTGGGAGATTTCAAATGGGTTTTTGCAAAATGTAGCTGGGCTTGGATGTTTTTCTTCGTAAGATAAGGCTTCCACCCTTGCTACCCTAGACGGGAGATTGTTGTCACATGTACTAAACAGCCAGTACTTGCCAGAAATTCCTGCAGCTCCTTCAGTGGTGCTGATGGCCTCTTGGCAGCCTCCCTGACCAATTTTCTTCTTGTCTTTTCATCAATTTTGGAGGGACACCCAGTTCTTGGTAATGTCACTGTTGAACCATATTTTCTCCACTTGATGATGACTGTCTTCACTGTGTTCCATGGTATATTTAATGGCTCGGAAATTCTTTTGTACCCTTCTCCTGACTGATACCTTTGAATAATGAGATCCCTCTGATGCTTTGGAAGCTCTCTGCAGACCATGGCTTGCGCTGTAAGATGTGACTACAAAAATGTCAGGAAAAGCCTACTAGAACAGCTGAACTTTATTAATCGGATTAATGGGAGGCCCTTTAAATGGTGGTGGGTGGGTGTGCTGATTCATACTTAACATGAGTTTCAATGTGATTGATTAATTCTGAACACAGCCACAGCCCCAGTTATAAGAGGGTGTGCATATTTATGCAAACAGGCTATTGTAATTTTTTTATTTTTCCTCTTAAAAGATTTCAGTTTGTTTTTCATTTGGGTTGTACAGGTTATAGGTCACATTAAGGGTGGAAAAAGTTTTGAAATGATTTATCTTGGTCTCATTTTTTCACATCACAAAAACCTGGCATTTGAATAGGGGTGTGTAGACTTTTTATATCCGCTGTATGTATATGAATAGCTTCAGTAATATATAAACCAACACATTTATGTGTCATTTAAAACACTCAGGGTTGGAGCACCAATGAAATGAGGTCAGAAATTGCAATCTAAAATCATAAGTTTGAAATTACAGTGAGTATGATGTAAATGTATTTCTTTTTAGTTGGATATTTGAAAGCCCATAGATGCATATTCAGTACATAGACTTCTTACATCAATGATATTATCTCTGAGTGTCAATGGTTGCATGTGCTGCATACATGTATATGTCATGAGTCCCGAGTCACCCCTCATTTCTTTTTTATTTTGCTTGGAAAATTTGGAAATAGGTACAGCATTTTATTGACTGTGAGTAAACATGCTGATACAGAATTTAAGGTAAAAAAGCAAATTTGTCCAAATCTAACATGCTTAAGAGTTCAACTCTTGTATCAGGTTGTCCTAATAAGTACATAAAGTTTCTCCAACTCATTCAGAATGCAGCTGCACATATCCTGACGAGAACAGGGAGAAGAGATCACATTACCCCAGTTTTAGCTTCTTTACACTGGCTCCCAATAAAATATAGAATTGAATTCAAGATATTACTCCTAACTTATAAAGCTCTTAATAGTATGGCTCCTTCCTACCTGCAAGAACTCATAGTTCCCTATTATCCAACCAGAGCTCTGCGCTCCCAAAAATCCAAACTACTGGTGGTCCCCAAGGTCTCCAGAAGTAGACTGGGAGGTAGAGCTTTTAGTTATCAAGCTCCCCTCCTGTGGAACCATCTTCCCAGTTCAGTTCGGGAGGCAGACACTCTCTCTTTATTCAAGAGTAAGTTGAAATCTTTTCTCTTTGATAAGGCCTATAGTTAAAAATGTTGCCGCTGCCAGGCCTTCACACACATGTGGAGCCTAACATGACTTGATGCTGGAAGGTCTGGCTGTGAATGTTGAATTTTATTTGTTAGTTTGTTTTGAATGTAGCTGCTACCAGGCCTCCTACTTTTTACCTCTTTTTCAACCCAGCCAGTCGAGGCGGATGGCCGTCCTCTCTGAGTTATGGTTCGCTCAAGGTTTCTGCCCCTTAAAGGGAAGTTTTTCCTCACCTGTGTCACCGCAGTGCTTGCTCTTAGGGGTCTCTGCTGGGTTCTATAAATTTGAGAGCGTGGCCTAAACCAACTCTTTTTTTGTAAAGTGCCTTGAGATGACCTATATTGTGATTTGGTGCTATATAAATAAAATTGAATTGAATTGAACACAGCTGGAATTCTATTTGGCAAGTTTTCTTATTTCTTCTTGAAGGATGTTCCAAAGCTCTTCTTTGGATGTTGGATCCCTTTTGTTCTGTTCTTTGTCACAAAGATCTCATATTTTAAATTTGGATTCATCTCTCCATAAAACCTGTTACCACTGATTTTCTGGCCATCAAGAACTCAGGACCAGATGCATCCCTTTAGGTCCCTTCTCAGGTCTTTACTAGATTTTGTTCTTTTTTCCCCTATTTCTTAATAACATAACTTTAAGAAACTGTTCATCTGCTGTGTAATGGTTTTTTTTAGTCCTGCCACTTCTTCTTTTGCCCTTCACTTGTCAATGACAGTAGTCAGGTACAAGAACTAGACTGAAAAGGAGTACAAAAGCCGTCGATGGTCTAAGAAAAACATTGAACGACTTTCAGAAAGCCTGAAAAACAATTTCTCAAGTCCACTTTAAAAAAAATTACAAGAAATTCTGACTCATTGAAAGCAAAATATAAAGAAATGAGGGGTATCTCAAGACTTTTGTACAGTACTGTAATTTAACAATTGTCATAAATATACACTTATGAAAGAGTTAGATTGCAAATGCAAGCTGCAGGAATGTTTTCTCTACAGTATATGGCTGTGATCTGCTTTAGCAGTAAAAATACACGAGAGGCTTAGAGTGGAGGTACTGTTTCTCCATATTAAAGCTGGACAGGAGAGGTGAATCAGGCATCAGACTATGATGCCTTCTTGGGCCCCCTAGGTGAGTTGTTTCAGGTATGTCTCACCATTAGAAGCCACCTGCCCAGACTTGGGACTGGTGGAGAAAGTAATGAAGGTCTCCCAGCTGGCTGAGGAATGCCTCATCTCTGCTTAACATTGGTGCTCCAACAACCCTGACCAGCAGCACAAAATTGATCAATGAAATTTGATTGAAATTGTTTAAACATATTTTTTTTTTTTTTAAAAAAACCTCTGGTGTGGTTCTATAAAAAGCTGTAAACTATTTGGTCTGATCTCTAATCATCTTAACTTAATTGTGTTTTTAAATCCTTAACTGATACTTTCTCCCTTAATTATCTCCTTAAACTTATCAACCACAATTTAATTCTTGAACATCTGCAACTTTTGAAGCATGAGGAACCTTGATCCTTTTTTTTCTCTCTGACTCAACTTCCTAACCAGGGAAAAGGGAATAAAGGACGGCATAGAAGGCAGAGACAGCATTTGGTAAATGTCCTTGAAGGGGTCTGACTAAATTTGAAAACTAAACTTCCATTTTAATCCAACAGAACAATAACACACAAACTAACACAGCTTTCTAACCCTGCATAAACCCAATAACAAAGCTAACATTTGATATATATATAGTCGAGTGCTATGATCTCCAGTTCAGTCCAATATAACATTTGATTACCATGCCACTGTTTGCATAGGTATAACTGTATAACTAAAATGTAATAAACAATAACTAAAGATAAATGGTAAAACACAAAATTACCAATTATTCCATATATTGGGACTGTTCATTCAAGATTTCCCCTGACTTATTTCCCATAGACTGAGAGGAACCAAACTTGGCATAGTTATTAGTCTTTCTCTACATTGGTACCACCAAGGGTCACACAATTCTCCCATTGGTTTATGCAGCTGTGGAGACCTCACCTCTAGAATGCTACAGGTTGTGTCAGAAGCCATAACTTGACCTCAGAAATCGGTGTTTCATCATCTTGGATGTGTTTACCCTTCAAAAAATAACTTCATAGTTGGAAAGAGGTGGACGTCAGATGGTACAAGGTCGGGAAAGTAAGGGGGTGAGGAAGGATTTCATACCTGTGGGACCGTGCTTCTGTCTGGGCAATATGTGAGTTGTAAACTGAGGCATTGTCTTGCAGGAGGGGGACACCTTTGGTAAGTGTCATGAAGCGGAGCACGGGGGGAGCACCGGGCGCACGCTTCAGTTGTTTCTAATTA
This sequence comes from Pholidichthys leucotaenia, assembly GCA_020510985.1. Taxonomy (NCBI): domain Eukaryota; kingdom Metazoa; phylum Chordata; class Actinopteri; order Cichliformes; family Pholidichthyidae; genus Pholidichthys; species Pholidichthys leucotaenia. Next base: position 127,040,368 of record CM035845.1, read on the forward strand.
TGTTTTGTATTTTCTTCTTTTCAGGGTTATTTTGTATTTCTGTATGGGTTGTGGTATTTTGTTATCTGAGTTTCCCTTTTGTTTCTGTCTTAAGTTTCTTGTTTTTTTTATCCTGGTTTGGGTTTTACGTAATTGGCATCAAACTGGGGATTCTAAATTGTCCTTAGGTATGACTGTGAGAGTGAATGGTTGACTGTCTCTCTGTGTTGGCCCTGCGATGGACTGGCGATCTATCCAGGGTGTACCCTGCCTCTTGCCCAAAGATGCTGGGATAGGCTCCAGCCCCCCCGCGACCCGAAAAGGATTAAGCGGAAGAAGATGAATGAATGAATGAATGAATGTATTATCTTGTATTTATCCCCCTGTTTATAGTTGTCCTTGTTGGTTGACCTCCTGTTTTAGTTTCAGTATTTATTAGTCTTGTAGTATTAGCTTCCCCAGTTCCTCCCTCGGTGTACTCGTGCTCATGTATTGGTCCTTGATTTCCTTTCATTATGGGTTGTGCCTTTATTTTTGAATGTCTGTTGACTTCCACCTGTCAAGATCAGTTTGCGGGCTTTGATAGCTGTCATCAGTTGTCGTAATGACTCTCACTCATGTCACCCACATCTGTCACTCATTGTATCATCTCTATTCCTATTTTAGACCTGCTGCGAGACTTTCTCCTCGTAGTGGTCTCCCGGTCTGGACATTAATTCTACGTCTCTCCTTTTTCCCCGTTTAATCCGTTAAGTGTAAGTGTTTGTTGTTTTGTGTGTATTGTTAATAAATGTGCAAACCCACAGCTGGTGATTGGCATCCTCATTCCTGACCTTGAAAAAGGCGATTCATGACAGTAGACCGCTACCAGCATAGACACCAGCGGCTGTGGGTTTTGCCTTTTTCTTTCCTTGCCGTATTTTTTGTTTTAGTCCATTCTTTTTTGCGGTATGTCAGTCCGCACAAACTACAGTATTTTCGGGCTGGACAAGGTGGAGTGCTGGGCAGCTGAGTTTGTGGAGGATATAATTTCGGACGCTCACTCCTCCCACATTCCTGAGGAGGCTCTGCGATGCTGGGATAGCGCGGCACAGGTGATTGAGGCATACCCCAGCCTGTGGAGTTATCCAGAACTCGCAGTTCTCCTTACCTCCGTGTTTCTTGCTCAACATTGGCTCCGCAGGCTGGGGGAAACCTCTTCTCCATCCGAACCTCTGCCGATGAAGAAGCATCCCCGGGTGTGGAAGTCCCGTGGCTGCCGCTGTCACCCTGCTGCAGCCCCGTCTCCTCTTCCTGAACAATGGCCCGCATCATCAGCCGTCCCTCTGACGGTGGAAGAGCAAGCAGCCTGCTGGATCGGGCACATCGTCTTTGCGCCTCCTGACGGTCCTACTGCGGAGGAGCTGGAGGAGCACCAGCGGGTATTGGCAGCAGAGAGGGAGCTGTTACTGGAATATGGCTTCTTTCAGAGTTTATGCACCAGTTGGAAGGAGTTTCACTGAGTGGAGCGGAGTCTGTGCCAACGAACCAGCACCTCCGGACTCCAGAGTGTCACCTGTCTCCGGCTCCTCGCCAGATGTCCTCTGCAGCTCCCGGATGGATGTCGTTTGGTCCCGCAGCAGCAGAAACCATCACGCCCCAGGAAATAAAGCAAGTGTGTTCTTCTTCTTCTACACATGAAAATGAAATTTCTTGCCTTATTCCCAGTGGTGAGGTTCAGCAACAGCAGCCTAATTAAGCTGAGTCCTCACCATCTGCTGCTCCTCCTCACCTGCTTCTCCTGTGTCCCCCTCTCCCTTCCGTGAGTGTTCGTCGGTCCTGGGAGGGAGCTGCCGGATGACGGGGGGTCCTGTGGCGCTGAAGGGTCCTGTTCCAGTCCCACAGCCACACTCTCGACGGGAGAAGAGCACCCCCCTGTGTTCCGAAACCTGAGCCGACAAAGGAGTGTCCCCTGGTTTCGGTATCACAGGACCCGGTGCCATTGGTGAGGCATTCCCTGGAGCCACTACGCAGAGCTGGAGTTCGTCTTGCATCAGCCGCCACAGCTGATTCCATCACGCCCCGGCAGATACGGCAAGTGTGTTATCATTTTCCTTCACATAAAAATGAAATGTCTTGCCTTATTCCTGGTGGTGAGGCTCAGCAACTGCAGCCTACTTTAGCTGAGTCCTCACCATCTGCTGCTGCCTCCCTTCCCTCATCTGCTACTCCTGTGTCTCCTCCCATTTCCCCTGAGTGTCCACTGGTTCTGGGATGGAGCCGTCGGATGACAGAGGAGCCTGTGGTCCTGGAGGACTCCACTCCAGCCCCACAGCCATGTCCCGGGCGGGAGAAGAGTGGTCCCGGTGAGCTGAAACTTGAGCCAGCAAGACAGTGTCCCCTGGTTTCAGCTGGACGGGCCTCAGCGCCAACGGTGAGGCCACCTCCAATTCCAGCCGCCACACCAGGAGATCCACCTGCGCTGGTCGCCGCACCTGGAGGTCTTTCAGCTGCACTCACCATCACGCCTGCTGCCAGGACCATCGCAGTAGTGTTGCCGGAGTCCTGGACGACGGTGGAGCTCGAGTCCAGGCAAGTACTCAGTTCTGTTTTAACACCTGCAGATCTAGAGAAGTCTTGTCTGGCTCATGATGAGGAGAATCAGCTGCAGATGTCCTCTGCTCCTGAGCTCTCCTCGCTGGGCTCCATTGCTGCCGGTAATGTTCCGGTGTTTCTTTCTTCCCCGTCTGAGGTGACCATACCGGGGTTGGATCGCCAAATGTCTGGAGTCAAAACATCCCAGCCTAATTTGCCAGAGTCCTGGACGGCAGTGGAGCTCGAGGTCAGGCAAGTTCTCCTTTTTGTTTTCACTATAACTGTATTAGAAAGATCTTGCTTGGCTCTTGGTAGGGAAGACCAGTTGCAGCTGCCAGCTGCACCTGAATTCTCCTTGCCGGGCTCCACTGCTGCCGGTGACTCTAAACTGGTATCTGTTTCCTCTCTTTCTGAGCCTCCATCTCTGCCAGAGGTCACCGTGGGTCCTCCATCTCTGTCAGAGGTCACCATGGGTCCTCCATCTCTGTCAGAGGTCACCATGGGTCCTCTACCCCCGCCTGAGGCGGCCGTGGGTCCTCTACCCCCACCTGAGGTTGCCGTGGGTCCTCTGCCTCCGCCTGAGGTCGTTGAGGGTCCTCCGTGTCTGCCCAAAGTCGTTGAGGGTCCTCCGTCTCTGCCCGAGGTCGGTGAGGGTCTTCCACCTTTGCCGGAGGTCGTTGTGGGTCTCCCGCCTTCGCCGGAGGTCATCGTGGATCCTCCATCTTCGCCTGAGGTCTTTGTGGATCCTCCGTCTTTGCCTGAGGTCTTCGTGGACCCTTCACCTGAGGTCTTCATGGATCCTCCGTCTTCTTTGGAGGGCGTCGAAAGTCATCGGGTGTTGCCAGGGGTCCCTGCTGATCAGTCGTCTCCACGGCCTGGTTCCCTCACTGGTCAGCTGCTTTCTTCATCTGGTTCCCCGCTGATCAGCCGTTTTGTTTCATCTGGTTTCCTCGCTGGTCAGCCGCCATCACCGTCTGGCTCCGCCGTTGGCCAGCAAACATCATCAGAAGTCAACCTTCCACAGCTGCTGTTCCACCTCATCCACGCTGCAGTCCCACCGGTCCATTGGGGGCACGGGTTCCAGCTACTGCCTCCAGGAGGGGGTGCATTGTGCCCCACGACCCGTTGGCTCAGGGATTTTGGAGACCACCTGACGGACTGTGCCATTTGGTTGGGTGGCTCATGATTCTGGGAGACCACCCGATGGGTTACGCCCTCTGCTTGAGTGGCTTAAGAACTCTGGGAGGCCACCGAACGTGTTCTACCGCATAATCTGGTGGTCCTGGGACTCTTGTAGTCCACCCAAACTGCTTTATCTACTCACCCGGTGGCCCTAGAGTTCTGTGCTGCCATACCTGTTTTGGTTGTGGGTCATGAGTGTTTTTTTGTGTGTGTGTTCGTTTCAGTCCCTCCTACCTGGGTTTCCCCTCCACCCTCCCGGGGTGGATTATTTGTTCTATTCCTGTGGGGGGTGAGGTTTCCTGGTGTTTACCTTTCATGGATGTTTTTTTTTTTTTTTTTTTTTTCCACAGACCCCACACTAATCTTGACAGTTTGGGCTAGTTGGCAAATGGTTATGCTGTGATACTCCAAAATGGTATCCTCCACTTGCCAGATGATGTGCTCATCAATGGTGCACTATGATTGCCCAGGAATGGGTGCTGTTTCCAACGATGTTCGACCACACTTGAACTGTTAATGCCAGGGTTTGACTATGTGACACGATGGGGCGTCCTCCCCATAAGTCTCTTACATTTCATTGAACATGTGTGTGGCCTCTCAATTACAGGAACCTGATAACCACTCTGCATTCAGTTGGCTTAATGATCACACCTGACTCCACTTTAACACCTGTTAAAGAGAAACTCTTAGGAATTCAGAGCTGCAAATTACCATGTGACCTACAGTATAGTGATATGTATTATTATACCTGTGCAATTTCAGCCTCCTACAAAAACTGGAAGTGGGCCAGGGAAACTTTAATGAGCAGCCCTCGTATGTCTTTTATAACTGAAAGCATGCATTTATCTTAATGTGTTTCCCATTATACTAGTCTCTGTGTCATTATTGCCCATTTGTTTATACAGATCATACAGATGATGATTATGATGATGGTCTGTAACAGAATCATCTTGTAATATTTCTCATATCTTCTTTATCTGAAGATAACTCAAGATAGTGAGAAAGAAGATGAGTTTTATAATGGTGAAGGATACAGTTATGAATATGAGGTAAGCACCTGCTGCAGTAGATAACTAATTAAGGCAGATGTAATTTACTTAACACTGTTTGAGATTTGGACCGTTGTGTGTACCGTTGTGTGTGAACTCAACAAGTTCTTCAAAGTTTGTCATCCAATCACCTTTTTAAATAATAACATCTCTAGGGGCTGAACCATATCAGTGCTTACATGACTATAACAAAGATCTAATTAATGCTACGCCCACTACCTGATTTTAATTATTAACAATGAATTAGTCTCCCTTTACATCCCACTGCATCTGTCCTGTACATCATTAACTTTCAGTTTCAGTTTTTAGAAGTTGTGATGACATTCTACTCCCCCCCCCCCAAAAAAAAAAAAAAAAACAGGAAGAACTTTTCACTGATAAGCCCATAGTCTCAGAGGTGATCCAAGAGAAGAGACAGGTAGAAAAAAATTAAACAGAATGCTGTCATGTGTCTGCTGGATTGGATAAAAATGTTAACGATTTATTTTTTTATGTAAAATATGCTAATTGTTCTCCCCATACACAGTTTGAAGCACAAACAGATGAATTCTCCCATCCACCAGATGAAAAGGTGAGCATTAATATTTTTCTGCAACCCCAAGACAATGCAAGAGCTATACAGCTGTGTGGGAACTTTGATAATAATAATAATAATGATGGATTTATCCCATTTTGTATCTTTGTAGGAAGAACAGCTGCCCACATACAATCCTGTCCATTTACAAACCTCCAGCTTTCCACCAACATTCTTCTTAGACAGTGAAACAGATGCACAGGTGAAGCCACGCAACAATTTTTATTCACATTATTTTAAACAAGCTACAATTACACGATTAGAACTCTGCAGTGCTGGTAGTGGTATGTTATCTTTGGAAGCTAGCTGTTGCTTTGTTCTCCGGTTGAATCACTCAGTGATTTTTTTCACTTCATCATGACAGAGATGTAATGATGGTACCCAATCATGATGGCAATCGAACATTTCATAAGCTGGTTTGCCTAAACAAAAAACGATGACCTTGATTAGATATGTAGATGTGCAGCCGGCTTGTTAAAAAGTTAGCAACAACTCTACGTGTATACAAGCAATCTTTGTGTTTAAATCACAACTTTGTGAAAATGCCGTGAACACAAGACTATGTGTGCAAGAATATCATTGAAGTTGATGTCTTTCCTTGTGACCGCTGCAATCCATTCCATCCGACGCCTCTTTGTTAGCTCAGAGACCCGACTCTCTCCACTTTTCTTCCAAGTCGGGAAGTTAAAAAAGCATGTGCCTTTATGTCTTTTTCCCATGCCAATCATGAGAGCAGTTATTGCATTTGATAACACAGCAAAACTTCCCCATTCTAACGTTGTGTGGTATTTGGATAATAATACACTGAAGCAACCCTCTCAAAATCTTTAGCTAAGCCACTTTTGTTGCTCACTAGTAGACAAAGACAGGCAGACCACCTTTCCCACAATTCCTTGCAGTTTTTCCATCAGGTGACATCATGCGCCCATTCTCAATAGTACAAGTTTGAATAAAAGACACAAAAGCTTAAGACTTCTAACAATAGTCTGTCCAGTGGCCCAAAATCTGCATGAGTTTTAAAGTTGGGAATACAGGTGCATCTCAATAAATTAGAATGTCATCGAAAAGTTAATTTATTTCAATAATTCAATTCAAAAAAGTGAAACTCATATATAGATTCATTACACAGAGTGTGATATATTTCAAGTGTTTATTTCTTTTAATTTTGATGGTTATGGCTTGCAGCAAATGAAAACCCCAAATTCAGTTTCTCAAAAAATTACAATATTATATAAAATTATCCATCCATCCATCCATCTTCTTCCGCTTAATCCTTTTCAGGTCCTGGGGGGGCTGGAGCCTATCCCAGAATCTTTGGGCGAGAGGCAGGGTACACCCTGGACAGATCGCCAGTCCATCGCAGGGCCAACACAGAGAGACAGACAACCATTCACTCTCACAGTCATACCTAAGAACAATTTAGAATCCCCAGTTTGATGCCAATTAACCTAACTTGCATGTTTTTGGCATGTGGGAGGAAACCGGAGAAATCCCGGAGTAAACCCACGCAGTCACGGGGAGAACATGCAAAATCCACACAGATCACTGTTGGTCGGGGGCTGGGATCAAACCCAGGATCCCCCGGCCAAGGGTGAGTCGCTGTGCTGCTGCAGTGCTAACCATTCTGCCACCGCACTGCTATAAAATTAATTTAAAAAAAAAAAGATTTTTAATAGAAATGTTGGCCGATTGAAAAGTATGTACACACTCAATACTTGGTCAGGGCTCCTTTTGCATAATTACTGCATCAATGCAGCATGGTATGGAGGCAATCAGCCTGTGTTACTGCTGAAGTGTTATGGAAGCCCAGGTTGCTTTGATAGCGGCCTTCAGCTCGTCTGCTTTATTGGGTCTGGTGTATTTCATCTTCCTCTTGACAATACACCATAGATTCTTTATGGGATTTAGGTCAGGAGAGTTTGCTGGTTAATCAAGCGCAGTGATACCATGGTTATTAAACCAGGTATTTGTACTTTTGGCAGTGTGGGCAGGTGCCAAGTCCTACTGGAAAATGAAATCAGCATCTCCATAAAGCTTGTCAGCAGAGGGAAGCATGAAGTGCTCTAAAATTTCCTGTTAGATGGCTGCACTGACAATGGACTTGATTAAACACAGTGGAAAAACACCAGCAGATGGCATGGTTCCACATATCATCATTGACTATGGAAACTTCACACTAGACCTCAAGCAACTTGGATTTCATGCCTGTTCACTGTTCCTCCAGACTCCGGGACCTTGATTTCCAAGTGACAGGACTTGGCACCTGATTTGTGGAGCCATGTCTTCTGCTGGTGTTAGTCCACTGTGTTTTATCAAGTCCAAAGTCAATGCAGCTGCCTACCAGGTTTATGGAGATGCTGATTTCATTTTCCAGCAGGACTTGGCATCTGCCCAGACCTCTTTTTGAATCCTCTTTTTGGATTTCTCCAGTGCCTTCAATACCATTTGGCCCCCCTTGCTTCAGGATAAATTAAGCAAGATGGGAGTGGACTCCCACCTGGTGGACTGTATCTCTGACTACCTCACTGGCAGACCACAATATGTCGGGCTGAAGGATATTACGTCTGACACCATTGTCTGCAGCACTGGAGCCCCCCAAGGCACAGTATTGGCCCCTCTTCTCTTCACCCTGTACACCTCGGACTTCTGCTACAACTCGGAGCTGTGTCATATTCAGAAGTATGCCGATGACACAGCCATTGTTGGGTGTATCAGGGGTGACAGAGAGGAGGAGTATCGGAGACTGGTAGGGGACTTTGCTGCATGGTGCCACACTAACCACCTACAGCTCAACACCTCTAAGACGAAGGAGCTGGTTATTGATTTTGGGAGGTCTAGACCAAGACTTCAACCAGTCCTGTTAGAGGGAGCTGAGGTGGAGGTTGTGGATTCATACAAATATCTCGGGTTGTGGTTGGATAATAAATTGGATTGGACAACATACATTAGCCACCTGTATGGGAAGACACAAAGTAGGATGTACTTTCTAAGGAGATTGCGGTCCTTCAACATCTGCAGCAAACTTCTGCGGATGTTTTACCAGTCGGTGGTTGCCAGCGTCCTCTTTTACTCTGTGGTGTGCTGGGGGGGCAGTATATCCAAGAAGGATGCGTCCAGACTGGATAAACTGATCAGGCGGGCTGGCTCTGTGGTCGGCATGAAGCTGGACATCCTGGTGATGGTGGCAGAGATGAGGACTCTGGATAAACTGTTGGATATAATGGACAACGTCAGCCACCCTCTGCACACCATCATCAGTGACCAGAGGAGCTTGTTCAGTGAAAGACTGCTCCTTCCCAAGTGTCGGACCAACAGGCTCAAGAACTCATTTGTCCACCATGCCATCACACTCTTTAACTCCTCACTTGGGGGGGGGGGGGCATAGAGTACAGAGGACAGTAGGGCATTAATAGTGCAATAACCTTAACTTAACCATACTTGTACAAGCCATATTTAGCCTTGTATTTATATTGTGTATACTATGTTAAGTGTTTATTTTTTTCTTTTTTGCTTTTCTGATCTGTATGCTCCTTTTATGTGCTGCTGGAAATTTTAAATTTCCCAGAGGGAGTCATTCCAAAGGGATTAATAAAGTTAAGTCTAAGTCTAAGACTGCTGCCAAAAGTACCAAAGTCTGGTTTAATGACCATGGTATCACCATATTTTAATGGCCAGCAAACTGTCCTGACCTAAACCCCATACAGAATCTATGAAGTACCATCAACAGGGAGAGGAGAGACACCAGACCCAACAATGCAGATGAGCTGAAGGCTGCTATCAAAGCAACCTGGGCCTTCGTAACACCTCAACCATAACACAGGCTGATCACCTTCATGCCATGCCACAGTGATGCAGTATTAATTCATGCAAAAGGAGCCCTGACCAAGTATTGAGTGTGTGCATGGAATTACTTGTAGTCGGCCAACATTTCTATTAAAAAATCAGTTTTTTAAAATTGATCTTATGTAATATTCTAATTTTTTGAGAAACTGATTTTTGGGTTTTCATGAGCTGTAAGCCATAACCATCAAAATTAAAAGAAATAAACACTTGAAATATGTCATGACTGTAATTAGTAATCAGCCCACGTGCGTGATGCAGTAACAAAAAGGGACAAGCAAACAACAATACACGTTTGAGAGTTTTATCACATATCAAAATCTTTGCACAGCTACAGAAACTGTCACTCACCAGAGGAAGGGGCCTGTGGAGAGAAGACGAGAGCTGTGTAAGGAGGAACGGAGTAAGGGAAAATGGGCTAGCCAAATTGCCACTTACGGGAGCTTCGAGGGAAAACCGGCAGGACCCCAGCGGGGAACAGACGAACCAGCAGGGTGAGGGGAGTGGAGCTGGTGGTGCCTGACCGGGTGGAGGTTGGTGCCATGGATGAGTGGTGATGTGGCAGGAGAGCGCGCACAGTCCCAGTGACACACCCACACGATGGCAACAACCTGCAGGGGAGAAAAAGCACACAGGTTAATAACTTTCTTACCAGTGTGAATCCAAAACTCGCTGTCTTTGTAGGCAGTATACCCTGACAAGGCAGCGTTGAATCACAGAAGGATGCCTCCTTAAGAACGCTGGCTGATGAGAGGGCGCAGGTGTGTCCTCTCACTCAGGTGCGCTGAGGAGCTGAGGAGCACAGGAAGGAGGGGGCGCGCTCTCGCCGCCCATGACAGAAATATATCACTGTCTGTAATGCATCTATATAAAATATAGTTTCATTTTATGAATTGAATTACTGAAATAAATAAACTTTTTGATGATATTCTAATTTAGTGAGATGCACCTGTAGATGCCTCAGAACCAAAGTAATACTAGAGTAGTATTATTTAAAAAGGAATCAGGTTGTTGTTTCCTTTTTTAATTATAGTGTCTTCTTTTTTATCCTGACCAGGATGAAGTGTCACTGCCTGCGCCTCCCATTTCAGAAGAACAACCAAACAAGGTGGAGTTTTGTTTTTAATCACTTATCTCTAAATCTTTACTGAATGTTTCTGTACATCCTTGCATGTGCTGGAATGCAAGTCTCGCTTTCTTTTAACTCAATAAACAGCATTCAAAATGTGCTCTCTGCATAATATTTCAATATTTCTTCTTTCTACTTACCTTTAAGACTTCACCAGTGCAAAACAGTGCACACGTTTGTACAAGGCTGTTATGAAAATAATTGGAATGGAAATATGAGATCAGATATTTTGTAATTTGCCAATATTGTCAAAGCATGAGACAGGAGAGCATTTTTGAGCAGCATGCTTTTAGCTTGTTTTCTCTGAAACTTGTCTGAATGGAAATGAGCAGACACTTTAGTGTAGTTTTAGTGCTTTGCACCTACTGAGAAAAAATGCAGAGAGTTATTATTAATGATTTCTCTCTCTCGTTTTTTAAACAGGAAATCTCTTAAGTCAAGAAACCGAGACTGTAGAGTCTTAATGATTCATAAGAAAGCACACAAGGAGAGCGCAAATAAACTGTGATCTGTTTTCTCTGCTGATGAACCCCGAACCTGACCAACGTTTCATGAAAGGGGGACTTCTTTCCACACAAGACACTATGGTCATATCAAAGTTCACTTATTGTAGTACTATTTTTCTCACAAAATCAGTCTAATTTGCAAAAACCTTAAAAAAAAAAAAAGTCATGTTGAGAACATGTTCAGATTGTGATTCTTAAGTTAGTTGTCTCTGCTTCACTTATTGGTATCTCCTTATTTATTTATTACCATCATTCCCCTGGGGAAAAAAAAAAAACAGTAACAAACCCTTTCAAACAATCTCAACGCATACAGTATCTCACAAAAGTGAGTACACACCTCACATTTTTGTAAATATTTTGTTATATCTTTTCATGGGACAACGCTGAAGATATGAGACTTTGATACAATGTAAAGTAGTCAGTGTACAGCTTATATAACAGTGTAAATTTGCTGTTCCCTCAAAAAAACTCAACACACAGCCATTAATGTCTAAACCACTGGCAACAAAAGTGAGTACACCCCTAAGTGAAAATGTCCAAATTGTGCCCAATATGTCAATATTTTGTGTAGCCACCATTATTTTCCAGCACTGCCTTAACTGTCTTGGGCATGGAGTTCACTAGAGCTTCACAGATTTCCACTAGAATCCTCTTCCACTCCTCCATGATGACATCATGAAGCTGGTGGATGTTAAGAGACCTTGCGCTCCTCCACCTTCTGTTTGAGGATGCCCCACAGATGCTCAATAGGGTTTAGGTCTAGACACATGCTTGGCCAGTCCATCACCTTTACCCTCAGTTTCTTTAGCAAGGCAGTGGTCGTCTTGGTGTGTTTGGGGTTGTTATCATGTTGGAATACTGCGGCCCAGTTTCCGAAGGGAGAGGATCATGCTCTGCTTCAGTATGTCAGTACATGTTGGCATTTATGGTTCCCTCAATGAACTGTAGCTCCCCAGTGCCGGCAGCACTCATGCAGCCCCAAACCATGACACTCCCACCATCATGCTTGACTGTATGCAAGACACACTTGTCTTTGTACTCCTCACCTGGTTGCCGCCACACACACTTGACACCATCTGAATCAAATAAGTTTATCTTGGTCTCATCAGACCACAGGACATGGTTCCAGTCCTTAGTGTGCTTGTCTTCAGCAAACTGTTTGCGGGCTTTCTTGTACATCATCTTTAAAAGGGGCTTCCTTCTGGGGCAACAGTCATGCAGACCAATTTGATGCAGTGTGCGGTGTATGGTCTGAGCCCTGACAGGCTGACCCCCCCCCCCCACCCCTTCAACCTCTGCAGCAATGCCGGCAGCACTCATACATCTATTTTCAAAAGACAACCTCTGGATATGACACTGAGGACGTGCATTAAACTTCTTTGGTCGACCACGGTGAGGCCTGGTCTGACTGGAACCTGTCATGTTAAACCACTGTGTGGTCTTTTCCACCATGCTGCAGCTCAGTTTCAGGGTGTTGGCAATCTTCTTATAGCCTAGGCCATCTTTATGTAGAGCAACAGTTCTTTTTTCAGATCCTCAGAGAGTTCTTTGCCATGAGGTGCCATGTTGAACTTCATGACCAGAATGAGAGAGTGTGAGAGCGATATCACAAAGGTCTCAGGTGTGTCTCATTCACACCTGAGACCTTGTAACACTAATGAGTCACATGACACCAGGGAGGGAAAATGGCTAATTGGGCACAATTTGGACATTTCACTTAGGGGTGTACTCACTTTTGTTGCCAGCGATTTAGACATTAATGGCTGTGTGTTGAGTTATTTTGTGAGGACAGCAAATTTACACTGTTATACAAGCTGTACACTGACTACTTTACATTGTATCAAAGTATTATATCTTCAGTGTTATCCCATGAAAAGATATAAAATATTTACAAAAATGTGAGGGGTGTACTCACTTTTGTGAGACACTGTACTCGTTTTTTGTCACATTATATGTACATTTTATTTATTGAAATATGCAAAAAATAGTATTTTTTTGTACTTAAGCAATATATTTGAACACCAATGATATTCTTCAGAATGTAATGGTACCGTAAACTTACACAGCCAGCGCACTCTTTTCACTGGTGAAAATTTTGATGTAATTACATTGTCTGTGTTTAACCTCTCTGTGCATGTGTGCTCAAGTAAAAAGAACTTTAAAATAACATGTCGAGCAAGTCTGTTTCTTCCTTTTCTCCATTTTACTACCACACCCAGGGTTTGACATTAGCACTGGCCCACCAGCCAAAAGACAATTTAACATTCTTCTGATTTAGGCAGCTTTGTAGTACAGAGTACACCTCATATATGGGAAACCTTGCTACAAAGACCAACAACAGCCTGTGTGTGAAATTGGGTTTTCCACAAGCCTTCAAAATTGCTGCAAGAGGATGCACAATTAAGTGCCCATGTTTCCATGGTAAACTTGGGTAACACTTTCAATATCCATCCTCAGTCACAGACCCTTGATCTAAATAACTAAATACGGACGTGGCTTAATACTGGTTTAAATAGGGAAAAAAAGTTATAAAAGGGGGTCCTCAGAAAACAATGAGCAAAACAGGCATGAAAACACCCCTGACTTCTTCATTAAAGCACATTATTTAACAAGAAAACTAGTGACAATGGAGAGCTAGAACTATTCACTTTTCCACTAAGGTCTGTGTATGCCCCTGGATTTTCTCAAGCAAATCTGAAAGGAGCTGGAGGGGAATTTTGCTTAAATTTGATCATCTGATATGTAATGAGGGCACTTCAGCAGGTGGGATGTTGTTTATAAGTCTCCACAAATGACAACTGAAGCAATGAACGCATTGGGCCGTATTACAATGACGTGGTTGTTTAGTCAGTTGTCAGTGATGCAGAATGCGTTTATGGGCATTTCCAAGCTCATTTCCTTTTCACAATGGCGTAAAAGCAAACTTTCAGCCTGCACATGACGCAAAGAGGCTGGTCTAATCATTCAGACGTATGTTTTGGATAATCCAATCCAAAGCGCTCATGCCCATCCCTTTACTGCAAAGGTGCATTATCTAAAGTGAATTCTGATCATGACAGTTAAAGACGTTTTTTATGCTGTCCAAAGCCCATGTATGTGAGCCAAAATGCACGCAGTATTAATGCCGCTTGGTAATAAGGAAGACATCAATCACAGCTGATGCCCAGTTATTTATGTTATAAGGAACAAATGGGGAAGAATGGGCTGAAAAATCAGCTGAATGGTTTAATGTAGTGCGCAAGGATGCAACACACAGACATGAATGGATTTGAAACTTAAGGAAAAGAGGATGATGCCTGTGCAAACTTTAATAAACTTTGATTAATGATGGCGTGGAAGTTGCTCCTGGCCGTGGGGAGATGAAGTGCTCCCTCTCCTGTTGTTTTCGCCGACCAAGGGTCTCCCCCGTCTCATGTGGGGGATCTGCAGCCCTTTATCACAGTCCATCCCAGGTGGGAATAACAGTGATCTGGCATGGCTTCCTGTCCATGGCTATCCCCCGACCAAGAAACTAGCCCGCTTTCAGCAGCATAAAAAACAGGCAATGTGCTGACAGAAATTACCAAAACACTGGCGTACGATGGAAAGTCTGGCAGAAAAGTCACTGGATCATTGTCCTAATCAGACCCATTGTCTTTATAAAAAAAAAAAAATAGTATGTTAATGATAAAGTCACCAACTAGATGCAAACTTAAGACTGAGAGAAAAAAAAAGCATAAATTTGCGAATAAAGTTGCATGTTCACAAGTAAAATTACACATTTATGTTAAACAAGTTTACAGTAAAAGTCATGAATTTCAAAGAAAAGGGAAAATTTGTGGAAAAATATGCAAAAAGAAGCATTTTTAAGATTTAAAAAGTTGCAAATTTATCATAAAAATTACTAATTTAATAAAAGGTTGCATTTTATGACAGAACACAAATTTGCAAGAAAAATGTACAAGTTTATGAAAGAAGATGCAAATTTATGAAAAAAAGAGATCCAAACAGAGTAAAAATCTCATTTATTAAATGTAACCACAGTTCAATTTATTGTTGTAATGGAAATTATTTTATTGCCTTTTAAGAAATTGAGAACCTTTTTTTTTGGGGGGGGGGGAGATTTTTTAGTCCCAAATATACTTTGGGGCCACCATGCAGACTTCTGGGGGAAACAGTTGCTCAAAATGGCTCTTCACATAGTAGAGGTTTGCTGAAACCTTGGCTGGTGAGAGGGCAGAATGGCTAGTTATTTGGGGGAACTGTTTGCCACTGTGGCTGGTGAGCATGAAAAGATAATATCAAGCCCTGATTACATGCATTACAAACACGCACATCAGCATTATTCCAGTTATTCAAATTGCTCATCAAAATTTTGGGGAACTCGACAGGTCTCTCAACCATATATCAGAGTGAAAAGAGGCTCTTTCTGGCTTGACTCCATGGTAAGTGTTACCTGATCTTGTAGAAGGCAGATTGAAATTATTAATGATAAAAAAAAATGACAACAGTAATTTTTCTAAATTCTAGGCTTTCATGTCAGGTGCCCCAGGTGGAAGAAGCCAGTTAATGGAGACAGAAAAAGTAATTACTTTTAGCTTGATACTAAAAATCAGACCGTCTAATGAGACACAAAAATTTATTGTTGCCCATCATAATTTCAGCACCTGTCCTCTGGAGCTCCTGGTTACGACAGCTGGAGAGTAAGTCTGCAGTAATAAACATCAAACATCTATTCAAATCTGTTGTGCAACTAGTGTTGTTTGTTCTTCAAAACATGTTTTCAGATTAAACACAAAAATGCAGAGAGGCCAGAAGGACGAAAGAGACAGAAAAAGAGCAACACAAAAGAAGATGCTCAAACAGGAGGAGACGAGGAACAGACAAAATCAGGGGTGGAAAAGGAAGAAGTGGTCCCGGATCCAGAAATAGTCCCTGGTCCAGTCTACGAGGAGGAGGTGGAGGAGAGGAGTGGAGACTATGACTGGGAAACTGAGGAAGATGTAGACCGAGAGAGGGAAGGAGAAGAAGAGGAGGAGGACCTGGAGTGGCTGAGAGAAAGGGAAAGGCTGGAGTTGGAGAGGGAGAGAAAGGAGCTGGAGAAGGAGAGGCAGGCCGAGCTGGAGGCAGAGAGGGAGAAGGAGAGGGAAGCTGAGCTGGAGAGGGAGGAATGGGAGAGGAGGAAGATGGAGATAGAGAGGAGAGAGGGAGATTTTGAGGAAGAAACTGGACCACCCTACCCATATCCTCCAGAGTACTTTTTACTGAAGGTGAGGGCAAGTCAATACAATCACCATCTTGAGAAAAATGTGTTTAAATTTAGATTCAGGAAATGTAAATAAAATCCTGTCAGTTACTCCACATCTTCTATGTAACAGGGACAGCCTGGAGAGGATGGGAGACCAGGAAAAAAGGTGACATCACATATTTAAATGCATAAAAACTTATTAACATTTAATTACCTCAGTGATGCAGTCGAAAGTATTGCATTCTAATGGAAATACTAATGTTTTTTTTAAACAGGCTTATATCACTACAGCAAGTAGTCAAATGCTATGTAATTTTTTTCAGAAAATTGAATTTCATTGAGTAGTTACTCTTACATAAATATAGTTGAAAAAAGAAAAAATATAAAGTACATTTGACATACTCGATTTCACGGATTTGAAAGCTAGTTAGAAAAACATCTATACTATGACTAGCATTGATGCCCATTGAATATGCATGCAGTGTTTAAGGGTGGTGGGACAACAATAGCAATAGCAAGCAAGTTGAATCCACTTACAGACATACACCAGTGACACAATGTATCTGGCATGCATTATGACGTCATGAGGAGAGTTTCCTCTTGGCTGATCCATGTGCTGTCAATGTAAACAAGCTGTTTAGCTTCTATATCAGCGAAGAAATGCCGAAACGTTGCGTGGCAGCTGGGTGTTCTAATTGTTCCAGTGAATGTATAAGCCTGTTCTCATTCCCAAAAGATCCAGATCTTCTTAAAAAATGGGGGAAGCAAGAACAGAGAACAAGGGACAAATGGCAACCAACACCATCTTCTGTACTCTGTAGCGATCATTTCACTGCAGACAGTTTTGAGGAGGCTCCTGCTATACAGGAATCTTTAGGTTTGAAAGTTCGTTACAAACAGGTTCTAAAACTGACTGCCATACCTACGGTTTTCAAACAAAAACCCACAGCTCAAGACGACATCAACATATCAAAACAGCGCAGAGAATTAACAGTGTCAAAACAAGCCCGGAAAAGAGTTTGTGTGTAATTGATTTTTTTTTCCACATAAGGCCATTGTGATTTTATTATATTTTTTCCACCAAAAGTAAAATCCTCCCCTATGAATTTTGAAGCCAAGTGTTGACTTTACTCCAAATGGAACGACTTTGTGTTAAAAAAAAACGTTATATTACTTTTTTCAGTTTTCATTTTTATAAATCTCATTGCCTACCGAAACTGAATATCTGAGCTTTTTTTTTTTTTTTTATTTCCCCCACCACCCAATCCGGGAAATTTAGATCTATCTGTATATTACCATTCAATGTTCTGAAGGCGACCGATGTCCATCTCCAACCCTTGACCGTCGGACCCTTCATCCTCTGAAACGTGCGAGTCATCATCGCTTCCTGAACGATATGGTTCAAATAAATAGACAGATAGATAGATGTACTTTATTGATCCCAAACTGGAAAATTACAGATTTATAGGGTTGCAGTCCTTCAACCAACTCGCTCTTTTTCATCACTCGATCCTGCTTCCTCCTCAAAAACTATCGACAAATCGATCAAATCTTTGCTGAAATCACTCACAACTTCCTCCGCTTCGGTGTACTCAGCCATGCTTGTTTACATCTTTGGTTCACCTCATTACGTCACAAAATGACAGCGGCGTTTGACCCAATTTCGACAAACGAACATCGCAATTGTCTGCATCACGATGTAATTTATGGTAGTATATGGAAACAAAATTTTATTGAATTTTTTTGTCTACACAGAATAAAAACACAGTAGTTCTTCTTTCTAATGTCTTGGTTGAATTATGTCACGGACTCTTTCAGCATGATGATACAGAAAGAGCAATAGCAAGGTTATTATATAGAAACTTGCTGCACCAATGAACATTTTAGACATCTGCTGAGTGTCATGGTCCGTGTGCTGACTTTGTCTGCACTCGGGTTGTCCGGTTGTTCTCCGTTCTCTCCTCAGGTGCACCACTAGGCCTCCGGGCTTTTATTATGACAGCATCTCGGCGGTGCTTCCAGCTGTCAGAAGCCAAGCTCCACCGGACAGCTGGATTTCAATCAGCTGATGACTTTTCATCAGCTGACCAATCTGTCAAGCCCTATTTAAGGGAGCAGCTCTGTTTGCTCGGTGCTGCAACTTCGTCTGCCTTCCAGTCTGGTTTCCCTACCCCCGAAGCCAGTTCTTCCCAGCGTTCGGTTCCGTCCTCGCTGATTATATGTGTCGTGTCTTGTCTTTATTTGTGTTTTGCCCCACGAGGCTCATTATTTTGTAGTGCTTCTACTTATTTAATAAATGTACAAACTCATCGGCTGCCTACAGCGTCTCATTAGCGGTCCGTGAGGGCCGCACCATAACACTGAGATGTTAATGGCTAATTTGTACTCACTTCAGTCATTCCCATCTTATTCAGTTACCCTGCAGAATTGTTCATGGAATCCCATGAAATCCTTTTTCTATTGTTGGATTAGTAATTTTATAATATTGTGTTCTGAGTTTTGGACACCAACATTATGGAAAGGTGAAGTAAAAAAAAAAACTGAAGCTGGGAAATGTGGCATTTATAAATTATAGTCCAACCCGTCATAATAACAGTAGGTCAAAATAAAGGGAAAATTATGTAAAACAGCAATAAAATACTAACAGTATGTAAGAACATATATGATGGCCATGTCATTGTTCTTAGCTAGAATGAAGCCTGTAAGCTTTGAAAGCCTCAGAGCTTCATTGAGGCTTCACCTGGCCATCACTATTGAAGAGCTGTAGCATCTATTGTTGTTTAAACCCAGCCTACCATCTACATTTACTGCTGTTTACATCCTGTTAATGCTTACTTTACTCCTACTCCGATCAACACGGACTCTGGGGCACATCGCTCCTTTACTCGCTGTCTTGCTCAACAACTTGCACAGAGCGTCACCTAGGTTTCAATTAGTGCTCCCTCTGTTGGCGGACATTATAATTGCATTCAATTACACTATAATTGCATTTAATTGCACATCACAGCTGCTCTGTAGCTCAAAAATAATGTGAGCAGTCATTTTAACACTGCAATTAGCCTGAATGGTTTACCATTTTACACATACAGTGGTGTGAAATGTTTGCCTCCTTCCTGATTTCTCATTTTTATGTTTGTCACACTTAAATGTTTCAGATCATCAAACAAATTTAAATATTAGACAAAGATAACACAAGTAAACACAAAATGCAGTTTTTAAATGAAGGTGTTTATTATTAAGGGAAAAAAATCCAAACCTACGTGGCCCTGTGTGAAAAAATCATTGTCCCCTAAACCTAATAACTGGTTGGGCCACCCTTAGCAGCAACAACTGCAATCAAGTGTTTGCAATAACTGGCAGTGAGTCTTTTACAGTGCTGAGGCGGAATTCTGGCCCACTCATCTTTGCAGAATTGTTATAATTCAGCCACACTGGAAGGTTTTTGAGCATGAACTGCCTTTTTAAAGTCATGCAACAGCATATCAATTGGATTCAGGTCAGGACCTTGACTAGACCACGCCAAAGTCTTCATTTTGTTTTTCTTAAGCCATTCAGAGGTGGACTTACTGGTGTGTTTTGGATCATTGTCCTGCTGCAGAACTCAAGTGCGCTTCACCTTGAGGTCACGAACAGATGGCTGCACATTCTCCTTCAGGATTTTTTGGTAGACAGCAGAATTCATGGTTTCATTTACCACAGCAAGTCTTCCAGGTCCCGAAGCAGCAAAACAGCCCCAGACCATCACACTACCATCACCATATTTTACTTTTGGTATGATGTTCCCAAAAAGTTCAACTTTTGTCTCGTTACTCCACAGAGTATCTTCTCAAAAGTCTTGGGGATCATCAAGATGTTTTCTGGCAAAACTGAGACAAGCCTTTTTCTTTTTGCTCAGCAGTGGTTTTCGTCTTGGAACTCTGCCATGCAGGCCATTTTTGCCCAGTCTCTTTCTTATGGTGGAGTCATGAACACTGACCTTAACTGAGGCAAGCGAGGCCTGCAGTTCTTTGTTGTTGTGGGGTCTTTTGTGACCTCTTGGATGAGTCGTCGATGCGCTCTTGGGAGTAATTTTGGCCAGCCGGCCACTCCTGGGAAGGTTCACCACTGTTCCATGTTTTCGCCATTTGTGGATAATGGCTCTCACTGCGGTTAGCTGGAGTCCCAAAGCTTTAGAAATGGCTTTATAATCCTTTCTAGACTGATAGATCTTAGTTACTTTGTTTCTCATTTGTTCCTGAATTTCTTTGGATCGCAGCATGATGTGTAGCTTTTGAGGATCTTTTGGTCTACTTCACTTTGTCAGACAGGTCCTATTTAAGTGATTTCTTGATTAAGAACAGGTGTGGCTGTAATCAGGCCTGGGTGTGGCTAGAGAAAGTTAACTCAGCTTTCCAAAGATGTGATAAACCACAGTTAATTTATATTTTAACAGGGGAGGGAATCACTTTTTTCACACAGGGCCATGTAGGTTTGGATTGTTTGTACCCTTAATAATAAACACCTTCATTTAAAAACTGCATTTTGTGTTGACTTGTGTTACCTTTGTCAAATATTTAAATTTTTGATGATCTGAAACATTAAAGTGTGGCAAGCATACAAAAAAATGAGAAATCCGGAAGGGGGCAAACACTTTTTCACACGACTATTTCAACAGTCATAAGAAAACACAACAATATAAATGGCAACAAACAAATTCTTCATACTGTGAAGTCGGGGCTGTGATAAGAGGTGGGGAATTCTCCTGGCATGCTTTGCGCCACGGGGGATTCCTAGGCGGTTATAATTCTTGTGTTCTGCTCGTTATTGTTGTAGCGTTATAATGGTGTTATCAGTCTGATTGTGATAGTGTTGTCTTCCCTGTGTGTGAGAGATTGTGTCTGTGTCACCCTGAGTGAAGTGAGTGTGTGCGTGGATGACCTCCTCTCTGTTCTGCGTAATTCGGCAGTGATGAAATAAAGGCCTACTATGTTCGAAATCCTCTCTCAACATTGTGTGAACCCGTGAAACGTCACAATGGTGTCAGGAGTGGGATGTTGAGAGATGGAAACAACAATCGAGGCAGAGATTCAACAGCTTGAACAGCTCATCGCTCAGATGGAAGCTGACAGCAGAGCATACACCACCAGTCGCCAGAGATGCTTGCCGCAAAGAATGGGGAAACAGACTGGACAGAGCAAATGCGTTCCGTGTTCCGCCTTTTTCAAGGCATGACCGGGAGCACCAGCAAGGGAACTATGAGCCAGCGATCCCACTGCAGCTGAGGGCAGTGAAGCGCCAGCAGGGGAGCTACAAGCCAGTGATCCCACTGCAGCCGAGGGCAGTGATCAGCATGGAGGTGACCGTCCCTATCTCAGCACCGCCGATCCGCCAACCGGTCAAGCTTCCCCGCTTTGGTGGCGAAACCTCACTCGATGACTATTTCGCCCAGGTTGAACTGGCCGCCACGTTCAACGGCTGGACACCTGAAGAGACAGCTGTGCAGGTCGCACTGGCTCTGGAGGGAGGAGCTCTCTGCACGCTGTTCAATCTCCAGCCTGAGGAACGTCACAGCTGGCCAGCACTACAGGGAGCACTTCGGAGGCAGTTCGGGAGGCCAAGCCACGCTGACCACGTCCGGGAACAGCTAGCCTGGCAACGCAATCAAGAAAGTCTGGGGGCTTATGCAGCAGATGTCCGACTGCTGACACAGCGCATCTACCCGGACTTCGAACCAGAGGCGGTGAAGAAGCTCGCCTTCCAGAGTTTCATCCAAGGGCTCCGTCCGGCCCAGCTCTGAGAACACGTCCAGATTCACGCCGCAAGCAGCTGGGAGATGGCTGTGGCAGAGGCGGAGCGTGTAGAGCCCATGCTGGAGCCAGCGACTGATGTTTCATCAGCAAGGCAGAGAGTTTTCCAGGCCGCAGCTGAGAGTGAGGACGAGAAGGAGCTGTGTTAAACCACAGCTACACAGCTGGCGAGAGTGCAACAGCAACGCGAGGAGGGATGCTTCGGCTGCGAGGAGCCATTCCATGTTGTTCATCACTGCCCTTCACCTGCCCCACGGCGCTGTGCTGTGGAGGACTGTCGGCGCTGCCAGCAGGCCAAGGATCATGACCCAGCAGTCTCACGGGCAGCTGCTCTCCAGACTGCTGCAGCCAGGGATTGTGCAGCGGCTCACAGCTCGTCCTCAGATCATCAGCCAGCTCTCCCCAGCGATGACGGCACAGAGGCCCTTGGCACGTAGCAGCTTTGGGTTGGGCAGGATAGAGACCCTGTAGTTTCCCGGATCCGGCAGTGGCTGGACACGGACTGGCGGCCCACCTGCTGTGTGTGCGCTGGACCCAGAAACCAAGGCCCTGCATTCTCTGTAGTCCAACCTCTGCTGTTGTGAGGGTGTCGTCTACCGGGGGTGGCAATCTCCAGCTGGACAGCGTCACATCTGGCAGCTGCTGGTTCCCCAACAGCTCCGCCCCAAGTTGCTTCAATTGGTCCACAGGTTGGTGGTGTCATGAGCTGAGCTGGTGGTTTCCCAAGCTCAGGCTTCATGGCGGGCTCCTGTTCTATATTATCTGTGTTTTATGCTACCTTTGGCTTTCCATATATTTATCTGTGCCTCCTGCCTCTGGTAGCCACTCCTCCTCTCTCCTGTCAGTTTCTGACAGGTGATTCCAATCTGTCATTGTCTGTCCTCTCCCTGCTCAGGTTCACACATTCACACACTCTCTCACCCTTACGCACACAATCATCCACACCTGCTCTCCATCTGCTCAACAATCACTTTCTCGCACCGGCAATCACTGTGATCATCAGGGCTGGTGTACTTAAACCCTGTCCGTACTCCTGTGTACTGTTGGTGCATTGTATAGTCATCTGCCTGCACGCAGTAAGTCGTTCTGTTCAGCGTGCTCCTTGTTTTTGGACTTTTAACTCTGGACTATGTTTGCTGTTGTTTCCTCAGAGCCTAGCTCCGACACATCCATGTAAGTCCTCCTTCCTGGTTTACATTTCTTGTTTTTCCCCCAGCGGCCAGTGTTACACTGGGGCTGATGTGAACTGTTTTTCTCTAGTCCAAAACTTGACACTACTGAACTGTATTCGCCTGCTGTGCAACCTACCTTTTGGAATCTTATGTTGGGGTTGTTGCTTTTTGATTCATGGTAATAAAACTCACTCTTAACCCAGCCAAAACGGTGGAGATGACTGTGGATTTCAGGCGACACCCTCCTTCATTCCCCCCACTCACCATCCTCAACAGCACAGTGTCCACTGTGGACTCCTTCAAGTTTCTGGGTACCACAATCTCCCGGAACCTGAAGTGGTCCTCCCATATAGACACTGTCCGGAAAAAGGCCCAGCAGAGGTTGTTTTTTTCTGCGTCAGCTCAAGAAGTTTGATTTGCCTCAGGAGCTGCTGGTTGTCTTCTACACCGCCATCATCCAATCTGTCCTCTGCTTTTCCATCACTGTCTGGTTTGGATCTACCACTAAACAGGACAAGACCAGACTGCAGCGGATCATTAAGTTTGCGGAGAGGATCACTGGTACTGACCTACCCTCCATTGAGAACTTATATCGGTCCATAACCAGGAAACGGGCGGGAAACATCTGTGCTGACCCGTCACACCCCGGCCACAAACTGTTTGAACTTCTATCTTCTGGTCGACGTTACAGATCACTGAAGGTCAAAACCACCCGTCACAGGAACAGTTTCTTTCCTCAAGCCATCACTCTGATGAACTCCTAACATTCACCTAGTCCTACCTGTTGCTGTACTCATGACTTTTCATCCATTCTTACATTGCACATAACTCTCACACTGCTTTTTACTTCATTCACATTGTATCACTGAATCTGAGTTCACATTGAAATACTGTATGACTGTATATTTTTTCATATATTTCTGCAAGTGTGGATAGTCTGAGTAAATAACTGCATATATTCCTGTATATATTTGCATCCTTTTATAGAAACATGGACAGACTGTAATTTACTGTACATACTCTGTTGTCATTAAATCCTTATTTAAATCTTATTTAAATCTTACACCTGAACAACGAGAGCAAGTTTTTAGCCAAAGTCAAATTCCTTGTATGTGTTGTGCATACTTGGCCAATAAAGCTGATTCTGATTCTCTTCATTCGCAAGTGGGCTCATTTCTCCTCATTTGTGTGTGCGTAAAGTGCACACACATGACAGAATGCACCAACCATAACAGAGCCCAGCGGTGAAGTCGGGGGTAGCCTGTTTCACCTTTTTGTGCTATTTTTCCCCCTTTTTCACTCAACCGTATTGGAGCACCATGGATGAAGCGGAGCTGCGTGGAGTGTGCGTCCTGGAGGACCTTTTAGCATGAGCCCAAACCTCTGGGACCCCCAAAGCAGTCCATGGAGCCCGGGATAGCGCAGCACGTTTGATGGAGAGGCGTCTCAGCCTGTGGAACTGTCTGGAGGCCACTGACCTCTTTACCACCATTCGCTCCCTTCCTTGTGAAGGCGAGAAGGCCGCTGCGACACCAGAGCCGTCATCCACTAAGAGGAGGAGAAGACGTGTCCATGATAAGATGGACATCTCCCACAACGGACCCGCCCCCGTCTCCGGAACCCCGGCTGGCTCTCTCCATAAAGGAGCGGCACGTATTGAACTGCTTGGAGGCTGCCTTCTGTTTGACGCAGCAGCCGTTTATTCAGAAGGATGTCCGAGCGGCTCGATACACCGCTGAGGAGGTAATGAGGTTTAATCCCAGCCTTTGGAGTTACCCGGGGGTGACTGACATGGCCCATGCCATCTTCTCTCCAAAGACTCCTCGCCTTTCGGGGAGGAGTCTTTGGTGTTGGGATTGTCTCCATCGCCGAAGAAACGCTCATGACGGAGGAAGCCTTCCTCTGCCCGTAGCTCTCCTGCTCCTATCCTGCCTCCTCCTCCAGAGCCGGAGCTTGCTCAACCCACGGAAGAACTAGAGGAACACAGACAGGTGTTGTTGGCAGAGGCTGAGCATCTTCTGGAGGTGAAGCCATGGCTCCTCCCGGAATTGGCGACGGAGTTTGAGGAATTAGCCCCAAGGGAACCGAAGCTCCTGTTGGAGGCAGAGCATGCTTTCACCTCGGAGTCTCCTTCTCCTCCACGTTGTCGCCATTCCCGGAGGTCTCGCCCAAAGGATTCCATCATCATCCAGCCAGCAACCCCCATTTTTTCTTGTCTCTTCGCTGTGGCTCTCAAGCTAGCGTACTGTAGGTGACTCCTGTGTTCCTGTTCAAGTGTGATAATAAAACTACAAAACCTCACCTTGACTCCTCATTAATTAGAGATACAACAGAGTGCAGTAGGGCGGGCCACTGATCTCTATAGAAAAACTGGATGGATCATAGGTCGCCAGAAGTGAAGCCCCTGGCCGGCCACTTTTACCTCAGTAACTTCCCCAAAGATTAGCAGATTTTGAACTTCTTGGTATGGAGACAGTTTATAATCTTGTGCAACCTGTGAACTACAGAAATTGAGTTGACATTATATTTAGCGGCCGTCTATTTGAACGTACTAGTGTTTTGGGTGTGCTAATATGGCGGCCAGGTGGCTTCACTTCTGGTGGCCAATGATCCATCTAGTTTTTCTATAGAGATCAGTGAGGCGGGCATGGTAACCTGGAAACGGGGGTGTGGATGGGTCCTGTAAACAAACTAACTATCGTCCCCGTGTTTTGTGGGGAGCTGGAAGAGCTGTTACACAGACAGCAAAGCAAGCCCAAATAAGCAACTACACATTAAAAAACAAGCCCCAAAACCCGCAACCCATGAGTGACGAGATTTGCAAGCAAATTTAGATTTGAACCCACGACCTCCCGGTTGTGAGGTGGATGCTCTACAAACTAGGCCACCACTCTGATATGATGGTGCCAACCTTAGCTTGCTAGCTTTAGCTAGGTCCATGGCGGACACAAACATTTCAAACAACTCATGCCAACGTTGCCAAGGAATGGGTGGCTCACCGGGCAAAGTGAGAAACGATGGTAGAGGTGTCAGCAGCGTTTCCATCTCGGTGTTGTCCAAGTTTCTCCTCGACGCCAATGTTGTGTTTGGAAATAATGGATGCAGACAGGTCCATGTTTTGAGGTTAACTTTATTAAACGTTAGCTCAAACAGCTAGGAGGGAGCACATAGTGAGGTAACTGAGAGGTGGTACACCAAAGGTGGAGAGCAAGACAGAGAGCCCACAAGAGACTGGCTAGCCCTGGGTATCCGGCTATTACACGTGCGGTGTGATGACGTCACACATACATACGTGCGACCGCAGCATGGTGCGTCGTGCCCTTTCCCATACATCACAGTTGCCAGATGGGAAATGAAGAAATATTGTACTATCACTTTAAAATAATCACATTTTGACCCAAACTACTGTATGTACTAAAATAAAATCACAGGCTAGGACAGTGCATTTAAAAACAAAGCTATTCTATATGTATGAAACTGCAGTAACTTAAGGAATAAAGGCTGAGGCTCAGCCATTTGAATGAAGCAACTGCTTTTTGCATTGACACACTTAAACACACCCACCCACACAGTGAACTGCACTTGCACAACCACTGCTTCTGTCCTTAAACGTAGGGTCTAACTCCCAGGCAGGGTGATAAAGCTGCTGTACCCGGTGGAGGTGCTTTGTTTTCTTACCGGTGTCTGTGCTGCTGGACTCTTCTTTCTTTTAGTACTTTTTTCCTCCAAGTCCAAACTCATGTTCACAGATTTTTTTTAAAAAATTACTGTGGTGCCAGTTCAGCAACATGAACAAACGTGAGCTAAGCACTGCTGATGTGATTGGCACATTTGGTGGTGAGGAGCAGCGAGCCAGGTATGAGCTGATCAGCTATGAGCAGGCATCAGTTTCTGGTGATGTGTGGGTGTTCACATAAATCAAAATGACGTTTTTTGGGGGGGGTGCACAGAAATGCCAAAACTATCGTATATTTGGCCTTTTTTAAAACTATTGATCGCACATTGTATAGGCCCTAAAACTGTCGTATAAATACGATAATTATCGTTTATCTGGCAACACTGGTAAGGGCCTACCACACTCAACACTCATGTTGTGTGATACTCCCCCTTGTGGTGAATCAGTGTATTTACATTTTACGTCTTTTATGGTCAAGGGGTCAATGAAACCATGTCAGGGACTGCAGCATCACCGTGCAAAAGATTAGCATCTTGCAGTTCGGGGAATGTGATTGTTGATTTACCATTGTAAATAATGATTTGGAAGTGTGTGAGTGCAGTTGCAGAGAAGCGTGAGTGCAATTGCGGAGAAGCGCCTCCAGCTGGAGACAAGGTATAATGGACATCCTGTGGAGCGTGTAAATGAAGAGGCAGATTCATTTCAGACGATTTATTACACACTCACACTTCTCAAGCAAAGAACAGACTGAACATTTAAGCAGAAACTCTCCTCTTAGGTTTCATGGCATTTACATCACACACATGACATTTGCATCACCCTGCATTCAACCCCCTTCATCCTTGACTCCTTCCTGCTATCTCACCAGGAACCTCCTGCTCTTTGTTCTCCCATGCTTATCCACTGTCTCCTGTCTGAGATGCTAATCTGGCTCCCCCAAGGTGCTACACTACCCCCCCCAGCATCTTAGATAGAACAATAGAATAACAGTCCACATGCTGTGATAGGACAATAGAACATCAGTCCACATGCTGCTTGGGCTTCCGTCTCCTCCCGTATCTGCTGTAACTGGGGTTTACCACCTCCGCGGCTGCTGTGCCGGTGGGGGGCTGCTGGGAATGTGTCTGACTGCGGGTGGGCTGTGGTTGGGGGGGGGCCACTTCGGTCTGTCCGTGTGGCTGCTCTGGTGAATCGTTTCCCTGGGGAGCTCTCCGTGGGGGTCTTCCACGCCGAGGGGCCCTAGCCAACAGCACTTGCTCGTCCGCCACAACGAAAGCAGGTTTGAGTCTGTCTATGCCAATTTTTTTCCCTCCTACCTCCCAAGTCTAGCAAAAAATGCTTATCCCCTGTTTCCAGCACTCTGAACGGTCCATCATAGGGTGGGCGCAATGGAGGGTGGTGGGCGTCGTGTCTGACAAACACGAACTCCGCGCTCTTCAAAGTTTTAGGCACGAAAACATGCGGAAAACTGTGGTGGGCAGGGCCCGGCAGCGTGCCTGTGTTTGCACTACGCTGCAAAAGCTGAGACGGAGAGCTGCCCGGCGCGGGATTATCTGGCAGAAATTCCCCGGGCAGCCGTAGTGGCTGTGCAAAAACGAGCTCTGCTGGGGAAGCTTCCAGATCCTCTTTCGGCGCGGAGCGCAATCCCAATAAAACCCACGGCAGCCTGTCTACCCAATTTGCATCCGTCAATGAAGCCCTTAGTGCTGCTTTCAGTGATCTATGAAAACGCTTGCATAACCCATTGGCCTGTGGGTTGTACGCGGTTGTGTGGTGAATTGAAACACCCAGGCTGTGGGCCATCGCGGACCAGAGTTCGGAAACAAATTGAGGGCCCCTGTCGGACGTAATGTCCGAAGGGACTCCAAAACGCGCCACCCATGCTGTTAAAAAAGCACGCGCTACGTCTGCGGACGTAGTTGCCGCCAGCGGAACCGCTTCTGGCCAGCGCGTGGTGCAGTCCACCATTGTCAGGAGGTGCGTGCACCCCTGTGATGGCGGGAGGGGGCCCACAAGGTCCACGTGAACATGGTCGAACCTCTTAGCAGGAATACGAAACAGCTCCAAGGGAGCCTTCGTGTGTCTGTGTACCTTGGCTCGTTGGCACGCCACGCAGGCTGCAGTCCACACTCTCACTTGTTTGCGTAGGCTCAGCCACACAAACTTCTCTCCCACCATTTTGACCGACGCGCGCACTCCTGGGTGCGCCAGAGTGTGAACCGACTCAAACACGTGGCAGCGCCACGCGGCCGGGACCACCGGACGCGGGCGACCCGTGGAGACATCGCAGATTGGTGGGGGGCCGCCATCCTGCAGCACCCTGCTCTCCAGCCTTAACCCTGTTGGTCCAGACTGGAGCGCACACACGTCTGCATCGCTAATCTGCTCCGCGGCCATGGCTGCGTAATCTATCCCCACACAGACCGGGGCCACCACAACGCGCAAGAGGCAGTCCGCCACTACATTCAGTTTACCCAACACATGCTGAATATCGGTAGTAAACTCTGAGATCGCGGCCAGCTGTCTCTGCTGCCGGCCCGACCACGGTTCTGAAACCTTGGCCATCGTGAATGTCAGCAGCTTGTGGTCCACAAACGCGGTGAAGCTGTGCCCTTCCAGCCAGAACTGGAAGTGGCGTATGGCCAGGTGGAGAGCCAGCAACTCTCTGTCAAACGCGCTGTATTTACGCTCGCTGTCGCGCAAAGTTCTGCTGAAAAAGGCGAGTGGCTGCCAAGCCCCGGTGACGCGCTGCTCCATGACAGCCCCTATGGCCACGTCTGAAGCGTCGGTGGTGAGCGCTATGCAGGCCGTCGGGTCTGGATACGCCAGCAGTGCGGCATTTGCCAGGGCTGCTTGAACTTCCGAGAATGCCCGCTCTCGCTCCGGGGTCCATTCGACCCTATCCGCGGGTTTCTGTTTCTTGAGCGCAGCGTACAATGGTTGCATGAGCTGCACCGCGCAGGGAAGGAAACGGTTATAAAAGTTCACCATTCCCAAAAATTTCTGCAGCGCCCTGACCGTCTGAGGCTGGGGAAAATCCGCCACGGCGCGCACTTTGTCGGGCAGCGGGATCGCTCCTTCCAGAGAGATGCGGTGCCCCAAAAAATCAATCTCCATCACGCCGAACTGGCATTTCACCGGGTTGATTATTAACCCTTGCTCCTCCAACCTCCGGAAAACCATCGTGAGGTGGGTTTCGTGTTCGTCTTTGGACGCACTGGCTACCAGGATATCGTCCAGGTAGACGAACACGAACGGGAGATCGCACAGCACTGCATCCATCATGCTCTGGAACGTCTGTGCTGCTCCTTTTAACCCGAATGGCATGCGCAGGAACTCGAATAGACCGAACGGAGTTATTACCGCTGTTTTGGGTATGTCCTCAGCGTGCACTGGGACTTGGTGGTAACCGCGGACCAGGTGTATTTTGGAAAAAATGCGTGCTCCAGCCAGGTGACCGGAAAAATCCTGTATGTGGGGAATTGGGTAGCGGTCGTGCGCTGTGGCGTTGTTCAACCTGCGGAAATCCCCGCAAGGTCGCCACAATCCCTCAGCCTTAGGGACCAAGTGTAGCGGAGATGCCCATGGGCTGTTCGAACGCCTGATGATGCCCAACCTTTCCAGGTTGGCGAACTCCTCGCGCGCTGTGGCCAGTTTAGCTGCGTCCAAGCGCTGAGGTCTTGCAAAAACGGGTGGCCCGGTGGTGGGGATAAAGTGCTCCACCCCGTGTTTAGCGATGGCCGCGGAAAACGTCGGGACCGTGAGTGCTGGGAACTGAGTGAGCAGTGTGTGGAACTTACCGCCTGTAGCTGTGACGTTGGCTTGTGCTGTTGGCTGGGTCACTCGAGCTATACAGGGGAGAGAGTCAAAGGACAGTGCATTAACCAGGCGCCTGTTAGCAACATCAACCAGTAAACCATGTGCACACAGAAAATCAGCCCCCAGGATATGGTAATTCAGGGCTGCTACGACAAAAGTCCACTCATATGTATGGCCGTGTAGAGATAAGAGCAGAGTCCTCTCACCAAAGGTCTTAATATCCGAGCCGTTTGCTGCCAACATCTCAGGGCCGCTAGGTCCTGCCAGCCGGTCAGCATAGGTCGGCAGGATGAAACTCTTCTGGGCTCCGGTGTCCACAAGGAAACGCCTCCCCGAGCATGCATCCGTCAAGTAGAGCAGTTTGTTCTCTTCACCGAGGGTCGCAGCTACTACCGACCCCCGGCCTTGGCATTTCCCGAGCGCTTGAATTGGCACGGTGGCGCACATCTGCGTGCCTTCTCTCCAAAGTGGCGGTGGTAGAAACAGAGCGTGTCTCTCTGGCGCTCCTTGGCTCCCGCTGCTGCTACCGTCGGTGGCTCCTCGCCTCCTCTGGTTGTCTCGCTGGGCTCCGCCGCTGCCACGTTGACTGTGATCGCCCTGGTGGTGATGATGATCCGGTCTGCCTTCTGGGCTAGCGCACGGTAGTCTCGCGCAGCCAGCAACGGTGAATTGGCCAGAGCCGCTTTTGCCACTGTTGGAAGGTTCCGGAGGAAGAGGTGGGCAAACAGAAAGTGCCCGTCATCCGTGCCCATTAACGCCAGCATCTTCTCCATCAGGTCTATGGCCGAACCATCTCTTAACTCGGTCCGCTTCAGGACCCCTCTCTGCTCTCTCACAGTCCGAGAACGTGTAGCGCTGGATGAGCGCAGCCTTGAGCGCCTCGTATCTGTTGCTGGCTGGTGGCTGATCGAGCAGGCTCGCTACCTGTTGAGCTGTGCGGGCGTCGAGCGCTGCGACCACATGGTAGAATCTGGTGTCGTCTGCTGTTACTCCCCGGAGGGCGAACTGAGCCTCGGTGAGGTGGAACCAAGAGCGCGGGTTGTGCTGCCAGAAATCCGGTAACTTGACTGAAACCGCACATGCGTGGCTGGAGGTTCCAGTCCGGGCTGTCTGTGGGATGGCTGCTGCCTCGCTGTAGCTTCCTGACCGGGCCGGCTCCGGGGATCTTGCCTCGTGTTCCATAATACGTCTTGAGTCACCAGTGTGGAGCGTGTAAATGAAGAGGCAGATTCATTTCAGATGATTTATTACACACTCACACTTCTCAAGCAAAGAACAGACTGACCATTTAAGCAGAAACTCTCCTCTTAAGTTTCATGGCATTTACGTCACACACAACATGACATCTGCATCACCCTGCATTCAACCCCCTTCATCCTTGACTCCTTCCTTGTAGAGTTCACCTCCGGCCACTAGAGGCCACTAAGGAGTACGTTGTTGAACGATAGGGGAGGGTCATCCATTTTGTTTGCTGTTTGTCTCATGCTCCCACATTTGTTCATGCCACAACCTCTGCATCAAGTTACTGACTTTGTTCCTGTAAGTTTCTCTGCTTCAGTACTTATTCTGTTAGTGATATCCAGTTCTGTTGGTGTCTTTGTTACATATTTCCACGTTTAGTTGCCACGGTCATTTTATATTTGTATATTTGTATCCCTGCAGGGCTCCTTCATCCTTGTCATTAAAATATAAATTGGCATCGAGGAGTGTATTTCTTCATGAAGGAGCCATGGTCGTCGTTGAATGCACTGTCCCTGGTTGTGATTTCAAGACGGGCAATGTGTCTGAAGCCCTCGCCATTGCTTTGCTGACAAACCACGGATTTAATCATCAGAGCCCATCTATCCAGGCGCCCGTCCAACCCCCATCTTTTCATGGTCCGAAGTTAGATCGCCCTAGAGTTGACGTGGGCATATCGGCGGAGGAATGGAATATATTCACCCGTCGTTGGGATGTCTTCCGTACCGGTTCGAGCATAGAGGATGCACAAGCTCCTTTCCAGCTGTTCCAGTGCGCCGGGCCAGAACTCGGGGACAACCTGTTGAAAGCCAATCCCAACGCAGCTTCCGGACCCCTGCCAGATCTTTTCGCCACCATGCTCCCTGGCTGTCATTCCAGTAGCCACCTCTGTCCTACACACCGAGCTGCTTCAGTTACACCAGGAACGTGATGAGGCGTTTCGCGCGTTCTCTGCCAGAGTACGGGGCAAGGCGGAGACATGTGCCTACGACGCGGTATGTGAGTGTGGCAAAAATGTGAACTACACCGACCACGTCATCCGCGATGTTTTAATTAATGGTATATATGACTCGGACATATGCCGCGAGACACTGGGGACACCAGACGTACTGTGCAAGCCAGTTAATGATGTGATTGCGCTTGTCGAAAACAAGGAAATGGCCCGCAACGCTCTTCCATCACCTACTCTATCAGCTGTGTTTTCATTCCAGCGCCTGAGGAAAAGTCCACCATTGGGTGCCGCCCCATCCCCAGTTGACAAGGCCAGACAAGCCTTGTGCCTGGACTGCAAATGCTCCTTCAAGGTCTTTACTGAGGGATCCCGCGGATGGAACACTAAGCCCCACCGAGTTTGTATTGACTGCTACAAGGCCCGCCGGCGTAGGAATCGTAAAACACCTGCAATAGACAGTCAGCACGCCGCCGTCGAGTGTGAGCCAATCTCCCAGATTTCTTCGATTCATGCTGGGGCCCGTACCGGCCGACGCCCTGTCCCAACAACTCGTGACAGTGTCCTCAAACCCTCACCCGTTAAACTCGGGCACCACATTTTTCCGAGGGGTGAGTGGCGACGTGCCAGGCTGAGAGACCACCCCCGTGTGTCGATCATTGTCACTGTTCATGAGCCGGATAGACAGGGCAGCAGCACCAGCACCCGTGATTCAGTTAACGAGGCAAGGGTATCTGCCATTGCGGACACTGGCGCGCAGTCCGACCTCTGGTCCCTGCAGGAGTTCCTGTTGCGCCCTGTCAATCTTAGCCTGTCTGCTGCCAATCGGTCCCCTATCGCCATTGAAGGGGCATTTTTTGCTAGGCTCTCAACAGCCCCCAGCTGTGGTGTGGGGTCGTCCTGCCGCTCCATGATATATGTGAGTAACTCTGTCCAAGCCATGTACCTCTCCCATGAGTCATTACTCAACCTTGGCCTCTTGCCTTCGGACTTTCCGTTAGGTAGCCGTGGGGTGGAACACGACGGTACACTGGGTTCTGACAACCCTAGCACGTATGACCAGCCCTCGTCCTCTAATGCTACACGGTCCACGATCAGTGGCTGTAAGGGTCCGGCTAGTCCTCAGAACACTCAGTGTTCGTGTCCCCAGCGTACGGTACCCCCACCACGCCCTACAGAGCTACCGTTCCCTTGCACCCCAGAGAATAATGGTCAGATGAAAGAATGGCTGCTCAAAAGATATGCTTCATCTACATTCAATACATGCCCTCATCAAGCGTTGTCGTGCATGGAAGGGCCACCCATCGAAATACATGTGGACCCGGCTGCTACACCGAAAGCATGCCACACAGCTGCCGTCGTCCCCATACACTGGCAGCAGAGGGTCTATGATGACCTCCTACGGGATGAGGCCCTTGGTGTCATTGAGCGTGTCCCATACGGTGAGCCGGTGACTTGGTGCCATCGTATGGTAGTCACTCGTAAACATGACGGCTCCCCGCGAAGGACGGTGGACCTCTCACCTCTTAACAAGTTTTGTCAACGGGAGACTTTCGCCACTGAATCCCCATTCCAACTCACGCGACGTATCCCGAAGGACACCTGGAAGACTGTCACCTGGAAGACCGTCACTGACTCCTGGAATGGCTACCACAGTGTACCCCTTCGTGAATCTGACAGTCACCTTACCACTTTTATCACACCCTTCGGACGATGGCGGTACACCAGGGCACCACAAGGTTTTCTGTCATCGGGGGATGGGTACAACCGGCGTTTCGATGCTGTCCTCTCGGACTTTGAGCACAAAGAACGTTGTGTGGATGATACTGTCCACTATGACACTGACCTAGTGCAGCACTGGTGGAGGACCATTGACTTTCTCACACATGTTGGCCGATCGGGCATCATTTTGAATGCAGACAAGTTCCAGTTTGCGGAGAGGGCCGTCGACTTTGCCGGTTTCAGGGTCTCAGACACCACTATCGAGCCACTCCCGAAGTATTTGGATGCTATCAGAGACTTCCCCACCCCGGAGTCCACAACAGATATTAGGAGCTGGTTTGGTCTCGTCAACCAAGTGACCAACTATTTTTTTTTTTTTTTGTTACTTATTTGTCACCCGTAGTTAGATTTGGTATGCTCAGCTACGTGACACGATGGCGCCATTCAAACCGTTCCTCAGCCCACGTTGTAAGTTTTCATGGTCGTCTGAACTGGAGGAGGCCTTCCAGAAATCCAAAGAAGCCATTGTCGGTGCCATCCGCAAGGGCGTGGAGATCTACGACATGGAGAAACGTACCTGTCTCCACCCAGACTGGTCCAGGCGAGGTACTGGTTACTTCCTTCTACAACAACATTGTAACTGCACCTCTGGCGCACCGGACTGTTGCTTGGGGGGTTGGAGGATTACCCTAGCTGGTTCCCGATTCCTGTCCTCAGCGGAACAACGTTATGCTGCCATCGAGGGTGAGGCCCTGGCGGTGGCCTGGGGCCTTGAGCAGACAAGGTACTTCACACAGGGCTGTGACAACCTTGTCGTGGTCACCGACCACAAGCCACTAGTGAAGATTTTCAGTGACCGTACGCTGGATGAGATCACAAACTCTCGTCTCTTCAGACTCAAGCAACGTACCCTTCCATGGCACTTCGACATAGTGCACCTGCCTGGCAAGAGTAACCATGCTGCTGATACCACCTCAAGGCATCCCTCGCCCTCGGGCTCAGCGAACGTACTCTCGTTAGGGTCATGGAGCGTGCCCGATGCCGTGGAGTCAGCATTGATGGCTTCCATCTGTGATGACGCTCAGGAACTTGGAGCAATCTCCTGGCCTCTCCTAGCACAAGAGACGGCTGCGGACACATGCTTTGCCCAACTACTACACCTCATTGAACACGATGGTGTGGTTGATGCAAATGACCCTGCCCTGGCGGACCTATCTCCAGTGTGTGAGGCCATTTATGCACAGGATGGTGTGCTGCTATATCGTGACCGTGTGGTGGTCCCTCCGTCCCTCCGGGACAGAATCCTTCGGCATCTCCATGCGGCTCACCAAGGCGTTTCTGCCATGGAACACCGTGCCTGTGCTATAGTCTATTGGCCTGGAATGTCCAAAGACATTCAGGCCACCAGATATGGATGTGCTGACTGCAATCGGAATGCCCCTTCACAGGCAGCTATGCCCCCCCTGCCATCCCCACCTCCATCCACACCTTTCGAGGCGGTGTTCGCTGACTTTTTTGACTATGGGGGCTGCCACTACTTAGTTGTTGGGGATCGACTGTCAGGTTGGGTGGAAGTTCTTAGCTCCTCAGCTGGCACAGACCTAGGAGGCTCGGCAGGCCTAGTTCACCACCTCCGCTCCTTCTTCGCTACCTTTGGCGTTCCTGAGGAACTTTCCAGCGATGGTGGTCCAGAGTTTATGGCAGGCCACACAGAGAACTTCCTGCGCTTGTGGCATGTCAGGCATCGTGTATCTTCAGTTGGTTTTCCACAGTCGAATGGGAGAGCGGTGGTTGCTGTGAAGACTGCTAAGCGTCTTTTAATGTCCAATACTGGCCCGACAGGCAGCCTCGATCACGACCGTTTTCTGCGTGCTATATTGCAATTGCGCAACACGCCCGACCCCGACTGCCATCTCTCCCTGGCGCAAATCATTTTTGGTCGCCTCCTTCGCGATTCCCTACCCTTTGTCAACCGACTGGAGAAGTTCTCTAACCCATATGTCTGACCACTCTGGCGCCAGGCGTGGATGGCAAAGGAGGATGCCCTCCGGACCCGCCTGTCCCGTACAACTGAGTCTCTACGGACACACTCGAGACCACTCCGACCACTGGCACTTGGCGAGTCGGTGTTCCTCCAGAATCAGCTGGGCCCGAGCCCTAACAAGTGGGACAGGTCAGGAGTGGTGGTGGAGTCCCTGGGTCATGATCGGTATCGCGTCAAGGTTGATGGATCGGGACGTCTCACTTTACGCAACCTGCGGGTTCCTTCATGCCTTCACACCAGCGACCTCCCATTCTCATGTGCGACCGGCTGCTCCATTGCCGACACCCTATGCCCTGGCGAGAGAGTCTCTACATATCTGCCCAGGCACTCAGCTGTCAGCGGACGAGCACCTTGACTCGGCTTTGGACACATCTGTGCCGGAACCCTGCGATGAAGCTACCTCTGCAACCGACACCCAAGTGGTGCCTACCCCAACGGTCTCAACCCCGACCGTTCCATCTCCTGCGTCACGGCCACCGTCAGCATCGCCCCGACCCCGTCAGCTGTGCCGTCCGAGGAGGCCACCCAAGCGCTATGAACCTGAGACGGGCCATTGGGTACAGGATTGAGTCCGTCTACCTCTTCCAGTTTGTTGGTTTCCGGACTGGGGGGGATGTAGAGTTCACCTCCGGCCACTAGAGGCCACTAAGGAGTACGTTGTTGAACGATAGGGGAGGGTCATCTATTTTGTTTGCTGTTTGTCTCATGCTTCCGCATTTGTTCATGCCACAACCTCTGCATCAAGTTACTGACTTTGTTCCTGTAAGTTTCTCTGCTTCAGTACTTATTCTGTTAGTGATATCCAGTTCTGTTGGTGTCTTTGTTACATATTTCCATGTTTAGTTGCCACGGTCATTTTATATTTGTATATTTGTATCCCTGCAGGGCTCCTTCATCCTTGTCATTAAAATATAAACTGACATCGAGGAGTGTATTTCTTCATTCCTGCTATCTCACCAGGAACCTCCTGTTCTTTGTTCTTCCATGCTTATCCACTGTCTCCTGTCTGAGATGCTAGATAATCTGGCTCCCCCAAGGTGCTACAATCCATCTTTCATCCATTCATCCATCTATCCACCTTCTACTGCTTTTCCGGAGCTCCGGGTCACGGCGGCAGCAGTTCAAGCAGAGAAGCCCAGACTTCCATCTCCCCAGCTACCTGCTCCAGCTCTTCAGAGAGGATACCAAGACGTTCCCAGGCCAGCTGGGAGACAGAGTCTCTCCAGCATGTCCTGGATCTGCCCCGGGGTCTCCTCTCAGTGGGACGTGCCTCAAGTGGGAGGCATCCAGGAAGCATCCTGCTGAGATGCCCAAACCACCTCAAATGGCTCCTTTCAATGCGGAGGAGCAGCAGTTCTACTCTGAGCTTCTCCTGGATGACTGAACTCCTTACCCTGTCTCTCAGGGTTATGGCAAAATCTTCAGAAGAGTATTGCGTTTTTGAGTGGAAAATTATCAATTTTCGGCGAAGCGGTCAGTGAAACTTGTCAGGTGCACTCTTCAGGTATTGTAGCATCACCATGCAAGAGATGAGAGCCCGCGATGAAGTGGCTTCTGAGTTAGCAGGGGGACAAAGTTTGCCACATAGACACATACATATATAGTCATGTGAAAAAACTAGGACACCCCATTAAATATTCAGTTCTTTGTTAAGAAATGTTCACATATCTATGTCTAACCTTGTTTTTTGTTTTTATTTGCATTTTTTAACATTTATTTTAGCCATTTTAAGGAGGAATGAATGTGTGGGTATTCTAAAAAAAGATGGAGAGGGTGTCCTAATTTATTCCTCACTATTTCTTTAGTATTACATTTTACAGAAAATTTGGAAAAAGTCTTTAATTCATTTTTAATTGTTTAGTTGTATTACATGAATCTCCTAGTATTTTTAACATTGATATTAAACTAGTACATACTTATGCGTACCCGTCCATGCCCGTAGAAACCAAGTATAAAGTATTTCTGCATGCCCGTTGCTGAAGGGTCTCCTCCTGTGTCAGACGGCTGTGTTGTTCACAGTCATGCCTGCGGCGTACTGCTGGAACCTGAGGTGTATTCATGTTCACGGCATCTTTTCTGACGTGCAGCAGTTCTCCTCATTCTATTGCTCTCCATCTGGTGGGTTGTCTTCTTCTTCATTCAGACCACTAGTTGAGGGATAGTTGCGTGGTAATTCTAGTTCATGGCACATCCCTTGTCTGTCGTACCCTATGCTGGTGAAGGGTCTCCTCTTGTCTCAGATGGGTGTGTTGTTCAGAGTCATGCGTGCGATGTACTGCTGGAACCTCAGGTGTTTCATCTTCATGGCATCTTTTCTGATGTGCAGCAGTTCTCCTCATTCTATTGCTCTCCATCTGGTGGGTCTTCTTCTTCGTTGAGACCACTGGTTGAGGGATAGGTGCATTGTAATTCCAGTTCATGGACAGGATCATGAGCATTGTGAGTGATGGTTATATGACATCATAAAGACACATTTGTCTATGAGCATATGACATCATAAAGACACATTAGTTTAGGCATCGTGAGTGATGGTCTATGACATCATAAAGACACATTTGTCTATGTGCCGTCATATAGACATCTGTGTCTATGACATCATAAAGACACATTTGTCTATGAGCCATATGACATCATAAAGACACATTAGTCTAGGCATTGTGATGGTCTATACGACATCATATAGACATCTGTGTCTATACGACATCATAAAGACACATTTGTCTATATGACGGCTTCGCGAGTCCTGTGATGCCTGAGTTCATGCAACATCCTATGATGTTCAGGCAGAGATTATAGGCCATCCTACGATGTCCTCTGAACGTGACAAACACACAGAGATTTCTTGCTTTTATAGTGATGAAGTGAAGTGATATCCATATGTCCAAATATGTCAAAAACAAACAAACACAGGCTT
Organism: Pholidichthys leucotaenia; assembly: GCA_020510985.1. NCBI lineage: Eukaryota > Metazoa > Chordata > Actinopteri > Cichliformes > Pholidichthyidae > Pholidichthys > Pholidichthys leucotaenia. The sequence continues at coordinate 127,079,749 of CM035845.1, forward strand.
ATACAGGGTGCCCTAACTTTTTCACATTACTGTACATACATACCCACACCGCAGAATCCCTTTTATATAGATAGATAACTCACCTCTGTCATAAATAACTGTCTTTAGTCATTAAAATCAGAGTTGAAATCATTGTGTAGATAAAAAAGTACTGTCTACTGTTTATGATTTGGATTATATTATAGAACACATGAATAGTTTATATTTTATTTTTCTTAGACTGAATGCACTTGATGAAAAAAACATGCAAACTGGCAAGAGTATAATAGCAAATTTACATCAGAAAAGCAGCAAATTTATATCAAAGAAAGTCAGAATTTTATCACAAAAAGTTCCAGATTTATAAGAACTATATCTACAAGAAAAATGGCTCAAATTCATGATAAAAAATATTAAAGAATAAAGTCTCATATATACAAGAAAAAAGTCACTAATATTTAGTTGCTATATTTAAAAAAGGCAAATTTACTTGCTAAAAGTTGAAAATTTACTCTGTAAAAGTTTCAAATTGCAAATCTATGACAAAAAAAGACAATTTAAGAGAATTAACTGTTTTCTGTTTTTTCCAGTTAATATAACTGAGTGGAACTCCTGGCTACCACTTCTGCACAGCAGCCATTTTGAGATAAAAACTGATATTTTCAAAACAGATATGCAATATGTATATAAGAAACCTGTATTTTTTTTTTTAAGAAAAAAAGAAATGTTTAAACAAAATTGCAGGAGACCTTCACCTAAATAAGAAAATATTTTAAAAGTATGATCTAATCATGGTAGTGGCTTAATTTGGTGGTTCAGTTTTTACATTATTTACTTTTTTACAGTAAGGTGAAATGAAATTAACTTCCACATGATGTATGAATAAATATTCAAAATCACAGTATTTTGAGGCTGCACACCCACTGATGATTGTGATGACTGTGGTAGCAAAGTTGCCCCTGCTGAAATCATGAATCTCACTATCAAAAGCCATGAAATTATAATTTTCTATCTCTTTTTAATGGAAATACCAACATCGGCTCCACTTGAGATGTTTGTCACATTTAAACAATTAAAAACCTTTAATTATTTCCTCTTGTCATTGCCCATCATTGTCATCTACCAAGAAATCATGAAGAACTCACCTCAGTGTGGTAATAATTGTAAGTTAGTCCTTTTAACATTTGCCAAAATTGTCTAGGTTAAATTTGTTCAATGGCCAACACTGCCTAAAAAAATCAGCAGTACCTTGTTTAACCAGAATAACATTAGGCTGTCAGATTTAATGCAGTTTCAGTGACATAAGTGGGAAAATTCTTCCTTTTCCTTAGGAAGAATTGACTCTTAAGTAAAACATTTCCTCTTATTGCCTAAACTTAATGCGTCAGTGAAGCTGTCGCTCTGGGAACAGTGATTAAAAGCATTATCGCTGTCATCCTGAGATCACAAACCAGGAATGACAGTCGCCTCATCAAATGTGCCACCAGCTCATAAAAATATCATGGCTCCCCTCCCGCCTACTACCCACACTGCCTCAGTAAATGACATCAGAGCTCAGGGAGGACTCCTCTCTCCGTCTCACCTGTCAGTGAGTCCAGGTCTTTGATGCCTCACAACACTCCTCCCCTACTCCTCTGCTCTATTTCTGTATGACTGTTAGACAGTAGATTAAAGCAGACATTAATAATTCTCCTTGTTTTACATGCTGGGGAGTCTTTTTTTTTATTTCAAATACCTCTGAGTTTGTTTATTTTGGCACATGGAAAAGATGCACCCATCTCTCCAACGAATTAGTTGTTTTGTTTTTTTTGTGCACTCTACAGGGAGAAATTGGTGAAAAAGGACAAAAGGTAAATACTCAAAGATCTAGTAAAGCTAAAGTAATGATGGTCAGTCTCTACAGACTTGATGGTTTTGTTGTTTTTAGGGAGAGCCAGGAATTGGTCACAGAGGGCCAGAAGGCCAGGCTGGTCCTCCGGGACAGAAGGTAAAATATGCACCTTCCCTTCTGTGTTTCTTTCTCATCTTATCATGCACCACTGTGTCACATCTTCAGCTTTTTGAAAATTTACCACAGTAGTCACATTTGTTTCTTAGAACACGAGCGATCCAATTGGTATTAAGTTTTTTTTTTGCCTTTTTGGCCAATCTGAGACTTTTCAAACCCATATATACGTTCCAGACACTTAATGGGAGAAAGTAATTGTATTTTTAATTAGAAGAACACTTCTTTAGTCATACAGACATAATTGGAAAAGAGATATCTTTGCCTTTTAACATAGTAACTTCAAACAGGTGACACAGTTTGCCACTGGAGAGCTGAAACCACGCCAGCCTCTGTATGTGGATGTTATTCAAAGAGAAAAGATAAATAAATGAATCAGTCATTACCATTTGATCATTGGTCATCAGCTGGCATATACAAGACCAGGTTATGAGCCATAATGTGTTTATGTACAAATATAAACAACAGCTGACATAAGGCATCCCCACTGAATCAACTAACCCCCACACACTGTCCCAAAACATTCAATTTGATTACCTTTTTTCAGTTTCAATTTTGGGAAAATAATTAGCTCGATGACTCACTCACTCATTTAAAATTTAATTTGTTGAGGGCTAGAACATTTCAAATATAATCAAAAAACTTAATAATAAAGCGACTGCAGAGGTGTGTTCATTCTCCAAGCCTTAAATTTGTCTCCACCACTCTCTCCCCTTTGCACACTTTCATTCTCCGTCTTCCTGTCACTGCAGGGTGAGCCAGGTGAGCCAGGTCCTCCGGGTGCTCAGGGCATCCAGGGTATCCATGGTAACCCTGGTATCCAGGGTTCCCCAGGTCTTAGGGGTCATCAAGGGGACCCAGGAGAGCCAGGGAGAGAGGTACATCTTCCCACATCATCTTACAAGTAGTGCAGTCAAATGATCTGCTACAGAGGAAAAAGGTACAGTCATGAAAAAATTAGGACACCCCATTAAATATTCAGTTCTTCATTAAGAAATGTTTGCATATCTATGTCTAACCTTGTTTTTGCTTTTATTTGCCTTTTTTAACATTTATTTTAGCCATTTTAAGTGGGAATGAAAGTGGGGGTGTCCTAAAAAAGATGGGGGGTGTCCTAATTTATTCCTCACTATTTCTTTAGAATTATATTTTACAGAAAATTTGAAAAAAGTCTTCAATTCATTTTTAATTGTTTAGTTGTATTACATGAATCTCCCAGTATTTTTAACATTGATATTAAATATCCATATGTCCAAATATGTTAAAAAAAAACACACAGGCTTATACAGGGTGTCCTAATTTTTTCACATGACTATATGCCCACAGCAGTACTTTAAATGTTACAGCAGCTTTTGTTGTGCTGATGTAGGGTGATCGGGGTAAAAGAGGGAAGAATGGATCACCAGGAGCCCCAGGATCTCGAGGACCACCAGGGCCTCCTGTAAAGAATTCCACTTCATGTTATTTGTTTCTTTTACTTTCACATATGTGAGTAATTATACCTTTTTAAAATGGTTGTTTTCTCTTTTGTTTTCACTGGATCCCTCACATGAAGGGTCTTCCTGGTGTTCCTGGAGAAAAAGGAGAAAAGGTACATGCTCTGCCCAATTCCGACACAACATCTATTAAAGTTTGGGTGTGATCAAAACATAAACTCCCCTCCGCCAAGGAGGTTATGTTTTCATCGGCGTTGGTTTGTCTGTTTGTTTGTTTGTTTGTTAGCAAGATAACTCAAAAAGTTATGGACAGATTTTTAGATTTAGATTTTTTTAGATTTAGTATACTTTATTGATCCCCAGAGGGGAAATTGAGGGTCATCCACCACCTGGATGGATGAAGCAGCCACAATACGGCACTATCCCTTAACCATTCACACACACATTCACACCTAGGGCCACTTTAGAGTCTCCAATTAACCTAACCTGCATGTTTTTGGCATGTGGGAGGAAACCGGAGAAATCCCGGAGTAAACCCACGCAGACATGGGGAGAACATGCAAACTCCACACAGATCACTGTTGGTCGGGGGCTGGGATCGAACCCATGATCCCACGATCCCCCGGCCAAGGGTAAACTGTGCTGTTGCAGTGCTAGATTGTCAGAAATAGGGTATCCTACAGATTATTAGATTTTGGTGGTGATCCAGATCACCGTCTGGATCCAGGAATTTTTTTAAAGGATTCTTTTTTTTTTTTTTTTTTTTTTTTTTTTTAATTTAACATTGCGAGATAGGGCCATTTTCAATATATTTTTCAATATTTTTTTTTGTGCATGTAACTCTGCCAAAAAATCGTCAGAACACTTGGGGAAAAAAAAAATGCAGGACAACATGCCCACAGGGGAACTGTGGCGCTTGGCGGAGGTCTGTGCTCTCTGAGTGCTTTTCTAGTTTAGTCTGCTTTGTCTCTCTCAGGCTTTATCTGGTCCTTGTTGTCATCTCCGTGTCCTGGAGATGATCCAGAGTTGATCCTGTTGTTGTTTTATTGTTGTACTCCGTCCCTGTGTAGTGGTTTTGGTTTTGTACAGTCTTCCAGCCACCCAGCTGATTTGATTCCCTTTTTTTAAAATTCTTTTTGTTACTCCATCATGTGTAGTCTGGGTTTGAATTCTTCTCTGCTTGCTTTCATGACACTTGTGAGGTTTGGCCCATTATCACTCATAAAAAGATGATATTTTACTTTTTTGTTTTCTAGGGTGACAGTATTCCAGGTGAGCCTGGTGCCAGGGGTGTGGTAGGACTTCCCGGTAGGAGGGTGAGCTCCATTTTTCTGATGGTTGATCAACATCTTTATGGCCATGTTTAGACTAGTAGGCAGGGATTATTTATTTGTGATTTTAAAACTGCAGTGAAGAATACATTGTAATTTTGTTGATTTTTTGCTCTATTATGTTTCTATTGTTAAATGCAAACAAGAAAAATATTACATTTCAGGGAGAACAAGGTACTCCAGGTGTAAAAGGTTCTCCTGGGCACATAGTAAGCATTTTTTCCAAGTATACTAGTGACTATGAAAGTGCATATAAAACCATAAGAAAGTACATTAAGCCAATTAATTTTCCTTTTGCCATTTGTTTTTCAACAGGGCCCAAAAGGCTTGCGTGGTAGTAAAGGTGAAAAAGTGAGTAATCAGAGGATGTGGCACAAATAATGTTTTGCTTGTAAATAATTCAATCTCATTGAAGCTTTGAACCTCCCTCGAGGTATTTTTTGCAGATATTTTAGAAATTAAAGTTGTTAATACAGAAATTTTGGTATTTATTTTAAATTGTAGCCATACTGGAGACATGCTGTACTTATGTTGTGCATATGCTGAACTTGTCCATACTTACACTGTAGTCTTTATTTGGTCAAAACTTAGGAAGAATATATTCCGCGCCTCCATATATAAACTGTAGTTATACTGTAATTATGGTGTACTTAAGCTGTTTTTATGCATGTAGTATGCTGTTCTTGTGCCATTATTACTCAGTACTTACATTTAGTGTTGTCATCAAGACCCAACTAATCGAGACCAAGACATGACTGAGACCAGAGTGTACCAAGACCAGTCACGCCTTTAAGAGTTTGAGACCAAGTCAAGACTGACTAGAGAACAAGACCATACATTTTATATGCAAATGCTCCTTCTCTGAGTAAATAAAAGGGAGCTGAACTCAAAATAACTATCTTTAATTGGCTTGGACATCTTCAACATCATCCTCGGCAGATGATGTTGTCCTGCTGGCTTCATCCAGCAATGACCTACAGGTCTTACTGGGACGGTTTGCCGCTGAGTGTGAAATGGCTGGGATGAGAATCAGTACCTCCAAGTCCAAGTCCATGGTCCTCAGTAGGAAAAAGGTGGATTGTCCTCTCCGAGTTGGGGACAGGCTCCTGCCCCAAGTGGAGGAGTCTGAGTATCTTGGGGTCTTATTCACGAGTGAGGGGAGAATGGAGCGAGAGATTGACAGACGGATCGGAGCAGCATCTGCAGTGATGCGGCTGTTGTACCGGTCTGTTGTGGTAAAGAGGGAGCTGAGCTCTAAGGCAAAGCTGTCAATTTACCAGTCAATCTACGTTCCTACCCTCATCTATGGTCATGAGCTTTGGGTAATGACTGAAAGCACGAGATTGCGGATACAAGTGGCTGAAATGAGCTTTCTTCGTAGGATCACTGGACTCACCCTCAGAGATAGGGTGAGGAGGTCAGTCATCTGGGAGAGGCTCAGAGTAGAACCACTGCTCCTCCACATTGAAAGGAGCCAGTTGAGGTGGTTTGGGCATCTGATCAGGATACCTCCTGGACACCTCTCACTTGAGGTGTTTCGGGCACATCCCTCTGGGAGGAGACCCCGGGGCAGATCCAGGACTCGCTGGAGAGACTACGTCTCCCAGCTGGTCTGGGAACGCCTTGGTATCCTCTCTGAAGAGCTGGAGCAGGTGGCTGGGGAGAGGGAAGTCTGGGCTTCTCTGCTTGAACTGCTGCCTCCGCGACCCAGACCTCCGGAAAAGCGGTAGAAGATGGATGGATGGATGGATCCTCAGCCATCTGTAATTAACACAAACATGGAATGTCCACATGTTCTCAAAGGTCCCATCAATGGAAAAATGTTGAAACAAGAGTTTGGTTGCAACTTTTTTGTTTCCTCTCATCTTCAGCTGCTTGTGTAAAGGGGGTGGGGTTGCTACAATTAACAGTGACATAAAATTAAACCAGCAAATGACTTTATTGTTACATTTAAAGGGAATGGGTTTTTTTGCAGTCATACTGATTATATGGACTAGTAAACAAGTCCAGGTCTTGAATAGTCTTGATTGAAAATTCCTAGACATTTTTTTTCCCCGAGACAAGACCACATAAAAATGACTCCAATTCCAAGATAAGCCCGAGACCTTGAAAATGTGGTTTCAAATCTACAGTTAAGTTAGGTTAATCTCTTCCACAGCATGTGGTGTATTGGGCAGTGCCCATCTCCATTTCACTGACCCTAGGCCACACAGCTACTATAAGTAGTGAAAGCTACAGTGGGGGGGCGGGGGGGTCAGTCCTCTGGTAGCTCTGTGCATTAACTTTCCTTTCCCACATTCTGTTATACTGAGCACCAAGCTAGAAGGCACAATTTTTGTATGGTCTTTGGCCTGACCCAGCCGGGATTTGAACGCACGACCTCTCGGTTGTGGGGCAGATGCTCTTCCACTAGTCCACCACTCTTAAGTCTGCAACTCTAGGCCAACAGTCCGAGATCCTAGTTTAGACTTATTTATTTCATAGACAGCAATCCGGTACCTATGTATAAGTGTCACTACATGCAGTGACAGACTACATGTTAATAAAAAGGTTTATTTCTAAACCAAGTTTGTTTATTAACATTTTTAATATTCATGATCATTTTTACTTGGTCAGACAAAAACAGGAAAATACACAGTCTTGCACAATGAAGATGTTTTATTTTCACAATAGACATGCTCACTCCATTTAAAGCATGACTGTGTCTGGTGGACTTGGCTGCAGGGACATTTTATCCACTTTTTTCAGCAATAGGATGCAGGTTTAAAGAAGTTCTACACCGGCTTCACATTTAAACGTGAGATATTTGTGTGTCTTACCTGTCTTGAAGTGTTTGAATATAATGCATTTATAACACATGGTTAAATACTACTAAACTCTGACCATGTTGTGGACAATCTGTTGTATCAAGACATTTTATTGAGTTATTATATTGAACTTGCATAATGTTAATCAAAATGATGTGAAAGTTGTTTCTTTTTTAGGGAGACCGTGGGCTACCTGGATTCAAAGGAGAAAGGGTATGATGAGTTTTTATTCTTCTGCCATTAAGCCACAAAGTAATTAACTGCTGGACTGACTTGTTAAAGCTAAATACATGCAGATTAGATATACAATACCACTTGAAGTATAATTTAATATAATTAATATGACATATTGGGTCACATCTCGATTTCTGTACTACAGTTCTAGTAAATTCTATATATCACAGGGTTCTTTTAGGTAGAGTTTAATGATAAAAATGGAAAGAAATCATTTTATGGAAGACTTGGTGCTGCTACCATGGCTAGATTGTGAATGAAAAATAGATTCTTACAGTGGTGTGGAAAAGTGTTTGCCCCCTTCCTGATTTCTCACGTTTTGTATGTTTGTCACACTTAAATGTTTCAGATCATCAAACAAATTTAAATATTCGACAAAAATAACACAAGTAAACACAAAATTAAGTTTTTAAATGAAGGTGACCTACATGGCCCTGTGTGAAAAAGTGATTGGTCCTCCTGTTAAAACATAAATTAACTGTGCTTTATCACATCTTTGGAAAGCTGAGTTCAATTTCTCTAGCCACACCCAGACCTGATTACTGCCACACCTGTTCTCAATCAAGAAATCACTTAAATAGGACCTGCCTGACAAAGTGAAGTAGACCAAAAGATCCTCAAAAGCTAGACATCATGCTGCAATCCAAAGAAATTCAGGAACAAATGCGAAACAAAGTAACTGAGATCTATCAGTCTGGAAAAAAGTTATAAAGCCATTTCTAAAGCTTTGGGATTCCAGCAAACCACAGTGAGAGCCATTATCCACAAATGGCGAAAACATGGAACAGTGGTGAACCTTCCTAGGAGTGACCAGCTGACCAAAATTATCCCAAGAGTGCAGTGACAGCTCATCCAAGAGGTCACAAAAGACCCCACAACAACATCCAAAGAACTGCAGGCCTCATTTGCCTCAGTTAAGGTCAGTGGTCATGACTCCACCATAAGAAAGAGACTGGGCAAGAATGGCCTGCATTGCAGAGTTCCAAGACGAAAACCACTGCTGAGCAAAAAGAACATAAAGTCTCGTCTCAGTTTTGCCAGAAAACATCTTGATGATCCCCAAGACTTTTGGGAAAATACTCTGTGGACTGCCAAGACAAAAGCTGAACTTTATGGAAGGTGTGTGTCCCATTACATCCACCGTAAAAGTAACACAGCATTTCAGAAAAGGAACATCATCCCAGCAGTAAAATATGGTGGTGGTAGTGTGATGGTCTGGGGCTGTTTTGCTGCTTCAGGACCTGGAAGATTTGCTGTGGTAAATGAAACCGTGAATTCTGCTGTTTGCCAAAAAGTCCTGAAAGAGAATGTCCGGCCATCTGTTTGTGACCTCAAGCTTTTTTTTTTTTTACTTGAATCTTTATTTTATTTCAGATAGATTACATTTTTAAAAAGAAAGGAACAATATACCAAGGGACAAAAAATCCAACAAGGTCAAATTAAACAATAACTCCTTGGATTATACAGTTTGATATAAATTATCAGAAAATGGTGATGGCTGAAGCTGCAGTTTATATTGCCCACCCATGTTCCATCTAAGAAGTCAAATAAATAAAAGTAACTGCAAAACAACACAAAGCTAAAACAAAACGTGGCAAAACAAAACTAAGCAACAACACAACATAGGCTGGATATGATAATCCTTATGTGATTTTACATGTCATTTTGTATATACGTATGTTTGGAGTATTTCTTCCTTTGGTTTTTGTTTAAATTGTCCAAGCGTTGTACATGATTTTAATTCAGGTCCAGAAGCGTTCCACAATCTGACTCTCTGCACTGAGACACAGTGCTGCTTGGTGGTGGTTCTCACTGAAGGTTTTTGAAATATACATGTTCTTCTGAAATGATATTGTTTCTCCCTTATTTGAAACAGCTTTTGGATATTTGCAGGCAGTGATAGATTCTTCACTTTAAACATTATTAAAGTCAACCAGATCTTTCAACTTGAGAGCTTTTAATTTAAGAAAAAGTGGGTTTGTTGGTTCCCTGTAAGCAGCTTTGTTAACTGGATATACTGTATGTTTGTTTTATATGTATTTCCCCATACTTCAATACAGTATGTCATGTATGGGAGTATTAATGAATGATACAGGGTATACAGTGTGGGTTGATTCAGCAAATATTTCACTCTATGTAGTATTGCGATTGATTTGGATATTAAGTGTGACAAACATACAAAAAAATGAGAAATCAGGAAGGGGACAAACATTTTTTCACACCACTGTATTTTAGTCATACTGACAAGGTTTGGATTTTCAGAGCCAAAAGCAGACAAGGTTGGAGACAATATTAACATGCAAACAATGATTTTATTGAAAGTAATCTGCAGGAGGAGTTTGGCGAGTCTGACAACCCTGTGAGGAGAGAGCAGAGGAAAAGGTAAGTTTATGAACTGGGGATTGTTGGAAATGAGTATGTTTGTTACAGGTAGGCTGGAGGTGAAGGCGTCAGCATCCAGACTGCAGGTGGGGAAGCAGACACACCAGCTGCAGATCCTCCTAATTGCTCCTGCTGCAGGTCTCCATGGGTAGACAGTGAGGATAGGAGTGAGGCTGGCCAGGCCTGACACGAGTTCAGTTCACGAAACAGTTTGCCGAACATAGTTTGCAAGGCAAACTAACCGAAATGAATGGGCAGTTCTCAGCAAATGTTTTTTTCTGTTCGGCTCGTGCATTCTGTAGTTGTGTGGATCTAGGGTCCTCTGTCAGCTGGTTAGAGGATATGGTAACTACAGTGTAGACTGTAGCCTACTTCAGCTTCATATTATCTAAGAATTCTCCGTTATACCCCCACCAAAAGCAATATTTTATGCATGGTATTTTTTTTTCTTACAAACTGACATAACCTCTTTTCATAAATTGATGGAATTGCTCCAAAAATAAAAGGAAAACTGTTGGAATAATTCTGAGCTTAAATTATTCAAAGTCAAAAAATCAGGCAGAATATTGGGTTTTAGGTACATTTATTATAAAAATTAAAAAGTCACCCCATGGCCATTTGGGGGCGAGATTACAAAGCATGGCCTTCCGCACACACATAGAATCTCTGGAGGTACATTCTTTAGATTTGATATATATGGGCAACAGAAAGGAGGGGGGGGGGGGGCGGGGTGAGAGGAGGAAGGGAGAGAGATGGTCCTGATAAGCAGAGCTTATCCAGGGTGATAAGTAAATGAAGAAACGTCACAGACATTCCGGAGACAGAGTGTCCATAAAATTAATCTAAAACACAAGCTAGGAGTTCCTGTGCATTCCTGTGACCCAAAAGAAAACAGGGCATGTCAAAAGTGATTATCAATGTAGCTTAGATCATTCTTTACACAGGTGCTGATCCTCAGTCTGAATTCTCTGAAGGCCAATAATTGCTCACAGAAACATGCCAAGAATATATGAACTTATCCTACATGGAATGCACATATAAACATTAAACCTGGCATATGAAAGGCATAATACATTATTAATAACAATAATAATGTGGATAATATGGAATTTTTCTCTCAAAAACAAACTATCTTATCTAGCCGCCATCTTTGTTCGCTGTGTGAGTCACCTCCCCGAGGAGTTTGGCCAATGAGAAAACGGTTCATGGCGACCGTGTCGTTCAGTTACAGAAACTAACGAACAATTCCATAAGGTTGCAAACGGTTTTGTCAACTGAATGCAAGGCCGGACTGTGAGGGAAAGGGAGTGAGAACAACAGTGCACTATAACGGTGGTAAGTCAACTTACATGGGGAGCAGTGAATAATCCGCCAGGGAAATCCTGTCCGCCACACTGGAGAAGAGATCCTGGGTAGACACACAACAGGTGAGAATAATTCCAGAACTATGTACAAGACATGAAGGCAGGTACTCTCCAGGCTGCACACGGGCCTTGACAAAGCTGGCTTGGCAGAAGATGACTTGACGTGCCCAGGCAGAGCAGCAGAAGTAAGTCTCTTTTAAAGGCCCTCCCTGATTGCCTTCAGGTGGCGCGTGCGGCTGCAGGGAGAAAGCTAATTAGTGAGGGAGAGAGGTATCTGCAGAGTGTGCGGCCAGGAATCTTTACACACACAAGCTTAAGGAGATTGTCCCAATTCTCTGCCGTGGTTATTTTTTTCTTTTCTGTTTATGACGGGGTCAGGCAGGACCCCGTCAAAAAGAATCACACATATTAGCCTGAAGTCATGCATAGAAGTGCAATGTTATGTTTACAATTTCTTCATTATGAATACAAAATTCCAATTGTGAGAATACATTTCTGCCTATGAGAATAATCTTTCTGCCTATGAGAATAATCTTTAATATATGGATACCAATTCCCAATCATGAAAATATGCTTCACAGTCTTTGAAAATACCAGTGCAATATTAAACCAGAGCTGTTACAAACTATCAAAAATACGTCATGGGGTCACAGGCATTACAAATGGAGCACCTATGATACCATCCACTGCGCGTGCATCGTCACGGTAGCCGCGATGCTATTGTGTAAAGATCTTTTTCTACAAACAAAGGCTGTGTTTGGAATGTTCACTCACTCACTCACTCACTCACTCCCTACTCACTATATAGTGAATTTTGATATAGTGGACTATATACAGTGCTGTGAAAAAGTATTTGCCCCCTTCCTGATGTCTTATATTTTTGCATATTTGTTATACCTAAATGTTTCAGATCAAGCAAATTTTAATATTAGACAAAGATAACCTGAGTAAATACAAAATGCAGTTTTTTAGATGATGATTTCATTTAATAAGGGAAAAAATTATCCAAACCTACCTGGCCCTATGTGAAAAAATTGCCCCCTAGCTGCCCCCTAAACCTAATACTGTAACTGGTTGTGCCACCGTTGGTGCCAACAACTGGCAATGAGTCTTTTACATCGCTGTTGAGGAAATTGACCCATTCTTCTGTGCAGAATTGTTTAAATTCAGTCACACTGGAGGGCTTCATGAACTGATGGCCGGATATTCTCCTTCAGGATTTTATGGTAGAGAGCAAAATTCATGGTTCTGTCAATTAGGGCAAGTTGTCCAGGTCCTGAAGCAGCAAAGCAGCCCCAGACCATGACACTACTGCCACCATATTTGATTGATGATAGGATGTTCTTTTATGAAATTCTGTATTAGTTTTATGCCAGATAAAATGGGACACATCTTCTAAAAAGTTCAACTTTTGTCTCGTCAGTCCACAGAATATTTTCCCAAAAGTCTTGAGGCTCATCAAGATATTTTTTGGCAAATGTGAGACAAGCCTTTATGCTCTTTTTGTCCAGCAGTGGGTTTTGTCTTGGAACTCTCCCATGGATGCTATTTTTGCCCAGTCTCTTTCTTATTGTTCCATAGTGGACTAGTGTCCAAACTGAAGCTAGTGAGGCCTGCAGTTCTTTAGATGTTGTTCTGTGTTTTTGTTTCTGATCTGTTCTTGAATTTCTTTAGATCACAGTGGGATGTTTTGCTTTTTGAGATCTTTTAGCCTACTTCAGGTTGTCAGACAGGCTCCATTTAAGTGATTTCTTGATTCATCAGATCTGGTAGAAATCAGGCTTTGGTGTAGCTACTGAAGCTGAACTCAGCTTTCCAGAAAAATGTTGTTAATCACAGTTAATTCATGATGTACAGTAACAAGTGGGGCAATTACTGCCACACTTCCTGTTTTGAGCCACTCCATTCCTTTCTGTTATTTTTCACTCTGCTGTTTGCAAATACGATTTAAGACAAGCATAAACACAGTCTACTGGCAATGGAGGGCACTGAGTTGGCAACTAAAGAGCAAACACCAGGAGCGAAAGTGGATCAGGACGCAGATCAGACGGTGTTGATGTCTGGCAAACCTCTGCATCGTTTTGTCAGAAAGGAGCCCAGATGTCTGGGGATTGTCATCCTGATATTTGGCTGTGCTGAACTGCTGATGGGATTTCATTTGAGCCCAGAAGACTTTTCCACCTCCAATTTTATCTTCATCCCCTTCTGGCAAGGAATTCTGTTTTCTGTCTGTGGAATCCTCTCAATCTACACCGAGTTACATCCCTCCAAAAAGATGGTGACTGTATGTTTGGCCATGTATGTGGTCTCACTCATTGGGATCATAGTCTCGATTGGCTTCAGATCGCACTGCATCAGTTTCTCCAGCTATAGGGCACATTACCGTTATTATTATGATGATGATGATGATGCCCACAACTGGAGAACCATCAGAATGCAACAACTGCACGGTGTTGAAAGTATGTTGTTGACATGCTCCCTGTTTGTGTTCGGGCTCCTTGTTTTCTTAAGTGCAGTTGCAGGTTACGCTCTAAAGTCGACACGTACTCAGGTTATTGTTCAGCACGTCCCACCACCACGGAGTGACACAGCTTCAAACTGAGAGGAATGCTTTCTGCAGTATTCTACAATAATTAACAGTTTCATCGTTTACTTCTAGTTTAAAAAAAATCACCATTTCTGTACAGTATATAAAATTTAAATGTTACTGTAATGCTTTACTGAACCACATTTACTGCACTGTGACACATCGACACATTTTAATGTCAGTTGGACAAAATGTAAATCACAAGGCTGTCTTTGGTCACTCTTGACGAGCTTAATGCACTAATCTCACTTGCATGCTGAGACGCTAATTTAGAATATAAAAAGTAACATATTTCTAAGACAAAAGTTGAAAATTTATGAGAAAAGTTGCATGTTCAAGAGGAAAAAATTGCCAACTTACAAGAAAAAAGTCATAAATTTAGGGGAGAAATAGTTGTAATTTTATGAGGAAAAAAGGTGCAAATTTTTGAGGCAAAAGTTGAAATTTATGAGAAAAAGGTTGTAAATTTCCACGGAAAAAGTCACCAATCTATGAGAAAAAGATTTGTAAGAAATTTTTTGTAATATTTTTCTTGAAAATGTTTTTTAACTTTTTGCTGGTAAATTTGTGACTTTCCCAAATAAAAGTAATACTTTTTACTTATAAATTTGCCACTTTTTGTATCAAATTTGTTGCCCTTTTTTCCTGCACAAATTTACACCTATATAATCATACATTGAAATTTTTGCTATTACTGTAAGTTTGCAACTTTCTCATAAATTTTCAATATTTTTCTTGAATATTTGCAACTCCACTCACTGACATGTTCTGTGGCATCCCCTCTCATCCCCCCACAGACTGCCTCTAGCCAGTGAGCATGGCGTTGAACTGTGGAAGGAACCCTCCACTGGTAGAGGGGGGAGATGAGAAGTCCACACAGAAAGGCAGACTGGGGGGGGTCCTTCCAGCTGTGAGGCAGCACTGCTAACCAGTGCTCCTCCGTGCCATTGGTGGAGTCTCTGGACATTAGTAAATTAAAAACCTCCATTTGGCTGAAAAGAAATTCTGCCACAAATGTGATTTAAAATTCCCCGTCAGTCTGAATTCCTGTTACGTCTTTTGTACATCAGCATTTCTGATCATTCACTTTACAGCTGGATGGAAAAGTTAAGGCACTCCTGGGTAGATTTTTGCTGTTTTGTCATCTTAACTGAAAAAAAGTCAAACGGGAAAATAACAGTGTTTGGTTTACATCAAATGATATTTTATTTTTATATCTTACTTTGTTAAAAAAAAAAAGGATTCTTTGGACTTCAAGAGATCTGCCAATTGTGGTGAAGAACTGCTAGGTGGACAGAGTCATACAGGGCCTAAGAGGGCTTTTTTATTTCTGAAGTTATAAATTCAGAAATGTACCAAAATGTGTTTCCATGTTGTACTTTTGCATCTTTGTTCCCCTGTATATTTTATATTTGTCTAAAGCCATTTCACAATGTTACCAACAGCCGCCCCTACAACAGCTGATTGGTGAGGATGGCTGGATGGACATTGCTGTGGTTTAACAGATGTACTGGATTTGGATTCAAACACAGTTGTAGATAAACTGATGAAAGGAAGTCACTTATTCTTGTGTAACCTTGATTATGATGTAATGGTAAAAAATGGCAGACAGATCCACGATTATTTCACAAGAGCTCACCATGTGTGTTAAAAACATTTGTTTTATCTGAGGTAATAAATGTATTTAATCTTTAAAAAAAAAAAAAGTGGGGCAATTACTTTTTCACATAGGGCCAGGTAGGTTTGGATAGTTTTTTCCCTTTAATAAATGAAATCATCATTTGAAAAGTGCATTTTGTATTTATTCAGGTTGTCTTTGTCTGATATTAAAATTTGTTTGATGATCTGAAACATTTAAGTGTGACAGATAGTCATGTGAAAAAATTATGACACCCTGTATAAGCCTGTGTGTGTGTGTTTTTAACCTATTTGGACATATGGATAGCATACTGTAATGCAAGAAGTGCTTTGCTGAGGTTATGAGGGTGTACATCCCCGAATTTCAGCCTCCCTGGATATGTGGAAGTTTAGGAGGGGAAATCTTTAATGAATGTCCATAGGGGCGCTATGGGCATTCATAGCTATGACATCATAGATGCACAGATGTTGCCATGGTTACTGTTGTCAAGCAGGCACATCATCAAAGATCAAAGGCAGGCATCACTAAACGAGTGGTGGCGTTCAGACTGACTTCAGATTTTATAAGTGCTTTGCTGAGGTTATGAGGGTGTGCATCCCCAAATTTCAGCCTCCCTGGATATGTGGAAGTTTAGCAGGGGAAATCTTTAACGAACTTCCATGGGGGCTATGGGCATTCATAGCTATGACATCATAGATGCACAGATGTTGCCATGGTTACTGTTGTCAGGCAGACACATCATCAAAGATCAAAGGCAGGCATCACGGAATGAGTGGTGACGTCAAAGATCAAAGGCAGGTTTCACCATGGTTACTGTTGCCGTGTTATCCATGTCAAAGATCAAAGGTAGGCATCACCATGGGTTACTGTTGCCATGGTAAAGGTAACTTTCTACAGGCGTGCAGAAATGCTTGCTTACACTTGCTTTCGAGGGGCATGCAGAAATGCTTGCTTACACTTGGTTTCTACGGGCATGCACGGGTATGCACTAGTCTCTCCATAAATGCAAGAAATCTCCGTCTGTGTGTCTGCCTGTTCCACGCATATCTCCCAAATCGTTCGTCGGACTGACCTCAGATTTTATACGTGCTGTGCTGAGGTTACGAGGGGGTGCATCCCCGAATTTCAGCCTCCCGGATATGCAGAAGTTTAGGAGGGGAAATCTTTAATGAGCATCCCTAGGGGAGCTATGGGCATTCATAGCTGTGACATCATAGACGCACAGATGTTGCCATGGTTACTGTTGCCAGGCAGACACATCAAAGATCAAAGGCAGGCATCACTGAATGAGTGGTGACATCAAAGATCAAAGGCAGGTTATGCCATGGTTACTGTTGCCATGGTAACCATGTCAAAGATCAAAGGCAGGCATCACCATGGTTACTGTTGCCATGGTAACAGTAACTTTCTATGGGCATGCAGAAATGCTTGCTTACACTTGCTTTCTAGGGGCATGCAGAAATACTTGCTGATACTTGGTTTCTACAGGCATGCACGGGTATGCATTAGTTTAATATCAATGTTAAAAATACTTCAAGATTCATGTAATACAACTAAACAATTAAAAATGAATTAAAGACTTTTTTCAAATTTTCTGTAAAATGTAATTCTTAACAAATAGTGAGGAATAAATTAGGACACCCCCCATCTTTTTTAGGACACCCCCACATTCATTCCCATTTAAAATGGCTAAAGTAAATGTTAAAAAATGCAAATAAAAACAAAAGGTTACACATAGACATGTGAACATTTCTTAATAAAGAACTGAATATTTAATGGGGTGTCCTAATTTTTTCACATAACTATGCAAAAATATAAGAAATCAAGAAGAGGGCAACTACTTTTTCACAGTACTGTAGTAAACTCAGTATAACAATAAATTTAACAGCTATCTGACACTACTGGGCTTATTTTCATGGCGTTGTTAATGACGTCATCATGGCAAGACAGTAGAATGTAACAGACGTAAAATAATGAATACCTGCATGTAATTTGTAAGGCAAGTCAAGTTTATTTGTATTGCACATTTCGTGTACAAGACAGTTCAAAGTGCTTTACATAAAGTATTACAGCAAGTTGCAAAAGGAATACATAAGAATTTTAAAAGCAAACTAAAAAGTAAATTAAAGAGAAACAAAGACAAGCTAAAATAGAATAAGACAGAAATAAAGGTTTCAGTACATTGCAGGAGATTAACAATTGTTCTACTGAAAGGCCGTGGCAAATAGGAGAGGTTTTAACCTTGATTTAAAGCTGCTGAGAGTATCAGCAGGCCTGATGCTTTCTGGGAGTTTGTTCCATATGTGAGGGATATAAAAACTGAACACTGCCTCACTATGTTTGGTTCTAACTCTGGGCACAGATAGTAGGCCTGACCCTGATGACCTGAGGGCTCTGGGTGGTTCGTAATTGACCAGCAGATCTGAAATGTATTTTGGCCCGAAACCATTCAGAGCTTTATAAACCAACAACAATATTTTGAAATCTGTTCTTTGACAGACAGGAAGCCAGTGTAAAGATCTGAGGACTGGAGTTATATGATCTACTTTCTTGGTCTTAGTGAGACCTCGACCAGCAACGTTCTGAACCAACTGCAGCTGTCTGATGGACTTTTTAGGGAGGCCTGTGAGGACAGCGTTACAGTACTCCAGTTTACTGAAAATAAACTCATGGACAAGTTTTTCTAGATCCTGCTGAGATATCAAACCTTTAATCCTCACTATGTTCTTTAAGTTGTAATAGGCTGGCTTCAGTACTGTCTTAATGTGGCTGTTAAAATTCAGGTCTGAGTCCAGAATCGCATCCAGATTCCTGGCTTGGCTGCTGGTTTTTTGCATCACTGATTAAAGCTGAGTACTAACTTTGAGTCTTTCTTCTTTGGCTCCAAAAACTGTTATTTCAGTTTTGTCTTCATTTAACTGAAGAAAATTCTGGCACATCCACTCTTGAAATTTGACCAATGCATTTGATCAGGGTTTTAGTTGGACCATAGTCTCCTGGTGATATTGTTATGTAGATTTGTGTATCATCTACATAATGATGGTAATATATTTTGTTGTTTTTTATGATTTTAAGTTAGTGGGAGCATATAGATGTTGAAAAGCAAAGGTCCCAAAATGGAACCTTGGGGAACTCCACAGGTTATTTTTGTTTGCTCGGATTTGTAGTTACCTATAGACACAAAATAGTCCCTGTCTTTTAAATTGGACTCAAATCAGCTAAGTGCTGTACCAGAAAGTCCCACCCAGTTTTCAGTCGGTCTAGTAAGATGGTCGACCGTGTCAAATGCAGCACTGAGGTCCAGTAAAACCAAGACTGAAATGTTGCCATTATCTGTATGTGAGTGGATGTCATTAAGGACCTTAACTAGAGCTGTCTCAGTGCTGTGGTGTGGCTGAAAACCTGACTGGAAGACATCAAAACAGTTATTTAATGTCAGGAAGTTGTACAATTGTTGAAAAACAGCTTTTTCTATTATTTTACTAAGAAAGGGGAGGTTTGATATAGGCCAATAGCTGCTCATGAGTGAGGTGTCTAGGTTGCTCTTTTTAAGAAGTGGCTTGATAAACAGTTGTTTTTAAGCACTGAGGGAAGACACCTGAATGCAAGACATATTTATGATCTGTAGTAGATCTGAGGCTATGCAATATGAAATGTTTTTGTTGTTGTTGTTTTTTTTTTTTAAACACTGTTGGGAGGGTATCAAGGCTGCACATAGTGGATTTCAGGTGGCCTATGATGTCATCCAGTGTAGTAAATATGTATTAAATCAAATTGTTTTTGCTGAATTAATAAATATAAATACCTTAAGGTAGTTTATATTGTGATGTGAAGCTATCCTCTTACTGCTCCACTGGCTGTGCATTTCGTTATGGGATATATTGGCTAATGTAGTGACCATCCATTGTACATTGCTTTTCAAAATGCATTGTGAGATAGTTTGAGTGTACCATATAGTGAATGAAATTTTCAGTTAAGATTTCGAACAGCGCTACAAAATGGCTGATTCACTATATAGTACACTGTATGGGGAACGAGTAAACATTTCGAACACAGCTAAGGAGACAGTTTTTGGATTTAATAGGACTGACAATCCATCAGATAATTTTTACAACTTCTCCAAGTAATTTATACCTCAATTATTTCCATCCATCCATCCATCTTCTACCGCTTTTCCGGAGGTCCGGGTCGCGGAGGCAGCAGTTCAAGCAGAGAAGCCCAGACTTCCCTCTCCCCAGCCACCTGCTCCAGCTCTTCAGAGGGGATACCAAGGCGTTCCCAGACTAGCTGGGAGACATAGTCTCTCCACCGAGTCCTGGGTCTGCCCCGGGGTCTCCTCCCAGTGGGACGTGCCTGAAACACCTCAAGTGGGAGGCGTCCAGGAGGCATCCTAATCAGATGCCCATACCACCTCAACTGACTCCTTTCAATGTGGAGGAGCAGCGGTTCTACTCTGAGCCTCTCCCGGATGACTGAGCTCCTCACCCTATCTCTGAGGGTGAGTCCAGCAATCCTACGGAGAAAGCTCATTTCAGCCGCTTGTATCCGCGATCTTGTTCTTTCGGTCATTACCCAAAGCTCGTGACCATAGGTGAGAGTAGGAACGTAGATTGACTGGTAAATTGACAGCTTTGCCTTAGAACTAAGCTCCCTCTTCACCACAACAGACCGGTACAACGTCCGCATCACTGCAGATGCTGCTCCAATCCGTCTGTCGATCTCTCGCTCCATTTTCCCCTCACTCGTGAACAAGACCCCAAGATACTTAAACTCCTCCACTTGGGGCAGGAGCCTGTCCCCAACCCGGAGAGGACAATCCACCTTTTTCCGGCTGAGGACCATGGACTCGGACTTGGAGGTGCTGATTCTCATCCCAGCCGCTTCACACTCAGCGGCAAACCGTCCCAGCAAGAGCTGTAGGTCATTGCTGGATGAAGCCAACAGGACAACATCATCTGCAAACAACAGAGATGAGATCCTGTGGTCACCACATTGAGGTCCTGACCACAGGACCTCAATTATTTGCTTAATGGAATTCCCACAGTGGTAATATCAGCAAACCAGACAGATGAGGAGCATATTTGAACATAGAAAGAATGAAACATTAAAAATCAATTACAACTTTACAGTATGTCTGTAAATATTCAATAATTTGTGTTCTGAGTTTGTACTTTAATGCTTGGCTACAGGGCAGTGTTCTTCAAATCCAAGGACCTCGTGGCTATAAGGGTTCAAAAGGTGAACTGGTGAGATCTTTTAATATTTTTAATAATTTCCTTTACTGGTCTTTATGTTCTACTGGGGTAGTGTTGGGTTTTGGTAGTTGGTAATTGATTTCAAATCAGTGTATATTACAACATCAGTTGTTTATTCCTAAACATTCTAGAAACATGCCTACTTGACAAAGACACACATAATTTATAAGTAAAGATCCATAGGGGAAATTATAAATAGGTAAAAATAAATTCCACATACAATGTAAATGTTTTATTAATTTATCTAAATATATAATATCAATCACATTGACTTGAGTGGGCTTTTCTTTCAGGGTGAGCGAGGTTCACCAGGTTTTGACGGGGACAAAGGAGAAAAGGGCGAGGATGGTCCACCTGGAGTAAAGGTATTTTGATGAAAAACATCTGGAAACTACAATACAAAGAAGAAGAGCAGTTTGCCAAAGGCATTTAGAGTTTAAAAATATGGTAGTACACTGAGACTCATAAGAACCTCAACAACCTCTTAAAACCACCATCTTTCCGATTTTTTTTTTATTTTATTTTTTTTTACAGTTTATCAACTTCAGTATTGTTGTTTTTTTTTTAAAGGGCTTAAAGGGTAATGCAGGCACCAAGGGTGCACTGGGACGATTTGGAGCAAGGGGGCCAGTGGGCCAGAAGGTGAGTGAGCTGTTACACTACAGTTTTAGTTATACCCCCTTTACAGAGGGGTGGAGACCGTTGAGAGATGGAAAAAATGGCCAGATCTCTCAATGGTCTTTCAGTGAGTGCCCAGTGATCGCCAAGATATTTCAATGATCATCCAGTCATCTCCGCAGCCTCAAAGTTTTAAATCAGTCCAAAACAGTCTCTCAGCGATCATCAAAGGGAAGCCTGTGATGTCGTGTTCCACCACATTATTGTGAAGTGTGGTGTAGTGACATGCACTTTCCGTCACGTCACTGCACCGCCCTATATAAGGCGGAGGACGTCCATCTTATGGCCTCTCTTACACTGGATGCCCACGCTGGTTCCTGCCGTGTGCTGTCTGTACATAGTTCATAATAAAGCTGTGTTCGTCCAACCATCATCGTGCCTCATCCTTCAACCAGGTATTTTACATATATAACATTTGGCGATCGAGGATTAACTCATGGAGTTACCCCACTTCGTCCTTTTCTCAAGCTCCCGGGCGAACCACTGGTTTCATGGCCACATTGGTGGGAGGCTTATCAGATGTATGTTACGGTGCTGGGCCTCAGGGAACTTGATAAGGTGAGAGCGCGTGCACTTCTCATTTGCAACCTGGGTATGGAGGGCCAGAGGGTCCTGCGGATGCTCGGCACAGCGGACTCATGTCAGGACATTGTGAAGCTGCTAGCTAAATGTTTCTCCTCCCCAGACAACATAACTGTCCGAATAATTCATTTTTGCCAAAGACACCAGCGAGTAGGTGAGCCTATCCACCAATATGTCATTGACTTGAAGCAGCTAGCCAGCGAGTGTCGTTTTAGACCACTTGAAGATGAAATGGTACATGACCAACTGGCAGAGCACACGTGTAACACTGAGCTGCGTGCTAGGCTATTAATGGCACCTAATGACTTGACATTAGCTAAAGCAATGGAGCTAGCTGTCCGGTGGGAAGCCGTTGATAAGCTAGCTGCGGAGGTAAATTGGCGCTAGCCACAGAAGACGCCGAAGCCGCTTGCCTCAGCTGATGTTGCAGACCCTGATACTGAGGATAGCTCGGATGAAGATTTTTGGGAAGTCAGTGCTACCAGCCAAAGGTCTGCCCCGGGAAACTCCTGTTGCAGGGGTTGTGGGTCCGCGACGCACCGCCATAAAGCTAAGAATTGTCCGGCTAGAGGGAAACGTTGTAGCAAATGTGGACACTTGAATCACTACGCCAGGGTGTGCCGTTTGTCTTTCCTGGGGAACCCAAGGGAGAAATCAACCCTCTCACCCCTGACGGACACTGGGAGCGAACAGTACGAAGAGCTAACGGACGCCCTTGCTTTCAAGTCGACCAGTTCTCGCTCAGGGTCGGTACCCATGCTGATGAACAACACCATGCTAGCCCCGGATGCCTCCGGTTCTTGGCCACAGTTGGCTGGGGGGTCTGCAGCTGTGACGGTGAACACTACAACATTTATAGAAGAGGTTGGGACCAGACCAATGAGCATGGAGTTACCATATGCTCAGCAGCAGCACATCGGGCCGAATGAAATTCCACTACAGGTTATGGACTTGGTTCGGGTTCAGGGTGAAGGACGTCCATGGCGAAGATGGGCCAAACGACAGCCAGCTGTGCATAGTGGCTGAGCTGGGTGCAGCATGCTTCAAGTTGTCCGACGGCTCGTTGAGGCATGCCGATCAGCTTTGGCGTGTCCGGGAAAATTCTCCAGGTGGTGAGGCTGGACGGGAGTCAGTGATGGTGGTGTGGGATCCAGGCTCCGTCATACAGAGGGTCGGCCATTGCTCCGGGGGTCTGTGGTCTCCAGGTTCGCACCTGCTGAGAGGCTGCCCTGGACTTCCCCCATGTAAGTTCCAGTTTTTTCACCCAAATGACTGTGCGGTAGCACTTTATTATAGTTCTTTGGTGTTTTGCATGCATGTTATGATATGGGATTATTTTAAGTGTTTTGCTTTTAGTTAGGAGCACGGCTGTAATTTTCAGTTTTAATAAAGATTCCTTTAGTGTATGGGTGGCAAAATAATCCACCCTGCCGTGTGGGCTGCACGGTAGTCCACCCGTCAGCCCTATTTTAGTTGTTCTGTGTGAATGTGTTAGGCCATTTTTGTAGTGATCCCGAGCGCGGGTCTGTCCTGTGCTCGAATCACCTATTATTTTCCACATTTTCTGTCTGTTATTTAGTCTTGTTTATTATGGGGTTTATTGCGCTCTTATTTTGACAGCGCCATGGCAGGACTTCCGGCTGTCAAGCCTGCTCGTGGTCTGTCACAGCTGAGTGTATTTAGTAATTACTTTCAGTCCTCACCTGTTGGTAGTTTGAGTTTCTGTTGTACTATTTAAGATCCCTAGTGGGGTTCATTCCTCGCTGCAACCTCGCCCTACTCAGGCTGGAATCCCCAACCCTGATTCCAGTCCTTTCTTCAGCATCAGGTTTCGCCCACGCTATATTTATGTAAGTGTTTGTATTGACTCTCTTTATTTTTCTTGTTATTCACCCTTCGAGGTCATATGTATAGTTGTTTGCATTTCGCCCCTTGTGGTGCATTCTTTGCTCCTTTTCATTAATAAATAAGCAAACTCACTGCTGGCATTTGATGCCTCATTTATGCCCTGAAAGGGGCATACATAAGAGTAGGTCACAGCCAAAGCTGGTGCCAGTCACAGTGAGTTTGTTTTTTGGCTCTATTTTTTTCCTTTTGCAGGTGCCAGCATTTTTTGGGAGTTATGGCATTTTTCACCAGGTGGTATCCTATGAGCCTTGGTTTTGAGCTCGTCCAGGCTCTTATGGAGATAGACGACCTCCTGGCCAAAGCCTGTCAACATTCCCCCAAAGACGCATTATGGTACCTGGGCCTCGCGGAGGCAGCTGTCAAGCGTCATCCTCGCCTTGCTGAGCATGCTGAAGGCCAGGAGAGGATATCAGAACTATTGGCGCTTCAGCAGACGAATCGTGGGTTGGAGAAGAAATCCTGCAGGAAGCCTAAACCGGGGCCGACGGCGAAGCACTCCCGTTCCTTGGCTCGTCATGAGGTTCCTGCTACGGCTCCAGCTCCCATGTCTCCATCGCCGAAAAGCCGTCTCCCAGTGGGCCGTAGGAGTAGAGTAGCTGGGGTTTCCCAGCGAAGATGAACAGTAGGCAGCTGAATTCATCAGGGACCGTATGGCTGAAGCTCATTCTTCCTGCAACCCGGACAAGGTTCTTAAGATCGTGGTGGCAGCTGTCAGGATTTTGGGGGCACATTGGAGGGCACCCCTGCTGTGCGCAGGGGTGGACCAGCACCTGTCATCATGGATCCTGGACTACCTCACTAACTGGCCACAGTTTGTGAGAACCCGGGACTGTTTGTCTGACACGATCATCGGTAGCACGGGGGCCCCCCAGGGAACGGTTTTGGCTCCCTTCCTGTTCACCCTTTATACTGCAGACTTCTCACACAACACAACACACTGCCATCTACAGAAGTTCTCTGACGTCTCTGCGATCATTGGCCTCATCTCCAACGGAGATGAAGCTGAGTACAGAGGACTTATCCAGGACTTCGTGGACTGGTGCCATCGGAACTGCCTCCAGATCAACGCGAGGAAAACTAAGGAGCTGGTGGTGGACTGCCGCAGGCAAGGACAACCCCTCACAGCACCAGTAAATATACAGGGAACTGACATTGAGATGGTGACATCCTACAAGTACCTGGGTGTTCATCTGAACAGTAAACTAGACTGGCCACACAATACTGACGCACTCTACAAGAAGGGACAGCGCAGGCTGTTCCTACTGAGGAGACTCAGGTCTTTTGGTGTACAAGGGGCGCTGCTGAAGACATTCTACGACACGGTGGTGGCATCAGCCATCACTTTTGGAGTGGTCTGCTGGGGCAGTGGTGTTACAGCAGCCGATAGGAAGAGACTGAACAAACGGATCAAGAAAGCTAGCTCTGTCCTGGGGCAGCGCCTTGACCCAGTGGAGGAAATGGGAGAGAGAAGGATGGTGGCTAAACTGTCATCTCTGCTGGAGTCCGAGTTCCACCCTATGCAGGACATACTGAATGCACTGAGGAGCTCATTTAGCAGCAGACTACATCATCCTAGGTGCACAACCGAGAGGTTTCGCAGGTCCTTCCTACCTACAGCTGTCAGACTGTACAACCTAAGCAGGGCTGTTCGCAGAGATAGCAAAAAGACGTGACAACCTAATAGTATTGAATGCAAAAGACGCAATAGACTTACACAATGGTCCCCTCCGGTATACAACTAGGAAAATACCGGTCGCTACGAAGGGCGACAATATGTATGGGTACATAATCATACCATGTAGGATAACTAAGTAGACGGTTATGCTGTTTCATTCCATCTAGCTACAATGCTCCTCACTGTGTGTGTTTATATATTTATATATTTATTCCATCTAGCTACAATGCTCCACACTGTGTGTTTATATATTTATATGTACATATGTATACTCGCTGCTCTTGTTTTTTCTTGTCTTCTGATTGTTGCTCTGAGTGTTGCTATCCCTGTGCTTTTGCAATCCTGGAATTTCCCCATTGTGGGACTGATAAAAGCTTATCTTATCTTATGTTCTGGTCTGAACTATTATCCTGAGTTCGCCGAGCTGCTGTCCACCGTCTCTGCCCAGCAGCAACGTCTCTCCACCCTGTGACACGGCAGTCTCGAAGCGGAGGGAAGAGAACCACCAGGCGAATATGCCGCGAGGTTCCCGTTTGGATCTAGCTACAGGCCACCAGGAAAATTCCTCTGTCTCCCAGCCAGCTGTTTTTTCTTGGCCACTACAGAGAGGCATGACAGCAGCTTCAGCCTCCGGGTCTTCTTTGTCAGCTGTTTCGCCAGCTTCTCTCCCCTTGACTGCCTCAGCTGCTCCTCCCTCCAACTGCTGCAAGCCCAGTGGTTTCTTCTCCGGCTGTCCCCATCTCCGATCCTCCAGGAGTGGCTCCTCCTTGTCCTCCTGAGGGGCCCGCCATCACCGCTACAACGGGAGAGGGAAGAACTGAGCCTGCTGCAGCAGTCACCACCGTACCCCAGGAAAACAGGCAAGTATTTTTTCATTCTTTAGCTCTAACTGATGAATTATCTTGTCTGATTCCTGGGGGTGAGGCTCAGGTTATACAGTCTACTGATCTCTCACCACCTGCTGCAGCCACAAACATATTACCTGCTTCCTCTGTGTTTCCTCCTTTAACCCCCAAGTGTCCGCCAGTGCCAGGATCAAACCGCCGGACGGAGGAGGAGCCTGCGGCCCTGGTGAACCTGGTCCCAGCCCCGCAGCCACGGTACGGACAGAGGAGGAGGGCTGCCTGCCATCTGGAATCTTGAGCCAACGATGAAGCGTCTCCGGGTCTCCCTTGAGCAGAGTTCAGTTCCGGCGGGTAATATATCTTCTGTCACCACGTGGAGCAAGCCATCTGTGTGGGTTATAGCGCCAGGGGGTCTGGAGACTGCGAAGACTATCACGCCTGCTGTTGGGGCTGCCACAGCAGAGTTGGAGTCAGACCTCCAGGAGGCCGGGCCAGTTGGATTGACATCCTGATCGACAGAGTCCTGGACGTCGGTGGAACTTGAGCTCAGGGGAGTACTTTCCTTTGTTTTCATTATTTCTGTATTGGAGAGATCTTGTCTGGCTCTTGGGAGGGGAGAGCTGGGTGCTGCTGTCAGCAGCATCTGAGCTCGCCTCATCGGGTTCCACTGCTGCCAGTGACCCTGACCTTGTTCCTGTGCCCCTTGTTTCTGAACCTTTTCTCAGGGTCACCGAGGAACTTCCTGCCACATTGGAGATCTCCGTGGGTTCCGGTCCACTGCCTAAGGTTTTTGTGGGTCCAGCTCCGCCAGCCGAAGACGTGATGGAGACGCCATTCAAGCCTGGGCTTCCTCTGGGGATACGCTCCAGCCCGGGGGCCACCGAGTGTGCAGCCACGCCTCAGTCCGGGGACACCGAGGGTGCTGCTACGCCTCAAGCCGGAGCTACCAAGGGTGCTGCGCTGGTGCTCAAGGCTGCCGCGGGTCCTCTACGGTCTTTTAGTTCCATCATGGCTGGTTTCCTGCCAGGGGTCTGCAGTGGTTACCAGTCTCATCTTCCGCCTCCTGGGGGGAGGTGAGCGGTGCAGCATGGTCCGCAGGCCTAGTGATGCGGGGAGGCCACCTGATGGATTTTTTTGTCTGTCGTGGTGGTGCTGGAGGTCGGGCAGGTCGCCCGACCTTTTCCTTGTGACGGTTGGGTGGAGCTGAGACTCTGATAGGCCACCGGAACAGTTCTCTCGTTTGACGGATAATACTTGATTCTTAGTTATTCTCTATTGTTTATTAGCAGGAAACATGTATTATCAAGTTACCTTAGTCCAGATTTCTTTTCTGGGAGTGAAGTAAATTCTCGTTTGAACTTGAAGTATGGGAATTTGCTATATTGGTGCTCTCGTACTTGGATGAATTTTCACTTTGACATTTCCAAAAAAGAAAAACAAAAGGGGAAAGGGAAAAAAAAAGAAATTCTCATTTGTACTTGTAGTTATGCGTGTTGCTATTTTTTGTGTGGGATACATTGTTAAATTTCCACATTGGCATTTTAAGGAAAGCAGAATATTCCCATTTGTCCTTTAACTTTTGATATCTGCTATGAGATTTTTGTGTTTAGGTACACTGAGGAATTTTCACTTTGACATGGGTTCTAGAGTGTTGCTGTAAAGCATTTTGAGTTTATTTTCATTCTAGTGTCTCTCCCTCCAGGCCTGGATTCCCCCTCCACCCTCCCGAGGCTGGTTTGGGTAGTTATTTCTAGTTCTGGGGGGGGGGGGGGTCCTTTTTCTCCCCTGATGTTACAGTGGGATGCCTGGAATCCATCTCTTAAAGGGGGAGCACTGTAGTGATCCCAAACACGGGTCTGTCCCGTGCTCGAGTCACTTATTATTTTCCACATTTTCTGTCTGTTATTTAGTCTTGTTTATTATGGGGTTTATTTTGCTCTTATTTTGACAGCGCTGCGGCAGGACTTCCGGCTGTCAAGCCTGCTCGCAGTCTGTCACAGCTGAGTGTATTTAGTAATTACTTTCAGTCCTCACCTGTTGGTAGTTTGAGTTTCTGTTGTACTATTCAAGATCGCTAGCGGGGTTCATTCCTCGCTGCGACCTCGCCCTACTCAGGCTGGAATCCCCAACCCTGATTCCAGTCCTTTCTTCACCGTCAGGTTTCACCCTCGCTATATTTATGTAAGTGTTTGTATTGACTCTCTTTATTTCTCTTGTTATTCACCTTTCGAGGTCATATGTATAGTTGTTTGCATTTCGCCCCTTGTGGCGCATTCTTTTGTTCCTTTTCATTAATAAATAAGCAAACTCACTGCTGGCGTTTGGTGCCTCATTTATGCCCTGAAAGGGGCATACATAACAATTTTAGTACATAAGTTCCCATTATTTTAGTGTGTGAGTTGGGTCCCAAATTTAGGGAGGTTTTCAACTGTGTGCATGGTTTTGCATTTTTCTAAGGGGGGGAGAGAATGTGGTGTCGTGTTCCGGGACATTATTGTGAAGTGCGGTGTAGTGACATGCACTTCCCATCACGTCACTGCACCGCCCTACATAAGGCGGAGAACATCCATCTTATGGCCTGTCTTATGCCGGATGTCCACTGTGGTGCCTGCCGTGTGCTGTCTGCACATCGTTCATAATAAAGCTGTGTTCATCCAACCATCATCGTGCCTCATCCTTCACCCAGGTATTTTACATATATAATAAAGCCATCTCTCAACAATCTCTCAAGGAGCACTCAATGATCTCATCAATCCACGGTGCTGCACGGTGGCGCAGTGGTTTAGCACTGTGGCAGCACAGTTTTACCCTCGGCCGGGGGATCGTGGGGATCATGAGATCGTGGGTTCGATCCCAGCCCCCGACCAACAGTGAGCTGTGTGGAGTTTGCATGTTCTCCCCGTGTTGCGCAGGTTTACTCCGGGATTTCTCCGGTTTCCTCCCGCACACCAAAAACATGTAGGTTTAGGGCGCTCGCGCACGCAGCAACCAGCAGCCGGTGGCTTGTCACCAGACTGCAAACCAAGTCTACCTACGGGTA
This sequence comes from Pholidichthys leucotaenia, assembly GCA_020510985.1. Taxonomy (NCBI): domain Eukaryota; kingdom Metazoa; phylum Chordata; class Actinopteri; order Cichliformes; family Pholidichthyidae; genus Pholidichthys; species Pholidichthys leucotaenia. The sequence goes on from CM035845.1 coordinate 127,109,496, forward strand.
CAAATAAGTTACAAAAAAAAAAATAAATCCCCAAATGATTACTCGGCAATCTTTCAGTGACCTCTACTGGTCTTTTACTGAACACTGAGCAAACTTTCACTGATGTCTCAGCCATCTCTTCCTTCAGGGGTGAAAAATGTAGCATTCATTGAAAGATCCCTGAGAGATCATTGAAAGATTGCTGAGAGATAATTAATTGGGAGATCGATGAGATCATTTAGCACTCAAGGAGTGCTCAACAATCTCTCAACGATCTCTCAGCGATCTTTCAATGAATGCCAAATGTTTCCACCCCGAAGGTAGAGATGAATGAGAGATCAGTGAGGCATTGCTGAGCATTTGATGAAAGCATTTGGGGGTAGTGGTGACCTAATGGTTAGGGATGTGAACTAATAAGCGGAGGGTCGCCGGGTCAATCACTGGACTAGCAGGATCAGACCTGGGTGGGACAGATGACATAGCCGTGTTTGTGGTGCCCTTGAGCAAGGCCTTTAACCCCAGCTGCTCCAGAGGAGTTGCTCAGTGGTCACAGGTCAGTCTGTGGTTGTGCTGGGCAGCTTCTAGGTGTGAATGTATAACTGTGTGAGTGTGAACAGGGCGTCCTTGAAAAAGAGAGGTTATCTCTCAATGGAACTCACCTGTATAAATAAAGGTTAAATAAAAATAAAAAAGGCCAATAAAGTTCCTTGAAAGATCGCTGCGAAATCATTGGGAGGTCGATGAGATCATTGAGCACTCCTTGAGAGCTTGCTTCCCTTTGGTGATTGTTGAGAGATTGTTTTGGACCGTGTCAAAACTTTAAGGAGACTGTGGCGACCGTGGAGATCACTGGAAGAACACTGAGAGATCTTGGTAATTGCTGAGAGATCATTGAAAGATTCTTGGGAGATCTGGGTATTTTTTCATCTTTCAGCAATCTCCAACCCTGTGTAAAGGCGTTAGAACAGCACTAGATACCTCTCAAATATACTTTGTATATACCTCTATGGTTGCCCAAGAAACTCTCATTGATCCCTCAACGATCTCTCCTGGTGTCTCAATTATCTTTCTAGGATCTTTCAAAGATCTTTATAGATCACCATGAAAGATGCCGAAAATTTAATTTTTGATCACACAACGATCTTCCAAACATTTACCCAAAAATACTTTTACGAGGCTTTAGGAGATCATTGAGAGACCAGGCCAATTTTTGATCTCTCAGTGGTCACCCAACGATCTCTGTGCTGCGTGAAGAGGCCCTTAGATTGCCAAATTTTTGGAATACATGTTCAATGTTTTGTTACACAGGGAGATCCAGGAGAGCCTGGTCTCAATGGAGTTAAGGTAAACAACCTTTTTTTTTTTAGCCTAAATGTATTTGTAGAGGGTCAAATGCAGTAATGCCAGTTATTTTTTTACCCAGGGTCGTGATGGGGATCATGGTATGGATGGGACCAAAGGAGACAAAGGAGAGATTGGTCTGCAAGGTGATAAGGGTGATCAGGTTTGCTAAAGAAATAACACATTATTGTTCTAGATGCCTTTAATTTTAATTTCTTCTAAATATATTAGTTTGCATATTATTTGCTACCGTTGTGCTGTTTCTTACTAGGGACATCCAGGAGAACCTGGCTTACCAGGTGACGTAGGGGAGAAGGGTGAGAAGGTGAAGACTGTTATTACTCCTCACTAATATCTCTCCCCTCAGCTTAGGCCTTCATGTTTGTTCTGTTAAAATGGTTCATGTGTTTTATAGGGTTTCAGAGGGTTTCCTGGTCATACTGGAAGCTCTGGCATCGATGGAGAAAAGGTTACCCCCCAGTTAGATTCTCAGCCTACAAAACAAAAGCTACTGTATGTCATGTGAGTATTTGATTAACATACATGACAATGTTTTACAGGGTGATGTGGGGTTACCTGGCAGTCCAGGTATACCAGGATTGAATGGGGTCACAGGGCGTAAGGTAAACATTGAAGTACAAACATGTTTTATTTTATCTCACAGAATCCCACAGAAATGTGTTACTATATCATTCATAACGTTCATTTTTAGGGTGATAAGGGCAGCGGAGGGATCAATGGTGCTGATGGTGGTAAAGGAATGAAAGGAGAAAAGGTCAGACAAAATTCCAAATAAATTTCCTCTGAAACTCCTTCCCCAACACAGAAATGAACTCATGAGTGTTTTAATTTACCATTTTGCTTAATTTAGGGTGTAGCAGGTTTCCCAGGGTTCCCAGGATTCAAGGGGTCAGCAGGAAGTCCAGGAAAGGAAGGTGATCAAGGACCACCAGGACCACCAGGTGCTCAGGGTGACACGGGGCCTAAGGTACAGCTTACTCAAATCCCAAGTTGTGCAAGAAACTCGGCTGGCTTGTTATCCATGCTGCTGTTTAATCATCTCATTAGATTAAGATGTCCCGCTGTGTTCCAGATCACACTGTCATTTTGTCATGACCCAAAGATAGTCTGGCGGTTGCTTGTTCCAGAGAGCTTTTCACATGCTGTCAGTCGATGCTGCAGTGGTCAAATCCTGATTAAAATTAAACTATTGAATCAAAACATTAACCCTCCAGCTTCCAGCGAGTGAGTTGGCTTTATTTGATGACTTCCAGCATATAATTTTGAAAAGCTGAATTTTTTTTTCTTTAACTCTGCCATTACATGATCCTCATCTTTTGAGTCTTAGGATTTAGCTGGCGGGTCCATTTTCACATTTAAGCTTGTAAGGCAAGAACTTACAACATGCTTAATCCCTTAAATTTGTAAATTTATTTTTCTAAAGCGTAATAATAATAATATAATAATAATAATAAGGCCATGGAACAAGACTTTCGGCTGGCCTTGAAGAAATTCTGGTGAACTCTCCGGCGACTCAGGAGGGTGAAGCAGCTCCCTGTCCACACTGTGTATGGTGCGGATGGGGCGCTGCTGACTTCGACTGGGGACATCGTCGGGCGGTGGAAGGAATATTTCGAGGATCTCTTCAATCCCCTGACATGTCTTCCATAGAGGAAGCAGGGCTTGAGGATGAGAGGGACAACTCGCCCATCACAGGGGATGAAGTCGCCAAAGTGGTTAAAAACCTCCCCAGTGGTAGATGAGATTCACCCTGAGTACCTCAAGGCGCTGGATGTTGTAGGGCTGTCATGGTAGACACACTTCTGCAATGTTGTGTGGAGGTCAGGGACAGTACCTTTGGCATGGCAAACCGGGGTGGTGGTTCCTCTTTTTAAAAAGGGGGACCAGAGTGTGTGTTCCAACTTTAGGGAGATCACACTTCTCAGCCTTCATGGGAAGGTCTATTCCAGGGTACTGGATAGGAGAGTCCGACCGCTGGTCAAACCTTGGATTCAGGAGGAGCAATGAGGTTTTCATCCTGGCTGTGGCACATCGAACCAACTATTTTCCCTTTCAAGAATCCTCAAGGAATCGTGGGAGTTTGCCCAACCAGTGCACATGTGTTTTGTGGACTTAGAGAAAGCATTCAACCACATTCATCGTGGTCTCTTGTGGGGGGTGCTGCGGGAGTATGGTGTATCGGCCTCATTGTTATGAACTATCCGGTCCCTATATGACTGTTGCAGAAGTTTGGTTCATATTGCCAACACCTAGTCAAACTTGTTTCCAGTGAGAGTTGGACTCTGCCAGGGCTGCTCTTTGTCACCGATCATGTTCATAATTTTTATGGACAGGATATCTAGGCGCAGCCAAGGAACGGAGGGTGTCATGTTTGGTGACCACAGGATCTCATCTCTGCTGTTTGCAGATGATGTTGTCATGTTGGCTTCATCGGCCAATGGCCTACTGGCCTTGCTGGGATAGTTTGCTGCTGAGTGTGAAGCGGCTGGGATGAGAATCAGCACCTCCAAGTCCAAATCCATGGTCTTCAGCCGAAAAAAGGTGGATTGTCCTCTCCGGGTTGGGGACAAGCTCCTGCCCCAAGTGGGGGAGTATCTCGGGGTCTCATTCACGAGTGAGGGGAGAATGGAGCGAGAGATTGACAGACAGATCGGAGCAGCATCTGCAGTGATGCAGATGTTGTACCGGTCTGTTGTGATGAAGAGGGAGCTGAGCTCTAAGGCAAAGCTGTCGATTTATTGGTCAATCTACGGTCCTACCCTCACCTATGGTCATGAGTTTTGGGTAATGACTGAAAGAATGAGGTTGCGGATACAAGTGGCTGAAATTAGCTTTCTCCGTAGGATTGCTGGACTCACCCTTAGAGATAGGATGAGGAGCTCAGTCATCCGGGAGAGACTCAGAGTAGAACTGCTGCTCATCCACATCGAAAGGAGCCAGTTGAGGTGGTTTGGAAGTCTGATCAGGATGCCTCCTGGATGCCTTCCACTTAAGGTGTTTGGGACATGTTCCACTGGGAGGAGACCCCGGGGCAAACCCAGGACATGATGGAGAAGCTACTGTATGTCTCCCAGCTGGCCTGGGAACATCTTGGTATCCTCTATGAAGAGCTGGAGCAGGTGGCTTGGGAGAGGGACGTCTGAGCTTCTCTGCTTGAGCTGCTGGCTCCGCGACCTGGACCTCTAGAAAAGCAGTAGAAAATGGATAGATGGATGGATGGATAATAATAATAATGCATTTTATTCGTAACGTACTTTAAAAAAAAATCTCAAAGTGCTACATGTAAAAAGCATAAAACTCAAATCAAAATCAAAAAAAAGAAACAAAAGGGGATAAGAAAATAAAACCAAAAATAAAAAAGAGAAGAGGTTGAAACAGCAACTCAATGATCAAATGTCCTGCTAAAAAGAGAGGTTTTAAGTCCTCTTTTAAAACAGTCTGTGGATTGTGATGCCCTCAAGGTGTCAGGGAGGCCATTCCACAGACATGGGGCAGTGACACAAAAAGCCCTCCCTCTCCCTGGTGCTGAGTTTTGTCCTGGGTGTATGAAGGCAGTTTGAGTGAGTGGAACGGAGGGAATGTGTTGTGGTTAGTGGAGTTAGCAGTTCTTTGAGGTAAGGTGTGTGTGTGTGTGTGTGTGTTGGGGGGGGGGGCATTTCTGTGGATGCACTGGTGAGTGAGGAGGGAGACCTTATATTCGATCCTGATGGGAACTAGAAGCCAGTGAAGTGATTTAAGAATGGGTGTGATATGTTCATGTTTTTGCACCCTCATCAGGACCCTAGCTGCAGAGTTTTGGATGTACTGCAGTCTTTGAAGACTCTTGCCAGGGATCTCAGTGAGGAGCGCGTTGCAATAATCCAGTCCAGACACTTGCATTCATCGCCAGAATAACGTATTCACAATTACAGTTGCAATCAAAATTATTCAACCCCCATTGCATTTTAGGTTTATTGGCAAAATCTAAACATTTCCAGGTGTTTGCAATAAACAAATTACACAAGAACAGTTTAAACAGTTAAATGAAACTAATATTACAAGGATTTTATCCAAATTCAACACTAAATCCTACTTTCAGTGACTTTTGCAGTCTCAAAATCATTCAACCCCCTGAATAGAATTCCTCATAAGAGCACACTCAAGGGCTTCATGAGTTGCATCAGGTGTGCTTGAGATTGAATACCTCAAATACCTCGACTGTTGACAGTGACGTTTGATTGCATGTTAGAAATATGTCTAAGTCAAGAGAACTGCCCAAAAAACATCAGAAAAGAGATCACTGCCTTGCACAAACAAGGAAAAGGATACAAAAAGAAAGCAAAGGCCCTGAATGTTCCTAGAGAAACAGCTGGAAGCATAGTTCACAAGTTTAAAGTTAAAGGAACAGTGGCTACATTACCTAGACATGTCAGAAAGAGGAAGTTATCAATGGCTGCCACCACAGTCCTGAGGAGGCAGGTGATCAAAAACCCTCGACTGACTGCAAAAGACCTGCAGCAAGACTTGGTGGCAGCAGACACTGAGGTTTCAGTTTCCACAGTAAGCCGCATACTAAATGCTGAAGGGCTCCATGCCTAAACTCCATGACGTACACCACTACTGACCCAAAAGCACAAGAAAAGTTGACTCCAATTTGCTCAAAACTATATAAATAAGCTGAAGAGGTTTTGGGATTTTGTTCTATGGAGTGATGAAACAAAACTGGAACTTTTCAGGCCTATGGCTCAACGGTGTGTCTGGAGGGGGAAGAATGAAGCATGTGCTGAAAAGAACACCCGGTGAAGCACGGTGGTGGCTCAGTGATGCTCTGAGGCTGCTTCACTTCCTCTGGCACTGGAAACCTGCAGTGTGTGGAGGGCAAGATGGATTCAATGAAGTATCAGGAAATCCTGGGAGAAATTGTCATGTTGTCTATAAGGAAGCTGAAGCTTGGGCGTCATTGGAGTCCAACAGGACAATGATCCCAAGCAACCCTCAAAGTCCACCAAGGCTTGACTTCAGAAGATGTTCTGGAAGATACTAGAGTGGGCATCACAGTCGCCTGGCATGATCCCTATTGAAAATCTCTGGTAGAATTTTAAAAAAGCAGTTGCAGCACGCAAACCCAAGAATATAAGTGAACTGGAGGCCTTTGCACATGAGGAATGGGCTAAGATTCCTCAGGAACACTGCTAGAAGCTAATGTCTGGCTATGCATTACATTTGCAGCAGGTCATAACAGCAGAAGGGTGCTCTACTAAGTACTAAAGATGCTTGTCATGAAGGGGTTGAATAATTTTGAGACTGCAGTAGTTATTAAAAGTGGCACTTTGTGTTTAATTTGGAGAAACCACTTGTAATATTAGTTGTGTTGAACTATTTAAATTGTTTTGTTTGATTTAGCTTGTACATTTTACCAATAAACCTAATTTGCAGTGGGGGTTGAATAAATTTGATTGCAATTGTACAGTGCATCCGGAAAGTATTCACAGCTCTTCATTTTTTCCACATTTTGTTTTGTTAGAGCCTTATTCCAAAAGGGATTAAATTCATTTTCCATCAGAATTCTACGCGCAATACCCCATAATGACAACGTGAAAAAAATTTTTTTGAGATTTTTGCAAATTTATTAAAGATAAAAAACTATGAAATCACATGTACATAAGTATTCACAGCTTTTACCATGAAGCTCAAAATTGAGCTCAGGTGCATCCTGTTTTCACTGATCATCCTTGAGATGTTTCTACAGCTTAAATGGAGTCCACCTGTGGTAAATTCAGTTGATTGGACATGATTTGGAAAGGCTCACACCTGTCTATATAAGGTCCCACAGTTGACAGTGCATGTCAGACCAAAAACTAAGCATGAAGTCAAAGGAATTGTCTGTAAACGTCCTAGACAGGATTGTCTCAAGGCACAAATATGGGGAAGGGCACAGAAAAATTTCTGCTGCTTTGAAGATCCCAATGAGCACAGTGGTCTCCATCATCCGTAAATGGAAGAAGTTCAGAACCACCAGGACTCTTCATAGAATTGGCTGGCCGTCTAAACTGAGTGATCGGGGGAGAAGCGTCATGGTCTGCTCTGCTCATTATTCCCAGCTGTGCACACACCTGTTCTCTATCACGTCTGGCCTATTTCTACCGCACTGCCCAAGCCTGCAGTGCGGAGATGTCTCACTGCACTCCAGACGAGCTTCACCTGTCAACTCCACAGCCTGTCATAGTCTTCAGCCCAAACCTGCCACCACCGTCGTCGGGGAATTCCTCCAGCTGCTCACGTAAGCTCATTCTTTCACCTCACCTCGTCTTCCAGTCCCCTGTGCACAGGCGGAATCCTGTGGCGGCGGAATCTCCTCTCTTCCTCTTTGGCAGCGGATTCCCTGTCCTCTTCCACCATGCTACCACTCTCTAGACACTCTCCAGCAGGAGCTGCTCTCACCGCAGAAGGCAATGGCCGTAGCCGTCGTGCTGAACCTGGGACTCTTGCCATCTACTCTCACAGTAAGCCTCAGTGTAACTGTCTACCTTCAGCAGTGGCTATCATTAATCACCCCTCTCTGTGTGTTCCCAGGGTTGCCAGGCCGTACGGTGTCCCGCTCTGTTCCCTACAGTTCCTGCCTACATTCACACACACCAACACTCATTATCTGTTGAATAAACCTAATTGCATTTATTTGGAGTCTGTGTTTTGTCACTGGGTCACTAAACCATGTCAGTACATCTCCTCCAGAACGACTCAGCTGACAGCGCTTTGGTGCGCCGAGTAAACCACATGGAGATCCGAATAGATCAACTGGCTTATCAGCAGCAAACTATTTTGACCCAATTAGCTTGTGTCACTGACCGATTAGACCGGCTAACTAGCTCCCAGGCTTTTCCCCTGGCGTTACCGACTCCCAGCAGCTCCTCAGCTCCCACTAGCATACCAGCTAACCAACTCAGACAGGGGCCCCCGGCTCGGCTGACTCCCGTTCCTACCCCCAACCGCTTTAGCGGCAAACTAGGAGAGGCCAGGGGTTTTGTCATGCAATGTGAGGTTGTTTTCCAGCAGGTACCTGAGGATTTCACTACTGACCATAGTAAGATCGGCTACATGATTAATTTGTTAGAGGGGCGAGCACTAGCTTGGTCGTATGCGGTGATGGCTAGGGCTAACTATTCTAGTCTGACTTATGGCCAGTTTATTGGGGAGTTCAATGAAGTGTTTGACCATTCAGATCGGGACAGTGTGCTTACCTCTCTCTTGCTAAACTTGAGACAGGGTACCAAGGCTGTCGCCGATTATGCTGTTGACTTCCGTGTAGCGGCTACTGAGGTGGGGTGGGAGGACGCTTCCCTCTGTAGCATTTTTATCAGGAGCCTCAGCCCTAGCCTTCGGGACGAGCTAGCACCCTTAGAAAAGCCAACTAGGCTGCCCAAGCTAATCTCCTTAGCCATTAGTTTAGATAATAGGCTGAGGGAACGGGCAGCGGAACAAAGATCTTGTGGTCGCTCAGGGGCCCAGTACCGTCATGCCCCTCAAACCTCCCTATTGGCTCTGCCACCTTCTGACTCTTCTGTGACCCCGGAACCTATGGTAGTGGGACAGTCTAGGTTGACTCCGGCGGAGAAACAGCGCCACCGTGAGTTAGGGTTGTGCCTCTGTTGCGGGAGCGAGGAGCATGAGGTAGCGTCTTGCGAGCTTTGGCCAAAAGGGGGAGTCTGTGCGTCGCAGTAGGGGGACTCACGGACTCACCCAGGCCTAATCCCCTATCTAGACTCCTTCTCCCCATTCGTTTTCTACATGAACATAAAGAAATTCCCACATAGGCATTAATCGACTCAGGGGCTGAGCAAACTTTTATTTCTAAGGACCTGGCAACCCGGTTGGGGCTTCTCTGTTCCCCTCTTAAGTGTCAGTTACAGCTGATTGCACTGTCTAAGACCCTCATGGCTGTAGTGTCCCAGCAAACTGCCCCAGTCGCTGTCATTATCTCAGGAAATCATCGGGAGGAGTTACAGTTCTTCATACTGCCGATTTCTGTCTTCACCAGTCATCCTTGGCTACCCCTGGCTGCGCCTCCATAATCCCTCCATCGACTGGTGCACAGGTAGTATCATGTCTTGGAGTTCGTTTTGTCTTAGTGCCTGTCTCCAATCAGCCGCTTGCTCGCCGTTCATGCCTTTGAGGGCTCCCACCGCCTCGCCCCCGACCTATCTAAAGTTCCCCCTGAATATCATGACCTCGGAGCCGTTTTTAGCCCTATCCCTCCCCCCCCCACTGGCCGTATAATTGTGCCATTAACCTCCACCCTGGAGCTCCGCTTCCATCTAGCCGGCTGTACAGCCTCTCTCCCCCGGAGCGGGCAGCGATGGAGGCGTATATCAAGGAATCACTGAGTTCTGGCATAAGCCGTCCGTCTTCTTCAGCAGTGGGGGCGGGATTTTTTTTTTTTTGTCGGCAAGAAAGACGGCTCATTGAGACCATGCATTTATTTCAGGGAGTTGAACAACATCACCATCAAAGACAAATACACTCTTCCTTTACTCAACACTGCCTTTGACTCGCTCCAGGGGGCGTCTTGGTTCACCAAGCTGGATCTCCGCAATGCCTACCATCTGGTGTGGATCCGCAAAGAAGATGAGTGGAAGACGGGGTTTCGGACCCCTAGTGGTCATTTTGAGTATCTGGTGATGCCCTTCGGTCTAACCAATGCACTTGCTGTATTCCAGCAGCTTATTAATGATGTGCTGAGAGATTTCCTGGGTGTTTTTGTGTTTGTCTACCTGGATGACATTTTAATCTTCTCCTGATCTCTAGAAGAACACCAGGTGCATGTGAGGCAAGTGCTGCAGCGGCTGCTGGAGAACCAACTATACGTCAAGGCCGAAAATTGCGAGTTTCATGCCGCCAAGACATCCTTTTTGGAGTTTATCATCTCGCATAAGGAAATTCTCCCGGATCCTGGCAAAGTTAAGGCAGTGGTGGAGTGGCCGACCCCTTCCTCCAAGAAGCAGCTCCAGCAGTTCCTAGGGTTTGCAAACTTCTACCACCGCTTCATCATGAACTTTAGAAGTCTGGCCCTTCTTCTGACTCACCTCACGTCGACCAAGGTACCCTCCAGTGGACTGAGGAGGCGGCTACGGCCTTTACGGACCTCAAGGGGCAGTTATCCAAGTCCCCCATCCTGGTGCAGGTGGATCCTTCTCTTCAGTGTCTAGTGGAGGTGGACGCCTCAGATTCTGGAGTGGGTGCCGTTCTGTCCCAGCGCTCCCCGGCGGATGGTAAGGTTTGGCCTTGCCCCTTCTTCTCCCGACGATTGTCCCCAGCGGAGTGCAATTACAGTATCGGTGACAGGGAGCTCCTGGCTGTTAAATTGGCACTGGAGGAATGGTGCCATTGGCTGGAGGGGTCCTCGCAGCCATTCATGGTCTGGACGGACCACAGGAACTTGGGAGTACCTTCGGACGGCCAAGCACCTGAATGCTCGCCAGGCCTGCTGGTCCTTGTTCTTTGGACAGTTTGACTTTACCATCACATACCGCCCCGGATCCAAAAACACCAAGCCGGATGCCCTCTCCAGGCAATTCGCCACTGATGCCCTGGACCCTGAGGATCACCCCGTCCTGCCTGCATCTTGTGTCGTGGGCACCCTCTCATGGGGAATCAAGGAAAAGGTCCTGAGGGCACAAGAGTCTGAGAGGGACCTGGGCGAGGGGCCAGTGGGTAAGCTGTTTGTTCCATAGGCTGTCCCGGGTGACGTTATCCACTGAGCCCATTCCTCTAAGTTCGCCTGCCACCCAGGAAGACGACGCACGGAGGAGCTCCTGTAACGGTCCTTCTGGTGGCCCTCTCTCCAAAAGGACGTTGGGGAATACGTCTGTGCCTGTCCCCAGTGTGCCACCAGCAAGTCCCCATCATCTTCTCCAGCTGGGCTGCTTCATCCTCTCCTGGTCCCCGGCAGGCCCTGGTCCCATGTGGCGTTGGACTTTGTCACCGGCCTCCCTCCGTCCAACAGCCACACCATCGTACTCACCATTGTAGACAGATTCTCCAAGGCGGCCCATTTTGTTCCCCTTCAGGGGCTGCCTACGGCCAGGGAAACGGCGGACCTGTTGGTTCAACATGTGATGAGACTGCACGGGATCCCCCTGGACATCGTCTCCAATCGGGGGCCCCAGTTTATCTCCCAGGTGTGGAGGTCATTGTGTAATGCCCTTGGGGCCACGGTGAGCCTGTCGTCGGGTTACCATCCTCAATCTAATGGCCAGTGTGAACAGACCAACCAAGAGTTGGAAGCGGTGCTGCGGTGTGTGGCCTCTACCAGCTCAGCTTCCTGGAGCTCGTATCTGCCATGGATCAAATATGCCCACAACTCACTGGTTTCTTCTGCCATAGGTATGTCTCCCTTTCAGGCCTTGCTTGGGTATTCTTCTCCCTTATTCCCTGAAGAAGAGGGCGACATCGCCGTGCCATTGGTTTGGGCGCACCTGAAACGCTGTCACCGACTGTGGAGGGCAACCCGGGCTGCGCTGCATCACACGGCTGAACGCAATTCCCTGGTGGCCAACAGCCAGAGGACCCCAGCCCCTTTGTACCAGGTGGGTCAGCAGGTTTGGTTGTCCACTAAAAACATCAATCTGAAGACTGAGCGCAGGAAGATGGCGCAACGTTTTATTGGGCCCTTTGCTATCTCCCGCATTATTAACCCGGTGTCTGTGTGGCTGGATCCCTCCCCCCCCCGCATATGTCCCCCGTTCCACGTCTCACAAGTGAAACCTGTGTCTTCCAGCCCTCTGTGTCCCCCTCCCAGGTCTCCACCTCCTCCGAGGATGATCGACGGTAGCCCAGCGTGGGGAGTGACCGCCATCCTGCACGTCCGTCGCCAGGGCCGTGGCCTGCAATATCTGGTGGACTGGGAGGGCTACGGTCCGGAATCCAGGTCCTGGGTGCGTCCCGCCTGCGTGCTGGATAAAGATCTCATCAGGGAGTTCCATCGGGCGCACCCAGGTAGGCTAGAACGACCGCCAAGAGGCGTTCATTAGAGGGGGAGTACTGTCATGATCTGCTCTGCTCATTATTCTAAGCTGCGCGCACACCTGTTCTCCATCACGTCTGGCCTATTTCTACCGCACTGCCCAAGCTTGCAGTGCGGAGATGTCTCACTGCGCTCCAGACGAGCTTCACCTGCCAACTCCACAGCCTGCCCTCCTTCAGCCCAAACCTGCCACCACCGTCGTCGGGGAATTCCTCCAGCTGCTCACGTAAGCTCATTCTTTCACCTCACCTTGTCTTCCAGTCCCCTGTACACAGGCAGAATCCCGTGGCAGCGGAATCTCCTCTCTTTCCCCTTGGCGGCGGATTCTCCTCTTCCACCACGCTACCACTCCCTAGACACTCTCCAGCAGGAGCTGCTGTCACCGCAGAAGGCATTGTCTTCCTGGCCGTAGCCGTCGTGCTGAACCTGGGACTCTTGCCATCTACTCTCACGGTAACCCTCAGTGTAACTGTCTACCTCCAGCAGTGGCTATCATTAATCACTCCTCTCTGTGTGTTCCCAGGGTTGCCAGGCTGTACAGTGTCCCGCTCTGTTCCCTGCAGTTCCTGCCTACATTCACACACACCAACACTCATTATCTGTTGAATAAACCTAATTGCATCTATTTGGAGTCTGTGTTTTGTCACTGGGTCACTAAACCATGTCAAGAAGGACCTTAGTCAGGGAGGTGACCAAGAACACAATGGTCACTCTGTCAGAGCTCCAGTGTTCTTCTGTGGAGAGAGGAGAACCTTCCAGAAGGACAATCATCTCTGCAGCAATCCACCAATCAGGCCTGTATGGTAGAGTGGCCAGACGGAAGCCACTCCTTAGTAAAAGGCACATGGCAGCCCACCTGAAGTTTGTCAAAAGGCACCTGAAGGACTCTCAGACCATGAGAAACAAAATTCTCTGGTCTGATGAGACAAAGATTGAACTCTTTGGTGTGAATGCCAGGTGTCATGTTTGGAGGAAACCAGGACCGCTCATAACCAGGCCAGTGGTGGTGGCAGCATCATACTGTGGGAATCTTTTTCAGCGGCAGGAACTAATCAGGATAGAGGGAAAGATGAATGCAGCAATGTACAGAGACATTCTGGATGAAAACCTGCTCTGGAGGCCTCTTGACCTCAGACTGGGGCAATGGTTTATCTTTCAGCAGGACAACAACCCTAAGCACACAGCCAAGATATCAAAGGAGTGGCTTCAGGACAACTCTGTGAATGTCCTTGAGTGGCCCAGCCAGAGCCCAGATGAATCCAACTGAACATCTGTGGAGAGATCTGAAAATGGCTGTGCACCGACGCTTCCCATCCAACCTGATGGAGCTTGAGAGGTGCTGCAAAGAGGAATGGGCAAAACTGCCCAAAGATAGGTGTGCCAAGCTTGTGGTATCATATTCAAAAAAACTTGAGGTTGTAATTGTTGCAAAAGGTGCATCAACAAAGTATTGAGCAAAGCTGTGATGTACATGTGATTTCTTAATTTTTTATTTTTAATAAATTTGCAAAAATCTCAAAAAAAAACTTTTTTTCACATTGTCATTATGGGATATTGTGTGTAGAATTTTGAAGAAAAAAATGAATTTAATCCCTTTTGGAATAAGGCTGTAACATAACAAAATGTGGAAAAAATGAAGCGCTGTGAATACTTTCCGGATACACTGTACATCATTGAGCTGAAAAAGATAAATTGTAGGTCAGATCCATTCAGTTCAATTCAACTTTTTTTATATAGCGCCACTTCACAGCAACAGTCATCTCATAGCACTTTAAGCTGTAGGGGGAACCCCCACAATTGCAGAAAGACCTCAGCAATCAGGCGATCCCCTGTGAGCAAGCGCTTGGTGATGGTGGAGAGGAAAAACTTCCTTTTAATAGGAAGAAACCTCCAGCAGAACCAGGCTCAGGAAGGGGCAGTCATCTGCTGCGACTGGCTGGGGGGTGAGGGGATAGAGAAGACGAAAAGAATAGACATGTAGAGAGCAAAGAGCATGATGGGGCTCAATCTATGGGCGAGAACAAACAGATGTTAATGACCAGCAAAATATTTCATTGTGAGTGAAGAAAGAAGTGAAGCCCAGTGCATTATTGGCGGTCCCCCGGCTGTCTAAACCTATTAGCGACATAACTAAAGGAGGGTTGAGAGGCACGTGATCCCTCCACAATTATAGGCTATGTCAGAAAGGAAGGTTTTAACCCTATTCTTAAAAACAGAGATCAAGTCTGACTCCCGAATCTAGATTGGCAGCTGGTTCCACAGGAGAGGAGCTTGATAACTGAGGGCGCTGCCTCCCATTGTACTTTTGGAGATTCTAAGTATTACAAGTAATCCTGCATTTTGGGAGAGTAGTGCTCCGTTAGGATAATAGGGTCATATCAGGTCTTTTAAATAAAAAGGGGCCTGATTATTTAGAGCTTTGTAAGTGAGAAGAAGGATTTTAAACTTAATTCTAAACTCTATGGGAAGCCAATGAAGGGAGGTCAGAACCGGTACAGTGACAGTGAGTTAAGATTGATTAGTCATGAATGAATGAATGAATTTATTTATTTCGGATAGTACATTACAGGTTAAAAGAAACTGTATAATATAACAACAAGGTCAAATTAGACAAAGACTCCTTCTACTATACAATTCCACGTGAGTTATCCGAAATGGGTGATGGCTGAAGCCACAGCTTATATTGCCCACCCATAATTTATTACTTTGTATATGTGAAAGGCTAGCAGAATCAGCTCTGTGTTCGTCAGCGGACTTGTCATCATTTAACATACATAGACACACACTGAAGTCTATTTCTGTCTGAAGCTTTCAAGGAATATCTTACTACAGTTACCTCCTTTCAGCTACATTTACCAGACTGAACAAGTGGCTGGAAATGTTTAATGAGGATATCCAAGGTTCTACCTCACTGGGCTATGTTTGATACTAGTTAAAAGTGAGAGATGAGATGAGATGAGCCACTATAGATATGTTTGTCATGACAAAGACTAAGTATTCTTCCTTTTAACATTTTTTCTATTGACTAGGGGCAGAGGGGCAGAAGAGGCCGCACAAAGCTTTGTCAGAGGGGAGCACCAGGGATGCCAGGACAAAGAGGAGCAAGTGTGAGAGTCATAGAATATACACCTTTCACTTCTGTACATGCAAGCACTTTCATGAATATGAGATGTGGTCTAATCCCTAAGATGGAGGGTGTATATATTGTGAAATTAGAAGCAGATTTCTAAACTTCACCAGGTTCTTTGAAAGCACTTGCCACTAAATTAAGACAAGGAAAAATTGAAAGCCTCTGTCTAGTTCAACATTCAGTGATGTGAAAAAGTGTTTGTCCCCTTCCTGATTTTTTTGTATGTTTGTCACACTTAAACGTTTCAGATCATCACACAAATTTAAATATTAGATAAAGATAACACAAGAAAACACAAAATGAAGTTTTTAAATGAAGGTGTTTATTATTAAGGGTAAAAAAAATCCAAACCTACATGACCCTGTGTGAAAAAGTGACCCCCCCCCCCCCCGTTAAAACATAAATTAACTGTGGTTTTGTAGGACCTTGGGGAAGTCAGATTATTTAGCACTTCAGACAGAGACAGTGAATAAGCATGGGAGAACAATGCCCAGGGAGTTCCTGGGCATATAGCAGGAAGGAAGGGGGTTGAAGGCAGTGTAATGTAAATGTCACGCTGTGTGATGAGAAACTTCCATGTAAATGTGTGAAGATAGAGTTGGGTGAAAAAGGAGAGCCCGTGTGGAAATAAATCAGTCCTTTCTGTGCTTGTGTACACGCTCTCGGAATGCGAAAGAGCAGAGAGGCTCCTGGGGCGAACCGAGTTAGGAGATGGTTCGGCCGTCGACCTGATGGAGAAGATGTTGGCGTTAATGGGCACGGACAACGGGCACTTTCTGTTTGCCCACCTTTTCCTACGGAACCTTCCAACAGAGGCGAGAGCGGTTCTGGCCAATTCGCCATTGCTGGCCGCGCGTGACTACCGGGAGGCAGACAGGATCATCCTCACCACCAGGGTGATCACAGTCAACGCGGCGGCGGCGGAGCCCAGAGAGACGACCAGAGGCGGCGAGGAGCCACCGACGGTAGCGGCAGCGGGGGCCAAGGAGTGCCAGAGAGACACGCTCTGCTTCTACCACCGCCGCTTCAGAGAGAACGCACGCAGATGTGCGCCACCGTGCTAGTTCAAGCACTCGGGAAACGCCAAGGCTGGCAGTCGGTAGCAGCTGTGACCGCCAGTGAAGAGAACAAGCTGCTCTACGTGATGGACTCGCGCTCGGGGAGACGCTTCCTCGTCTACACCGGAGCCCAGAAGAGCATCATCCTGCCGTCTTACGCTTACCGGCTGGCAGGACCTAGCGGCCCCGGACTTGTGGCAGTAAACGGCTCGGAGATTAAGACATTCGGTGAGAGAACACTGGCCTTATCTCTACATGGCCGCTCGTACGAGTGGACTTTTATCATAGCAGCACTGTGTTGCCTGATCCTGGGCGCTGATTTTCTGTGTGCGCATGGTTTACTTGTAGATGGTGCTAACAGGCGCCTGGTTAATGCACTGTCCTTTGAATTTCTCCCCTGTATAGCTCGAGGGACCCGGCCAACAGCACAAGCCAATGTCACAGCTCCAGGCGGTAAGTTCCACGCACTGCTCACTCAGTTCCCAGCACTTACAGTCCCGACGTTTTTGGCAGCCATCGCTAAACACGGTGTGGAGCACTTTATCACCACCACCGGGCCGCCCGTTTTTGCACGACCTCGGCGCTTGGACGCAGCTAAACTGGCCATAGCGCGCGAGGAGTTTGCCAGCCTGGAAAGGCTGGGCATCATCAGGCGTTCGAACAGCCCATGGGCATCCCCGCTACACATGGTCCCTAAGGCTGAGGGATTGTGGCGACCGTGCGGGGATTTCCGCAGGTTGAACAACGCCACAGCACACGACCGCTACCCAATTCCCCACGTACAGGATTTTTCCATTCACCTCGCCGGAGCACGCATTTTTTCCAAACTAGACCTGGTCCGCGGTTACCACCAAGTCCCAGTGCGCACGGAGGACGTACCCAAAACAGCGGTAATAACTCTGTTCGGTTTGTTCGAGTTCCTGTGCATGCCATTTGGGTTAAAAGGCGCGGCACAGACGTTCCAGCGCATGATGGATGCAGTGCTGCGCGATCTCCCGTTTGTGTTCGTCTATCTGGACGATATCCTGGTAGCCAGTGCGTCCGAAGACGAACACGAAACCCACCTCAAGACGGTTTTCCAGAGGTTGGAGGAGCACGGGTTAATAATCAACCCGACGAAATGCCAGTTCGGCGTGACGGAGATTGACTTTTTGGGGCGCCGCGTCTCTTCGGAAGGAACGATCCCATTGCCCGACAAAGTGCGTGCCGTGGCGGATTTTCCCCGGCCTCAGACGGTCAGGGCACTGCAAGAATTTTTGGGGATGGTGAACTTTTATAACCGTTTCCTTCCCCGCGTGGCGCGGCTCATGCAACCATTGTACACCGTGCTCAAGAGACAGAAACCCGCGGATGGGGTCGAATGGACCCCGGAGCGAGAGCGGGCATTCTCGAAGGTTAAAGCAGCCCTGGCAAATGCCGCACTGCTGGCGCATCCGGACCCGGCGGCCCGGATAGCGCTCACCACCGACGCTTCAGACGTGGCCATAGGGGCTGTCGTGGAGCAGCGCGTCGCTGGGGCTTGGTAGCCGCTCGCCTTTTTCAGCAGAACTTTGCGTAACAGCGAATGTAAATACAGCGCGTTCGACAGGGAGTTGCTGGCCCTCCACCTGGCCATACGCCACTTCCAGTTCTGGCTGGAAGGGCGCAGCTTCACCGCGTTCGTGGACCACAAGCCACTAACGTTCGTGATGGCCAAGGTTTCAGAACCGTGGTCGGGCCGGCAGCAGAGACAGCTGGCCGCGATCTCAGAGTTTACTACCGATATTCAGCATGTGTCGGGTAAACTGAATGTGGTGGTGGACTGCCTCTTGCGCGCCGTGGTGGCCCCGGTCTACGTGGGGATAGATTACGCAGCCATGGCCGCGGAGCAAATTAGCGATGCAGACGTGCGCGCGCTCCAGTCTGGACCAACAGGGTTAAGGCTGGAGAGCAGGGTGCTGCAAGACGGCATGCCCCCCTAATCTGCGATGTCTCCACGGGACGCCTGCGTCCGGTGGTCCCGGTCGCGTGGCCCCGCCACGTGTTTGAGTCGGTTCACACTCTGGCGCACCCAGGAGTGCGCGCGTTGGTCAAAATGGTGGGAGAGAAGTTCGTGTGGCCAAGCCTAAGCAAACAAGTAAAAGAGTGGGCCGCAGCCTGCGCGGCGTGCCAATGAGCCAAGGTACACAGACACACAAAGGCTCCCTTGGAGCCGTTTCGGGTACTGGCTAAGAGGTTCGACCACGTTCACGTGGACCTCGTGGGCCCCCTCCCGCCATCACAGGGGTGCACGCACCTCCTGACAGTGGTGGACCGCACCACGTGCTGGCCAGAAGCAGTCCCGCTGGCGGCAACCACGTCCGCAGACGTAGCACACGCTTTTTTAACAGCATGGGTGGCGTGTTTTGGAGTC
Source organism: Pholidichthys leucotaenia (assembly GCA_020510985.1). Classification (NCBI taxonomy): domain Eukaryota; kingdom Metazoa; phylum Chordata; class Actinopteri; order Cichliformes; family Pholidichthyidae; genus Pholidichthys; species Pholidichthys leucotaenia. Next base: position 127,128,416 of record CM035845.1, read on the forward strand.
CCGTCGGACATTACGTCCGACAGGGGCCCTCAATTTGTTTCCGACCTCTGGTCCGCGATGGCCCACAGCCTGGGTGTTGCAATTCATCGCACAACCGCGTACAACCCACAGGCCAATGGGTTATGCAAGCGTTTTCATAGATCACTGAAAGCAGCACTCAGGGCTTCACTGACGGATGCAAATTGGGTAGACAGGTTGCCGTGGGTTTTACTGGGGTTGTGCTTCACGCCAAAAGAGGATTTGGAAGCTTCCCCGGCACAGCTTGTTTTTGCGCAGCCCCTACGGCTGCCCGGGGAATTTCTGCCAGATAATCCCGCGCCGGACAGCTGCCCGTCTCAGCTTTTGCAGCGTAGCACAAACACAGGCACGCTGCCGGGCCCGGCCCACCACTGTTTTCCGCGTGCTTTCGTGCCTAAAACATTGAAGAGCGCGGAGTTCGTGTTTGTCAGACACGACGCCCACCGCCCGCCATTGTGCCCACCCTATGATGGACCGTTCAGAGTGTTGGAAACAGGGGATAAGCATTTTTTGCTAGACTTGGGGGGTAGACGGGAGAAAATTGGTATAGACAGACTCAAACCCACCTTTGTAGTGGCGGACGAGCAAGTGCTGTTGGCTAGGGCCCCTCGGCGTGGAAGACCCCCACGGAGAGCTCCCCAGGGAAACGATTCACCAGGGCAGCCACACGGACAGAGCGAAGTTCCCACCCCCCTCGCCACGGCTCACCCGCTGTCAGACACACTCCCAGCAGCCCCCCACCAGCACAGCAGCGCCACAGAGGTGGTAAACCCCAGTTACAGCAGATATGGGAGGAGACTGAAGCCAAAAGAGCGTGTGGACTAATGTTCTGTCTAAGATGCTGTGGGGGGGGGTGCGGTGTAGGACCTTGGGGAAGTCAGATTATTTAGCACCTCAGACAGAGACAGTGAATAAGCATGGGAGAACAATGCCCAGGGAGTTCCTGGGCATATAGCAGGAAGGAAGGGGGTTGAAGGCAGTGTAATGTAAATGTCACGCTGTGTAATGAGAAGCTTCCATGTAAATGTGTGAAGAGAGAGTTGGGTGAAAAAGGAGAGCCCGTGTGGAAATGATTCAGTTCTTTCTGTGCTTGTGAGATGTGAGTGTGTATTAAATCGTCTGTCCATGAATCTGCCTCTTCATTTACACACGCCACAGTTTATCACATCTTTGGAAAGCTGAGTTCAATTTCTCTGGCCACACCCAGGCCTGATTACTGCCACACCTGTTCTCAATAAAGAAATCACTTAAATAGGACCTGCCTGACAAAGAGAAGTAGACCAAAAGATTTTCAAAAGCGAGACATCATACTGCAATCCAAAGAAATTCAGGAACAAATGAGAATCAACGTAATTGAGATCTGTCAGCTTGGAAAAGATTATAAAGCCATTTCTAAAGCTTTGGGACTCCAGCGAACCACAGTGAGAGTCATTATCCACAAATGGCGAAAACATGGAACAGTGGTGAAACTTCCCAGGAGTGGCCAGCCGACCAAAATTACCCCAAGAGCGCAGCAACAACTCATCCAAGAGGTCACAAAAGACCCCACAACAACATCCAAAGAACTGCAGGCCTCACTTGCCTCAGTTAAGGTCAGTGTTCATGACTCCACCATAAGAAATAGACTGGGCAAAAATGGCCTGCATGGCAGAGTTCCAAGACGAAAACCACTGCTGAGCAAAAAGAACATCAAGGCTTGTCTCAGTTTTGCCAGAAAACATCTTGGTGATCGCCAAGACTTTTGAGAATATACGCTGTGGACTGACGAGACAAAAGTTGAACTTTTTGGAAGGTATGTGTCCCATTACATCCAGTGTAAAAGTAACACAACAGAAAAGGGACATCATCCCAACAGTAAAATATGGTCGTGGTGGTAGTGTGATGGTCTGGGCTGTTTTGCTGCTTCAGGACCTGGAAGACTTGCTGTGGTAAATGGAACCATGAATTGTGCTGTCTACCAAAAAATCCTAAAGGAGAATGTCCGGCCATCTGTTCGTGACCTCAAGCTGAAGTGCACTTGGGTTCTGCAGCAGGACAATGATCCAAAACGCACCAGCAAGTCCACCTCTGAATGGCTTAAGAAAAACAAAATCAAGACTTTGGAGTGGCCTAGTCAAAGTCCTGACCTGAATCCGATTGAGATGCTGTCGCATGACCTTAAAAAGGCGGTTCATGCTCGAAAACCTTCCAGTGTGGCTGAATTAAAACAATTCTGCAAAGATAATTGCACCAATTTTTTTTTTTTAATGGCGCCGGAAGCAGGGCGGACGTACCAGCAGCAACTCTCTCTTGTGTCTTTGTGTTTTTATCTCTTAATAACCAGGGTTTGGTTGGAAGATTCAGATTAAGACTGGACCCACTTTTTCTCTGTTTTAGCCCAGTCTTTCTCTAGTTTTCTTTTCTCTTCCTCGGGCAATGGAGATCAACAGAGGTGGGGGCAGACGCATTGTTTACACATGCGAACAGCTGATTGCGCTGAGGAGCCCGGTGCCTGGAGAGCTGCGGCCGGCAGTGAAGCCTCTCATCCCAGATGAGCTAAAGAGGAGACGCCGTGGGCGAAGGGCTTGAGCGAAGGCAAGGAGGAGGAGGAGGAAGCATAAGCTGGCTGTACCAATGGTCATCACCGGGAACGTGCGATCACTTGGAAATAAAACAGATGAGCTTACAGCGCTGGTCAGGATGCAAAAGGAGTATCGTAAGTGTAGTATCATGTGTTTTACAAAGACATAGTTACACTCACAGATCCCAGGTGTAAACATAGCGATACCTGGCTTAAGACTATACAGGGGGACAGAGACGTGATAAGCAGCAGGAATAAAAAGGGGAGGAGAAGTGGCACTTCTTGTTAATGAACGGTGGTGTCATCCTGGACACATTTATTTAAAGGAAAAGTGCTGCAGCCCGGACACTGAACTGCTGGCTGTGAGTATGAGACCTTATTGTATGCCGTGAGAAATGAAGTGTGCCTTAATTATTATCGTCTACATCCCTCCGTCAGCTGACACAGTAGTGGCCTGTGACGTCATCAGCTCCACTGTTGCCACATTACTGGAGAAGCATCCAGACGCATTTATGGCCATCATGGGTGATTTTAACCATGTCTCAGTGGGAAAAACATTACCAAACTTTCACAAGTTTGTTGACTGTCCCACCAGAGAAAACAAAACACTGGATTTTCTGTATGCCAATGTCAGAGATGCATATAGTGTGGGCGGCTGTGGCGCAGGTGTAGTGTGACCGACTACTGATCGGAGGGTCATGGGTTCGATTCCCACCGTCTGCAGTCTGCATGTCGAAGTGTCCTTGAGCAACACACTGAACCCCCAGTTGCTCCTGGTGGCCAGGCTAGCGCCTGTGTGTGTATGGCAGCTCTGCCGCCATCAGTGTGTGAATGCGTGCGTGAATGGGTGGATAGCAGGATCTGTAAAGCACTTTGGTCATCCAGAGATGAGAAAAAGCGCTATATAAGTGAACGCCATATAGTGCAACAGCTCTACCCCCCACTGGCAAATCAGATCACTGCATGGTTATGTTAACACCCACTTACGTTCCCCTTGTGCAAAGGCAGCCTGCTTATACACAGACTGTGAGGAGGTGGACACAGGAGGCTGCTGATGTACTACAGGACTGCTTCGAGATGACAGACTGGGGCGTACTCTGTGAACCACGTGGAGTGGACATAGACAATATAACCGACTGCATCACAGAATACATTAGATTCCGTGAAGACACAATCATGCCAGCTCAGACTGTACACTGCTTCTCCAACAACAGACCATGGGTCACGAGCAATCTGAAAATACTTCTGAACAAAAAGAAGAGAGGTTTTAGGTCCAGAAACAAGGAAAAGCTGAAGGGAGTGCAGCATGAGCTGAGAGAGATGCTGAGGAGGTGCAAGGGCAATTATAGGAGGAAGTTGGAAGACAAACTCAGGCAAAACAACGCTAAAGATGTGTGGGAGGGAACTGAACAAATAACTGGGTGCAAGGGGAGAGTCAGGCAGCCATCTGGGAGCCAGGAGAGAGCTGATGAACTGAATCTGTTTTTTAATAGGTTCAACTCATAGTTTGTCACCCCAGCAACCTAACCAGACCCCCCACACACCCCTCCCCACCCACCCTCCTGCGCAGAACCTCTCTCCATCTCCCCCCTCCTCCTCCTCGGAGGGCACCAGGACTCTCCCTCACTTCATGGTGACTACAGACTAGGTAAAGAAACAGCTGGAGAGACTCCGCCAGCGGAAGGCGGCGGGCCCTGATGGCATCTCCACCAGGACCCTTAGGACCTGTGCCAACCAGCTCGCTCCAGTACTGAAACACCTGTACAACCTGAGCCTGAGTCTGGAGAGAGTACCGGTGCTGTGGAAGACATCCTGCCTGGTTCCTGTTCTCAAGAAGTCATCTCCATCAGACTTGAATGACTATTGACCAGTTGCCCTCACATCTCATGTGATGAAGGTCCTGGAGAGACTGGTCTTAGCCCACCTGAGGCCGCAGGTGAAGACGTGGCTGGACCCTCTGCAGTTTGCATATCAACCCCATTCAGGAGTTGAAGATGCTGTCATCTACCTGCTGCAACGAGCACATCTGCACCTGGATGGTGGAGGAGATACTGTGAGAATCACTTTTTTGACTTCTCCAGTGCCTTTAACACCATCCAGCCACTGCTGCTGGGTGAGAAGTTGCGGGTGATGGGGGTCGACAGCTCTGTGATCTCCTGGATTACTGACTACCTGACAGGCAGGCCACAGTTTGTCTGGCTGGGCAGTGTCTTGTCTGGAGTGGTGGCTAGTGATACGGGAGCTCCACAGGGGACTGTGCTCTCTCCTTTTCTCTTTACTTTATACACCACTGACTTTCAGTACAACACAGAGTCATGCCACCTGCAGAAATTCTCTGACGACTCAGCTGTTGTGGGGTGTATAAGAGAAGGAGAGGAGGGGGGAGTACAGGGCACTGGTAGACATATTTGTGGAGTGGACGGAGCAGAATCAACTGAGGTTGAATGTCAGCAAGACCAGAGAGATGGTGATTGACTTCAGGAGGAGGAAGACTGCCTTCTCAGCCACTGCAGATTAGGGGGGAGGATGTGGGAGTGGTTGAGGACTACAAATATCTGGGTGTCAGGATCAGCAGCGGGTTGGACTGGAGATCCAACACCGATGCTGTGCACAAGAAGGGGATGAGCAGACTCTACTTCCTGAGAAAGCTGAGATCCTTCAACATGTGCAGCAGGATGCTGGAGCTTTTCTATCAGACCATTGTCACCAGCACCATCTTCTTTGCTGCGGTCTGTTGGGGTAGCAGTATCAGAGCCAGAGACACCAACAGACTTGACAAATTTATCAAGAGGGCTGGCTCTGTAATTGGTCTCAGACTGGAGACCTTTGAGACAGTGATGGAGAGGAGAACACTAAATAAACTGTGATCCATCATGGACAATCCTGATCACCCCCTCCACCACACACTAGATAGACAGCGAAGCACTTTCTCCAGTAGACTACTACAGCTTCTCTGTCGAACGGCCAGGTACGGGAAATCTTTCCTGCCGCATGCCATTTCACTGTACAATAACTTACTATGATGTTGTATTATGGTCAAAACAATGCTGCCACACTGTACCTTACAATCTAACTGGCACCTCATATTTCACTCTGCTCCTGATAGTCCTTCATTGTACAACAGGATGATTCATGTGTTTATACGGGTCATCATATATTGAGCTATGATGTATATAGGTTTTATAGTCGTGTTAGTTTTAATTTCCATGGGAAATCCCTTTGTCTGTCATGCGTGTGTTTCTTTCGTTTGGTTCTCTACTGTCATGCTGCTGTTACACTGTAATTTCCCGGTTTGGGATCAATAAAGTACATCCATCTATCTATCTATCTAGCTATCTATCTACAGGTACATCTCAAAAAATTAGAATATCATGAAAAAGTTCAATATTTTTTGTCACTCATTTCAAAAAGTGAAGCCCATACATTGTATAGATTCATTACACAGACAGTGAAATATTTCAAGTGTTTATTTATTTTAATTTTGATGATTATGGCTTACAGCCCATGAAAACCCCAAATTCAGGTTCTCAAAAAATTAGAATATTACATAAAATTAATTTTAAAAAATTGTTTTTAAATAGAAATGTTGGCCGAATGAAAAGTATGTCCATGTACACACTCAATACTTGGTCGGGGCAAATTTTGGATTAATTACTGTATCAATTTGGCGTGGCATAGAGGTGATCAGCTTGTGGCACTGCTGAGGTGTTATGAAGGTCCAGGTTTCTTTGATAGTGACCTTCAGGTCGTCTGCATTGTTGGATCTGGTGTCTCTCATCTTCCTCTTGACAATACTCCATAGATTCTCTATGGGGTTTAGGTCAGGAGAGTTTGCTGGCCAATCAAACACAGTGATGTGATGGTCAATAAACCAGGTTTTGATACTTTTGGCAGTGTGTGTGTGTGTGTGGGGGGGGGGGGGGTGCCAAGTCCTGCTGGAAAATGAAATCAGCTTCTCCATAAAGCTTGTCAGCACAGGGAAGCATGAAGTGCTCTAAAATTTCCTGGTAGACGACTGCGCTGACTTTGGTCTTGATAAAACACAGTGGACCAACACCAGCAGATGACATGGTTCCTGAAATCATCACTGACTGTGGAAACTTTACACTAAACCTCAAGCAACGTAGTGTTATGACTCGCCGCTCATCAGCGGCGCCAGCCGCGCACACACCTGCTCCTCGTCAGCGGTGAGGTATTTAATCCACTCTGCCCTGGGCTTCGGCCTGAAGCCGTCTTTCAACTTTGGCCCCTTTGCTACTACGGATCTCAACCGACTAGTGAAGATTTCTTGGGTAAGCTCCCCTTACCTCTCTCCTCTAGCCTTCCCCTGTGCACAGGTGGACATTCCCGGCGGCGGACTTCCTCACCTCGCCGTTGGCTCTACGCTACTGCCACAGGTACCGCAGGTCGCTGTCTCCCAGGCCTCGCCCTTGTCGACACCAGCCACCTGTCATAACCAAGTAAGCCAGCTATCATCATTATTCCCTGTATTGGTGTGGTGCCCGTTACCCTTCTCCCTCTGCTTTCTCCCACAGGGTTGTCCGGCTGTACGGCCTCCTGCCCCCGTGCCTAACGCAGACGCCACCACCAATACATTCTTACTCCACAGACATGCAGCCATACACTTCCTTGTTGCTAATAAAGCTGTTAAATCTATCCTGAGCCTGCATGTGTGTCTCCTGGGCCGTGCATTATGTCAGTATGGCTTCAGCAGAGCGGCTCGGCAGACAGCGGGCTCGCACGCCGTCTTTCCACCCTCGAGGCTCGGGTGGATTTAATAGCTCATCAGCAACAGGTGATATTAAATCAATTAATTATCATTACTAACCGATTAGACCGCTTGGACCCCCAGCAGCCGTTCCCCTCGGCTCGTCCGGGTGGCGTGGCTCCTGCGGCTCCGGTGGCTGTCCAGTCCGCTCCGGGTGTGCCAACACGGCTCACACCAATCCCCACTCCTGCTTGCTTCAGCAGTAAGCTGGGTGGAGCTCGGGGTTTTATTATGCAGTGTGAGTCCGTGTTTCTTCGCGTTCCTGGAGATTTTCCCTCAGACCATAGCAAAATTGGCTATATAGGTAATCTCCTTGAGGGTCGTGTGCTTACCTGGGCTTACGCCATTATGGTGAAACCCAGCTACGCCACCCTCACCTATGGCCAGTTTGTGCGACAATTTCTGGAAGTGTTCGATCATTCGCGTTTGGACAGTGTCCAGGTCGACCGCCTTCTCGGACTCCAACAGGGGAGCCGATCGGCGGCCGACTACGCGATCGACTTCCGGGTTACCGTGGAGGAAGTTGGCTGGGAAGAGCGCGCGCTCTGCGGCATCTTCCTCCGCAGCCTAAATTCTGGTCTGAGGGATGAGCTGGCTGGACGGGATACCCCGGAGACGCTGGCGGAGCTGATTTCTCTCACCATCAGTTTGGATAACAGGCTGCGCGAGCGCGCCTCCGAGCGGAAGCAGCCTTCTCGCTCGCCACCTGGCGTTGCCGCCGCCGGAGGTCTCCGAGGAGTCGGAACCAATGGTGACGGGCCAGACAAAGCTCCCCCTGGCGGAGAAACAGCGCCGTCGTGACCTGGGCCTCTGCATGTATTGCGGAGGTAGCCAGCACACGGTGGAGCATTGTCCGGAGAAGCCAAACGAGGTGGTCCGCGAGTCACTGTAGGGGGCCTCGCAGACGCTAATCAGTTAAATCCCCTCACACATTTGACGCTGCCCATCCGCTTCTGTCACAACCTCACTGGGCACCTCACACATGCACTGGTGGATTCAGGCGCGGAGGGTAGCTTTATTTCACAAAGCCTGGCAACCCGACTGGGCATCCATTGTCACCCCCTCGACACTCCTCTCGCCCTGGTTAATCTCTCCCGAGTTTCCCTGGGAAAAGTAACTCACCAAACATCCCCCGTCCCGGTGATCATCTCTGGAAACCATCGGGAGGATATCTCCTTTTACGTCCTGCCCACCTCAGTAACTCCTGTCATCCTCGGTTATCCCTGGCTCCGCCTCCACAACCCCGCCTTGGACTGGAAGACTGGGAAGGTGTCAGCGTGGAGCACTTTCTGCATGGGTACCTGCCTCCAATCCGCGGCCTGCGCCCCGTCCTCGCCTCCCACAGCTCAGGACACCGCGCCCCCGGATCTCACTCTAGTGCCCTCAGAGTTCCACGACCTGGGTGCTGTTTTCAGTAAGTCCAAGGCGATGTCTCTGCCTCCTCACCGGCCCTACGACTGCGCCATTAACATCCGCCAGGGGGCGCCCTTACCTTCAGGACGCCTCTATAGTCTGTCAGCGCCGGAGAAGGAGGCAATGAACAGCTATCTGAAGGAGTCGCTCAGTGCTGGGATCATCCGACCGTCCTCCTCTCCAGTAGGTGCAGGGTTCTTCTTTGTGGGAAAGAAGGACAGATCTCTTCGTCCTTGTATCGACTATCGAGCTCTCAACGATATCACGGAGAAGGACCGGTACACCCTGCCCCTTATGGACACTGCCTTCCACTCCCTCCAGGGGGCGACCTGGTTTACTAAGCTGGATCTCCGCAGCGCTTACCACCTCGTCCGGATCCGGGAGGGAGATGAGTGGAAGACCGCCTTCCGTACCCCAAACGGTCATTTTGAATATCTCGTGATGCCGTTTGGGTTGACCAACGCTCCAGCCGTCTTTCAGCGCCTCATCAATGACATCCTCCGGGACTTCATCGGCCTGTTTGTATTCGTCTACCTGGACGACATTCTCATCTTCTCCAGGTCCAGGGATGAACACCGGGTCCACGTGAGGCGGATCCTGCAGAGACTGCTGGAGAACCGTCTGTACGTCAAGGCGGAAAAATGTGAATTCTACGCCAAAACAACTTCCTTCCTGGGGTTCGTTATCTCCCATGACCAGGTGCTTCCGGACCCAGCAAAGATCAAAGCGGTGGTGGATTGGCCCACACCAACTTCTCGGAAACAGGTTCAGCAATTCATCGGGTTCGCCAATTTCTACCGCCGCTTTGTCCCGAACTTTGGAGCCATCGTCGGGCCCCTGACCCGCCTCACCTCTCCTAAGACCCCGTTCCGGTGGACTGAAGAGGCCGCTTCGGCCTTCCAGGCGCTGAAGACGGAGTTCTCCTCCTCCCGGGTCCTCAGCCAGGTCGATCCCGCGCTGCAGTGCATTGTGGAGGTGGACGCTTCGGACACGGGGGTGGGGGCGGTGTTGTCCCAGCGGTCCCCAGCCAATGGAGTCAAGCGACCCTGCGCCTTCTTCTCTTGGCGCCTGTCCCCGGTGGAACGAAACTACGACGTGGGGGACAGAGAGCTTCTTGCCATCAAGCTTGCCCTTCAAGAATGGCGTCACTGGCTGGAGGGGCAGCCTTGCCTTTTGTGGTCCTCACTGACCACAAGAACCTGGAGTACCTAAGATCTGCCAAGCGTCTGAACGCCCGCCAGGCGCATTGGTCCCTGTTCTTTGCAAGGTTTAAGTTCAGCATCACATATAGGCCTGGCTCCAAGAACGGCCTGCCCGACGCCCTCTCCAGGCAATTTGCCCCGGAGGCCGCAGAAGACGTTGCTCATACCATCTTGCCCAGGTCGTGTGTCGTGGGGGCTGTTACATGGGACATAGAAGACAAGATCCGGAGGGCGCAGGAGTCGGAACCGGACCCTGGCGGCGGACCGGAGGGGAGGCTCTTCCGTTATACACTGGCTCCACACCTCCAAGCTCACCTGCCATCCTGGAGCTTCGCGGATGATTGACCTTCTCCAGCGATCCTTTTGGTGGCCAGGCCTGCGGAAGGATGCCACCCGTTACGCCCGGGCCTGCCCCGTCTGTGCTACCAATAAGTCAGGTAACACTCCCCCTGCGGGTCTGCTCCAGCCCCTGCCCGTCCCTGGCAGGCCCTGGTCGCACATCGCCCTGGACTTCGTCACCAGGCTCCCTGTCTCCAACAACTTTGACACAGTTCTGACCATTGTTGACCGTTTTTCCAAGGCTGCCCACTTTGTGCCCCTACGTGGACTTCCCTCAGCCTTGGAGACGGCGGACCTCCTCATCCAGCACGTGGTCAGACTGCATGGAATCCCGGTCGACGTGGTCTCCGACCACGGCCCCCAGTTCTCTTCGGACGTCTGGAGGTCATTTTGCAACGCCCTGGGAGCCAAGGTAAGCCTCTCCTCCGGCCATCACCCCCAGTCTAACGGGCAGTGTGAGCGGACTAACCAGGAGCTGGAGGCTACGCTCCGCTGCGTCACTTCATCCAAACCCACGTCCTGGAGTTCTCACCTCGCCTGGATGGAGTACGCCCGCAACACCTCTCACTCTACAGCCATCGGGATGTCGCCCTTTAAAACATCCTTGGGCTATGATCCACCCCTATTCCCCGCGCAGGAGGGCGAGTTGGCTGTTCCCTCTGTCCAGGCACATCTGAGGCGGTGCCGCTCCCTTTGGTCCACGGTGCGTAATGCGCTTTTACGCGCGGCGGAGCGCAATAAGTCTACGGCGGACCGACATAGGAGACCTGCACCTGCCTACCAGGTGGGACAGCAAGTTTGGGTATCCACACAGGACGTTAACCTAAAGGGTGAGAGGAGAAAGCTGGCCCAACGGTTCATCGGCCCTTATCCCATAACCAGAATCATCAACCCGGTGGCTGTGCGTGTGGCTATTCCCTCCTCCCTCCGCATCCATCCCACCTTCCACGTCTCCAAAATTAAACCGGTGGTCTCTGACCCCCTCTGCCCTCCACCTGCGGTGCACCCCGCTCCCCGGATGATTGGTGGCCATCCGGCCTGGACCGTCGCTGACATCTTGGACGCCCAACGCCGGGGTCGTGGATTGCAGTACCTGGTGGATTGGGAGGGCTATGGACCCGAGTGGAGACAGTGGGTGCCTTCCTCGCTGGTGTTGGACCGGTCACTCATTTCTGAGTTTCATCAAGCGCACCCGGAAAAACCATCGCCAGGAGGCACTGCTAGAGGGGTGAGTACTGTTATGACTCGCCGCTCATCAGCGGCGCCAGCCGCACGCACACCTGCTCCTCGTCAGCGGCGAGGTATTTAATCCACTCTGCCCTGGGCTTCGGCCTGAAGCCGTCTCTCAACTTCGGCCCCTTTGCTACTACAGATCTCAACCGACTAGTGAAGATTTCTTGGGTAAGCTCCCCTTACCTCTCTCCTCTAGCCTTCCCCTGTGCACAGATGGACATTCCCGGCGGCGGACTTCCTCACCTCGCCGTTGGCTCTACGCTGCTGCCACAGGTACCGCAGGTCGCTGTCTCCCGGGCCTCGCCCTTGTCGACGCCAGCCACCTGTCATAACCAAGTAAGCCAGCTATCATCATTATTCCCTGTATTGGTGTGGTGCCCGTTACCCTTCTCCCTCTGCTCTCTCCCACAGGGTTGTCCAGCTGTACGGCCTCCTGCCCCGTGCCTGACGCAGACGCCACCACCAATACATTCTTACTCCACAGACACGCAGCCATACACTTCCTTGTTGCTAATAAAGCTGTTAAATCTATCCTGAGCCTGCGTGTGTGTCTCCTGGGCCGTGCATTATGTCACGTAGATTCTGTGCCTGTCCACTCTTTTTCGAGACTCTAGGACTTTATTTACAAATGAAATGCAAAATGTACTTTTATCTGAACAGAGGTCATCTGCTGGTATTGGTCCACTGTATTTTATCAAGACCAGTCAGTGCAGTCGTCTACCATGAAATTTTAGAGCACTTCATGCTTCCCTCTGCTGACAAACTTTATGGAGAAGCTGATTTCATTTTCCAGCAGGATGTGGCACCTGCCCACACTGCCAAAAGTATCAAAACCTGGTTTAACACCTCTTCCACTCTGTTCAATTTCCCTAAAAACACCTAAAAATAACATGCCCAAAGTAAATCAAAAGCTGTTCTTCAACCCTTTGCAGCATCTTCATGGGGTTGGTCTCATTTAAAAGAAAACACTCTGAATTTTTTGGCAAAACAGTCATAATCTCTCTAAGTGCTCCTGCCACTGAGTAACAATCATCTAAATATACTGAATTTGAAGAAAATAAAGTTCGCCTGGGTGTTTTTTTTAGATACAAATGCTTGAAAATATCATACAGCTGTCAGATACTGGCTGGAAAACACAACAGAAATGTAGAACCAAGTGTTTTCAAGCTCAGGTCAAAATTTTGCAACAACACCACAAAAAATTAATATATTACACAGCTTTTTTCTCAGGTTGTAACAAGATATTCTTGAACTGTGCCAAACTGTGCCAAATGGCACAGTTTGGAAAACTGTCTTCCAGAGTTCACTGTTTCAGCAGTTTGTACAGTAAAACCAAGGGGTAATAACCCAGATGTACACAGCACAGTTCCTATTTTTATTTACAGGCAAAAATAGCCTACAGTGTAAGAAAAATTATGCGAAAAATTAATACATTTCACTAAAGTATAGACAAAAACAACCCTCCCCCCTCCAATTTTTCCAGAGTTCACTGTCTCACCAGTTTACACAGATGCAGGTCAACTGGACCCCTGACCAAGTGCGCACCCCAAGTGGACCACGTAATCCAATCTGTACATGTACAGGTGCATTCTCCATCCAGTGATTTATAAATGCTGCCCCAGATGAAAAACAGTCTGTGGGACTATAATGTTCTGAATGAGGCTTTAGAAAATTATGAATCACTTTGTAAATCATTGGATTGAAAATGTACAGATTGGATACCGGGGTCCACACATTAGTGTGCTCACTTGGTCAGGGCTTCATTTCACCATATCACATTTACACAGTAAAACAAAGGCATAATAACCCAGACATACATAGCACAGTTCCTTTTTTTACAGGAAAAAATAGCCGACAGTGAAATAAAAATTATACTAAAAAATTATTAAATTTTTCTGCAATATACACAGTAACAAATACCCCCCCCCCCCCAACATACACACGGCGCACACAAAAACGTGTCGCCATGCGGGACCCTTGTAATTACGATTGTTCAAAAGTTATTTTTATTACTATTTTTATCGATAAAGAATTATTTAGATTATAAGACTTACCTGTCCACAACCGCACTGTCGCTGGTACTGTCCGCTGGCATCTGACGATCGTCAGCTATTCGTTGTTGCAACCTCCAATTGTTCTTTTACCGATTCGTCGTCCCGGTCACCCGACCTGGTCAAGCCATCTACACTTTCATGCATGCCCTTTCGATTTAATTTGTGAACCATTTTTCAAAACAAGTAAAATAATGGCTAATGTTACCCTGACCCTTCTGCACAGCATCACAAAGGACTGCGCGTCACACAGCGGCTGAGTCAAAAGAAATTTTACGCACGGGAACGCATGGCATTTTACCATAAATATAAACACGGAACAAGTGCATGTAGGGTATCATTGAAGTCAGAAATTGATTGGCTAAATGATACGTCCATCGTCACATTACTCAGCTTCAATTGGCTCATTGTATTCGCGGTTGTTGATGGGCAGGTCCTTCTTGCTAGGTTTTCGATCATTGGTTATTCAAGGTTTAAAAACCCAAATCAAGGCTCTTATTGGTCGAATGAGATGTCAATCTCATTCTAAGCCAATCAAACATTCCTTTGGCTTTCTGTTTACGGCTGTGTCTGTACTGAAAGACCAGAAATACAGCTTTTTTTTCATTGCACACTGAGACGCAGAGACGTGCCCGTCCGCGGAATCACAGAGTGGTAGAGGTTTTTAACCTGACCATAGCATCACTGTGTTTGACTGGCCAGCAGCCTCTCCTGACCTAAACCCCATAGAGAATCTTTGGAGTATTGTTGAGGAAGATGAGAGACACCAGACCCAACAATGCAGATGAGCTGAAGGTCACTATCAATGAAACCTGGACCTTCATAACACCTCAGCAGTGCCACAGGCTGATCACCTCCATGCCACGCCACATTGATACAGTAATTAATCCAAAAGGAGCCCTGACCAAGTATTGAGTGTGTACGTGTACATGGACATACTTTTCAGTCAGCCAACATTTCTATTAAAAACTATTTTTTAAAATTAATTTTATGTAATATTGTAATTTTTTGAGAACCTGAATTTGGGGTTTTCATGGGCTGTAAGCCAAAATCATCAAAATTTAAATAAATAAAACACTTGAAATATATCACTCTCTGTGTAATGAATCTATATAATATATACTGTATGTTTCACTTTCTGAAATGAGTGACAAAAAATATTGAACTTTTTCATGATATTCTAATTTTTTGAGATGTACCTACTTACCTACCTACCCACCCAGCGCTGTAAAAGACTCTTTGCCCGTTATCGCAAATGTTTGAAAACAGCTGTTGCTGCTAAGGGTGGCCCAACCAGTTATTAGGTTTAGGGGGCAATCACTTTTTCACACAGGGCCATGTAGATTTGGATTTTTGTTTCCCTTAATAATAAACACTTTCATTTAAAAACTGTATTTTGTGTTTACTTGTGTTATCTTTGTCTAATATTTAAATTTGTTTGATGATCTGAAACATTTAAGTGTGACAAACATACAAAAAAAATGAGAAATCAGGAAGGGGGCAAACACTTTTTCACACCACTGTAAGTGAAAACAAAGAGAGCAGCAACTGGGTAGAACTAAAACATAAGTCATCTAAAAATCTGTGACATAAAAATGGCCAGAGTAGTCTTTATGTAACAAATTACAATGAAAGATGGGGACATGAGACATACTAGGCTAAGTTAAGATCTTATTTAATTTGGGCTGTCATAATATCAGATGTTGCTGTGAAAGAATTTACCATAATAATGTAACTAAAACAACTGTAAAAAGTCCTTCTAATCAAGTAATTGCAAATACAGGAGGGTACTGCTGTGCTGGATGCCTGGGCAAACTTGGCAAACAACTGATATTGGATTGTTTGTTGTGCCAAGCACATTTACTTTGCTCTGCTTGCTATATATTAACTTTAATACTTTATTTATACTGTCTTAGTTACACTGTACCTGACAGGGAAGAATATGTGAGGGAGTTGAGGGAATATGTAGTGGAATATGCAGAGTGAATGTCTAGCTTTTATTGCAGCTCGGTGCGGCATCAGCCACATCACACCATTCCAACACACGGTGCAACAACACAACCTCGACTTAGAAACTGCTTTAATGCAGCAGTCCTACAAACATTATTTATTAGTGGACAGTAATAAGTGACAAGAGATTATGATTTGTTTATTTAGTCAGTTATTTGGTTGAACCAACACTTGACAATTACTAAGCAGCAAGAACAATCAGCATATTCCACATGCTAGCTTTCCATATGCATTAAAGCAGGCCATCACCTGCTAATTTGTTTGATTTGAGTACATTTATCTGTATGTTTCCATTTGTGTGACCAGGGGGAAAAAGAAACGTCTTAGAGTCACTGTAGTGGCATGTGTGAATCCAGTGAGTTAACAGACGGATCAGTCACTATATTGCTCTATCAAACTCTTTTTTTATGCTCTGTGATACATTATAAATAAATCATCATGCTAAGTGTGTATGTTTATCTAAAATATTTCACCTGTGTTCACTCACTGCCATGATCCCTCTCACCATGAGTCCAACATCAAGGACACTGGGTGTTTGTCACAGGCACTCTTCCATAATAAATATTTTTGCTCTTGTTGATTTAAGACCAATGAGGCGCCACACATTGCACTGGATTTATTTTAATGTATAAACTCTGACCGTACATTCTCAGAAGACTTCAGTCTGATAAATGCTATTGTAATTCATAAATGTAATTGTCCTCATTTTTTATTGTAGGGTACTATTGGAATTGAAGGAGTGAAGGGGGACAAAGGAGAGCCTGGACTCTCAGTATGTACACACACACACACACGCACTTAAAACCTCATGCAGTTATAACATGACCGCTCACTTCAGCTTTCTGTTTCAGGCTGAAGTAGTGAAGGAGCTCGTCGCCCAGGAGGTGGTCGAAAAGTGTGGTAAGAGCGTGCACGTCTTATCCGTTTGTACATTGTGAACTCTCTGAAGTACAGTGTGCCTGTGTTTTGGCCCAAGAGCAAATAATGCATGCCTCTTGATGGGCCTACATATTGTCAGCGTGCAGTTATGCATTGTAGAGCTCCCGTGGCAATAACATGGCACCCGTGTGTGTTGCGCCATCTGGTATGTTCTCTCAGAGGAACACACACTGTGACGCCAGCAACAGTAGAGCCATTCACAAACACGAGACTGACATTAAATAGGACATTTTGACCAGTAGCAATGAGACGTTTGTCACGTTTAAAGGAATATTCTGCTTTTCATCTGCAGAAGATATTAGAGACAGCTAGAAAATATCTGTGTACATAATGAGTTTAAGTGAAATTATGCAGATTAAATTCAGTTCTGGTTCTATTTTATTGATGAGTGAAAATTATTTTGCAATTTAATATTTTTCTATAAAACTAAGAGCACATTGCAATGAAAAAGTACCCACAAACAGCATTATGTTTTATTTTTCTGTGACTGCAGGGTTGGAGTACAAATTCATGGTGAAGTCTGTGGATCCGGATGCAACAACTACAAGAACTGACCATAAATATAAACATTTTGTGATACCCTTAAATCATGACATTCACGAGGGACAGAGAGAAGACGGTGAAGAAACCGATGAGGAAAAAAGCAGAGACAACAATGGAAAAAGCACAAGTCCTGAGGTCGTGATTTTTAAAGAAGAGATCCTACCAAACCGAACTGGTAAGAGAAAAGAAAGTTATACTGGGTAAAGACGTCATCACAATTAGCTACTTGCACGTTCTGAGCCTCTGGCCAAACACACAGATGCCTTGGTTAGATAGAATATAGCAATAATTTAGTTACATGTTTTTACACTCATATGAAGCAGATGCAAAGTAGGCAGTTAAAATGTGATGAGTGAGATTATGAGATGCTCCTGCAAAGAAAATACTTTTACAGCAGCGTGAAAGATTTCTTTTTCATTTGCATTTGCTGATCTTTTTTCTTATTCTTCAGATATGCAGTCGTCACTGTAGCCTTGTTGGCCATTAGAAAACAGAAGAAATGGCTTCGTGAGGTTCTATAGATGTGACAGCTTCTTGGTTTTAATGCAAAAATGTACTTTCCTGATGAATTAATGACCTTGGTAACTAGTTTTGCATCATGTCAGATACCGTGCATACCCGTGCATGCCCATAGAAAGCAAGTGTAAGCAAACATTTCTGCATGTCCGTAGAAAGTTACTGTTACCATGGCAACAGCAACCATGGTGAAACCTGCCTTGGATGTTTGACGTCACCACTCGTTCGTTGATGCCTGCCTTTGATCTGTGATGATGTCATAGCCAGTCCTATGATGTTGTAGCGTGTCCTACGATCGTGACATCATGACATCGTGACAGACAGAGATTTCTTGAATTATATATAGAGCAGGGGTGTCAAACTCATTCCATGGAGGGCCAAGACCCTGCATGTTTTACTTCCACCCAATGTCTCCAGCAGGTGTTTTCACTGATCAGCAATCAGTGGGAAGAAATTCAGTGAGACCACCTGTTGAAGACACTGGGTGGAGGTAAAACCTGCAGGGTCTTGGCCCTCCATGGAATGAGTTTGACACCTGTGATATAGAGTGATATTCCTTGTCTCCAGGGCATGGGTCCCAGCCCACATCCTCGCTTTAAGGTTGGATTTTCTGTATTTCACCTAATTATTTTTATCCTGGGTTGCTGTTGTTGTTATTATTATTCTGTCTTGCATATTTCTTTCTTCATCGGTCTTCCTCTTAGTTTAAGTTTCTCATGATTATTATTGTTCTTATCGTCATTGTCATTATCATTATTGCCTTGGTCTTGTCTCCCCTCTGGTCCCCTGTGTGTGATTATCTGTGCAACCCCCTCCCAGCCCGTTTTCTGTAACCATGCCCTGCCATGTGTGTTTGCCCCTGCTTGTTATTTCTTCTCCTGCCTGTTACTGTTCTGTGTTATGTTGATTACCTGTGTCTATACAGTATATACAGTATATGTCTTGTAGGGAGTCCTGCCGTCTTTATGATGTCATGTAGACATCCTTCAGAGATCGTAGGAACATTATCTGACGTGATATAGACTACGGTTTATCTGACAACATATAGACATCATGTAGACAGTCCTCTGATAGCCGACATCATAGGAACATCATCGGACATCATGCAGACATCATAGCAACATTATAGGCAGCCTATGATCGTGACACACAGACACACACACTGACAGAGATTTCTTGAATTTATAGATATACAAGTGCATACCTGTGCATGCCCGTGCATACCCGTGCATGCCCATAGAAAGCAAGTGTAAGGAAACATTTCTGCATGGCTGCAGAAAGTTACTGTTACCATACCAACAGCAACCATGGTGAAACCCGCCTTGGATCTTTGATGTCACCAGTCGTTCATTGATGCCTGCCTTTGATCTGTGATGCCTGCCTTTGATCTTTGATAATGTCATAGCAAGCGCTATGATCATGAGCAATGGCTGTCTTTGATCTTTGATGATGTCATAGCTAGTCCTATGATTGTGAGTGCAGCCTGCCTTTGATGTCATAGCAAGTCCTCTGATTTTTAGCGAGTCCTATGATCGTGACATCATGACATTGTGACAGAGATTTCTTGAATTATATATAAAGTGATGATATTGCTTGTCTCCAGGGCATGGGTCCCAGCCCACATCCTCGCTTTAAGTTTGGATTTTCTGTATTTTACCTTATTATTATTATTATTATCCTGGGTTGCTATTATTGTTATTATTATAATTCTGTCTTGCATATTTATTTCTTCGGTGGTCTTCATCTTAGTTCATGTATTATCAGCATTATTATTATTATTATTATTATCACAGGGTTACAAAAATAATTTTTTTGTAAGTTGTTTGTTTTTTTCAACTGATTTAAGACAATTTTGCACCGTTGAATCCAAAAATGACATCTGTTTCTCTCGATCAGGTGCCAAGTAAAAACTTGTACTTACTTAGTACTTACTTAGTACTGTGCATGTACTTACCTAAGCACATGTAAATTGAATGTTACATCATCATTGCTCAAAATTCAGAGAATTTCAAGACATAAAAAAGAATTTTGCATCATACAAAGCGAAAATACCCGTACATGTAAACAAAAACGTATAAAACAACATGTGGTCATAACTCAAAAAGTTGACCTGATTGCGCAAAACCAAATCCAAAATGTGCTGAATCCAAAAGCACATCAAAATTGACCTAAATCAGCTAAAAAAAAACTTAGACAATAAATTTGGTGTTGACCAGTGTTATCGTCATTATCGTTACTGCCTTGGTCTTGTCTCCCTCTGGTCCGTTGTGCGTGATTATGTGTGCCGCTGCGCCCATCCCGTTTTCTGTAACCATGCCCTACTGTCTCTGTTTGCCCCTGCTTGTTACTACTTCTACTTTGTTACTGTTCTGTGTTATGTTGATTACCTGTGTCTATGTGCCGTCATATAGACAGTCCTATGATGCCTATCTGTCTATGTGCCGTCATATAGACATCATATCTTTATGACGGCATCGCGAATATCTTTATGCATCATAGGCCATCCTATGATCTCCTATAAACGTGACGGACACACAGACACACAGACACACAAGAGATTTCTTGAATTTATAGTGAAGACTCTTCACTATAAATCTTCACTGAAGATTGATACTAGTACATACCCGTGCATACCCATCCATGCCCGTAGAAACCAAATATAAGTATTTCTGCATGGTCGTTGCTGAAGGGTCTCCCCCTGTCTGAAATGGCTGTGTTGTTGACAGTCATGCCTGCGGCGTACTGCTCGACCCTGAGGTGTTTCACCTTCATGCATCTTTTGTGACGTGCAGCAGTTCTCATTCTATTGCTCTCCATCTGGTGGGTCTTCTTCTTCTTCTTTTTCTTCGATCAGACCACTGGTTGAAGGATAGGTGCATTGTAATTCCAGTTCATGGACAGGATCATGAAAATAGATCTGAGCAAAGAGTGGCTTTCGACCCTATTCAGAAAGACCCGTGCATACCTGTCGAAACCCAGAAACCGGAGCACCCGGAGAAAATCAGTGCTTTGCTTGGCATTTTACACATATGTAGTGTAGACTGCCATTCTTCGTGGGCACTGCTTCGAATAGGTGTGGTTTAAAGTAGTATGTCCTATTCTTAATGGGGTGACAGACTGACACACTGACAGAGATTTCTTGAATTTATAGAATGCTTTCTGCCTTACTGAGTGAGATTTCCAGAATTACTGCTTCGAATGGGTATGGTTTAAAGTAGTGTGTCCTATTTGGACTCAGCTTCTCTGTGCCTTGCCTGGCGTGCAGCGTTGGCGGCCAGCCGACTATTCCGCATCTCCTCAGTCTCAGCTTGTGTGTGCCTTGCCTGGTGTGCAGCGTTGCTTGCTTTGCAGGCATTTTGGGCTTCAAGTGACTCAGCATGTGCATGGCGCACTGCCACACATTTCCTGTCTGTGCATCCCTTGTCTGCCGTACCCTATGACATGCTCGAACCTCAGGTGTTTCATCTTCACGGCATCTTTTCTGACATGCAACACAGTCATGCCTGGGAGGTACTGCTCAAACCTCAGCTGTGCCATCTTCAAGGGATCTTTCCTGATGTGCAGCAGTTCTCTTCTTCTTTTAGATTTGATTGGCGGTTGGCAACCAGCTTACAGATGGCAGTTCTCCTCTTCTTCTTCTTCTTTTAGATTTGAATGGCGGTTGGCAACCAGCTTACAGGTGCATTACCGCCACTGACTTGATCATCATCACTCTACACTCACCGGCCACTTTATTAGGTACACCATGCTAGTAACGGGTTGGACCCCCTTTTGCCTTCAGAACTGCCTCAATTGTTCGTGGCATAGATTCCACAAGGTGCTGGAAGCATTCCTCAGAGAGTTTGGTCCATATTGACATGATGGCATCACACAGTTGGCGCAGATTTGTCGGCTGCACATCCATGATGTGAATCTCCCGTTCCACCACATCCCAAAGATGCTCTATTGGATTGCGATCTGGTGACTGTGGAGGCCATTTGAGTACAGTGAACTCATTGTCATGTTCAAGAAACCAGTCTGAGATGATTCCAGCTTTATGACATGGCGCATTATCCTGCTGAAAGTAGCCATCAGAAGTTGGGTACATTGTGGTCATAAAGGGATGGACATGGTCAGCAACAATACTCAGGTAGGCTGTAGCGTTGCAACGATGCTCAATTGGTACCAAGGGGCCCAAAGAGTGCCAAGAAAATATTCCCCACACCATTACACCACCACCACCAGCCTGAACCATTGATACAAGGCAGGATGGATCCATGCTTTCATGTTGTTGACGCCAAATTCTGACCCTACCATCCGAATGTCGCAGCAGAAATCGAGACTCATCAGACCAGGCAACGTTTTTTCCAATCTTCTATTGTCCAATTTCGATGAGCTTGTGCAAATTGTAGCCTCAGTTTCCTGTTCTTAGCTGAAAGGAGTGGCACCCGGCGTGGTCTTCTGCTGCTGTAGCCCATCTGCCTCAAAGTTCGACGTACTGTGCGTTCAGAGATGCTCTTCTGCCTACCTTGGTTGTATCGGGTGGTTATTTGAGTCACTGTTGCCTTTCTATCAGCTCGAACCAGTCTGGCCATTCTCCTCTGACCTCTGGCATCAACAAGGCATTTCCGCCCACAGAACTGCCGCTCACTGGATATTTTTTCTTTTTCGGACCATTCTCTGTAAACCCTAGAGATGGTTGTGCGTGAAAATCCCAGTAGATCAGCAGTTTCTGAAATACTCAGACCAGCCCTTCTGGCACCAACAACCATGCCACGTTCAAAGTCACTCAAATCACCTTTCTTCCCCATACTGATGCTCGGTTTGAACTGCAGGAGATTGTCTTGACCATGTCTACATGCCTAAATGCACTGAGTTGCCGCCATGTGATTGGCTGATTAGAAATTAAGTGTTAACGAGCAGTTGGACAGGTGTACCTAATAAAGTGGCCGGTGAGTGTATATCTTTGTATAAGGAGTTCTGAACAACTCCTTATGTGTGAAAAAATTAACCATCCTTGGATTGTGTCCTTGGCTGCGACGTCTATATGACATCATAAAGACGTCGAGGCAGGCATCATAGGACACTACATCATAGGTAGCCACTCGTAAACTACATCAAGGCAGGCATCGTGAATGATGGTCTGTATGACATCATAA
This sequence comes from Pholidichthys leucotaenia, assembly GCA_020510985.1. Taxonomy (NCBI): domain Eukaryota; kingdom Metazoa; phylum Chordata; class Actinopteri; order Cichliformes; family Pholidichthyidae; genus Pholidichthys; species Pholidichthys leucotaenia. Next base: position 127,151,146 of record CM035845.1, read on the forward strand.
AGACATCCAGGCAGGCATCATAGGACACTACATCATAGGCAGCCAGTCCTATTGCCTATATGATGGCATGGCCTATATGATGGCATCGTGAGTCCTATATAGCCTGAGATCATAGGAGTATCATAAAACATCATGCAGACATCATAGGACACTACATCATAGGTAGCCAGTCCTATTGCCTATATGACGGCATCACCTATTTGACATTGTGAGTCCTATGCAGCCTGAGATCATAGGATCATCATAGGACATCATGCAGACATATGACGGCATTGCCTACGTGACGACATCGTGAGTCCAGTGTAGCCTGAGATCATAGGATCATCATAGGACATCATGCAGACATCATAGGCAGGCATCATAGGACACTACATCATAGGTAGCCAGTCCTATTGCCTATATGATGGCATTGCCTATATGACATCATCGCGAGTCCTATGTAGCCTCATAGGACACTACATCATAGATAGCCAGTCCTATTGCCTATATGATGGCATCGCCTATATGACATCATCGCAAGTCCTATGTAGCCTGAGAGCATAGGATCATCATAGGACATCATGCAGACATCATATGCCATCCTATGATCGTGACACACAGATTTCTTGAATAGAGTGATATCCTTCGTTGTAAGTAAATTGGTGCCTATCATATACGGTATCTCACAAAAGTGAGTGTACCCCTCACATTTTTTAAATATTTTATTAAATCTTTTCATGGGACAGCACTGAAGATATGGCACTTTGATACAACATAAAGTAGTCAGTGTACAGCTTGTATAACAGTGTAAATTTGCTGTCCCCTCAAAACAACTCAACACACAGCCATTAATGTCTAAACCGCTGGCAACAAAAGTGAGTACACCCCTAAGTGAAAATGCCCAAACTGTGCCCAATTAGCCATTTTCCCTCCCCGGTGTCATGTGACTCATAAGTGTTACAAGGTCTCTGGTGTAAATGGGGAGCAGGTGTGTTAAATTTGGTGTTATTGCTCTCACACTCTCTCATACTGGTCACTGGAAGTTCAACATGGCACCTCATGGCAAAGAACTCTTTGAGGATCTGGAAAAAAAAAAGAATTGTTGCTCCCTAGGCTATAAGAAGATTGCCAATACCCTGAAACTGAGCTGCAGCACAGTGGCCAAGGCCATACAGCGGTTTAACAGGCCAGGTTCCACTCAGAACAGGCCTTGCCATGGTCAACCAAAGAAGTTGAGTGCAAGTACTTAGCGTCATATCCAGAGGATGTCTTTTGAAAATAAACGTATGAGTGCTGCCAGCATTGCTGCAGAGGTTGAAAGGGTGGGGGAGTCAGCCTGTCAGTGCTCAGACCGTATGCTGCACACTGCATCAAATTGGTCTACATGGTTGTCATCCCAAAAGGAAGCCCCTTTTAAAGATGATGCACAAGAAAGCCCACAAACAGTTTGCTGAAGACAAGCAGACTAAGGACATGATTACTGGAACCATGTCCTGCAGTCTGATGACACCAAGATAAAGTTATTTGGTTCAGATGGTGTCAAGCATGTGTGGCGGCAACCAGGTGAGGAGTACAAAGACAAGTGTGTCTTGCCTACAGTCAAGCATGGTGGTGGGAGTGTCATGGTTTGGGTCTGCATTAGTGCTGCCGGCACTGGGGAGCTACAGTTCATTGAGGGAATCATGAATACCAACATGTAGTACTGTGACATACTGAAGCAGAGCATGATCCCCTTCCTTCTGAAACTGGGCCGCAGGGTAATATTCCAACATGATAACGACCCCAAACACACCTCCAAGACAACCACTGCCTTGCTAAAGAAACTGAGGGTCAAGGTGATGGACTGGCCAAGCATGTCTCCAGACCTAAACCCTGTTGAGCATCTGTGGGGCATCCTCAAACGGAAGGTGGAGGACCGCAAGGTCTCTTAACATCCACCAGCTCCGTGATGTCATCATGGAAGAGGATTCCAATGGTAACCTGTGAAGCTCTAGTGAACTCCATGCCCAAGACAGTTAAGGCAGTGCTGGAAAATAATGGTGGCCACACAAAATATTGACACCTGGCACAATTTGGACATTTTCACTAGGGGTGTACTCACTTTTGTTGCCAGCGGGTTAGACATTAATGTCTGTATGTTGAGTTATTTTGAGGGGACAGTAAATTTACACTGTTGTACAAGCTGTATACGACTACTTTACATTGTATCAAAGTGTCATATCTTCAGTGTTGTCCCATGAAAAACTGTAATAAAATATTTACAAAAATGTGAGGGGTGTACTCACTTTTGTGAGATACTGTAAGTCAAAATTGCCGGAATATGAGCATGGGGATTCTCTTATTTTTCTACTCTGTTCCATCTGATTTCAAAAAAGCAAAATGGTGGAAGTGCTCAGTTAGAGAATTTGTATTAGTTATTCCAGTGCATGACGTCACAAGGACTACAGAATCTCCATCTCTAATACGCTATGGGCCTGCTGAAGTTTGCAGGTACTTAAACATGTGTAAGGTGCCAACTACATGCAAAAAAAAGGAGCAAAATGATTTAGTAAGGCCGCACTAAGTGGAGACAATCCAAATACAGTTGTTGCACACACAAAAGTGATTTATCACAATAATAATAATAATAATGCATCAGATTTATATATTGCTTTTTCATAGACACTCAAAGACACTTTACAATGGATACATTATTCATTCACTCCACAGACAATGGTAGAATTACACTTTAATAAAGCAATCACACTTTCTGTTTTTGCATCTGAATTTTATACATCATAAAAGTAGGTGTAGCATGGTGGTGTAGTGGTTAGCACTATTGCCTCACAGTAAGAAGGCTGTGGGTTCAAATCCACTCCAAAGTGGGACCTGTTTGGCATGCTCTCCCCATGCTTGCATGGGTTTACCCCGAGTACTCTGGTTTCCTCCCACATTCCAAAAACATGCAAGTTAGCTTAACTGGAGTCTCTAAAGTGACCCGAGGTGTGAACGGTGAAGGGATTGGTGCCACACCATGAAAGCCCTTTAATTTCCCTCTGGAAGTAATAAGTATAACAAACAATCTGCTTTTTCACACAGGCTACTCCTGTTATTCCAGGCAAGGAGGAATCCGTAGGAGAAATGAATATGCTTCCAGAAGTCATCACTTATGTTAATTTATTTGGAATGATAGAAGAAAAAATATACACCATATTTTCATTTTTACCCAAGAACATTCTTTGTTCTTTGGTTTTTGGAAGACTAATTAAGAAGCAAGGATAACTTTATCATCCCCAAAGGGAAATTTGTCATGGACAACAGTGCCACACAAGGCTGCAGTCACAGATGGTTACATCCATCACACAGGACTGTACATTTGTGGGTCTCCACAGTTTCTGTATAATGGCATACACCTGCAAGCAGACAAAGACAAATGTAAATGAATATCCCACATCTCTTACAGCAAGGTCCATTAAGATATTCTGTGATGACTTTCTGAAAGTCAAAAAGCAACTTGAATAGAGGTCTACATAAAATAGTTCAAACATGTGGTAAATACAAACATGTTATTTAAACCTGTCAAACATTTCTTATATGAACTTGTCCAAAATTACCAATGATTGAGGAAACGAAAAGCAAGCCTTGGAGATTAGTGAGCAGAGTACTGTTGTTTCTAAGCAGTCACGAAGTTAAACACAGTGTCAACTTGTACCAACAAATCACAAGTCATGAAGCTCATTAGCAAATACAGCCTGAGGCAGAAATCATTTTCTGCTTCCCCAATTTATTGTCATTCTTGCTTCAGGTAAGTAAAGTAGATGACTGATCAAAGCATGAGGCTGTCATTGCCCAGTGTCAATGTCATTGTGTTTATTTATAAACTGCAGTCATTAGATGAGTGGCAGGGATACTGGAGTGATGGCCGAGTAGTAGAGCATCCGCCATACAGCCAAGAAGCTGTGGGTCCATGTCCCAGCCAGATCATACCAAAGACCATATAAAAATGGTACTTTCCACCTTCTAGCTTGTTGCTCAACATAGAATGGGGACAGGAAAGTTGATTATCCAGTCACAGGGGGATTACAAGCCAGTGTACTTCTAGTGCTGGTCCCAAGCCCAGGTAAATGAGGAGTGTTACACCAGGAAGGTGTCCAGTGTAAAATCCTTGCCAAATCAAATGGACTAGGGCTGTGCGATATGACCAAACTTCATATCCCAATATAAGCAATTTCATGTAATAATTTATGTCCCGATATACATTTTCTGTAAATTCTATAGTTTAGATATAATAATCACATAAAAAGGACCAACTCTTTTTTTTACATTTTAAACTACATACTGAAAAAATCAATTGTATAAATTCATTTGTCATTAATTTTATGCACCTTTTCCCTCATAATTTTGCAATGTTGTTATAAAATTGTTTTTTAATATGCATTTGAGACTTGATTCTCATAAATTTGAGGTTTTTCTTCTAAATCATATGTAGTGAAATTAAAGGGTATTATAGGTAATTTAATGTTGGTACACGTATTAGTGTAAATATGAATGTGAGTAAGAATGAAGATTTACTTTCATCACACTCAATTCCTCGTTAGGGCACCATCCACGTTTTATAGAGGTGGAAACGCTTATGCACTAAGACTTAAGCTTAAGAATTTAGCAAATGGTAAGTTAAGCCTTGGTTAATAATCCTATTGAAAATATTTGATCAGTCTCATAATAAACCCTTATGTGAGTTCTTGTCTCTGATGATCAAGAAGATGGACATGAAATCAAACAATAACTCCCAAATGTCTTTCAATTATTTAATAAGAAATGTCATAATAGGTTAACATATTTGCATAACTTTAACCCATAAGAACCCAGCCCCCCATAATTTTCCTTGGAGGAGAAAGGGGTCTGTGTTAAAACAGAGAATTTGTGTTAAAGAATATGTGTTAAAACAGAGAATATACATGTATCATGGGCATCATAGACTGTTACTGAGTTACTTATGAATCGAGCATTTGTGGAACCACAAGAAGCATAATTTAATTTGTCAGTATACTGGAAATTGCTACTTCTTCTACTTATATACTACTAAGTATTCCTACTTCCGGCGCCACACGAGTAGGCTGCCTTTTTGCAACAGTGGATCAATTTCTTCCTATTTCTATTTACTATCTGGCTCTCTTGCTAATCTTTCTGATTCGGTGACACTTTATCCATCACAGACACGTAGATCGCCCAAATGTCTCCTGAGCCAGCGGACAGAGCCACTGTTTATTGCAGGAGGCAGTACAATAGAGACCAGCTGTTAGCACTTAACCGGCCCACGATGCTAACGCAAAAACTTGACATACCGGGAAAAATAAGACGGAAACGGCGTGGATGTCGAGCTGGAGTAAGACGGCGGGTGAGGAATATAAGATGCAGACCCGTCCTCCCATCTGTTATTATGGGGAATGTACAATCACTGCTCAATAAGACTGACGAGCTAGCGGCTATCTCCCGCTACGAGAGCATCTTCAGAGAGATTAGCTTGATGTTGTTTACTGAGACGTGGCTAACAGAACTAGCAACAGATGCTAACATCGAACTGGAGGGTTTCCACGCAATACGGGCAGACCGGACACCAGACAGTGGGAAGGCAAGGGGCGGAGGAGTGATAATGTATGTCAATAACAGCTGGTGCAGACCGGGACATATCACGGTTAAACAACAACACTGCAACAAAGACACTGAGTTGCTAGCTGTTAGCATGCAGCCTACCTATCTCCTGAGGGAATACTCACACGTGATCTGCATTGTTATTTTTTTTGTAACTTAAGATTTTTATTCATTTTTCATTATACAGTATATATTGCATTCAGATCACAGTCTACATTTAAAAAAAACCCAAAGGGGCTAGAGTAAAAAAGAAAAAGAAAAAAAAAAGGGGGGGGGACAAATGTTGGAGCGTCAAGTTTTTAGTTTCCATCTCTTAATTCTTCTGGTTTTTCCAGCGTCTTTGGTTATTCTTTCAATATCTGTCTCGTTGTTGCACTTTGTAGTGTGTCCATTTCCGCCATTTTTTTTCCCATAGTCCTTGCATTCTTTGTCGATATGTTAGTTTTTCCATCATACGTATGTCCTCAATAATGTCAGTCCATTGCTCTTGGTCAGGAAGAACTTCTGATCGCCATTTTTTTGTGATTGTTTTTTTACATGCAATCAACAAGATTTTAACTAGATATCTGTCCTCAGCCTGTATAACATTGTCTCTTTTAAGATCACATAGGTACATCAAGTTACAGTTCATTGGTATATTATATCCTAATATCCTCTGTATTGTCACATGTATAGATTTCCAGAATGATGAGATTTTGCAGCATTTCCAAAACATATGCGAGTGGTCTGCATTTTGAGCCCCACATCCCCTCCAGCATATAGATTGGGTATATGTATACTTTCCTTGAATCTGTGGTGTAATGAAAAAGCGAATCAGGTTTTTCCATCCAAATTCCCTCCATGTTCTTGAATTTGTTGACGTGTGTTGTGTTTTCCATATTTCCTGCCAGCTTTCTTCTGTTATGTTTAAATTGAGCTCTTTCTCCCATTTCTCCTTTATATAGTTACTTGAATGATTGTTTGCCATAAGTTTCTGATATAGCTTTGAAATAATTCTTGTTTTATTTCCTGTATATGAGCTTAAAATGAATTGTATAATCTCGCTCACATCTGTTTGGAGGTTATGCCTAATCTTCTTCATATAATAGTCTCTCATCTGCAGATATCTGAAGAATTCCGATCTTTCTAGTTTAAATTTTCTCCTGATGTTTACAAAGCTCCCGAGATCTTTTTTTCCGATATTGCCCCATGCTGTGATTCCCTTGTTCACCAGATTTTTGTATCCCCTATCTTGTTTTGCCGGTTCAAACTGACTGTCAAATGCTACCCATTTCAATAGTTTTATGTCTTCCTTTATATTATACTTTTGTACTATTTTATACCACAGTTCTAAAGTAAATTTAGTGATTGGGTCTATTTGTGTGATTTGCTTATATGCATCTTTATCTCCTATTATGCTTTGTACTGGGAGTCCCTCAATTTCCTTTTCCATTTCTTTCCATTTTGCCTCATATCCCTCGTCGCACCAACATATGATATATCTTATTTGTGCTGAGTAGTAATACTCCTTTAGACTCGGTAGGCCCATGCCTCCTTTCTCTTTTGGTAACTGGAGAGTTTTATATTTCACTCTTGGTTTTTTACCTCCCCAAACAAATCTCGATATCATCCTGTCCCACTTTGAGAATTGGGCATCTGGAATCTCTGTTGGTATAGCCTGGAAGAGGTAAAGTAATCTAGGTTGTATGCTGATTTTGACTGTCTCAATTTTTGAATTCAGATCCATATTTAAGATTGACCATCTATCAATATCTTTTTTTATTTCTTGTTCCAACCTATCATAGTTTGCTTTATAGATTTTGCTTAGATCTTTAGGTATGTTCACTCCAAGGTATTTTATTTCTTTTTGTTTCCAGTTTAGGTTGATCTTATCAGTTATCTGGTTTAGAGGGTTATAGTGGAATGTCAGTATTTGTGTTTTTGTTATGTTTATCTTGTATCCTGATAATTTTCCAAAATTTTCTATCAAGTTCATCATTTCCATTATTGATTCATCTGGTTGTTCAAGGTAAAGTATAATATCGTCTGCAAATAGCCCAATCTTGTGTTCCGCCCCCTTTATTGTTACACCTTTTAATTTCTTATTTTGTCCTATCGCTTGAGCCAGTGGCTCTATGAACAGAGCAAACAAGGTGGGCGATAAGCAGCATCCCTGCCTAGTTGATCTTTGTATATTTACTTTGTCTGTTAAGCTACCGTTTATCTTGATTCTTGCCACAGGTTCTTGATACAGCGTCCTTATGCATTGTACTGATTTTTCGTTAAATCCAAAGCGTTCCAGCACACTATATAGGAATTTCCAGTTAACCCTGTCAAATGCTTTTTCTGCGTCTAAACTCATTATTACTGCGCTTTTCTTTTCTTTATGTATTTGATTAATTATATGTATTGTTCTCCTGATATTGTCATGTGTTTGGCGTCCCTCTATGAAACCAGTTTGATCATCTTCTATCAATTCCGTCAAGAATGTCTTTATTCGTTTACATATAAATGTTGTATATATTTTATAATCCACATTTAATAAAGAGATTGGCCTATAGTTTCCGCATTGTTCTCTATCTTTCCCTGGCTTTAAAATGACTGAAATAATGGCTTCGTTCCATGATGGAGGTATTTTGTTGTTGTTCAACGTCCAATTAAATGACTTTAGAAGCTGTGGCGTGAGTTCTTCTATAAACAGTTTATAAAACTCAGATGGGTATCCATCACTACCTGGTGATTTACCATTTTTAAGTGACTTAATCACATCTCTAATCTCTTGTGTTGTTATTTCTGCTGTTAGCTTTTCATTTTGTTGATTTCCTATTGATGGCAAGTCCAATGTGCATAGAAATTTTTTAATATCTTTAGTATTTGTTTCTTCAGGTTGCGAGTATAATTCTTGGTAGAAATTATGGAATATTTCTTCGATGTTTTCTGGGTTAACTGTGGTTTTATTTGTGGTGGGGTCTTTAATCTTATATACATTATTCATTGTTTGTTGTTTTCTTAACCGTTTTGCCAGCAGTTTTGTGGCTTTTGGTCCCGTTTCATAATATTTTTGCTTTAGATATCTATTTTTCCTTTCAATTTCATCCATTTGTGTTTCTTTTATCTTTATTTTTTCTTCTTTAATTTCTTGATATATTTTTGGGTCATTTGTGCTTTGATGTTTATGTTCTAATTCCCTCAGTCTCTCACATCTTTGTTCATATGCTTCCAGTTTAGTCTTATTTGCTTTTCCTGTTTCAACAATTAATTTACCTCTTAACACGGCTTTTAGTGCATCCCATAGTATTGTTGGGTCCACTTCTTCATTGTCATTCTCTTGGATATATTCATTTATGTTTACTTTTATTCTTTCTTTCATTTTATCATCATTTAACAGTCCTACATTAAGTTTCCATGTTGTTTGTCGTTTTCTATTGTTTAAATTTATTTCCATGTATATAGGATTATGATCTGATATTTCTGCCCCTCCAATCCAACAATTTCTCACCCTGTGTCTGTCATCTTCATTCATAAGGAAGTAATCTATTCTAGAGTGTACTTTATGGACTGCTGAATAATGTGTATAGTCTTTTTCGAGTGGGTGCAGGTCCCTCCAAATGTCTACCATACCCATTTCTGCCAGTGAGGTTCTTATGAATTTTGTTACATGTTTTTTTGTCTTCTTAACACTTGTTGTATCAATTTCATGATCCATGACAGCATTTAAGTCTCCTCCACAAATTAGGACTCCTTCACTGTGTGTTGCTATGAGATCAAACAGATGTTGAAAAAAACCCTTGTCACTTTCTGGTGGGGCATAGATGTTCACTAATGTGATCTGCATTCCATCTATGCTACCCTTTATTATTACATACCTGCCTTCTTTATCCTGGATTTCCTGTTCACATTCAAATTGTATTTTATTTGAGATTAGTATCATAACCCCCCTTTTAGTTCCTCCCTTAAATGAACTGTAGTAGGAGTTCTTATAGCCAAATCTCTTTAGTTTCACATGTTCTGTCTTGCTCAAATGTGTCTCTTGCATAAATATAATTTCGGCTTTTTCTTTCTTGAATTTTCTTATTATTCTTTCCCTTTTAACAGGTGAGTTCAGACCATTCACGTTTAGTGTTATTATCTTAAGATTTTTACCCATAATCATGTTTTTCCATTTTTTTAACTTGTGCTCCTAGCCCCTTTAACAACAAAAATAACACATATTTATATAAAAACACATTAAAAAATCTCGACCTCCGTACTTTGGGCCTTTCTTCTGCCCACTGGTCCCTGTTGGTGGGTGGAGGGATTGTCCTCACCGAGTGTAGGGCCCTCCCTAGACCTGTATTTACTATCCAAGAAATAGTCATTAGTCTAGAAATGTCCAACAAATATCACTTAAACCTCTCCTAGCCGTCTGTTTCTCTTTTACCTTGTCTTCTTGGCCTTCATTTCTTCTGTGTCTTTCTTAATCTTTGTTATAATCTAGGCTTTCAGTTGAAAGCCTTGTAGTCTTTCCTGGGCCCGCTGTGCCACGTCTCCCCCCGTCTTTTGCCGTTCACTCGCCTCCACTCCGGCTGTCGTGATGCGTTCAGGGCCTCCGCTGCTCCTACCGTTTCCTCCGGCACGTACACCTCAAGGCCCCGCTCCATCATGTCCTGCGCTGCCTCTCTGGCTGTGTTGTAGGTTCTTACGCCGTTCTCCCAATGAATCCTCATCTTCGTTAGCGGCGTTTGGAATCTAATTTTTTTTTCTTTCAGCGTTTTTTTAATGTTGGCATATTTCTTCCGCTGCTGCACAATTTCTGCCGGGTAGTCCTGATCAAAGAATATCTGCTTGTCGCCGATTCGTATCTTTTTTTCCCACGCTCGTGTCAGGATTCTTTCCTTTACATCATATTTCAGAAAGTTTACCACAACTGACCTGGGTGTAGAGCGTGGGTTCGGGTTCTGTGCCGAGGCTCTGTGCGCTCGTTGAATCTGCAGATCGGCTTCGCTGGGCAGCTCAAGCTCTTTTTTTAAGAACTGATCCATGAATTTCGTCATCGAGTTGCCTTCAATGCCCTCCGGGATCCCGAAGATGCGTATATTGCCCCGTCTGGACCTGCTCTCCAAGTCGGTTACTTTCTCCTGCATCCTCTGTATTTGTGCCGTCAGGGTCTGCAGCTGTTCGCTTGCCTCGCTATTCCAATCTTCCAGCTCTGATATTCGGGCCTGCGCTTCTGTCATACACGCCCGCTGGGAGCGCAGCTCCTCCATGTTTTCTGCTAGCTTGCGCTCCATTTCTCTTCGGAGGCCCATAATTTCCTCCTTAATCTCTTTTTTCAGCTCCTCCTTAAGAGCCGCTAAATCCTGTTGTAGCTGCCGTTTGAAGTCTCTCAACTCTTTACCCAAACTGGCGATGCCAGTGTTCATGGTATCGAGTTTTGTGTCCTCCATTTTCTCTGCTGCAGTCACCTCGTTTTTTTGGGCCCCGTGTTCAGCGGTTTCTCCTGCGTTGTTGAAGAGGAATTCTTTAATTTTACTCTGCTTTTGTCCTTGTGCCCGGCTCCTTCGTGTTTTCATCCCTTAGTTTATTGATCCGCTTATGTCGAGTTGGCCATTTACCGATGATTTTTAATCCGGCTAGGGAGAGCTCTCTGTTTAAGCGTTATGACTCTCCGCCATCTTCCCGGAAGTCGATCGATCTGCATTGTTATTTATGCCAATCCGACGGCGAACGCTGGGACAGTGCGTGACGTCATTCACTCGGTAACTGGCAGGCTGCTGACAGAACACCCAGATGCACTTCTCCTCATCTCCGGTGATTTCAACCATATTTCACCGTCCCCCATTCTACCCACGTTCACCCAGTATGTCACATGCCACACTAGAGACAATAAAACACTGGACTTATTCTATGCAAATAATAAGGAGGCGTACACCTCATCACCACTCCCCCCACTCAGGAGATCGGATCACAACTTGGTTCATCTCCTGCCGGTGTACAAACCCCTACTACACAGACAACCTCCGGTCATGCGCATGGTGAAGTTGTGGTCTGAGGAGGCAATGGACGCTTTAAAGGACTGTTTTGAAATCACTGCCTGGGAGCAGCTCTGTGATCCACATGGTGAGGACATCGATGGCCTCACTCACACCATCACGGATTACATCAGCTTCTGTGTGGACAACACCATACCCACCAAGACCATACGGTGTTGCTCGAACAACAAACCCTGGATCAACCCTGAGATAAAAACACTTCTGAGAGAGAAGAACAGGATCTTCAGGTCGGGGAACAGGGAAAAGCTGAAGTCCATACAGAGGGAGCTGAGGAGGAAGATCAGAGAAGGCAAGGACAGCTTCAGGAAGAAGATGGAGGACAAGCTGCAACAGAGTGACATTGGCGGGGTCTGGAGAAACCTTAAAACCATCTCTGGGTTCCAGAATACCTCCTCCCAGGCCACGGGGGGCAGGGAGTGGGCGAACAATCTAAACCTGCTTTTTAATAGGTTTGACCAACCGCCCTCCCCCCCGACTGCACAACAACCACTGCTGCCTCTAAAGTCATCGAGACCTGCTGTCCACACCCCACTCCACCAACACCCCCCCCACTCCCAGCACACAGCCCCCCAACCTGACCCTCACTAAGACCCAGGTGAGGACAGAGCTGAGGAAGATCAAGGCGAGGAAGGCCTCGGGATCGGACGGCATCAGCGCGAAGCTCCTCAAGTCCTGCGCAGACCAGCTGTGTGGGATTGTGGAGCACATCTTCAACCTGAGCCTGAAGCTGGGGAGGGTACCACAGTTGTGGAAAACATCTTGTGTGGTACCTGTACCAAAGATTTCCCGCCCCAAGACCTGAACAGCTACAGACCAGTGGCCCTGACGTCTCACCTGATGAAGACCCTGGAGAGACTGCTCCTTGCTCACCTCCGCCCCCTGGTGGGACCAGCGATGGATCCACTCCAGTTCGCCTACCAGCATGGCATTGGGGTGGAGGATGCAGTGATCTTCCTCCTTCACTGTTCCCTGTCCCACCTGGAGAAGCCCGGGAACGCGGTGAGGATCATGTTCTTTGACTCCTCCAGTGCTTTCAACACCATCCAACCGATGATCCTGAAGGACAAGCTGCTGTGCACAGGGGTGGACCAGCACCTGTCATCATGGATCCTGGACTACCTCACTAACCGGCCACAGTTTGTGACAACCCAGGATTGTGTGTCCGACACGATCATCGGTAGCACGGGGGCCCCCCAGGGAACGGTTTTGGCTCCCTTCCTGTTCACCCTTTATACTGCGGACTTCTCACACAACACAACACACTGCCATCTACAGAAGTTCTCTGATGACTCTGCAATCGTCGACCTCATCTCCAACGTGAAGCTGAGTACAGAGGACTTATCCAGGACTTTGTGGACTGGTGCCATCGGAACTGCCTCCAGATCAACGCGAGGAAAACTAAGGAGCTGGTGGTGGACTGCCGCAGGCAAGGACAACCCCTCACAGCACCAGTAAACATCCAGGGAACAGACATTGAGATGGTGACATCCTACAAGTACCTGGGTGTTCATCTGAACAATAAACTAGACTGGTCACACTATACCGACGCACTCTACAAGAAGGGACATCACAGGCTGTTCCTACTGAGGAGGCCCAGGTCTTTTGGTGTACAAGGGGCGTTGCTGAAGACATTCTACGACACGGTGGTGGCATCAGCCATCACTTTTGGAGTGGCCTGCTGGGGCAGTGGCATTACACCAGCCGATAGGAAGAGACTGAACAAACTAATCAAGAAAGCTAGCTCTGTCCTGGGGCAATGCCTTGACCCAGTGAAGGAGATAGGAGAGAGAAGGATGGTGGCTAAACTGTCATCTCTGCTGGAGTCCGAGTCCCACCCTATGCAGGACATACTGAACGCACTGAGGAGCTCATTTAGCAGTAGACTACATCATCCTAGGTGCGTGACCAAGAGGTTTCGCAGGTCCTTCCTACCTACGGCTGTCAGACTGTATAACCTAAGCAGGGCTGCTCGCAGATACAGCAACAACCTAATAGTATTGAATGCAAAAGACGCAATAGACTTACACAAATGGTCCCCTCCAGCATACAACTAGGACAATATCAGTCGCTACGGAGGGTGACAATATGTATGGGTACATATTCATACCATGTACGATAACTAAATAGACGGTTATGCTGTTTATTCCATCTAGCTACAATGCTCCGCACTGTGTATATATATTTATATATTTATGTGTACATATGTACGTATATTCACTGCTCTTATTTTCTTATCTTCTTAATTATTGCTCAGAGTGTTGCTATCCCTGTGCTGTCGCAATCCTGGAATTTCCCCATTGTGGGACTAACAAAGGCTTATCCTATCTCTTATCTTAAATTGGAAAACCATAAAATAGCATTTGTTGAGAAAAGTGGATGTGATTTTATGAAGAAAATGATAATTTATAAAAAAAATTAGAAAATTTGTTTTACTCTGAAAAAAGAACGTAGATTAATGAAAGACAACATGCATTTTGAGATTCTGATGGGTGTTTGCATAAAATTAGGTTCAAAGAACCTATATCAGGAATATTCTGAAGACAAGTGTAAATTACATAACAGACCGTCAGCCGCAGAAACTTTGTGTCCCAATGGGTAGCAGGCGGGTCCACTGGATTATGTTTCATTGGACCAGCGTGGGTCTGTGGGGAGACTGCTTACCACTGTTATGGCCTCCTCCCGGGATCACAAAGGCTGGTCTCCAGCAGGCGGGGTGAGGTCTTCTCTGATGCACTGAAGAAGGAATTAGTTTACGGTGCAAAGTCTCATCAGAAAATCAAATTACATCACAAACTCATTTCTTCGGATGTTGGTGGTTTAAATGAGTTGGTTTAAGCTTTAAAAAAAATTAAACAAAATCTTCTTGCATGATGATTTAAAGAAAAAGAAGAATAAAATAAGAAAAATGAATTTTAAAGAAAAGAAACAGGATTTACACAGAGCATGACAGGCTCTGTGCCCTTTTTTAAAAAGATAGGAGAAAAATTGGAGAAGCAGAGAAAGCTCCTCACATCTTTGGCCAACCACACCCGAGCAGACTCTGAACAAAGAGCAATAAAACTTAAGTTTTCTCTAGTGCTGCAGGGTGGTCCCAAAACTTCATGAGACTTGAGGTGGCCCAATTATATTTGAGCTTCTTCCAACAAGGATCATAAACTCGACCTAAAAAAGGAAATGCAATGAAGCTTTGAACTCTATTGGTCAGTTAAAGTGCAGCTATGGTCTGCTGAAGAATGAGGAGGGGAAGAGACATTTGATCTGAGAAGTGAGACCCCCTTTTAAGACACATGTTGCTGAAAAAAGCATAAATTCCTTAAACTTTAGTGACTAAGATATTCTACTCAATAAAGGAGCATAAAATGCATCTACATCTACTGTAATTAACTTGTGATAATAAGCATGCAAACATTAATTTCTTCCTGAAAATAGCAGAACATATCACAATCATATCAAATCGAATCATATCAATAAAAGCATTTGAAACCCACTGTCCGTCCCAGAGTTCAATCAGGTCTTTGTTGGCAGATACTGTCTTAAGAGAAAGAATATGACTTAGTTCGTAGTCCATAAGGCATAAATTCTACTGCAAAGCAAAAAAAGTTAAATATTCCTGATTCATCCACCAGATGGCACAGTGAAACAGGTTGTTTACTGGAGAGTCTTGGCTTCCAAAGTCTTGACTATGTCGATCATAAAACTGTCAATTAGAACATTCCTTTGCCAAAGAGTCTTGGAGAAAGGGATTAACTTCCACTTTATGGCTGATGGATAGGGTTACAGCTCTAGTTCTTGGGTGAGAGAAGCAGTCTCAAATGCCAGACTTTTGAATTGAAAAAAAAAATTCTTCAGCAAAGAATAATTTTATAAATTGGAACTCAAAGTCACACTACACATATCATATGAATAAAAATTAAATGTTAATAGGTTAAATATTTCCTGAGCCAGAGGAGAATAGCAATAACATTAAAAAAAATGTCAGTCTGAAAATGAGAAAATTATCCATCACTGTCATCTGCACATATAAATTAGCTGTTAATTTACTTTGGTGCAGTTACATTTATTAAGCATCATGCCTGCAAAAATAGCAATAAATAAAAAAGTAATTGAAACAAATAAATCAATGAAAATTTAAGTGTAGATCTACAGCCTGAAGACTCTCCATTCTGGCCTGATTTAAACTATTTCCATCCATCCATCCATCCATCTTCTTCCGCTTAATCCTTTTCGGGTCACGGGGGGGCTGGAGCCTATCCCAGCATCTTTGGGCGAGAGGCAGGGTACACCCTGGACAGCTCGCCAATCCATCACAGGGCCAACACGGAGAGACAGACAACCATTCACTCTCACAGTCATACCTAAGGACAATTTAGAATCCCCAGTTTGATGCCAATTAACCTAACTTGCATGTTTTTGGCATGTGGGAGGAAACCGGAGAAATCCCGGAGTAAGCCCACGCAGACACGGGGAGAACATGCAAACTCCACACAGATCACTGTGTCAGTGGCTGGGATCGAACTCAGGATCCCCCGGCCAAGGGTGAGTTGCTGTGCTGCTGCAGTGCTAACCACTCCGCCACTGCGCTGCCCTTCTTTGTAAAATATTTCAGATTGACCATGATCTGAAAATCAAAGGTGTTACGTATGGTAAAATACCTGGGTGAAGGATGAGGCAAGATGATTGGGAAAACACAGCTTTATTGTTGGAAGGGAACAGTGGTAACACGGCAGCCACCTGGCATAGGGCAACGGTCAAAGAGGCCACAATATTGATGCCCTCTGCCTTATACAGGGCGGTGCGGTGGCGTGACGGGAAGTGCACGTCTCCACATCGCACTTCACAATAATGTGCCGTTTTACTATACAACATTCTTCCCCCCTTTCGAAAAGTCCAAAACCACACACATAATTGAAACCCTCCAATTTGCGACCCAAATCATGCACTAAAATAATGAAAAACAATGTACTAAAATGGCCTAACACATTCATACAAAACAACCTAAAATAGGGCTGACGGGTGGACTACTGTGCAGCCCGCACGGCAGGGTGGATTATTCTGCCACCCATACCTAAAGAAAAAGTCCATACATAAAACTAAAATCACACGCCCTGCTCCTAAACTAAAGAAAAACATACAAAATAATCCCATATCATAATATGCAAATCAGAACATCAGAACTATAAACACTTTAATATTTACAGCACAGTCCCTTGGGTGGGAGAGGTAAAATCGGCATGGGGGGCCCAAGGCAACCCCTCAGCAAGCGCGCCCCTGGAAGCAGCAGACCTCTGGGATGATGGCTGATCTTCCGGACGGCGGAGCCGCACTTCTTCACCACCAACACTGACTTCCATCCAGCCTCGTCTCCTGGAGCCTCTTCCCGGACACGCCGAAGCTGATTGGCATACCTCGACAAGCTGTCGGACAACCTGAAGTATGCTGCGCCCAGCTTAGCCACTATGCGTAGACACCCTCAATGTTTAGTTGGCTGCCGTGGACATTCTTCACCTCGAACCCGAACCAAATTCAAAACCCTCAGCGGGGCCCAGCTCAGCCTGAAATGGTGCTGCTGAGCATGCGGTTCCTCCATGCTTGTCGGTCTGGCCCCGACCTCTTCTAAAACCATCATAGTGGTCACCAGTGTAGCTGCAAACCCTCCATCCCCCTGCAGCCAAGCTCCGGAGGCATCTGGGTCTAGCACATTGGTGACACTCGCTGGCGCAGGCGCCTCGCTGCCACGCTCGGTACCCCCCTCTACCATATACCGAGCGCCAGCACTGAGACCCTCCTGCGCCGAACCTGGTTAGGCTGGTCCTGCTTGACTGCCGTGGCGTCCATTAGCTCTTCGTCCCACACAATGTCCTCATCAGCCATCAGAACCAGGGGGTTCCATTGGCCACAATCCAACCATTCATTCCCGGCGTTGTCTTTTATGGTGAAACCCAGTCCGTAAAACAAATCACACCCTATGATGTTATCACCTCGCGCTGTCACATGGAATGTGAAGTCAACCATCGTTGTAGACTTGTACCGAACCATTAACTCCAAAGTCCCAACCATGCACAGCCTGCCACCTCCATAACCATACAACGGTGCCGGGTTACCTCTTATCCTGTAGTGGGGGAAAAACTTCCTCACCGTCGCCCAATTCAGCAACGACCCCTCCGCTCCCGTGTCGAGCAGCAGCGGCACCTCCACGCTGTCCAATTCCACTGTGCAGTACGTGTACCCGTTTGTGCTGGGGGACACCGTATGGATGGTTGTCGGGGGCGGGCGGAGGGATTTCTTCCGTGGGCTCTCCGGTTCAGATACAGTACATGGCATACTCTAGCATAATGGTTCAAGCGTCCACATCTGCTACAATGTTTTCCCCTAGCCGGGCAGTCCTTAGCCTTATTGCGGTGCGTTGCAGACCCACAACCCATGCACAGGGGTTTTCCCAGGGCAGACCTTCGGCTGGCAGCGTTGGCTTCCGTAGTATTGTCATCCAAGCTATCCTTGCTATCTGAGTCCGCAACATTTGCCACGGCAGGAGGCTCCAGTGGCCGCTGTGACTGGTGCCAGGTTAGCTCTGAAGCTAGCTTGTCTGCGGCCTCCAGCTGGAGAGCTAATTCAACAGCTCTGGCTAATGTTAAGTCATTGGGAACCATGAGTAGCCTAGCACGCAGTGCGGCACTGCACGTGTGCTCCACAAGCTGATCACATACCATTTCATATTCCAACAGCCCAAAGTGGCACTCGCTAGCTAGCTGCCTCAAATCGGTGACAAACTGATGAATAGGCTCACCTACCCACTGAGGTCGCTGCCGAAAATGAATCCTCCGGACAGTCACGCTATCCATGGTGTGAAAATGGTTTGCTAGCAGCTGCACAACATCTTCAAAAGAGTCCGAAGCTCCGAGTGTGCACAGGACTCGCTGGCCCTCAATACCCAGGTTATGAACAAGAAGCGCACGTGCTCTTAACTTGTCGAGCTTACCAAGGTCCAGCGCAGTGATGTAGGTCTGGAAACCCTCAAACCACATGGGCCAGGCCACCAGCGGTTCGCCTGGTAGCTCGAAAAAGGGGCGTAGTGGTGTGATACACACCTCCATGAGTTAATCCTCGATCACCAAATGTTATGTATGGTAAAATACCTGGGTGAAGGATGAGGCAAGATGACTGGGCGAACACAGCTTTATTGTTGGATGGGAACAGCTGTAACACGGCAGGCATCTGGCAGAGGGCACCAATCAAAGATGCCGCAATATGGATGCCATCTGTCTTATATAGGGCGGTGCGGTGACATGACGGGAAGTGCACGTCACCACACTGCACTTCACAATAATGTGCCATTTTACTATAAAACAAAAGGCACAAAGGGTAACGTAATAAAATGCATGTCTTGACTTCAACTTCATTCATTACCGCTACTTAACTAATTAAAAATTTTAGAAATCAAGTAAATTACATTAAGAGCCAGTTTGCTCCTTCGACACGTTTTAATTTATTTACTATTTATGTTGTATGTTTGTGCCGTGATCACACACTTTTGCAGGTTTAATACAATTTTTTCAGGCAAAACTAAGAAACTCAGAACTAATTTAAAGCAAAGAAACAATGGTCTGATCGACTAATAATGTTTCCTATTAGCAGCAACTTAGCATCATCATTTAGCATTTGCTAACTATTTGTTAACTATCACCTCCAATTAAAATGGGGTTAAATGACTATCCTCTTTGATGTAGCATGGTGGAAAACCGTCCTACATCCTTGGCAAACAGAAAGAAATGGCTATTTTGTTATGTGTGAGATTTGGGCCTCAGGGCTTGCCGTAGCCTGGCCAGGGGGAGTTGGGGTAATGATGTCCGGCAGGCTACGGCTATAATATATATTGTGTTGTTGGTAGTAATAAAGCAGTTCAGTGTTCAGTCAAGAGTGGCTCCGGTCTCACGTTGTTCAGACATAACATTTGGCGACGAGGGTAAACATGGGGGCGTCTGTCGGAGAACCACCTCCATTTTTACAGTCTCCAGGCACACCAGCTTTACCCGTTGGAGAGAAATGTTTGATGTGTATGTGGCTGCGGCCGGCCTGAGCAGCGTCGGTGAGGAGAGACGAAGGAACCTAATGGTCCACTACCTTGGTGGGGAAGGCCAGCGGATATTTTTGGGGCTGTGTGGCAGCGGTTCACAGAAAGACAGTTTGGAATTCATGGACAATGTTTTCGAAGATCATTCCTCCGTCACGGCGTGGAGATACAAGTTTTTTGACCGCCAACAGCGAACAGGTGAGTCCACTCGTAGCTGAAGAGCAAGCTAAAATTAACTAAGGACACTCTCTCATTGGAAACAGTGCTTAAACTGGTTAGGCAGCATGAGTCCACAGTTCACTGGAGTCTGTCGGTGCTGGCTAACGAAACTTGTAGCCTCCCACGTTTTCCCGCTGAGCACAGCCATTAGCAGGGTAGCTAATTCTCAGAAGCGGAGTCCCAGGAGGCAGCGGACTAGGACGCGGGACAGAGCCTACACTATCACTGCTAAGCCTTCGGCGGCGGAGTCCAGAGACTCAACACGGGTGTGTATGGCACGCGCAAAGAGAGGGTTGTTGAAATGGTACGTGTTAAAACTTGACGGAGTCGATTTACCACTTATGGTGGACTCAGGCACCGGCAGGTCCATACTGAGCACGGCTACTCTGAAGAGACTCTTTCCAAATAAAACCATCAATTCTGGGGCAGTGAAAATGTTTGGTTACAGCCACGTCGAGATCGAAATGGCAGGCACGGTCAATTTTTCAGTGAAACACGGGTTGAAGACGGTCCCCGTGTTCACTTTCCAAATTACGCACCAGGGTGTGGACTTGCTAGGGATAGATCTGCTGGGTGAATTGGGATTCTCCATCAAGGACCCAGAGGGCTCAATGGTACTGACAGTTTACCCCAAATAGCATGTTCACTGGCCGGCACTATTCAGAGGCCTGGGTTGCATCGGCGCGTTTCACCACCACCCGCTCATAGATCCAAACGTGACGCTGAAGATCCAGCCACTACGGCGACTTCCCTTGGCCCTACGGGATGATGTCACGGTGGAGTTGAATAAACTGCTGGAAGCTGGCATCATCAAGAGAGTGGATGCTTCACCCTGGATATCGAATGTCATGGTGGCTAAGAAAAAATCGAGTGGCATCCAGCCATGTATTGATCTCAGGATAGTGAATAAAGCGATCGTCCCAGACAAGTATCCGCTCCCAACGATGGAGGAATTCATTGCAACATTCAGCGGTTCAAAAGTATTCACGAAGCTGGACCTTCGCCAGGGTTACCTGCAGGTGCCCCTTCACCCAGCCAGCAGGAACCTGACAGTGTTTGTGACCCACATGGGTGTGCCCGCATGCCCTTCGATCTGAGCTCAGCACCCAGCTGTTTTCAGAAAATAATGTCCACGATTCTGGCTGGCCTCAAGGGCGTGGTAGCATACCTGGATGACATCATAGTTCATGGCATCTCGCGAGAGGAACACGATGATCGGTTGACACGGGTGCTGACGGTACTACAGGAACATGGAGTCACCCTTAATGGAGAAAAGTGCATCTTTACGGCAGATTCCATAGAGTTTGTGGAGTTCCGGTTGACGGGGGCGGGTGGGGGGTGGCCCCTACATTCGAACATAGAGGCGGTCTTGTGCCTCCCAGAACCATCGACACCTGCACAGATTTCCTTGTTTCTGGGTATGGTGAACTTTTATGGACGTTTTCTCCCTCACTACTCTGAAATGATTGGACCTCTCCGGGTCCACACAGGATGTGCTGTGGCAATGGACTCCAGTCTGTTCAGCGGCGGTTGCTATGCTGAAGCACCAACTTACTTCCCCTCCGGTTCTAGCTCATTTTGATCCAAAGTGGCCAACCATTGTGACCTGTGATGCGTCTGGCTTGGCGGTAGGGGTGGTTATGTCCCAGGTGCAAGATGGTATGGAGCGCCCGGTGGCATTCGCGTCGAGGTCTCTCTCAGCAGCGGAACAAAAGTACACCGTGGGTGAGAGAGAGGCCCTCGCCTGCATCTGGGCATGTGAGCGGTGGCATATCTATCTGTATGGGTGCCATTTTACTCTGCGGACGGACCACTGAGCACTGTCAACATTACTGGAGACGTCGGGTTCAGGACATAGACCTTTGCAGATCCACAGGTGGACGGAGCAGCTGAGGGCCTACAATTTTGCCACCCAGTTCACTCCTGGCAAGGATAATGTAGTGGCGGATCTCCTGTCCCGCACCACGGCCAACTCCGTACAATCGGACGGCGATGACAACGATCCAGCGGAGTCGGATCTGGTTAATACACTGCACGGGGCCCTCCGGGATATAGCATCTCCCCAGGAACTTCAGACAGAGTCGGAACGAGACCCCATACTGTCACAACTGTGCTTGGTGATTAGGGAGGGTTGGCCCGCAAAAGTGCAGGATGAGTTGGCACCCTTCCACTGGTTTAAAGACGAACAGAGCTGTTGGAATGAAGTGTGCATGGCGAGGGGGCACTGCACGCTAATCCCGGTGCCTCTGAGGCCACGTGTCCTAGCGATGCTCCATGAGGGCCACCTGGGCGTGGTCAGAGTAAAACAGCGCTGCAGGGATTCAGTTTGGTGGCCGGGTATTGATAAGGACATTGAAGCTATGGTGAAAAACTACATTCCGTGTTTGGAGAGCGGGAAGAACAGCGAACCACCCCCTCCACCCTTGCGGCTGCTGTCATACCCGGAGGGACCTTGGAAACGCATACAGTTGGACATCTGTGGCTAACTGCATGCACCACCCCCGAACAGCTGGTTCTTGCTTGTGGTCTACAACTTGTTCTCAAATTGGCCGGAGATGCTGCCCACCAATTCAGTCATGACGGATGTGGTTACGGGTTTCCTCTCATCATCGTTTGCCAGGTGTGGGGTCACAAATGCAGTCACGATGGACAATGGTCCGCAGTTCACCTCGGGGGCGTTTGAAGAGTTTTTGAG
Organism: Pholidichthys leucotaenia; assembly: GCA_020510985.1. Taxonomy (NCBI): domain Eukaryota; kingdom Metazoa; phylum Chordata; class Actinopteri; order Cichliformes; family Pholidichthyidae; genus Pholidichthys; species Pholidichthys leucotaenia. The sequence continues at coordinate 127,173,749 of CM035845.1, forward strand.
CGCTAGGGGCGTGGAACACATTAAAACCGTGTTCTATCACCCCCAGGCCAACGGGGGCATTGAATGTTTTAACAAAACCCTAAAAAACGGACTGAGAGCCCATCTGGCGGACGGCTTCGTGTTCCCGGACACCCTCCAGAGCACACTGCTCCACTATAGGGCGACGGCCCATGCTACGACAGGATGCTCCCCAGCAGCTCTCATGCTGGGACGTGAACTACTTCTGCCTTTGGATCGACTGAGACCACCCACGACCTCTGCTCCAAGGAATATGAACTCTCCATGGGACCAAGTCGCTGCGCGACAAACGTGAGATGAAGCAGCGGTTTGACAGGAGGCACAGGGCGAGACCCCACGGACTGAAGGTGTCTGATCAAGTGTGGATCAGACACCCTAACCGCACATATAAGTTACAGCCGCTCTGGACGAGGTCCCTGCGGCTCACGAGGCAGCGGGGTCAAGACACGTTTCAGCTGGCGGATGGGTCGCAGTGGCACTCCAGGAGACTCAGAAAGTCGCTACCAGAACAGAGGACTAGAACTGCGATGAGGCAGCCTGATGTGAGGTGCGACTTGTTGGACTGGGGTGGTAGGGTTGTGGGTTAGTCACAAGTACCGCCGGCAGTGCCTGGTGCAGGGTCCCCACCCAGGGGACACCCGACTAGAGTTCGTCAGAGGCCCAGGTACCTGGAGGACTATGTACTAAAGACAGCAATGGCTAATGCGTGTTGGGACTAAGCGTCAGAATAACCCACTCCAACACGCTGGGGCATTCTGGTAGTCTACCCAGACACCTGTTGGGTTGGTTGAGTTCTACTTACTTGGTGCCATACACATTAAAAAAAGGAAGATGGCACTGTGTTTGGTCTTGTTCTGGGGGGGGGGGGGGGGGGGGTTGTCTTTGACTTTGTGTGTGTGTGTGTGTGGGGTGTTATGTGTGGGATTTGGCCCTTGGGGCTTGCCGTAGCCTGGCCGGGGGGAGTTGGGGTAATGACATCAGTCGGGCTATGGCTGTAATATATATTGTGTTGTTGGTAGTAATAAAGCAGTTCAGTGTTCAGTCAAGAGTTGCTCCGGTCTCATGTTGTTCGGACATAGCATATTTGACCAAACCATTAGTATGGAGTTAGCTGCTGTGCTAACCACGAATAAAGCCTGACCACCCACACACCTGTTCTGCTGCATGCATTGTGGGGGGAGAGGCGGGCACTGACAAGTAGTGTGTGAAGAGCTTTGCTGAAGAAACTGGGTTTATGTGTTTTAAATCCCAATATAAACAATAGTTTTATATGAAACAACAGAAGATTTTATCTCGTCATCCGATATACAGTATATTGTCATATTGCACAGCTCTAATTCAGACCCATGATTCTGGAGTGGTGGCCTAGCTAGTAGAGCATCTGCCCCACAAGTGGGAGGTCATGGATTCAAGCCCCGGCTAGGTCATACCAAAAGACCATATAAAAATGGTACTTCCCGCCTTCTAGCATGGTGCTCAGCATAATAGAATGGGGGAAGGAAAAGTTGTTTGTGGCGGCGCCTTGCATGGCAGTGACCCCTCTGATTCTAAATGTGATTGACATTGTAGATAGGAGAAACGTAATTTCATTCTACTGTACATGATTGGCTGTATGGATTGAATGACAATAAAATTGGCTACTTCTTCTTCTTCTTTTTCTTCTTCTGATTCGCTGTGGCAACCCCTAATAAAGATGAAGAGAGAGTGGGCCTGAGACAGGCAGAATAGGCACACTACACCCTTTGACGCTGCACACAGACCCGAGACTCTTACCTGCCTTAGTCACCTCGAATAATCTAAATGCTAAAACTACACCATTGTGATTTATTTACCTTTTGTTCTTATTAAAGACAAAAATAGGAAGGGGATGTTTTTACCTTCTATACATGTTTCAATTGTTCACTGCAGCCTTCGTCAGAAGTGTCAGCTGATTGCTGCGTGGTGTCATTTTTTTCAGCTGACTTTCGTAGGCGGGGCCAGCCCAGCAGACCTGTCAGATCCACCGAGCCGGCCCTGCTTACCGCTGTCCAATGGTCTCTGGAGAATGTAGTCCCAGGTGTGGGAAAGCATAAAGGCCCCCTCATCCCGGTTCATGCTATCTTTTCCCCGCTTTCTGATTTCTATGACCTCCTTGATCCAGCATTTGTGTCTGTTGCTCTCCGATCCAATAATTTTTGCATTGTCCCAGTCCATGATGTGATTATTTCTTTTGCAGTGATCTGATTATAGCTGAGCTAGACCACTGTGAAGTTAAAGCTTATCGAAGAATTTTAACAAACCGGAAAAACCTACTTTTTTTCGATTGCAAGATTAATCCCTCAGACTAATTAGTTTAGTTAGACCTAAGTAGTCCTACTTAAGTCCTACTTAAACACACACCTGCTTTTTTTCTTGTTGGAGGATTCGCTCATCCACAGCTCATCTCTGTTGTCCATTCACAAGTGAGTGTGTGTATTTTAAACTCAGAGTCTGATCTTATCTGGATGGTAAAAATGTCTACATTGAAAGTGTAGAGAACATTATTGAGGGCTCTCTTAACGGACTACATCCTAATTTAAAAGATTTAAAGAGACTAACTTACAACACAATACCTTTAACCTTTGACCCTAGTTGTCTTAAATTCGGTCAAACAGAAATGAGTAACTCACCCAAGAGCTCAGAGATGAAAACGGTCCAAGGTTTTGTGCAGCAAAACACGGCTTTTTAATGAACACACCAAAAACAAACAAGTACAAGAGAAAATGCATTTAAGTGCTGAAAAACTCAAAACTCATAAAAACTTTGCAGTCAAACAGTTTAAGCTTTGAGAGTCAAACACGCCAAGAGCCTTAAAATGGTATCAATCCTTCTGAAGGACAGTGAGTCCAAGCTGAGGAGAAAGGCATACAGCTTAAAATGAGAGAAAAACTCAGTGTAACACGCGAGGCACATACATATAATAGAATATAGCTCAAAAAAGATGAAAATCACACATAAAATGACTTTAAATCAAAAAGTGGACGTTACAGATCTAAATCAAAAGTGAAAACACACAAGAATAATAAATCAAAATGTGATATGATTAAAACAGTGATTACACTGAATATGGATAAAAACTAATATATAAGCAAAAATAAAATCACACAGTTATATAAAAATAGCACAAAGTCAGGCTAGAAAAATGAATAAAAGTCCAGAGCAAAATCAACCAGAGTCTTAGGGCTGAGATCTTCAAGGGTCTGGCCTGACCTCCACTGCCAGGGTCCGAAGCCCCAGGAGAGAGAGCGCACTGCAGATGTCCTCAGGTTTTATGGACACAGGTTCCACGTCACCACCCCGTAGTTCTATGATGCTGGTCAGTTGAATGTGTTACCCATATTTGGATTTGTCATCTGATCATCATGTTGAATCATCTCTGGCTGGATCTGGGAAATCTGGGTACTTTCTGGAGTTGCTCTGATTGGTCCAGGAGGAACATTGGGCCCTCTGTGCAGGATGGATCTCAGCTCCTGATGCAGGCAGTGAACCAGATGATGCAACCCTGGTGTGGGGCCTATGGGTGCAGGTGAGGGCTGAGCAGCGCTCACAGTGGAAGGGCCTCTGACCTCTGACCCTGTCGCAGTTCGAGGATTTACGCGCACCATCTTAACAAAAGGGAGCAGCTGAAAGAAGATGATTAGATGAATAACAGGGGCATTCAAGTTTATTCTGTGTTCATAATAATGTATATGCACCAGCACAGTGGGTCACAATTTAACATTTATGTTTGCTTGTGTTTATTTGCGATTTTACAAAAAATCTGATTTAACATATAAATACCATAGCTCAGTATTCTCTTAGAAAATCTCAAGTGAATATGTTTTCTCTTTATTTACAATAAACTGGGACTTGTTAGCTTTATCCGTGTGAATGCAGAGGTTTGGGGGCTAATAACAGCTGAAACACTGATTTGTTAAATTAAGGGAGGTGTTTTAACTTCTACTGTAGAAGAAAAAGGTGCAGTTTAATGCCATATTAAGTTTCGCCTATTGGGTGGACCACTGCCATGCAAGGCACCGCGACAGCTTTCCATTCACCCATTATATTATGTTGAGCACCAAGCTAGAAGGCAGGAAGAACCATTTTTATATGGTCTTTGGTAGGACCCAGCAGCAGCTTGAACTCATGACCTCCCAGCTGTGGGGTGGATGCTCTACCACTAGGCCACCACCCCAGTAGGTTATGCTGTAGTTTTATAGGCAACATTTTTTGGAACCAGCTACATACATGGGGGCAGGTGTTTCACAGGTGTAGTATGGCCGACTACTGATCAAAGGGTTGGTGGTTCGATTCCCGCTCTCTCTGCGGTCTACATGTCGAAGTGTCCTTGAACAAGACACCAAACCCCAGTTGCTGCTGGTGGGTCAGGCCAGCACCTCTGCCACCATCAGTGTGTGAATGGGTAGATAACAGGATCGGTAAAGCACTTGCACTTTAGTCATCCAGAGATGAGAAAAGAGCGCTATATAAGTTAACACCATTTACCATTTACTGTATATGTAAATATCCAGGTTCCAGAACACAAAGAGGCTGATGTTCCTACAGGTGAGTGGAGGAGGTAAAGGCACTGGAACTGCAAAATGACTAAACATACTAAGAAAAAACACAAAAAAATAAATAAATCTGGCTGCCAAAGCACTAAATTTCCCAATTACATAAACTTAAACAGCACTGTTTAAAAACCAGAGCATTATTTAGTATATACAGTAGATGCCTTAATCAGAGTAATATATTCAGTCAAAATCAGCAGGAGGAAATGCATATAAACAGATGTTAACGGTTTGCAGCATTTCATTGCGTCCATCTTCTCCTTTAAGTCAGATTTGTACAGTGGGAAAAATGAGGAACTAGGGCCAATTTTCTATTGACAAGGAGCTAAAACAAGCAGTCTTAATGACTCCTCAATCTTCTTTCAGCACCACATACCAATACCACAACAGCTACTACAGAGACACCAAGTAGCTTATGAAGCTTACAATAACTGTACACAAAAATATGTACACACACACACACTACACAGCAGTGGTTGTAACATTAATAATAGCCAGCCCCAAAATAGATAATCAACACAGACACAGCAGAAAAACAGTAAAATTTCCACTTACCTTCATGCTTATTTGTCCATCCAGAGTCTTCATCTTAATTTATCCTGTTTCTTTCTTTACCCATCTTCATGTCCCTGGCATACAGTCAATGATCGTTGGTATTTGTCATATCCGGCTCTAGGGAGCCGGGCAATCAGAGCCAGGGACAAGCCAGTGAGTCGTGATGGTTTATTTTGGGTAAGGGATAAGGGATGAGGAGAGCACAGATACTCATGCAGAGGTACACTCACAGGTTGCACAGCGCAGAGGTAAGCAGCTCGTACCGGACGTGGGGGTAACAAGACGTACATACTCACAGCGGGATACAAACACAGGAATGCTGCAAGAGGAGTATAAGCTGACACCAGACGAAGGGGCTTCAGCTTAGCAATGTGTTTATGTCGCAGCCCCGAGTCATCGAGGCTGCTCCTATTTATCCTAATTGGCAGCGCCCCAGCTGATGAGGACTAATTGGCCCCAGCCGTCCGTAATGCTGCCAGCTGGGAGCCTGCCGAGACGCTGCTCAATGGGAAAACATGGGCTGAGTGCCGAGACGGCATCTCAACCCGTGGTGACAGAGCCCCCCCCCCCCCAAGGTCGGGCTCCTGAATGACCAGGAACATCCCAGCCCCCCCCCCCACACACACACACCTAGGGTGGGAGGAAGGGAGGCAGGATTGGAGGGGAAGAGGCCAAGGGAAGGACAACACCAATGGGGCAATGTAGGGTGGCAGGGAAAAAAAAACCAAATACAATACTGAACAAAACAGGGAATAATCAACCCAGGTTCGAATGGGGAGAAGAACTGGGTCAGCACGCCGGTTACACACTACTCAGAGTGTACCAACAATGCGTGACCCAGAGCAAGGAAAAAAACCACCAAAAAGGTACAGGGTAAAAATGCTGAGTAAGGTTAAATAAAGGGGAACACAATACACAGCACCACTAAGTACATACACAGTCACCAAGAAGAGTGAAGGTGACTGGAACAAATTGACAACTACAGAGCATGGTGTTACGGAAAACAAGGCACATGACTCTATAATGAACCAACAGGGCATAAAAAAGAAATACTGAGTGCAGGCAAAGAAAAACCCACACACGAATATATAAATACCCACAGCCACCTAAAGAAATGAAAGTGACTGGAATAAATGGATAACTGCAGAGCATGGTCTGAAAGGAAACAAAACATAACTCTACAATGAAAAAACGAGGCTAAAAACATGGCACAAAAGGTAAAATGCTGAGCATGAGCGATGGAAAACAGCACTATAAAAACGAATCCACCAACAGGACAAAATATTACACCCGAGTGACCTTCACAAAGATAAGAAAAAGTGACACCCGAGGTGAATGGCAGGCAGAGTCCACAAATAGCCGAGATGGCTCCGGAGATCTCCCCGCCCATCGTCCCGTTGGCGAATCAGGGAAAGAGAAGTGTTCGGACGGCGAACTCCGGACCCAGATCCCAGGAATCCAGTCCACCGGCAGCCGAACCAGGCTGCCCAGAGGGAAACAGACCAGTGGGGGGAACCAGATCACCGAACCGAAAGTTCTGTGGGTCGGGTCGTCGACCCGCATCACTCAACCACCAGGACCGTTGAGACGGGCGAAGGATCAGAGCGGATCCCGGTGGAAGAGGCTCTGGGGAGAGCCGATGATGAGGGCGGCGGGCGTCAGGCCACAGGGAAACGGCCACCTCCTCACCGGACCTGGACAATACTGGGGCAGCACCCACGTCGGACCCCGATCGGGCCTCAGGCGAACCCACGTTGGACCCCGCACCAGAACCGACCTCCAACGTTGAACCCGGACCCTCCAGCACCACGAGGAACAGCAACTCCTCGCCGGTGACCCTGGAAGAAGGCTCAGAAGATAAGCCTTTATTAGTCCCACAATGGGGAAATTCCAGGATTGCAACAGCATAGGGACACAACACTCAGAGCAACAATCAGAAGGCAAGAAAAAACAACATCTAGTAAACATATGTCCATATTACTATAAATGTATATATATATAGACACACAGTGCAGAGCATTATGGCTGGTGAATGTGCAGCAGAAAGTCTAAGCTCTCTCTCCGCGGATGCAGCGGGCCAGCTGGAAGTGTTTGGGCATGATGATGACCCCCTTAGCGAAGAAGAGACCACCAGGTGGGTCTCGCTGGTCTCCTGCAGAGCCATGACGGCGAAGCTCAGGAAACGCAGGACGGTCTTGAAGTCCTGAGCGATCTCCCTCACCAGGCGCTGGACGGGCAGCTTACGGATGAGCAGCTCCGTGGATTTCTGGCAGCGACGGATCTCTCTCAGAGCCACGGGCCTGTGACGGCGAGGCCTCTTCACTCTGCCGGTGGCCAGAGCGCCTCTCCGAGCAGCCCTGGTGGCTAGCTGTCTCCTGGGGGGGGGCTTCTTCCTCCAGTAGATTTTACGGGCGGTCTGCTTGGTTCTTGCCATCGCTCTTTATTATTCTGTCTTATATTTCTTTCACGCCGCCTAAACTCCAGCCCGGCACCCGCATAGTTTTCGCTACAGCTCCCGGTATGTCGAGTTTCCCATTAGCACCGGGCGGCGGCCAAGTGCTAGCTAGCACTAGCTCCTCCCCGCTGTAACGTCTCCCGCTGCAAACCGTGGCTCCGTCCGCCGACCCGGGAGACCCCCGGGGCGATCCGTGCGTCCGTGATATATATACAGAGTGAAAGGTGTAGAAAGAAGAAGGAAGATAAAAAGAAAAGGCTGTTGCAACAGGCAGCCGACTCGTGTGGCGCCACCGGTCCGGCGGAACCGGAACCGGGAAAAAAAAAAAAAAAAAAAAAAAAAAAAAAAGAGAAGACAAAAAAGTGAATAAGTTAAAACCGAACCGGGATCAGGATCACCGGCAGCGCCAGAACCCGGCGAGACGAGCTCAGACGCAGCGGGCGGCTGCACCCTGCTCGTCTCCCCTGGAGATAGGCTGAAGTGCTCAAAGATAAAAAGAGAAAAGAAAGGAGAGCACTCGCCTGATCTCGGGTTCTGACGCCGTCCAGGACTGCGAAGATCCAGGATCCGTCGTCAGGTCGTTGTCAGGCTCCCATCTAGCCGCGTCGGGCCCCGCAGCCAGCATGATGGTCAGCGCAGCTTGAGATTCCTCCGGCTCCGGTGACCCCGCCGACGATCCACTCGGCGTGAAGCCAGAAGAATCTCGTCCCGCTGGACCGAACCGCTCCTCCGTGGAGACCCGGGGACGCTCAATCGTCGGCGTAGACTCCACGCAGCAGTCAGTCCCCCTCCTCCGTCCGCAATGTAGCTGCGGAACCACAGGCCCTCTCCATATCCCACCACGTTGACCCGGAGCCGGGGACCGCTCGGCGGAGAGAGACAGAGGATGCGGGATTAGGAATACAGGTTACAGCAGGTGGAGGGAGTTCAGGGAGCTGCGAACCCTGAACTTCTCCTCCAGGGTTGTGACAGAGCAAATCATTAAGCAGGTGTGAAAAAACAATGACTTGCCTGCCCCCTGGAGGTTGAGTATCGCCTGCTGTAGTGGATTCTGCTTCGTCCTCTCCCCGCCCGGCGATAACGGAGGACCCCCCGGGAGTTCGTCTGAGGATCGCTCGCGTTGTCTCCAGCAGAGAGCTCACCAGGCCGGGATTCCAGGCACACACAGCAGTCAGAAAGCGCGTCGAGGAGGAGGGGAAAACAGCCGGGGTGAGCCAGCCCGAATGTCCAGGAATGACAGCGGGGAAATGAGGCTCAGGGAACGGGGCTGTAGAATCTCCACACAGACGAGGCGAAGAGGTGACAGCTGCGTGGGAGGAACTGTCCTGACGATGGCCCAGAACTGGATCCGGACGAGGTTTGTGCAGGGGTGACTCGGCAATGTGATGACGACTACTCCCAGGGGACGAAGCGAGGGGGAAACCCAGGATTCGCCGCTCCAGATCGGAGATCGAGACGAGGAAGGCGTCGAGCACGGGAAAGCTTCGTAGCCCTGAAGTCCTCCATCAATCTCACTGCCGCCGCCACATGCCTGAAGGTGGTGACAGGAAACACAGTAGAGCTCGCGACAGCCACTCGACCCCGGACATAACTGCTGTCAGCTGCGGCTCCTTGAAGGGAATCCCGAGTGACGTGGCGCAGGTCGGGGGAAGTCCTCTGGTTGGCGCAAACTCGCAGACTGGAATGGCGGCAGGAAGGGGACTCCGAAGCGGGGAAAGACGTCGCCCACTTCGACTCCCTGCCGGGATTTCCATCCACCCCGTGGAGCTTCTCTCGCTGTGTACCTGCAGCGTCTATCCTGGCACTGTCCTCCAGATGGTACAGAGAGTGAGGGTGACAGTCCAGGAGTTCCTCAGCACGGCCCGGATGCCAGCGTCTCGCGTTGGAGGCGTCGTGCAGGGTGAAGAACGTCCCGTCGACAGCCTCCGAGATGGACCTCAGCTCGTCGCCCTGGCGCCGGAAGTGACTCCTGGGAAACGGCATGCTAGCAGCGCTGACACCCGGACAGAAAGGTACATTTCCACAGTGACTCACGGCCGCCGGCAACTCTTCTGGCTGCGACATACTGTCATATCCGGCTCTAGGGAGCCGGGCAATCAGAGCCAGGGACAAGCCAGGGAGTCGTGATGGTTTATTTTGGGTAAGGGATAAGGGATGAGGAGAGCACAGATACTCATGCAGAGGTACACTCACAGGTTGCACAGCGCAGAGGTAAGCAGCTCGTACCGGACGTGGGGGTAACAAGACGTACATACTCACAGCGGGATACAAACACAGGAATGCTGCAAGAGGAGTATAAGCTGACACCAGACGAAGGGGCTTCAGCTTAGCAATGTGTTTATGTCGCAGCCCCGAGTCATCGAGGCTGCTCCTATTTATCCTAATTGGCAGCGCCCCAGCTGATGAGGACTAATTGGTCCCAGCCGTCCGTAATGCTGCCAGCTGGGAGCCTGCCGAGACGCTGCTCAATGGGAAAACATGGGCTGAGTGCCGAGACGGCATCTCAACCCGTGGTGACAGTATTTTTTTCTATTGTTTTATAATCAGTGACTTCACATACACTGTGAAATGGAGCCAAGGCAGAGTCTGTCCACCCAAGGATCTTGTTGTGGATTGTCTTACTAATTAACAAGTCTCCTTGCAAATCTGGTAAATAAAGAAAAGTACTGGAGCCGCTGATGCCTTTTTGCAAGTTAATTTCTTGGCCAATAAGGAAAGAGTCATAACACAGCAACTTAATCAACAAGACAAGCAGATAAGAGTTTGTTTTAGGAAAGCGTGTTCAGTTACAGTTTGTCCAATACTGTGGTGGGTGCAGCTGTCTCATCTAATCATGGCTAGATGGAAAAGTACTGAATGTGGAGACATATGTTGATAAACTACGGGGGAAAGAATGAACGTGCAAAGTGTAATGATAATATAATAGATTTCTATCACTACCTCTTATTATAATCACACTTTTAAATGCTCCTTGGTCCACAGCTTTTCTCTGCTAGCAACAGGTCCAGCTTGGCTAACATTGCTCCTACCTCAGCACTGCTACCTGTCCTCCTGGTTCCACGGGGCTGTCCATATCCACCAAAATGTTTGCCCCCTTTAGGGTCTGACTGCTCCGCTGGTTTAAAGAAATTCAATGAAATTCTTTTAGTAATTCATTTTGCTCCTTGATGAGAACACAAAAGGCAGTTTTACTGTCATTCAATCCATACAGTAGAACAAAAATACATTTCTCCTATCTACAATGTCAGTCACATCTAGAATTGGAGGGGCCGCTACCATGCAAGGTGCCACCACAAACAACTTTTCTCCCCCATACTATTATGCTGAGCATCAAGAAGCTAGAAGCTAGAAGCTAGCTAGCTAGCTTTATTTTGAGAGACGGACACAGCGGTGAAAAGAGAGACGGGAGAGGCGGCAGAAGGAAGCGTGGAAGGCGTGGAGGTGTGAAATTGTGCCTTAGGAGACGGCAGTTTGGTAACATTCCTCTTCCTTCAATAATTTTTGGGAACGTACAGTCTGTGAGAAACATGGTGGATGAAATTCAAGGGAATGTACGCTACCAGAAGGACTTTAAGAACTGCTGTGTCATGGCCTTCACCGAATCTTGGCTTACTGCGCATGATCAAGATGCAGACCTGTGGATTGACGGCTTTGGAGCCCCGCTGCGCTCGGATCGGCAGGAAGAGGTAACGGGGAAACGTCAGGGGGGCGGAGTATGTTTATACATTAATAAGCAGTACTGCACATCTGTCACGGTCAGAGAGCGCATCTGTACACCCGATGTGGAGCTGCTGTCTGTGTCACTACGCCCCTTTTATTTGCCTCGCGAGTTCCCCCAACTTTTCATCACAATCGTGTACATTCACCCGAGGGCAGATGCTGACTCCGCCTCCAGAACCATCTTTGATGTGGTCCAGCGGCTGCAATCAATTTCTCCAGAGGCGCCAAACTTCATTCTTGGGGATTTTAACCATGTTTCTTTAAAGAAAACACTTAAAAACTTTTATCAGTATGTCTCCTGCCCAACCAGGCGAAAAAGACATTGGACCTGTGCTATGGATCCATAGAGAGGGCCTATAAATCACTCCCCCTTCCTCCTTTAGGATCCTCAGATCACAACTGTGTACATTTGCTGCCCACATATAAAACTGCTCTCAGAAGAGGCAAGGTGGAGACAAGAGACATTGATGTGTGGACAGAAGATTCAGAGCACAGCCTCCAGGAATGCTTTAACTGTACAGACTGGGAGATGTTCAAACTGGCCTGAGGGGATGATTTGGACTCTCTGGTTAACGTCACATGCTCATACGTGTCTTTCTGTAAAAATAAGATCGTTCCACGTAAACGTGTCAAAGTATATCCCAACAACAAACCATGGGTTACAAAATCAGTTAAATCCTGCTTACAGAGGAAAGCACTTGCCTTTAAACAGGGGTCTGTTTCTGAGCTACAGGTTGCCACAAAGGAGCTGAAGGCCGAAATTTTAAGAGCAAAACAGAATTATAAATCAGAGTTGGAAAGCAAGATGGCAACTAAGAAACTTGGTTCAGCCTGGGCCAGTATGAAAACTATTGCAGGCCTTCAGAGCACAGAGCGCAGTAATCGTGTGTTTTTAGATGGTTTTAATTCAGACACAGAGCTGGGTAATGCTCTTAATTATTTTTATGGTCGTTTTGACTCCTTTGATTTCAGCACAGAAATCCAAGATTTGAAACAGAAACTCAAAGACAATCAGCACTTTAATATTGAGGTGCAGGATGTTAAAAGGGAGTTCTGCGCTGTAAAAGTGAACAAAAGTCAGGGCCCTGATAATATATGTGGGCGCTTGGTAAGGTCCTGTGCACATGAACTGAGTCCTATATTTCATTACATTTTCAATAAGTCCTGACAGACACAACATGTGCCTAAGATCTGGAAAGAATCAGAATCAGAATCAGATTTATTGCCATTGTTCATGTAGTACACAAACTAGGAATTTGTCTCGATGCCATGCTGCAACATTAAAAACATGATGAGAAAAAGAGATAAACTAAAAAACTAAAGGACTGAAAACGTGCAATAAGTGTAGAAAAATAAGTAATAATAAGTAATAATGATAATAATAATAATAACAATACTAGTAATAATGAGTAGTACTAGTCAAGGCAGTTTTAAAAAATTAGCAAGTGAAGTACCACATAGTGCAGTCGATAATGCAACAGAAAACAGTGATGAATGACGTGAGTCTGGTTGAGCTGCTGTACATAGTGCACGAGAGTCAAAAAGTCACTTAATGTTCAGCAGTCTGATGGCAGAGGGGAAAAAGCTGTTCATGTGCCGGGAGGTTTTAGTCCGAATGGACCGAAGTCTTCTACCTGAGGGGAGGGGAGCAAACAGTACATGACCAGGATGTGAAGGATCGGCTATGATCTGGCCAGCACGCCTCCGGGTCCTGGAGATGTACAGGTCCTGGAGAGATGGGAGCTCGCAGCCTATCACCTTCTCAGCAGTGCGCACGACGCGCTGCAGCCTTAGTCTGTCCCTGGCAGTGGCTCCTGCATACCACACAGTTATGGAGGAGGTGAGGATGGACTCGATGATGGCCGTGTAGAACTGCACTAACATCTTGGTGGGTAGCTTGAGCTTCCTCAGCTGCCGCAGAAAGAACATCCTCTGCTGGGCCTTTTTGATGAGGGAGCTGATGGTTGGCTCCCATTTGAGGTCTCGGGTGATGGTGGTGCCCAAGAAGCGGAAGGAATCTGCAATGGTGATGGGAGAGCCTGTGATGGTGAGGGGGGGCAGGGGGGTTGTGACTTTCCTGAAGTCCACAATCATCTCCGCTGTCTTCAGAGCGTTCAGCTGCAGGTTGTTGTGGTTGCACCAGGACACCAGCTGGGCCACCTCTTCCCTGTAGGCGGACTCATCGCCGTTGGAGATGAGCCCGATGAGGGTGGTGTCGTCCGCAAACTTAATCAGCTTAACAGACTGGTGGGAGGAGGTGCAGGAGTTGGTATAAAGGGAGAAGAGTAGGGGGGAAAGTACATAGCCCTGGGGTGATCCAATGCTGATGCTAACAGAGTCTGAGACAGACTTCCCCAGCCGCACATGCTGTCTCCGGTCCGTCAGGAAGTCGGTGATCCACCTGCAGAGGGAGTCAGGCACATTAAGCAGGGACAGCTTGTCCTGGAGCAGATCGGGGCGGATGGTGTTGAATGCGGAGCTGAAGTCCACAAACAGAATCCTGGCGTAGGTTCCCGGGGAGTCCAGGTGCTGCAGGATGGAGTGGAGGGCCAGGTTGACTGCGTCATCCACAGACCTGTTAGCACGGTAGGCAAACTGCAGCGGGTCTAGGAGGGGTGTGGTGATGGACTTGAGGTGAGACAGGACCAGGCGCTCAAAGGACTTCATGACTACAGAGGTGAGCGCTACAGGTCTGAAGTCGTTAAGTCCAGCAATCCGTGGCTTCTTGGGGACAGGGATGATGGTGGAGGATTTGAGGCAGGTCGGCACGTGACATTGCTTAAGGGAGGTGTTAAAAATGTCTGTGAAGACAGGAGCCAGCTCTTTCGCACAGTGTCTCAGGGTGGAGGGAGACACACCGTCCGGCCCGGGGGCCTTGCGCGGGTTCAGTCTGGAGAACTGTCTGTGCACGTCCTGCTCACTGATGACAAGGGGAGGGGGGAGGAGGAGGAGGAGGGGGGGACCGCTTTTGATGAATTAGGGGCTGAGGAGGCAGTGGAGCTGGGTGGAGTGGGTGAGTTGGACACAGCTGACGAGGTGTCAAAACGGGCGTAATGTTGGGACAGTTTTTGACAAAGGGCTTTGTCATCCTGACCTTTAGAAGCCTGAGGCCGATAGTTGGTGATTTGCCTCAGTCCTCTCCACACAGAAGCCGAGTCATTAGCAGTGAACTGCTGCTGGAGTTTCTCAGAATACACAGATTTAGCTCTCCTCAGCTCTCTGTTAAACCGATATTTGACCTCTCTGTAGCAGTCCCTGTCTCCACTTTTCAACGCTGCTTCCTTCTCTTTCCTGATCCGTCTGAGCTTAGCTGTGAACCAGGGCTTGTCATTAGAATATCTCACCCTGGTGCGCGATGGGAGAATGTCCTCCTCACAGAAGTTGATATGAGTTCACAGTGTCTGTGTACTCATTAAGATCATGTGTGGCTCTTTTAAACATGCCCCAGTCAGTTATTTCCATGCATGTGTTCAGTTTCTCTCCAGCTTCACTGGTCAATTTCTTTGTAGTGGTCACAACAGGTTTAGTGAGTTTCAGTCTTTGTCTGTATGTGGGGATGAGGTGGACCATCACGTGATCAGATAGACCCAGCGCAGCGCGGGGAACAGCGCGATATGCGTCTAAGAAGCCGTGGTTGTTCCCGTTCCAAAATCCAGCTGTCCTAAAACGGTAAACGACTTTAGACCAGTTGCTTTGACTTCAATTTTAATGAAAATTTTTTAAAAACTGGTCAGATGTGAGGTCCTAAAGCAGACTGAACATGCATTGGATCCTCTGCAGTTTGCCTATAGGCCTCACAGAGGAGTGGAGGATGCCACTGTCACTCTGTTTAACATGCTTTTCAAACATCTGGATTTTAATGGGACACATGCCAGGCTTTTATTTGTGGACTTTTCTTCCGCCTTTAATACAATCCAACCTCATATCTTAGTTGAAAGGCTCCTGCAACAATTTGACTTGAGCAATAATCTGGTGGGTTGGACTCTGGATTTCTTAACCAACAGGACGCAGAGAGTAAGGGTCAATGGTACATTGTCTGACCTAAAGTGCTCTTCTACTGGCTCTCCTCAGGGGTGTGTGTTGTCACCACTACTCTTCATCCTGTACACAAACATGTGTCGGCGCAGACACGACAACAGACACATTATAAAGTATGCTGATGACTCAGTTGTTGTCAGTCTCCTCCAGGATGGTGAGAGTGGTCACGGCCCAGTAGTTGATGATTTTGTTCACTGGTGTGAGGATTCCTACCTGCAGCTGAATACAACAAAAACTAAAGATATGATTATTGACTTTAGGAGGAAAAATCCCAGGCACAAAGTCACCATACTAAAAGGCCAGACCACCGAATGTGTACAATCGTACAAATATCTTGGGACGATTATTGATAGTAATTTAAACTTTGAAGTGAACTGTGAAAGGGTGTGCAAAAAGGGTCAGCAACATTTGCATTGCTTGAAAAAACTTGCACGCTTCCAAGTTGACCGAACCATAATGACAATGTTTTATCGGGCTTTTATTGAATCTGTTTTATCCTTCTCTTTAGTGTCATGGTTTGGTCAGATAAAACTGAAACAGAGGAAATCCTTGAATCAGGTAGTTAGATGGTCCAGTCGTTTGCTTGGTGAGTCACAGCTGAGCCTGACATCCCTGTACACCAGACAAGTACAGAGGATGGCTACCTCCATTTTAAATGATGACTCCCACCCTTTGCACTGCAACTTTCAGCTTCTTTCCTCAAGACAGAGGTTTGCTGTCCCAAAAAGTAGAACCCAGCGCTACAAAAACAGCTTTGTCCCTGCTGCTGTCAAAGAGTTGAACAAGCTGTAAAAATATATTGTACATAATTTACGTACCTATTTATTAACTTGATTTTATATTTACTTATTTTTGTAGGATGTCACTTGGGTTCTAAATATTTTATTGGGTTTTAGACCTTTGAGTTTTTTAACCTCTTTGACTAGTTTTTAACTTTTAATATGACCCTTCTCTCTTACCTCTGGTTTCTCCCTCATCTCTTTGTCTTTTTATACCCTGATTGATGGAGCCTTGAGTATTTTTATCATGTTTATAGTCAGCTTCATGTGTGCCTGTGTTTGTGTCTATGCTGAATGTAATTAGTGGCTTGTAAATATGGATGTCACCAGAATGCAAAACAAATCTACCTATGGGTACAAATAAAGTAACCTGAACCTGAACCTGAAGCTTCCATTTTTATATGGTCTTGGTATGACCTGGCCGCACTTGAATCCACAACTTTCCAGCTGTGGGGCAGATGCTCTGCCGCTAGACCACCACTCTGGTGCCGCTAATACGATGCTGGGAGCTACTGTATGTGCTGTGTCACCCGATGTACCCGGCGGTGCTCACCACTGTTAACTTCAATTTAAAATACAGATAAAATTGGTAAATGAGGGTTTTTTTGTGCAACAAACAAGTAAAGACTAATAACACAGATAACATCAAATAATGTACAAAAACTTTTTTTTTCGTAGTAAAACAAGAAGTGCCTGATCCCACTAAAGAGGTTCTGATTCCGATGTGAGCGGTGCCAGATTTTGTTCCAGCAGGATCTGACACAGATGGCCCTGGTTTAGAGTAACCTGCAATGACTTTAGTTTCTATGTTTTATGCTTTACACAGAGTCTTTGGATTTTAACCTAAGAGGAATGTGTTCTTGATCAAGTTAAACCAAACAGCAGACAGTGATTCAGTTAGCTGCCACCTTTTTCTTGAATTTGTAAAATTTCACAGTAAGACTGCAGAGATGGAAAATCTCAGCCTAAAAATATTAATTTCAATACAGAAATATTGTTGTAGTCATATCAAAGCCGATTGTACTTAGCTGTTGTTGTTACTCTTTTCATTTTTATAAATGAGGGATTACCTCCCCAGCAGTTTCTTTTCTTTAAGATCTAACCATACATCTAACTCTTTGTGCAGCTGTTTGTTGGTTGCTCTTTCTGATCATAAAATCCTATGTTCAAGATGTTATTTGGTAAAATCAGAAGAAAAGAAGCCAGCACAGCAACCCTAAGAAGAAAGAGAAAATAAAGCAATCTTCTTAATTCTGTTTTTTTCATATTTAACCTCTTTTTTGAAAGCTTTAATGTTGTTAGAACATGAAATGTGCAATCCCTCTCAAAAGTTTGTTGTGTACTTTGCTTAAAGAGCACAAGAAATCTGTCAAAAGTGGCTCAGGCACAAACTGTTGTTTGAATTAAAGATGAGTCAAAATGCCACTGACATTTACTATCTGAAGCCCAGTGAGAGTGTTTCTTTCTTGTTCAGTAATTGTTCAGTCAGAATGAACAAACTTCTGATTTGTTTACTTTCCTACTTCAGATTTTCCTGGAGGAGGGATAGTGGCATGGGGACAGAGGAAGAAAAGAAGAATTTATGGAAAAAAATCTCTTTGTGAGTTGATAAGACTTGGTTATACACTTTTCTCCTGCACTCTTCTTTAGTTTTCTTGTTCTATGTACCAAAACTTTATTCTTTAATTTTTGTCTTCCTCATATTTTCATCCTATTTAAAGATAGTATAGTGGCCTCTGTCCATGTAGAGTATCACTCCAGGGTTATGGTGGATAATTTTCTTTTTTTATGTTTTATAATAATTATCCTTTTGTCCTCAGCCTCTAAAAGGCTTATGGGGTATTTTTGTCACCCTGCCGGGCTGATGAGCACCGGCAGCAGCATCACCTACCTTCTAAATGAAATAACTAGAGAAAGAAGTGATGTAGGCTTTTCAAATCAATACCATAGTTATATCTAAGAAAAATCTTGGACAAGTTTGAATTTTGGTGAAATCGAACTCAAGGTCAAGGTCACTGGTCAATTAAAACATTGTCAACATCATAACGGAAATGGCATGTACAGTATTTCACATTGATACCATAGTTCTATCTTTGAAAAATCTGGGATGAGTCTGAGGGTGCTTTCACATCTACAGGCTCTAGTTCATTTCAATCGTACTCGAGTTTGTTTTCTCCGTTAGTTCGGTTCATTTTGTCTGGTGAGAACACAGTAATCGCACTCAGGTGCGCACCAAAACAGCCGTGCTGGGACCTCCTGAAAGAGGTGGTCTCGATTCGAATCAACTGGTGAACTCTGGTGCGGTCCTGTAGGTGAGAAAGGGACCGTACTAAAACAGGACCAGCGGCAAACGGTAAAAAACATTTTATGCCATTGTACATACCTGATGGAGCTTTGAAAATATCTGTGGCTGAGCATGTCACGGTTCTGGAGGATTAATGAACGCTAACATGTTATTTTCCATCCATAGCCGTGCTTCATTTTCAAACTGTACAATTTGCCTAAGTGGTATATGCAAGTAATGTAATAAACGATAACCAGGGCAATGAACCCCCCCCCCCCCCGTAGATTATGCTACGATCTGTCCAGAAATGCGTAAATGCATAATAGTCATCCTACTTCCTGTATTTACCTTTCCTGTTCTCGCAGTAAAAAAAATCTGACCAGTAAGAACAGAGAACATTCTGACTTAATTCTGGCGGGGTTTAACATGACAGAATTTGGTCCACTTGAATTTTTGCATGTGTGAAAGGGAACTGAACCAAGGAGAAAATGATACAAAGTAACAAGCTTATCAACTGATTCAGACCAAAGTAAACGAATTTATGTGTGAAAGCATCCTGAATTTCGGTGACCTTGTCAAGGTCAGAGGTCAACTATCAAAAAACCTAGTAAATGTCAACTTATGAATGAAATGACATTGGTTTTTCATATCGATACCATAGTTGTATCTATGAAAACTCTTGGATGATTTTGATTTCAGGTGACTTAGTACAAAAATTTGGCCAGCCAGCACTCTTAATACCAGCAGGCTGAGGGGTACCACTGGCAGCTGCCAATATTTTTCCTCTATATTTTGATTGTTTTCTTAATTTAAAGAGGGTGAATTTGCTGCCAGTTTAAAATATTGATCTAAATTAGTGTACATTTTACAATTATTATCAATTTGGGCGGTGCGGTGGCGCAGTGGTTAGCACTGCAGCAGCACAGCAACTCACCCTTGGCCATGGGATCGCTGGTTCAACCCCAGCCTCTGACCAACAGTGATCTGTGTGGAGTTTGCATGTTTTCCCCGTGTCTGCGTGGGTTTACTCTGGGAGTTCTCCGGTTTCCTCCCACAAGCCAAAAACATGCAGGTTTTGAAATGAAAGGGAGATTAGAGATTGGTCTATAGTTAGCTACTCCTGGATCCAGCATTGGCTTTTTGAGTAAGGGTTTAATTACAGCCATTTTAAAAGCCTGCGGTACATGGCCTAAAGTTAATGAAGAACTGATTATTTGAAGAATAAAGCTACCAATAAGTGGGAACATGTAGATGGACAGTGACCTGTCCATGTGGAGTTTGCATGTTCTCCTTATGCCTGTGTGGGTTTACTTTGGGTTCTCAGGTTGTCCTCTCACTGTCCACAGACATGCTTGTGATTCTAAATTATAGGCTTCTGTCTCTCATACACCCATGGAATACAAGGTGACCTTAGTTAGAATCACTTTGATTGACCATTAAGGTTAAAAATTGCTGTCTTAATACAGATTAACTAATTTATTCATATGCCTCACATTTCCTTTCAGTCACAGACCGCTGCCTGGAGCCGATGTCAGAAGGGGCCTGTTCAGATTACGTTTTGCTGTGGTACTTCCACACCCGCTCAGGGGAATGCCGACCATTTGTGTATGGGGGCTGTGGAGGCAACCAAAACCGATTCACCTCTAGAGAGGAGTGCCAGAGTTGCTGTGCAAAGGACAGACAAGGGGGGGACCAATACGATCGCACCGAAAATATGCCTTCACACAGTTAATCCAGTCACTGAAATATTCTGCTTTGAAAAGATCTTAGTTATACAACGTGAATGTGGAGGTACTTCACTCCTCCACACTCACTGAGTCTTGGAGATAAAGCCAACAACCCCCAAAAAGATAAACATATTTTTATATAAACATTTGAAATGTTACTGTTTTGCATACTGCATTGATTTTATTTATATATTTTTGTATAACATTAAATCTTCTTTTGTGCATAAAACGATAAAAATCTAAACGTGAATGACTGAAAGAGGCTTTTTTTCTTTTCATATTATGCATATACGTTGATTTTCTTAAATGGCACCAACACTGACTAAGATTTTGAATGTAGAAGTGATAAAAATAAACACTCCTGAAAAAAAACTAAATCCATCTTTACATCTGTGATTTGGCTTTGTCATGCCTGTCTCTTCCCATCTTTTTACAGGATATCTCTTTATATAACAGTCACCTTTCTCGTGTTTTCTCAATTGGTCTACATCTTGTGTGGTGTGAAAGAGAAGCAGCTGGTAGCTGACTGCCGCTGCGTCCTCCACCACTACATATGTTTCTTTGGCAGGGGGTGTTATGGGTCAGGCTGGGAGCCAGATGAGGGGCCAACAGGGGCTCAGTGTGGGAGCTCATGCAGGGACTCTTTCATCGGACTCTCCGTCACACCATCTCAGCAGGAGCAGGGGATTCCTGTGTGGGTGTTGGTGTGGGGGCAGCACGCACTGAATGTGTTTTTCCTTTTTTTTTTGGACACTGTCAAACTTAAAAATGCACGACACACTGAAGACTATGATGCTGGCTTAGTTTGGTTTTTTTGAAGAGAATGTAGTTTATCTGATCTTAAGATAAAGATGCATAGTCCAAGCAAGCGAATCAAAAGCTTTCTACAAACTATAAGTATGTATTCAAGTATTTAAAGGTGCCAAGGACAGCATTTTCAAGTTCACTGCCTTACAGTTTCAAGCAGTACTGACGTTAGTGCATTTTTTTTTGTGTAACATGCACATATGCATTTGTCCAAGGACATTATCATCACAATTTAGGCATGAATAATGTTTTAATGTCTTCTTTTTCCTGGTACAATGGATATAGCAGTCCCTGCTTTCTTCATTATGAAATATTATGAAATCCTTCTTCACACCCTTATTCTCTCAACCTTGCACTGTCTCACTTCCACAAAGTCATTTTTGAAGGGCAAGACCTTCCAAAATGATGCCAACACTGATTTCTGAGGTCAAGTCATGGCTTTTGATGCAACCTGCAGACTTCTACAGGCAAGGTCTCCACAGCTGCATAAAGCAATGAGAGAAGAGTGTGACTGTTTTGGTACCTATTCAGGGAAATGCTAATAACTGTGCCAAGTTTAGTTCCTTTCAGTCCATAGGAAATGAGTCAGGGGAAATCTTTAATGGACAGCCCTTGTAAGCTCAATCACTATCACTACCCACTTTGGTAGAGCATAGTAAAGTGTAAGTGTGTAAGTAGATTATGTTGGGCAGTGATTTTATTATTTATGTGCTAACATGAGCTAAATATTGAGTTACTAATACAGTATTCTTTTTACCAGAGAAGAATGTCCAATGCGGTCAATGCGCTATCACACCTGAGCTGAACGATCATGAGCTCATTTAAGTCAAATAACTGACTGCATTACAGTCAAGCATTGGTTCAATAAATGTGTGGATTTTTTTTTCTATTGAAGTTGCAGGAGTTCTGTAATTCCATTTCAGATATGACTTGCTGAGGAAGTGGGAGTGGGAAGACATCTCATTGCATCACGTATCATGGAACGCAATTACTCCAGCTGTGAAGACTTATACAGGTGCATCTCACTAAATTAGAATACCATCAAAAAGTTGATTTATTTCAGTAATTCAATTCATAAAAACTCATATTTTACATAGATTCATTACACACAGAGTGATATATTTCAAGTGTTTATTTCTTTTAGTTTTGATGGTTATGGCTTACAGCTCATGAAAACCCAAAAATCAGTTTCTCAAAAAATTAGAATATTACATAAGATCAATTTTAAAAAATTGATTTTGTTAATAGAAATGTTGGCCGACTAAAAGTATTTCCATGCACCCACTCAATACTTGGTCAGGGCTCCTTTTGCATGAATTAATACTGCATCACTGTGGCATGGCATGAAGGTGATCAGCCTGTGTTACTGCTGAGGTGTTATGAAGGCCCAGGTTGCTTTGATAGCAGCCTTCAGCTCATCTGCATTGTTGGGCCTGGTGTCTCTCATCTCCCTGTTGACGATACTTCATAGGTTCAATGAAAGGACTAGCTGTTACAATTCCTGATGTTTGCACCACTTCTGAGTCCGTGGGGCATTCTTGAGAGATGGCTATTAGGGCTTCACCACCGGGACACATCATCAGTTGTGTACCTCAGCATCACAGGGTCATTTATCACAAGACACCCTCCACTGAGGCAGGCCCACCACAGGTTGATCAAGCCTGGGTATGTGTCTCGCAGTTTATCTGTTTGCCTTAGAAGCCCAAATGGTATCAGTCCTTTTTATTCCCAGCCAGCAACTGGTCCTCTTGGCGGCCTCAACCAACTTTTCTTCTTCTTCTTCTTCTTTTAGATTTGATTGGCGGTTGGCAATCAGCTTACAGGTGCGTTACCACCACCTACCGGGTTGGAGTGTGGACAAGAGAATGGCAGGGAAAAAAAAACAAATTCTTTTAATTAATCCATTTGCACTTAAGTATCTAAATAGACCTATATATATTTCTTTGACTGTTCTTAACATGTTTTCCAAAACAAAAACTTAAATTAGCCCTTTCCATTTCTGCAGTCAGATGTTTCCTTTGTTCTTGGTATCCCTGACATTCCAACAAAACATGCTGAACTGTTTCCGGAGAACCACAGTGTGCACAGCTGCCAGCTGGGTGTTTACCTATTCTATGTAGCATCTGGTAGTGTGTCCTATTCTTAATTGGGTGATGAGTATCTTTTCTTTCCTGTTTTTGCCAACTCCCATTCCAGAGTTTACCTGCTTTTGAATGTCATAAAATGTCTTCCTGTATCTATTGAGTCCCAATATTCTTACCACTTTTCCACTACATAATTTTTAATTATTGATTTGCCTTCTGCCTTACTGAGTGAGATTTCCAAATTTATTGCTTTGAATTTTAATGATTGTTTTGCTAATAAATCCACATCCTCATTACCCTCTATTCCAGTGTGGGCTGGAACCCAAAGAAAGTTTACTGACTGACCTTTACTGTAGGGGTTGTAAATTAAGGAGTGGATTTCTACAATTAGGTCCTGCCTACACAACTGCAGTGACTGAATACTCTTGACAGCTGCCCAACTATCTGAAGCAATGACTGCATTATTCCTATAATTTATCTCCAGCCACTGTAACGCTAATATAATGGCAACTAGCTCAACTGTGTATACTGATAAGTGATTACTGGTTCTTTTATTGATAGATATTTTATACTGAGGAATGTATACCGTAGCTCCACTAAAACCAGTTGTAGGATCCTTGGAACCATCGGTAAATGTTATCAGCCTGTTTCTGAAGTTCTGTTCAATATATTTATGCACTATATACAGTGGGGCAAAAAAGTATTTAGTCAGCCACCAATTGTGCAAGTTCTCCCACTTAAAAGATGAGAGAGGTCTCCAATTTGCACGGTGGCGCAGTGGTTTAGCACTGTGACAGCACAGTTTTACCCTCGGCCGGGGGATCGCGGGGATCGCGGGGATCTTGAGATCGTGGGTTCGATCCCAGCCCCCGACCAACAGCGAGCTGTGTGGAGTTTGCATGTTCTCCCCGTGTTGCGTGGGTTTACTCCGGGATTTCTCCGGTTTCCTCCCGCATACCAAAAACATGTAGGTTTAGGGCGCTCGCGCACGCAGCGACCGGCAGCCGGTGGCTTGTCACCAGACTGCAAACCAAATCTACCTACGGGTACAAATAAGTAACAAAAAAAAAAAAATAAATAAAAAAATTTCATCATAGGTATACCTCAACTATGAGAGACAAAATGAGGAAAAAAAAATCCAGAAAATCACATCACAAAATCACAGGATTTTTAATGAATTAATTGGTAAATTCCTCGGTAAAATAAGTATTTGGTCAATAACAAAAGTTCATCTCAGTACTTTGTTATACAGTGATCCCTCACTTATCGCGGTTAATGGGTTCCAGAACCGACCGCGAAAAGTGAAAAACCGCGAAGTAGCGTCACCCCTAATGACGTCATCCATAAATAATACGTACGTTCATTCTCTCACTCTCTCTCTCTCATATGATACGTGTGTGTGTGTGTGTGTGTACGTGTACATACATACGTAGATGTAAATAAAGTGTACATAAATATGTTTTTAGAACTCTTTTATTCTTATAACAAGATACGTAACTCAAGATGAAGATGATTTACTTCACAGGTTAAAGGCCAAATGTCACATAACTTTTTTTTCTCAATGACAACGAATTTAGATAAAATACACATAGCTTAAACCAAATATTCATACCGGAGACCATATCACCCCCCTGTATTTACATAATTGCACAAAATACACCAGGTGAAGGCCCCACCTTGCTTGCTGGCTTGTGACAGCCAGTCCAGACCACGCCCATGTTTTTGACATCACCAGTTGTACCCTGGCTGCCCTGCCTATCCACATTCACACTTATCAACATTGGACAATCATGACGGAAAGTGACAGCGATTGTGAACAAATTAGTTTAGTTTTGTCTTTTTTTTTTTGTCTTTTTTTTTGTCAGTGGTTCAGACAGTGACAGAGGCATAGAACCTTACCGGTTCGAGCCGTCCGAGACGGAATCAGATGCTTTGTCTGATGACAACAGTTCCAACGATGACCAGAGAGCAGAACCAGTGGAAAATGTCATTGAACTGGACATTAATCACCTCCAGAATTGCGAAGCCGAAGGGGGTCTGTCGAGGGCGCCCCATAAATATTGATTTTTCGGAAGCCATTATTATTACAGTGGAGGAGAGCCGCTGCTGTCAAGAAATTGACCAGATCAATATGAAAATAGAGGCGCATACCTGTCAAGTGAGACGTTTTCGCCGTATTTTGGTGCCAAGCGCGGCTGTGGGGGACACTTTTCTGGGAAATGTTTTAAATGTAGTTCGTGTTGTTATTGTCAAATATTGTAAGGAAAATACGGGGAAAATGCAATTTTAGCAAAAACGGGCATATTGCCATTTCTGTACGCCCAAAAGAAAAATATACTGGAAAAAAAATTGAGTGTCTTGAGGAGCACTCCTGTGTGTGATCACCCACAGCTCGTGCTGGCAGATCGCTCAGCGTGAGCTATTATCACTACTGTTCGAAGTGTGGAGTCAATCATTAGTTTAATTGTCTGGGCGGGCTGATCGCTCAGCTTGAGCTATTCTCACTACAATGAGAAGTCATTAGGACAATGGTTTAACACGTTCAGCTGTGCAGCGGTTGCGGAACAGACAGAGATCGCCTGACAAATACAGAATTCTGCTTTTTTTTTTTTATTTAGCGCCGGACGCTGAGTTGTGTTGTTATTGTCAAATATCCATGAATCCTTAAAATATTTGACAATAACAACACGAGTTGCATTTGGGGCATTTCCCAGAGAGGTATCCCTTGTTGCTCCGCCGTCCCTTATAGCCGCTTTTTACGGTGTTGAAGTACGGCGAAAACGTCTCACTTGACAGGTATGAAAACATTTCCCAGAGAAGTGTCCCTTATTACCCAGCTGTCCCTGATAGTCCCGTTTTAAGGTATGGGTGAAATATCCAATTTTTTCTTTCTTGTTGCTCACTTCAACCTTCCAGTCTCCATATAAACAATCAATTGAAATACCCCAAGCATCAAACTAGGGTACAATCGATTTCGTCACTTCCGCCTTCTTCCCCAGGCGATTCCAGGGGCCGTGTCAGGCCAAGCGCGGCAGTTTTAAATTAACGAATATTCCGTTGTTACTGAAGCATATGCACCAAGACCCGAACGGATCGGTTCCCTTTTATATCTAGTTTCAAGATATTTAAAGTACCCTGTTACGTGACATTTGGCCTTTAATGAGAGCTTTACTGCTCCTCAGGTGACGCCTCATCGTCAGGTGCTAGAAGCACAGGATCATCGAGGGCAGCTTCCGATAGAGCTGGAGAAGCTGCAGGAGGCGGCGTAGTGGCTCGACGGGAAGACTATTTCGCACAAAATGGCACAAGAGAACAGCAAAAAGTTCCACGCGGCGAGACTAAAAGTAACACGAGCGATAAAGAGCAATGAATGCGGTCTTCCTTCCCTTAATGGGCGCTCGGCAGGGAGAGGAGGTGGGTGAAACGTCTCGGCCAATCAGCTTGCGAGATTTCCGAGCTGAGCCAACACGAGAACAGCGAACAGAGAGGTGGATTTTTTGAGTTGTGCGGCTCTCCGTGTTGATACCTGATGGTCTAATGTAGTCTCCCTGCCTTCTGCTAGCGCCCGCCCATTATTTCTCAATTTTGAATTTTTGATGAATATTTTTGAAAAATCCGCGATGCACTGAGGGCGCGAAAGGTGAAGCGCGAAGTAGCGAGGGATCACTGTATACCCTTTGTTGGCAATGACAGAGGTCAAACGTTTTCTGTAAGTCTTCACAAGGTTTTCACACACTGTTGCTGGTATTTTGGCCTATTCCTCCATGCAGATCTCCTCTAGAGCAATGATGTTTTGGGGCTGTCACTGGGCAACACGGACTTTCAACTCCCTCCAAAGATTTTCTATGGGGTTGAGATCTGGAGACTGGCTAGGCCACTCCAGGACCTTGAAATGCTTCTTACGAAGCCACTCCTTTGTTGCCCGGGCGGTGTGTTTGGGATCACTGTCATGCTGAAAGACCTAGCCACGTTTCATCTTCAATGCCCTTGCTGATGGAAGGAGGTTTTCACTCAAAATCTCACGATACATGGCCCCATTCATTCTTTCCTTTACACGGATCAGTCGTCCTGGTCCTTTTGCAGAAAAACAGCCCCAAAGTATGATGTTTCCACCCCCATGCTTCACAGTAGGTGTTCTTTTTCCTCCAAACACAACAAGTTGAGTTTTTACCAAAAAGTTCTATTTTGATTTCATCTGACCATATGACATTCTCCCAATCCTCTTCTGGATCATCCAAATGCTCTCTAGCAAACTTCAGACGGGC
The DNA here is from genome assembly GCA_020510985.1 of Pholidichthys leucotaenia. Taxonomy (NCBI): domain Eukaryota; kingdom Metazoa; phylum Chordata; class Actinopteri; order Cichliformes; family Pholidichthyidae; genus Pholidichthys; species Pholidichthys leucotaenia. Next base: position 127,201,049 of record CM035845.1, read on the forward strand.
CTGGACATGTACTGGCTTAAGCAGGGGGACACGTCTGGCACTGCAGGATTTGAGCCCCTGGCGGCGTAGTGTGTTACTAATGTAGCCTTTGTTACTTTGGTCCCAGCTCTCTGCAGGTCATTCATTAGGTCCCCCCGTGTGGTTCTGGGATTTTTGCTCATCGTTCTCGTGATCATTTTGACCCCACAGGGCGAGATCTTGCGTGGAGCCCCAGATCAAGAGAGATTATCAGTGGTCTTGTATGTCTTCCATTTTCTAATAATTGCTCCCACAGTTGATTTCTTCACACCAAGCTGCTTACCTATTGCAGATTCAGTCTTCCCAGCCTGGTGCAGGTCTACAATTTTGTTTCTGGTGTCCTTTGACAGCTCTTTGGTCTTGGCCATAGTGGAGTTTGGAGTCTGACTGTTTGAGGTTGTGGACAGGTGTCTTTTATACTGATAACGAATTCAAACAGGTGCCATTAATACAGGTAACAAGTGGAGGACAGAGGACCCTCTTAAAGAAGAAGTTACAGGTCTGTGAGAGCCAGAAATCTTGCTTGTTTGTAGATGACCAAATACTTATCTTACTGAGGAATTTACCAATTAATTCATTAAAAATCCTTCAATGTGATTTTCTGGATTTTTTTTTTCCTCATTTTGTCTCTCATAGTTGAGGTATACCTATGATGAAAATTGGAGACCTCTCTCATCTTTTAAGTGGGAGAACTTGCACAATTGGTGGCTGACTAAATACTTTTTTGCCCCACTGTAATCTGTTGCTGATTGCTTATGTTGCTTCCTCAGTTGTTGTATTTCAAAATCTACCAGTGACATCTCAAACAACCATGGAGGAATAACAGACCACAGGACCGTTGGGCTAAAATCTGTCATGGACTGGGGTTGATGGTTTCAAACCCAGTTCCATGACGCTGTGGCTACTTGGTCTTTTGTGTATTTTTGCTTCCTATTTGCCATCAGGTGCTCTCAGGGAGCCTCTGGGGTCCGCTCGGCTCCCTAACAGCTCAGCCACGCCTCCCTCTCCTGTCAGTTATATCAGCTGTGTGTCATTATTGGTGTTCACTCCTCTGTACACACACACCCACTCATCCTCACTCACATGCTCACAGACATTCATTCACACACCTGTTTCCACTTAGTCCTGCCCACTCATTCCTACATTCTCACTCACACTACACACACCGGCAATCTCTCTCCTCATTAGGTTTGGCATTATTTAAGCCCTGTATCTGCTGGAGTAGATTGCTGGATTATTGTCCATACTGCGTTTGTACGATTCAGTGTTTTTCCTGCGTCATGCATGACTAGATGCCCTGCCTGCTTTTCTACACCGCATCACTCTGTATGGCGTTTGTTGTTCTCTGCTGCTTGGTTTGTTTCACCGGGATCTTTGCTTGGACTTACTCTGACCGCTCCAGTCTCGTGAGTACAGTCTCCTTCGCCCCAGCCATCCAGTCCCATCTGAAGGTTCTTCCCTGGGCTCTCTCATCCGTTCCCCCGCTGCAGTTCCGCCTGCCTGTGCTTAGGAACATTTTTCCCTGTTAGTACTCACCAGTGTTCTGTAGAGCATCCTGGAAGTATTCCTTATATGTCCTGAGCTACTTATCTGTTGTTTTGAACTGTTTAATCACACCCTGTCAATAAATACACACAACTATCTCCTGCACGTGGGTTTCCTTCCCTATCCTCTGTGTGCTGCGTAAAAGCGCACTGTATTTTAATCCTGCCTGCTCAGCAGTGGCATCACTTATCCATCCAAAGCTACCAATGTCACACTCAACATTGCTTCTCTAAAAGTCACAAAGAAATTTCTTTAAAACTCTATGGCCAAAAATTAGAGCAAGTAAAGGTAGTTCAGTATTTAGGTGTGTTGTTTGATGAAAAACTAACTTGGTAACAGCACACTGAAAAAAATAAAGGAAAACGTAAGAAAATAAATAATATTTTGAGATGTCTGGCAGGATGGGACTGGGGGACCTCTAGGGCCTCTCTGTTGAGGGTGTATCAAGGTCTAATGAGAGCTACACTAGACTATGGATGTGTTGCATTCATGTCGGCTGCTGATTGTCACCTGAACCAACTGGACATAGAGCAGCAAAGGCTCTTAGGATATGCTGTAGTGCATTTAAAACTTCTCCAGTATCAGTGATCCAAGTAGAGACATGTCCAAGTACAGACATGAGACTTGTCTGGCATCATATTCCAGACAAGGTCAGAGACTTAATCATGAATTACTACAACTGCTTCAGGTTGAGAATCACCTCTGGAACAGTACCATCTTCATTCCGTCGGCTAGAGAAGAGAATCATCACCGGCTGCACTGTCTCAGTGATTTGATTTGCCCTGACCATGAACATGCTTGTAAAGTCAGCAGAGATGAAGTGCAGAGGTCCACTCACTAGATCAGGTGTGTAACAGCCCCCAATTAGAGCATTTATGGATGATTTGACGGTGACCACAATATCAGTCCTGGGCTGCAGGTAGATCCTTCAAGGCCTTGAACGCCTCATTAGCTGGGGACGAATGGACTTTAAACCATCAAAGTCCCAAGCCCTAGTTGTGAAGAAGGGAAAGGTGTCTGATAAGTTTAGATTTTTCATCAGAGGAGTCCAGATCCCACCAATTACTGAGAAGCCAGTCAAGAGCTTGGGAAAGGTTTTCAATAGTACGCTGAGGGACTCAGCCACTCTTCAAGAGACCAGCAATCAACTAGGATTCTGGCTTAGAGAGACAGTCAGGTCAGGGCTGCCAGGAAAATTCAAGGCTTGGATTTACCAGCATGGCATCCTACCACGACTCCTCTGGCCACTGCTTGTCTATGACGTTCCACTGAGCACCGTTGAAGGCTTTGAGAAGAAGATCAGCCACTTCTTGCGTAGGTGGTTGGGCTTGCCTCGCAGCCTCAGCAGCATCACCTTATATGGGAGAAACGACAAGCTACAACTCCCCTTCAGTAGTCTGTCAGAGGAGTTCATAGTTTCCCGGGCAAGAGAAGTGATGCTGTACAGAGACTCTAGTGACATCAAAGTCTCATCGGCTGGTATTCAGGTGAAGACGGGCAGGAAATTCAAAGCCCATGAAGTTGTTGAACAGGCTGAGGCACGGCTGCAGTTTAAAGAGTTGGTGGGGACAGTTGCAGCAGGGTGGGCAGGCCTTGGGAGTAACCCAAGACCTCAGTACAGCAAGGCCCAGGGAAAGGAAAGACACCAGTTGGTCCAGGATGAAATCAGAGTGGGAATAGAGGAAACACGAACCAGCAGGATAGTTGGAATGTGCCAGCAGGGGGCATGGACCAGGTGGGAGGAGGCAATGGAATGTAAAGTCTCCTGGTCAGAGCTCTGGAGAGCGGAGCCACATCAGATCAAATTCTTTATCCAGTCAGTGTATGATGTCCTTCCAAGCCCATCCAACCTCTTCTCCTGGGGCCTGATAGAAGCCCCTTCATGCTCTCTATGCCAGTAAAGAGGTTCCCTAGAACATATCTTAAGTAGCTGCCTGAGAGCCCTCAGTGAGGGGCGCTATCGGTGGAGGCATGACCAGGTACTGAAGGCTGTAGTAGAGTCCATCAGTGCAGGGATCTCTTTCAGCAGGCAGCAACACCCATCAAAGCATGTCATACCCTTCATCAAAGCTGGTGAGAAGCCACAGCATTGCACAAACCCACTGGGGGGGGGGGGGCTTCTGGGAACAGCCCAAGACTGGCAACTGAAGGTCGACTTGAGAAGACAGCTGAGATTCCCTGACAACATCATAATGACCACACTTAGACCAGACATGGTTTTTGTGTCAGAATCTTCCAAGCAGGTTGTCTTGTTGGAACTGACTGTGCCCTGGGAAGACCGGATGGAAGAGGCCTTTGAAAGAAAGAGGGCCAAGTATGGGGAGCTTGTCAGTGATTGCCGTAGCAAGGGATGGAAGACCTGGCTCTACCCCATAGAGGTTGGCTGTCGAGGTTTTGCCGGTCAGTCACTCTGCAGGGCCTTCAAGCAGTTGGGGATCAGGGGAGACTCAACAAGAAAGCCATCAAGAACATCACTGATGCTGCCGAAAGAGCATCACGATGGCTGTGGATCAGAAGGAGTGATCCATGGACGTCTTGAGCCACCTAGACACAAGGGTTGATCAACCCTGGCTGGGTCACCTGTGAGAGGGTGTATGATGTACAATGACCTGAAACACCCGATGACCACAGGTTACATCACTGATGATGTGTCTAGGCAGCTTTGTAAGGTGTGTGTTAAAATCAATTAACATTATCGACAGACTATCACATTTTTCCCCATTTCTATTAGTTTTCAGTCTTTGTACCTCTGTCACTTTTGCTCCAGTTAAGTTTTTCATTATTTCATCAGTTGAGACAGCCATTGAAATGCCCGATATAACTCCTCTGATTGCCTTATTTCCTTCCAATATTGAACACTGTACATTTTCCCCCTCCATCTTATTGACTGATTGCTTTTCCTTGTTGAACACTCTCTTTACATGTAACTAGTAACAAGCCACTATGAAGAATTCTTGCATTTAAAACTTCTCCAAGTAATTTATTAATTGCTTTTGTGAGCTTAATTGGGATCCACTCACAAAATGATTGTCATGGCGGCCGCCGGGCCGTCTTCAGCCCCGGCTGTGCACACACCTGCTTCCAATCCTCAGCGGGCCATAAAAGCCAGATCCACTGACAGCTCAGCACGGAGTCGTCTGTCGTCACCACAGTGCAACGCTCCATGCTCTCGACCTCGTACCAGAGCTCCAGCGCATCAAGCCTCGTCACGTAAGCCCCGTTCATCCTTACCTTGCCAAAGTATTCTCCCCTGTGCACAGGTGGACCTCCCTGGCGGCGGACCAATTCCCCAAAGCAGCGGGGCTTTGCCTCCTCCTCCTCGGAAGCTCTCCACCTCGCCACGATGCCAAGTCCCCCGCTCACCTCCCAGCGCTCACTCCCGGAGCCAGCAAGAGTCTCCTGGCGATACCTGCAAGGTTGCCAGGTCACAGCGGGACTCGCTCAGCTCCAGCACTGCCCCAGCATCACACTCACTCTCACATTCACACACCCACACCACTCATTGAGTTAATAAATTATTGTTAACTGTCCTACTCATGTCTGTTGTCTGTCTCCTGGGTCAAGAATCATGTCAGTACGACTCCGTCAAGACGACCCAGCAGACAGTGCACTGACGCGCCGTCTTAACACCCTTAGCACTCGAGTAGACCTAATTGCTCACCAACAGACAGTTATACTTAATCAATTAACTCAGATTAATAGCCGGCTGGATCGCTTGGAAGGAAACCAGGCGTTCCCCCCGGTCGCCAGGGCATCTCCTGCCCCCGCTAATCCTCCTGCTAGCCAGGTACACCAACCTCCCTTACCTTGCCTCACCCCCATGCCTATCCCTGCTCGCTTCAGCGGAAAACTCGGGGAGGCACGGGGTTTTCTGCTCCAGTGCGAGACGGTCTTTCACCGTGTCCCGGGAGATTTTCCCTCTGACCACAGCAAGATCGGGTATATCTCCAACCTACTCGAGGGTAGAGCGCTAGCTTGGGTGTATGCGGTTATGGCTAAGCCCAGCTACGCCACCTTAACCTACCAACAATTTGTAGCCGATTTTGCTGAGGTTTTTGATCACACTGATAGGGATGCGGTGTCAACTGGCCGCTTGTTAAACCTTCGGCAGGGCAGTAGATCTGCCGCCGATTACGCTGTGGACTTCCGGGTGTTAGCTGCAGAGGTGGGGTGGGGGGATCCTTCTCTCTGTAGCACTTTTGTCAGGAGCCTCAGCTCAGAGTTACGAGACGAGCTAGCAACACGGGATAAGCCTGATTGTTTAAGTGAATTAATCTTACTCACCATTAGTTTAGACAACAGACTGAAGGAGCGGGCAGCTGAGCGAAGGGCTGCTGGCCACTCGGGCAAGCCACGCCCCCACTCCTCTCGTTCTCCCTTGTTGGCTCTGCCCCCGTCAGAGGAACTACCGGGGCAGGAGGAGATGATTATTGGGCGATCAGGAGTTTTGGCGGCTGAGAGACAGCGCCGGAGGGATTTAGGGCCGTGTTTCTACTGCGGCAGTGAGTCGCACGAGGTAGCTGAGTGTACTAATTGGGTAAAGGGGAGGTCCGTGGGTCACAGTAGGGGGACTCACGAATGTAGATCAGTCAAAACCCCTCACCAGTTGCCTTGTTCCCATCAGACTTATTTATAATCACAGAGAACATACCACACATGCCCTCATTGACTCTGGAGCTGAGCAAAGCTTCATTTCAGGAGACCTGGCAACCCGCCTGGGCCTCAGCTGTCAACCCCTTCGCCCTCCTGTCAATCTCATCACACTGTCAAAGGCCCCGCTAACCGCTGTCTCCCACCAGACAGCCCCCGTGTCAGTGATTGTTTCTGGGAATCATCGGGAGGACATTCGGTTTTTGGTGCTGCCCACTTCCACCTCTCCTGTTATTCTGGGGTACCCATGGCTACGGCTACATAATCCCACTTTTGACTGGCAGGCGGGGAATATCACTGCTTGGAGCTCCTTCTGCCTCACCACCTGCCTCCAGTCTGCAGCGTGTGCTCCCTCTGTGCCAGTAACTCCCCCCACGTCACCGTTGCCGGACCTGTCCAAGGTACCAGAGATCTACCACGATCTGGGAGCAGTGTTCAGCAAGTCACAGGCGCTGTCCCTTCCCCCCACCACCCTTATGACTGCGCGATCAATCTCCAGGCTGGGGCCACGCTTCCGGCAAGCCGCCTATACAGTCTCTCAGCCCCTGAGCGTGAAGCTATGGACACTTATATAAAGGAGTCCCTCAGCTCCGGAATTATTCGGCCATCTTCCTCTGCGGTGGGGGCCGGATTCTTCTTCGTGGGGAAGAAGGATGGCTCTCTTCATCCCTGCATCGATTTCCGGGGGCTCAACGATATAACCATCAAGGACAAGTACACGCTGCCCCTGATGAACTCGGCCTTCGACTCTCTCGGAGGGTGTCATGGTTTACAAAACTGGACCTTCAAAACGCCTATCATCTGGTGCGAATCAAGGAGGGCGACGAGTGGAAGACAGGCTTCCGGACCCCAAGCGGCCACTTCGAATACCTTGTGATGCCATTTGGGTTAACCAACGCGCCGGCCATCTTCTAGCGCTTAATTAACGATGTCCTCCGAGATTTCCTGAATTCCTTCGTGTTTGTATACTTGGATGACATCCTTATCTTCTCGCGGACGTTGGAAGAGCACCAGGTGCACGTCAGACGGGTCCTTCAACGCCTCCTGGAGAATCAGTTAATTGTCAAGGCCGAAAAGTGTGAATTTCATACTAGGTCAACGTCATTCTTGGGATTTGTGATAGCACATAATCAGGTGCTCCCTGACCCGGCCAAGGTTAAGGCGGTAGTGGACGGGCCCTCCCACACTTCCAGGAAGCAGTTGCAGGGGTTTTTGGGTTTTGCCAACTTCTACCGTCGTTTTGTGCCCAATTTTGGGTTTATTGCCCGACCCCTGACCAGCCTCACGTCCCTCAAGACCCCCTTCTTTTGGAGCAAGGAGGCTGCTGCGGCGTTTGGAAAATTGAAGGAGGAGTTTGCCTCGTCCCACGTCTTGACCCAGGTGGACCCGGACCTTCAGTGCTTAGTGTAAGTGAACGCCTCGAATTCTGGAATCGGGGCGGTCCTGTGTCCTGTCACAGCGCTCTCCTGTGGATGGAGTGATTCGCCCATGTGCCTTTTTCTCTCGCCGCCTGCAACCCGCCGAGAGGAACTACAGCATTGGCGACAGGGAGTTGTTGGCGGTCAAGCTCGCCCTAGAGGAGTGGAGACACTGGCTGGAGGGGCTGCTCAGCCGTTTGTCGTCTGGACGGACCATAAGAACTTAGAATATCTCCGGACGGCTAAACGGCTGAACTCCCGCCAGGCCCGCTGGTCCCTTTTTTTTTGGACGTTTCGATTTCACAATCACCTATCGACCTGGGAGTAAGAACGTGAAGCCGGACGCCCTCTCTAGGCAGTTCGAGGCGGAGACGTCCGACGATCAGGAGGAAACCATCCTGCCTTCATCCTGTGTTGTGGGTGCCCTCGTGTGGGAGATCCGGGATAGAGTCAGGAGGGCTCAGAAGGGTGAGTCCGACCCGGGGGGGGGGGGGCGATTGTTCATTCCCACCTCTGCCAGGAGTGAGGTTATCCAGTGGGCCCACGCCTCCAAGCTGGCGTGCCATCCTGGGATCGCCCGTACCATTGCCTTGCTCCAGAGACCCTTTTGGTGGCCAGGCTTGAGGAAGGATGTCACCAGCTACGTTCGGGCCTGCGTTCAGTGCGCCACCGGGAAATCTTCATCTTCCCCCCCAGCGGGTCTTCTCCATCCCCTGCTGGTCCCTTCCCGCCCCTGGTCTCATGTGGCTTTGGACTTCGTGACGGGCCTGCCTCCTTCTGACCACTTCACCTCGATCCTGACCATAGTGGACCGCTTTTCCAAGGCAGCCCATTTTGTGCCCCTCCGCGGGTTACCTTCGGCTCGGGAGACAGCTGATCTCCTGGTGCAGCATGTGGTCCACCTTCATGGCATCCCGTCGGATATTGTGTCGGATCGGGGCCCCCAGTTCGTCTCCCTGGTCTGGAAGGCATTTTGCTCGGTGCTGGGGGCCACGGCGAGCCTCTACTCAGGATACCACCCACAGAGCAACGGCCAGTGTGAGCGAGCCAATCAGGAGCTGGAGGCTGCACTCCGCTGCATCATATCTTCATGCTCCTCTTCCTGGAGTACGTTCCTGCCTTGGATTGAGTACGCACATAACTCCACAGTGTCTTCGGCAACTGGGATGTCCCCCTTCAAGTCATCATTGGGGTATGATCCACCGTTGTTCCCGGAGGAGGAGAAGGAGGTGGCTGTTCCCTCGGTTCAGGCTCACGCCAGGCGTTGTCGCCGAATTTGGACCATCACCAGCAGAGTCCTCCTCCGAACCACTGAACGTAACATCCAGGTAGCCAACCGTCACAGGAAACCGGCCCCGGATTATTAGGTGGGTCAATGGGTCTGGCTTTCTACAAAGAATATTAATGTACCGGCCGAGAAGCGCAAATTAACCAAGCGCTTTATCGGTCCCTTTGTCATCTCTCGCATTGTTAACCCTGTGGCTCTGCGCCTAGCTCTCCCCCCTTCCATGCGCATCTGTCCCACTTTTCATGTCTCCCAGGTGAAGCCTTACATCTCTGACCCTCTGTGCCCGCCCCTCGCTGAGTCTCCCCCTCCGAGGTTGATCGACGACCACCCGGCTTGGGGGGGGTTACCGCCATCTTGGATGTCCGCAGGCGGGGCCGGGGTCTTCAGTACCTGGTGGACTGGGAGGGATTCGGTCCTGAACACCATTCCTGGATTCGTCCGGCGTTGATCCTCAACAAACAGCTCATCTGCAACTTCCATCGGGCGCATCCAGGTAAGATGGGGCAGGTGCCTGGAGGCACCTCTAGAGGGGGGAGTACTGTCATGGCGGCCGCCGGGCCATCTTCAGCTCCGGCTGCGCACACACCTGTTTCAAATCCTCAGCGGGCCATAAAAGCCAGATCCACTGACAGCTCAGCACGGAGTCGTCTGTCGTCACCACAGTGCAACGCTCCACACTCTCGACCTCGTACCAGAGCTCCAGCGCATCAAGCCTCGTCACGTAAGCCCCGTTCATCCTTACCTTGCCAAAGTATTCTCCCCTGTGCACAGGTGGACCTCCCTGGCGGTGGACCAATTCCCCAAAGCAGCAGGGCTTCGCCTCCTCCTCCTCGGAAGCTCGCCACGACGCCAAGTCCCCTGCTCACCTCCCAGCACTTGCTTCCAGAGCCAGCAAGAGTCTCCTGGCGATACCTGCAACGTTGCCAAGTCGCAGCAGGACTCGCTCAGCTCCAGCACTGCCCCAGCATCACACTCACTCTCACATTCACACACCCACACCACTCATTGAGTTAATAAATTATTGTTAACTGTCCTACTTGTGTCTGTTGTCTGTCTCCTGGGTCAAAAATCATGTCAATGATGCCCCTTCCTAAGTTTAATGACTACTTTACACTCCTTCTGTTTATTCCGGGATTGTTCATCTTCTGATTCATCAGCACTTGATAACGTTCTGGATTGATTTTTTTTATGTTTACGTTTGCTTCTTTTAGACTCCACCAAACTCCAAACTTCCTCTTTCCCGCTTCCTATCTCCATTCCTCCTAGTTCACTCCCTGTTTCATCACCTTCCGTTGCCTGCTCTGCCATCTCCTGTCCATTCACAACCCGGTTGTGCCACACAAGTTCAAAGTTCCAGCCTCTTGTCGCCATCTTATATCACTCTTCTTCTTCTTCTTCTTTTAGATTTGATTGGTGGTTGGCAACCAGCTTACAGGTGCATTACCGCCACAACTCTATATATAATTCAAGAAATCTCTGTCTGTCTCTCACGACAATCACTCTATATGCCGTGAGTCGGATTTCTGTCTCTTGTGTGTGTGTGTGTGTGTGTCTTCTTCTTCTTTTAGATTTGATTGGCGGTTGGCAACCAGCTTACAGGTGCATTACCGCTACGTACTTCCCTCTATATCATCACTCTTATCTGGTCAGGAGTTGTAGTCCTTACCGCCATGTACTTCACTCAGTAAACATCACCTTCTTCTTCTTCTTCTTCTTCTTTTAGATTTGATTGGCAGTTGGCAACCAGCCCACAGGTGCATTACCGCCACGTACTTCACTCTATATCATCACTCTATCTGGTCAGGAGCTGTAGTCCTTCTATCATCATTGCTCTGTCCAATCGAACCTCAACTCTATCTTCAGGCATCACTCTTCTTCGTCTCCTCGTACTTCACTCTAAATCATCATTTCACTCTATATCATTACTCTACACTGTAGAGTCTTGTAGAGTCTTGTAGAGTCTACAAGATGGTCTATCGCCTTCTCTCCTAATAGCCCATAGATAATAGGAAATGATCCATAGGCTGTATGATGTCCTATGACGTCCTAGACATCATAGACCCACATGATCCTATATGATGTCATTGGCATCCCACATGATGTCATAGACTATTGAATGCCGGGATCCTTTGATGTAAACAATTAAAAATTGTAGCTCTGATGCTGGAATCCTTTGATGTTGATGATTCCATGAGTTGCTTTGATGCTGGAATCCTTTGATGTGACACCCTCCGCCGAGGCAGACCCACCACAGGTTGATCAAGCCTAGTGTGTGTCCTTCGATTTAGCTGTTTGCCCTGGAAGCCCAAATGATGTCACTCCTTTTCATCCACAGCCAGTGACTGGTCCTCTCGGTGGTGTCGGCCAGCTCTTTAATTGCCCATCTGTAATCCCGTCCCCTGATCCCAATCTCCCTGGGCAGCTTTACAGTTGTTGTGGCTACGAAGCCCCTGCATCCCACCTTCACCAGGCGCACCTTTATCTTCCAGCCTCTGCCCTCTGCCTTAGCTGCGAAGTTGGAATTTTGCAGCTTCTTACGCTCATAAGCTTCCTCAACAGCATCCTCCCAGGGTATTGTCAACTCAATAATATAGGCGAGCTTAGAAGAATGAGACCAGAGGATGAGATCTGGTCGCAGGGGGGTCGTTGCGATCTCCGGAGGGAAAATGAGCCTTTGATCCAAGTCAGCTCGCATCTGCCAATCCCTGGCTGCGTTCAGTGGACCCAGAGCTCTCATCTCCCTGTTGACGATACTTCATAGATTCTGTATGGGGTTTAGGTCAGGAGAGTTTGCTGGCCAGTAAAATATGGTGATAGAGTGATGTTATCAATGGATAGAGTGATGATACAGAGTGAAGTACGTGGTGGTAATGCACCTGTAAACTGGTTGCTAACCACCAATCAAATCTAAAAGAAGAAAAAGAAGAAAATATGGTGATACCATGGTCATTAAACCAGGCTTTGGTACTTTTGGCAGCAGTGTGGGCAGGTGCTAAGTCCTGCTGGAAAATGAAATCAGCATCTCCACAAACCTTGTCAGCAGAGGGAAGCATGAAGTGCTCTAAAATGTCCTGGTAGGCAGCTGCATTGACTTTGGACTTGATAAAACACAGTGGACTAACACCAGCAGATGACATGTCTCCCCAAATCAGGTGCCAAGTCCTGTCACTTGGAAATCAAGGTCCCAGAGTCTGGAGGAACAGTGAACAGGCACAGAATCCAAGTTGCTTGAGGTCCAGTGTGAAGTATCCACAGTCGATGATATGTGGAGCCATGTCATCTGCTGGTGTTTTTCCACTGTGTTTAATCAAGTCCAATGTCAGTGCAGCCATCTAACAGGAAATTTTAGAGCACTTCAAGCTTCCCTCTGCTGATAGGCTTTATGGAGAAGCTGATTTCATTTTCCAGCAGGACATGGCACCTACCCTCACTGCCAAATTTACAAATACCTGGTTTAATGACCATGGTATCACTGTGCTTGATTAGCCAGCAAACTCTCCTGACCCAAATCCCAGAGAATCAATGGTGTATTGTCAAGAGGAAGATGAGAGACAACAGATCCAACAATGCAGACAAACTGAGGGCTGCTATCAAAGCAACCTGGGCTTCTATAACACCTCAGCAGTAACACAGGCTGATTGCCTCCATGCCATGCTGCATTGATGCAGTAAATATGCAAAAAGGAGCCCCGACTAAGTACTGAGTGGGTACATGGGCATACTTTTCAATCGGCCAACATTTCTATTAAAAATCTTTTTTTAATTAATTTTATATAATATTCTAATTTTTGAGAAACTAAATTTGGGGTTTTCATTTGCTGCAAGCCATAACCATCAAAATTAAAAGAAATAAACACTTGAGATATATCACTCTGTGTGTAATGAATCTCTATATGAGTTTCACTTTTTGAATTGAATTATTGAAATTTATTGAGATGCACCTGTATTCACATGAATATATGAAGCTGAACTGAGTGAAGTTGTTCATTAGAGTTTAACCTAAATCCCATTGATGCTTCTCCTTACAAGCTCTTCATTCATTTTGACATTTTTAAGTACACTGCGATTTGAATGTTGAGTGTACATTCAGTGGCAATTATAGAACAATGTTCTGTAGATACACCATTGTGAAACTTTATGCAGGGTCATTTTGTTTTTCACTCATCCTTCTTCGAAGCTTCAAAGAGGTTCTGCATTACATACAGTGGGAAAAATAAGTACTGAACATGTCAACATTTTTCTTATTAAACATATTTCTGATGGAGCCACTCACCTGAGATTTTCACCTGATATCAGTAACAACCCAAGTACAGGTACATCTCAAAAAATTAGAATATCACGAAAAAGTTCAATATTTTTTGTCACTCATTTCAGAAAGTGAAACCCATATATTATAGAGATTCATTACACAGAGAGTGATTTCAAGTGTTTATTTATTTTAATTTTGATGATTATGGCTTACAGCCCATGAAAACCCCAAATTCAGTTTCTCAAAAAATTAGAATATTACATAAAATTAATTTTAAAAAATAGTTTTTTTAATAGAAATGATGGCCAACTGAAAAGTATGTCCATGTACACACTCAGTACTTGGTCAGGGCTCCTTTTGGATTAATTACTGTATCAATGTGGTGTGGCATGGAGGTGATCAGCCTGTGGAACTGCTGAGGTGTTATGAAGGTTCAGGTTGCTTTGATAGTGACCTTCAGCTCATCGGTATTGTTGGGTCTGGTGTCTCTCATCTTCCTCTTGACAATACTCCATAGATTCTCTATGGGGTTTAGGTCAGGAGAGTTTGCTTGCCAATCAAACACAGTGATGCCATGGTCATTAAACCAGGTTTTAATACTTTTGTCACTTGTGGGAAGGTGCCAAGTCCTGCTGGAAAAAGAAATCAGCTTCTCCATAAAGCTTGTCAGCAGAGGGAAGCATGAAGTGCTCTAAAATTTCCTGGTAGACGACTGCAGTGACTTTGGTCTTGGTAAAACACAGTGGACAAACACCAGCAGATGACCTCTGTTCAGATAAAAGTAAATTTTGCATTTAATTTGGAAATCAAAGTCCCAGAGTCTGGAGAAAGAGTGGAGAGGCAAAGAATCTTGCTTGAGGTTCAGTGTGAAGTTTCCACAGTCAGTGATGATTTCCGGAACCATGTCATCTGCTGGTGTTGGTCCACTGTGTTTTATCAAGATCAAAGTCAGCGCAGTCGTCTACCAGGAAATTTTAGAGCACTTCATGCTTCCCTCTGCTGACAAGCTTTATGGAGAAGCTGATTTCATTTTCCAGCAGGACTTGGCACCCCCCCCCCCCAACACTGCCAAAAGTATCAAAACCTGGTTTATTGACCATGGCATCACTGTGTTTGATTGGCCAGCAAACTCTCCTGACCTAAACCCCATAGAGAATCTATGGAGTATTGTCAAGAGGAAGATGAGAGACACCATACCCAACAATGCAGATGAGCTAAAGGTCACTATCAAAGCAACTTGGACGTTCATAACACCTCAGCAGTGCCACAGGCTGATCACCTCTATGCCACGCCAAATTGATACAGTAATTAACCCAAAATTTGCCCCAACCAAGTACTGAGTGTGTACACGAACATACCTTTCAGTCGGTCCACATTTGTATTAAAAAAATATTTTTTAAAATTAATTTTATATAATATTCTAATTTTTTGAGAAACTGAATTTGGGGTTTTCATGGGCTGTAAGCCATTACCATCAAAATTAAAATAAATAAACACTTGAAATATATCACTCTCTGTGTAATGAATATCTATAATATATGGGTTTCACTTTCTGAAAGGAGTGGCAAAAAATATTGAACTTTTTCATGATATTCTAATTTTTTGAGATGTACCTTTAATCCACACATACAAAGAAATCATGGCAGCTGTGTTCACAAAACAAGTTATATTTAATAAAGTGGAATGACACAGGGAATAAGTATTGAACACATGAAGAAAAAGAGGTGCAAAAAGGCATAAAAAGGCAAGAAACCAGCTGAAATTCATCAAAACTAGTACATACTCGTGCATACCCGTCCATAGCCATAGCAACCAAGTATAATCAAGTATTTTCTGCATGCCCGTTGCTGAAGGGTCTCTTCCTGTCTGAAAAGGCTGTGCTGTTCACAGTCATGACTGCAGCGTACTGCTTGAACTTGAGGTGTTCCATCTTCACGGCATCTTTTCTGACATGCAGCATTTCTCCTCACTGTATTGCTCTCCATCTGGTGGGTCTTCTTGTTCTTCTTCTTCTTCGTTGAGACAACCGGTTGAGGGATAGGTGCATTGTAATTCCAGTTCGTGGACAGGATCATGCAAATAGATGTGAGCAAAAAGTGGCTTTCGACCCTGTTCAGGAAGACCCTTGCATGCCCATGTAATCCCAGAAACTGGAGCACTCAGAGAAAGTCAGCGCTTTGCTTGGCATTTTACTCATTTGTAGTGTAGACTGCCATTCTTCATGGGTACTGGTTGGAATAGGTGTGGTTTAAAGTAGGGAGTCCTATTCTTAATGGGGTGACAGACAGACACACTGACAGAGATTTCTTGAATTTATAGAGTGCCTTCTGCCTTACTGAGTTGAGATTTCCAGATTTACTACTTCAAATGGGTGTGGTTTAAAGTAGTGTATCCTATTCAGTCTCAGCTTCTCTGTGCCTTGCCTGGCGTGCAGTGTTGCTCGCTTTGCAGGCATTTCGGGCTTCAAGTGAGTCAGCACGTGCATGGCGCACTGCCACGTTTCCTGTCTGTCTGTGCATCCCTTGTCTGTCGTACCCTATGCTGGTGAAGGGTCTCTTTCTGTGGCAGGCATCATAGGACACTACATCATAGGTAGGCAGGCATCGTGAGTGATGGTCTATATGACATCATAAAGACATCAAGGCAGGCATCATAGAACACTACATCATAGGTAGCTAGTCCTATTGTTTATATGACGGCATCGCCTGTGACGGTTGATATGACATCATAAAGACATCACGGCAGGCATCATAGGACACTACATCATAGGTAGCCAGTCCTATTGTCTATGTGACGGCATCGCCTATATGACGTCATCGTGAGTCCTATGTATCCTGAGATCATAGGATCATCGTAGGACATCAGGGAGACATCATAGGCCACCCTATGTTGTGACAGACAGACTCACAGAGATTTCTTAAATTTACAGAGTGATTTAGGAAGCCATCCCATTCCCCATTAGTGAAAATTAATTTCAGCTGGTTAAGTTCTGACTGATAGCCCTTTAAAAGGTCTGTGAATATCAGATTGTCACACCACAAAGAACTCAATGGTGGGAAGAAGCAAAAAGCTCTCTGTAGACCTTCATAACCTTATTGTTGCAAAACATAATGGTGGCATTGGTTACAGGTACATTTCTAAACTGCTGAATGTTCCAGTGAGCACTGTTGGAGCCACCATTCGGAAGTGGAAACAACATCATTTTACCATAAACCGGCCATGAACAGGAGTCCCTCACAAGATTTCTGACAGAGGAGTCAAAAAAATTATCAAAATAGTTATCCAAGATCCAAAGACCACTTATGGAGAGCTCCAGAAAGACCTGGAGTTAGCAGGTACTGCTGTTTCAAAGAAAACAATAAGTAATGCATGCAACCGACATGGGCTCTATGCCTGCTCACTTCGCAAGACTCCACTGCTGAAGAGAAAGCATGTTGAAGCTCATTTAAAGTTTGTTGCACAACATTTGGGCAAGCCAGTAAAATACTGGAAGAATATAGTCTGGTCAGATGAGACCAAAATTGAACTTTTTGGATGTCACAACACACAGCATGTTTGGAGGAGAAATGACACTGCACATCAGCCCCAAAACGCCATACCAACAGTGAAATTTGGAGGTGGGAGCATCATGGTGGGGGGTGTTTTTCAACACATAGTACAGGCAGACTTCATATAACTGAAGTAAAGTTTAATGGACAAATGTACAGAGACATCCTTGATAAGAACCTGTACCCATCTGCCAAGATACTGAAGATGGAACGAGGGTGGACATTTCAGCAAGACAATGATCCCAAACACACAGCCAAGGAAATTCTCATATAGCTCCAGAGAAGGAAAAAGCTGCTAGAATGGCCCAGTCAGTCATCTGACCTGAATCCAATTGAAAATCTATAGAACAAACTGAAGATCAGAGTTCATAGAAGACATTCACAGAATCATCAAGATTCGAAGACAGTTTGTGTGGAAGAATGGGCTAAAATCACTCCTGAGCAATGTCTGCACCTAGTTTCTCCATACAGGAGGCATCTGGAAGCTGTTATTACCAACAAAGACTTTTCTTCTAATTATTAAATGAATTTCCTCAAGCGAGTTCCATACTTATTCCCTGTGTCATTCCACTTTATTAAATGTAACTTGTTTTGTGAACACAGTTGCTTTGATTTCGTTGTATATATGGATTACTTGGGCTGTTACTGATATCTGGTGAAAATCTCAGGTCAATGGCTCCATCAGAAATACACAACTCACAAAAAGTTAGGGATATTTGGCTTTCGGGTGAAATTTATGGAAAATGTAAAAAGATCACGCTACAGTGATATTGTAACATTAAAGCAGGGCATTTAAGTAGAAGCATGCAATGGTGATTTCCTTATCTCAATTTATTGAAACAAAAGCCAACAACAGTGGTGGATATACCACAACAAAAAATGTTAATGTCTCAATAACTTGTCATGTGCCCTTGAGCTTCAATTACAGCTTGACAACGACGTCTCATGCTGTTCACAAGTTGACTTGTTGTCTGCTGAGGCATGGCATTCCACTCTTCTTGAAGAGCAGCCCTCAGGTCATTGAGGTTGTGGGGTGCAGGGTTACGAGCCTCTTCATGAGCTGGAGTATTGTTGGCCATGAAGATGAAATTAGGCCTATGTTGTTCATGCAGGGTCACAATGACTGGGTTAATGATGTTATTCAGGTAGTATCAGCTTGTCACTGTACCATTCACAAGGTGTAGGGCAGTTCTGTATTGACTAGACACACCTGCCCAGACTAACACTACCACCACCAAAGGCTTGTCTGGTGACAACAGTGGCTAATGCATAGTGCTCTCCTTGGCATCTCCAACATCGTTGGCGGCCATCATTTCTGTTCATCGTGAATCAACTTTCATCAAAGAACAGCAATGAAGCCCACTGGTCCCTTGTCCAGCATAAATGCTCCCTGGCCCATGCAAGACTATGACACCTGTGCCTGGTGTGGTCAGGTACCCTTGCAGGTTGCCTAGCACGTAGACCACACTGATAAAACGGTTTTGAATGGTCTGATGTGACACTTGGGTGCCTCTCACCTCCCTTAAATGTGCCTGGAGTTGAGTAGCATTCATCATCCGGTTCCGCAGGGCACTGTTCACAATGAAGAGGTCATCAGCGTGGGATGTGGCCAAAGGACGTCCACTTCTATGGCTTTCTGTGACTCTTCCAGTCTCTCTGCATCTCTGTTGCAACCTGCTGGTGACACTCTAACGCTCTAAGCTCAGTGACCACTTCCCTCTGAGAACATCCTGTTTGAAGCCTCGCAATGGCAAGGTACTAGGTGTCATCTTGGTCTCTTGATGTCAAAATATGAACAGCATGATGAAGAGGACTGTTTAAATACCAATTCTAATTGAACCAGAAAATTTATTGGTCAATTCATGGATGAAACACTTGTTGTGAATTTTGCTGTTAAACACCTTGTTAGAGAACAGCAAGTAATGCAAAAAGAACTGAAACATTGAACAGTTGGACATGTGCATTTAAAAGGTTAGAGAAGGCGAAATTAAGTTCGCCTCTAAAGGTTATAGTGCATTTTAGGTGCATCCTGAAATTTCACCCGAAAGCCGAATATCCCTAACTGTGAGTAGTGTATGTTTAATGAGAAAAATGTTGACGTGTTCAATATTTATTTTCCCTGCTGTATCTGCAATGTTTTGGTTGAAATAAGGATATATGTAGTGGTGTGAAAAAGTGTTTGCCCCCTTCCTGATTTCTCTTTTCTTTTTTGTATGTTTGTCATACTTAAACATTTCAAATCATCAAACAAATTTAAATATTAGACAAAGATAACACAAGTAAACACAAAATGCAGTTTTTAAATGAAGGAGTTTGTTATGAAGGGGGAAAAATCCAAACCTACATAGCTCTGTGTGAAAAAGTGACCCCCCCCCCCCCCCGTTAAAACATAAATTAACTGTAGTTTATCACATCTTTGGAAAGCTGAGTTCAGTTTCTCTAGCCACACCCAGCCCTGATTACTGCCACACCTGTTCTCAATCAAGAAATCACTTAGACCAAAAGATCCTCAAAAGCTAGACATCAAGTTGCTATCCAAAGAAATTCAGGAACAAATGAGAAACAAAGTAATTGAGATCTATCAGTCTGGCAAAGGTTAAAAAGACATTTCTAAAGCTTTGGGACTCCAGTCAACCACAGTGAGAGCCATTATCCACAAATGGCAAAAATATGGAAAAGTGGTGAATCTTCCCAGGGGTGGCCAACTGAACAAAATTACTCAAAGAGCGCAGCAACAACTCATCCAAGAGGTCACAAAAGACCCCACAACAACATCCAAAGAACTGCAGGCCTCATTTGCCTCAGTTAAAGTCAGTGTTCATGACTCCACCATAAGAAAGAGACTGGGCAAAAATGGCCTGCATGGCAGAGTTCCAGGACAAAAACCACTGCTGAGCAAAAAGAACATAAAGTCTCGTCTCAGTTTTGCCAGAAAACATCTTGATGATCCCCAAGACTTTTGGGAAAATACTCTGTAGACTGACGAGACATAAGTTGAACCTTTTGGAAGGTGTGTGTCCCATTACATCCAACGTAAAAGTAACAGCATTTCAGAAAACAAACATCATACCAACAGTAAAATATGGTGGTGGTAGTGTGATGGTCTGGGGCTGTTTTGCTGCTTCAGGACCTGGAAGACTTGCTGTGGTAAATGGAACCATGAATTCTGCTGTCTACCAAAAAATCCTGAAGGAGAATGTCTGGCCATCTGTTCGTGACCTCAAGCTGAAGCGCACTTGGGTTCTGCAGCAGGACAATGATCCAAAACACACCAGCAAGTCCACCTCTGAATGGCTTAAGAACAACAAAATGAAGACTTTGGAGTGGCCTAGTCAAAGTCCTGACCTGAATCCAATTGAGATGCTGTGGCATGACCTTAAAAGGCGGTTCATGCTCAAAAACCCTCCAATGTGGCTGAATTACAACAATTTTGAAAAGATGAATGGGCCAAAATTCCTCCACAGCGCTGTAAAAGACTCATTGCCAGTTATAGCAAATGCTTGATTGCAGTTGTTGCTAAGGGTGGCCCAACCAGTTATTAGGTTTAGGGGGCAATCACTTTTTCACATAGGGCCATGTAGGTTTGGATTTTTTTTCCCCTTCATAATAAACACCTTCATTTAAAAACTGCATTTTGTGTTTACTTGTGTTATCTTTGTCTAATATTTAAATTTATTTGATGATCTGAAACATTTAAGTGTGACAAACACACAAAAAAAAAGAGAAATCAAGAAGAGGCAAACACTTTTTCACACCACTGTATATCATATGACATCACACTTGTATCAAAGGATCCTTAACTTTGTCAGGCCAATACACATAGCAATAATAACATTTTATATTACTTTGTGATATATTTAAATGTTGTAAAAACTGTTTCTGTTACATTTATTAATAGATTAAATCAAACAATATGTAATCTACAAAGTTTACACTATAGGAAGACAGTTGATAATTTTTCAACATTTGTTACTAATGACTGATTAACTTTTCACCAAAATCCATCTTTTCCCAGGATAATGAATGTGAAGGTTTTGTGGCATGACAGTTTTCCACCTGCTGGTTTTAAATAATTATACCAGTCTGCAGGCTCAGCATATTCAGGCCGTTTCCTCATTTGGTTTCTTTCTCTCATGATCACAATACATGTTTAGTTGGTATTCTTTTCTTCTATCCCCAATGACTCACAGGCTATGTGTTAACTTACTGTGTTTATGCACCTTTGCTTCAGTTGCTTATATTTTAAACGCTGGATGATCCAACAATTTAACTAAAGTCTGTCTTTTTTTTATCTCAGCTTTTTTTTTTTAACCAGGCATTGGGAGGTGAGTGTGAGTCTGACTGAGAAGTTGAGAACCCTCTATAATAATAAGTATGCAAAGACTGTCATGATCTGCCCTCTGAGCCGATGAGGGTTTAGAGGAAGGAAGACCCAGGGCGCAGATTGAACTCCGGAGTAACATGTTTTATTGATAAAAAACGAACCTCAAGGAACAAAACATAAATAAATGGCTGCACAGGGGCAGAAAACAACACAGGAACCGAAAATGAACGACAATGACGCCAGACAGAGCACATGCACAAACTAACATAAAAAGGGTAACTGATAATCGCAAACATTAGACAGCTGGGGCAACAATCAAGGGCTGAGCAATGCACACATGAGGGAGGGTGGCTATGGATAGGGAAACATGAGGGACTGGAGACAATAAATGGCATTCACTTATATAACACTTTTTCTCATCTCTGGATGACCAAGGCGCTTTACAGATCCTGCTATCCACACATTCACACACTGACGGTGGCAGAGCTGCCATGCACCAGCTCTGGCCTGACCCACCAGGAGCAACTGGGGGTTCAGTGTCTTGCTCAAGGACGCTTTGACATGCAGACTGCAGACAGAGCGGGAATCAAACCCTTGACCCTCCGATCAGTATATGGCCACACTACAACCTGCGCTCCAGCTGCCCTCCCAGGTACCTACAATAGGTAGACAAATATACCACAGGACCATCATAAAGACACTGAAGACAAACGGGGTGACACAACAGACCTGGCGAGACACAGGAGACAATAACTACTGCTAATAATAATACAGAGATGGCAATATAATAATAATCACAAAGGAACAAAAATGAGCAAAGACAAAGACGTCAAACTTAGATCAAGGGAGCAGAACTGTTATGGTTCCAGTGACTTAGAATTCACTTTGCATCTACAGGTGTTTGCTTCACTGAACAGCAAAACCGGGAGAAGACCTCTAATCCTAATTTGCATTATTTTTGTGGCAGATTATGTAGATTATTTGGGTTATTATTAAGTGATTAATGTTACGTCAGATAATCTAAAACCCATACATTTAGTTCAATGTTGTGTCTGAAGACAGCAAAGCCAGCTAAATGTGTGAGCTGTCCATGGTGCTGAACAAGAGAAAAACTGGTGAATACGTTTTACAATTTGAATTCAAAGGAAAAAAGATGGACGATAATAAATGTTCGGCGATGCGAAGACCATCTGTGATTTTTCAAAGCATGCCAGAACCCACAAGTAAACTTTCTCTATAGTTTGCGGCTGCAGTGGGGAAAACAAAGTTGTATTAGTCGTGACGCCTCCACCATCAGGAGGCCATGCATTTCTTTTAATTACATCATCACAGCTTCACAGCCAATGGGAGAGGTCACAGCAAACCGAGATGTAAACGGGATGACGTTGCTGCTGGCGTAGGGCTGCAGTTTGATGTCTCTACTAAATGAATTCAGGGGGAATGCACGAGCGCAACACTCGGCTGATCGGACAGCGCGCGCAGTTGACCTCCGCGTGCGTTATTAGTTCATCAGAAGTTTTGTTCCAGCTGCTCGTTGGCGTTTCTGTACGGAAGCACAAGAGTGGTAAGTTCTGGAATGACGTGCTTCCATGTTCAACGTTTTGTCTGCTTTTGTTTTTGAACTGAACTTAAAAAGTGTTTTAGCACCAGCCGTGGGGAGCTGGCATGAGCTGATTTAATGAAATTAGAAACGAATCGAACTGTTAAACTGTATAAGTCGCACTTCCTCACAGCAGAATGTAACATAGTAAAAGTGTGAAGCAACAACCAAAACTTTCTTTCCTCCACCTGTGTTGGCCCAGAGGACACAGCATGCTGGCGTCCCTGAAGTCGCTGCTGCTCGTCTCGGTCCTGTGCGCACCGACCTCCAGCCTGTGCCTCCGCCTCTCCCACGCCCGGCCGGACCTCCTCTGCGACGACCACACGGCCGCTGGCGTCCGGAGCGACGTGATGGAGCCGGTTTACTCCCCCGCGGACGGATGGGGGTCCCTGCTGCAGTCGGCGGAGTACCTCTCCTCCACCTTCTCCTCGGCGGAGTCCAGCCGGGAAAAAAGGACTTCAAGTCCCGCAAACTACCGTTTCATGAGCCGGACGAAGCTCCGGGGGCAGATGCTCCGCAACAGCAGCAAAGGGGACCGCGGGAGCAGACTGACCCTGTCCCTGGATGTCCCCACTAACATCATGAACGTCCTGTTTGACGTGGCCAAGGCCAAAAACCTGCGCGCCAAGGCGGCGGAGAACGCGCGACTGCTGGCGCAAATAGGGCGAAGAAAATGAAAACGGGGACAAACTCCAGTTTTACCTGACAGCCATGACCAGAGTTGGCCTCCAAGCTCAAAAAATCATTTCTGATTTTCAACATCAGTGTGTTTCTCCGGGGGTGTGTGTGTGTGGGGGGGGGGGGGGATTGTGCCTGAATAAGTCATTTCAGGTAAAATAATGAGGTGTGGTAATGTGTTGAGATTTATTTTATTCTCCAGCTATAGTCTCCAACAGAAACAAATGGAAATGATTAAAATTACGTTCAAATGCTCAGTTTCAGAGTCATTGGGCTGGTAAGTGAGGCAGAGCTGAGACAGCAGGCAGTTATAGCCACAAATCTGCCATTTAAAAACTGTTATTTGATGCTTTGTTTCTTTTCAAACTTTAAAATGTTCGCTAGTATTAAGAATAGCCCAACTCTTAATTGTCATTCTCTAGTGGAGAAGAAGAATTTATTGAAGCATTTTATTTGCAAGTGGACTAGTGTTTTGAATAATAATGTTTAGAAACGAGCTTTAGATTTCCATTGATGTTTATTATAATTAAACAAATTGGCATAACTGGGGCAAATAAGAAGACATGACATGAGTTGGAACTCATTCTCTTTTTTTCCTTCATTATTTTTCGTGTCTATCACATCTGTATGTTTTATTTCATCGGGATTTTCTTTCTCTTTGCTGCGTCATTGATGATGCCTATAATGAGTCCAGATTCAAGTTTTGAGGACTTCATTTAAGTGACAAAATACAACTGTGACAATATATTGTACTACAGAGGATCATGAAATACAGTAAAATGGATATGCAAATGGATGTGTTCATCAGATGTCTCTTATTTTTATACTCAAAATAAAGGATTATTTTTCCTCAAATAAAGCAGATGTAACTACACAGATTTGCGTCTTAGTATTTTAAACGATATATACTTTCATTATTCTTTCACTTCATTAGATGTAAACCCTGAACGGTATGCATCGTGAATGAATTATTGATTTTTCATGCTCTATAGTAACCAATAAAACAATGTGGGACGAATTGTGGGTGTCATATTTAAACTTTAGTCAATTCCACTGAATTCACTAGACAGCACTGAAATATTTCTTTAAAATAAATTTTTAAAAAATCGTCACCCGACTCCACGCCTCCCTCTTGTGGTCATTATAGACAATTACAGCTCAAGTTGTGGTCCCACGTTTTTATATTTTCTTTTCCCCATGAAAACTATTCAAACAAATGTTTATTCACAGTGAGCAAATGCTCTAAGAGCCCAAACTACCAGAGGCTCCATGATTGTGGTTTCATCCAAAAATTGTCTGTGTTATGGAATCCAAGTCAAAATAAACCTGTCAGGCAAATGATAAATGGCGTTCACTTTTCACTCATCTCTGGACGACCAAGCACTTAAAGATTGAAGGCAGCTGTGGGAGATGGAACTCTGTAGGAAATCAGCTGGGGTCCCAGCTTTATTATGAAGGTTGTGTTTGCAGTGAATAAATAATAAATTTAAACCTTTACAAATCCAATATTCAGTAATGTGATCAGTTTTACTGGGATGATGTTAAATAGAGCGGGTAAATTCTGCATTGAGCACAATCAACAATAATTAAAATCAAAATGAAAACATTCAAATGGCCTCACAAAGCAAAGAACAATTAAATATTTTAAGTGGTTTGTAACTGAAGATAATCCAAACCGGCAATTCACTTGCTGCAGTATAGATGAGCAATGTATAATCCAAGATGTTCCTGTGAAACCTCTATGGTATTATTTGGTTTAATTATTGCATATTTGTCTAATGACAAATTGAATATGAGTGTTGCGTTTAAACATGTCTTTATGTAACGGAATCAATGAAACGTGCCCGCAAATCTGAAAAGCAAAAAATAAAAAAAACTAGAAAAAAGGTGTCATTTCAAAAAGATAAACAGAAAAAATGTGAGAGAAAGTTACAAATTTACAAGATTTGTCAGTTTTATGACGAAAAGTTGGTAAATTATAGAGGAAAAAGTGGCAAATTTAAGAGATCAAAGCCTCAAAAATCTTTTTAAAAATCACTTTGCGGGTTCATATCACCAATCAATTTGATCAGATTAAATCTGGACACAAGGACAGCAAACCTATTTAACCTAACTTTACAAAGAAGTCGATTGGCTCCTTGACATGATAATACGTTTATTATTATGATTATTATTGTTGTTGTTATTATTAATATTAATCTGGTCTGGTAATAACCACATACTGTATGAGCTCTGTGGTAGTACTGTTGGAATGTCAACAGCGCCCCCTGCTGTTCATAATACAGACTTGCTCTGACGCAGCTTCCGTCGACGTGGACGTTAAAACCGGAAGACGGATTTCATTTTTGCTACGTGGAAGTAGCTTCTCCTTTCTTGTGTTCGAGGCGGAGAGCATTTTTATCCCCATCCTTCAGCTCCATTCCTCCAACATGATTAAAAAATTCGATAAGAAGGACGAGGAGTCTGGTAAGGCGTGAGAAATGAAGTAGTTAATATCAGTAAGAACGTTTTTAGAAGCCGGTTAGCTGACAGGTTGCTAAAATGAACGTTTTCTGACATAGTGGGCTAACATGTTAACTATAGTCTGATCACGTTTATGAGTTATTATGCGTTTATGAGTTATTATGCGTCTGTATGACGGCGAGGATGTGACTTCCATGCATTTGGCCATTTTTTTTTAACAAGTCGGTGTTTTGCCAAGTTTAGCGTTAGCGGACTGTTAGCATTGCAGGTTCGACAGTATCAGCTGGATGTTGACGTGTTTGTTGCGGTTTTCTCTTTAAGGCACAACTTTATCTGACCAAGATGTCCGCAGATAAAACTTACACTAGTGTACCTCAGCGTGATTCGAGACTGTGTGTGTAGACCCGTAATTAGGGGTACCATAACTTTGAATGCCTGTCAGACATGTTGCTAAAACAAAATTTTAAAGGTCGATTTTGACTTTTGTAGGGAGTGGGTCCAACCCTTTCCAGCACCTGGAGAAGAGTGCCGTGTTGCAGGAGGTAAATCACGCACCTGAAAACTTTTTCCACCCACCAATGACACAATACTAAATCAAAATAAATCAGAAGACAGTGGCACAACAGCCTCTGCAAGAACTCTTTTTAAAGACTGTTATGCTGTTCTTGTTGCTGCTGTGTTGTTTATTGTTTTCCTGATACCCCTACCCTTCCTTATTCTATATGGACCTGCTTGAGTGTCTGAAATAAAGATTCATTATTATTAAATTATTCTATCCAGTGAATTTAAAAAAGGTGTCTCTTCTTGTTCACAGGCACGCATCTTCAATGAGACTCCAATCAACCCCAGGAGATGCCTCCACATCCTCACCAAGATCATCTACCTCCTCAACCAGGTGCAAGTGGTTTCATGAATCCTTTCTCATCGTAGATCCCATATTTATAAATGAATGAAGTCTTGCAACTTTGTGTTCATTTTTAGGGAGAACATTTTGGGACCACTGAAGCCACAGAGGCTTTCTTTGCGATGACCAGGCTCTTTCAGTCTAACGATGTAAGAGTCATTCAGTCACTAAGTTTTTAAAGATTTCGCATTTAGTTTAGGGAGATGATACCAATGTGTATTACTTGCATGTAGTTTAAAACACAACGCTTCTTAATTTATGCTGTTTTTTCTTAGCAAACCCTGAGGAGGATGTGCTACCTGACCATTAAAGAGATGGCAAACATCTCTGAGGATGTCATCATTGTCACGAGCAGGTTTGTCTTAAATCAATGAATGGCTTTATGAAACAGTTTTAAGTAAATATATCGTCTTGTGTCTCTTGCTTGCCCAGTAGAAATACTTCTGATACTGTTCTATAAGTGCTCATCCCTTGGTAATAATGGTTGTTGGTGTTGTACCTATACAGTGTCTTTGGCTTTTGCATTGCCATGTTAATTTTGCTGGTGTAATTATAGTGTCTTTATTATGTGGCATTTTACAGCCTGACCAAAGACATGACTGGTAAGGAAGATGTGTACAGAGGGCCTGCCATCAGAGCACTCTGCAGGATTACAGATGTGAGACCTTTTTCTTTGTACTTTTCCACCTTCCTGTTGTCTTCATGGCATTGCTGTCTCTTTCAGGGGAAAGAGGGTATGTATTTTTTCCCCATATTATTGTTTTATGATTAGTAAACTGTTGATGTTTTCCCTCACAGACAACTATGCTGCAGGCCATTGAAAGATACATGAAGCAGGCTATTGTCGACAAGGTCCCCAGTGTGTCCAGTTCAGCTCTGGTCTCCTCACTGGTATGATATACTACCTTTTCTATATTATTTCAGTTGTAAATACATTATGAACCTTTGTGAGTTGGGTTTGGATTATAGATTGTGTTTTTCTGGTGTTCATAGTGTATCAATTTTAAAGTTGAACATCACTGTATTTCTCTTGCTCAGTGACTTTACTGTCTGAATTCTTTAGCACATGGTGAAGATGAGCTATGATGTGGTGAAGCGCTGGGTGAATGAAGCCCAGGAGGCGGCTTCCAGTGACAACATCATGGTCCAGGTGGGTGACAGGCTTGCTCTTGCTGCCTTTTTTTTTTTTGCTCTAGTTGCTTTTAATAAAGTAACAAACTGGGAGATCCTTAAATGGGCTTAAAAATTGTTGACCTAAAACTTAAGATTTACATGTGCTTAAAATGTCAATTAATCCTTAAATCCATCTTTCAGGAGTCTTAAAAATACCACAGAACAGAAACAAGTCTATTTTTCTTGCATTGTATGATAGTCTTTGTTCTGTTTTTTTTTTTTTTGTTTTGTTTTTCAGAATTTGTAACAATCATTAATCCTATTGATAATTTACATAGAAATTGAAAAGAGCACATCTAACAGTAATCAGTGATTTAAAACAAAAAAAGATGGACTGCCACAAGAAAGAGCCTCCAGTTTAGATAGATGGATGTACTTTATTGATCCCAAACTGGGAAATTACAGTGTAACAGCAGCATGACAGTAGACAACCAAACAACAGAAACACACACATGACAGAAAAAGGGATTACCCATGAAAAGTAAAACTAACACGACTATAAAATCTATATACATCATAGCTTAATATATGATGACCCGTATAAACACATGAATCATCCCATTGCACAAAGGACTATCAGGAGCAGAGTGAAAATGTGAGGAGCCAGTTAGTGTGTAAGGTGCAGTGTGGCAGCATAGCTATGCCAGAATACAACATCATAGTGAGTTGTTGTACAGTGAAATTGCATGTGGCAGGAAAGATTTCCTGTACCTGGCCGTTCAACAGCGAAGCTGTAGTAGTCTACTGGAGAAAGTGCTTCGCTGTCTATCTAGTGTGTGGTGGAGGGGGTGATCAGGATTGTCCATGATGGATTGCAGTTTATTTAGTGTTCTCCTCTCCACCACTGTCTCAAAGGTCTCCGGTCTGAGACCAATTACAGAGCCAGCCCTCTTGATAATCTTGTCAAAAGTCTGTTGGTATCTCTGGCCCCGATACTGCTACCCCAGTAGAGAGCAGCAAAGAAGATGGCGCTGGCGACAGTGGTCTGGTAGAAAAGCTCCAGCATCCTGCTGCACACGTTGAAGAATTTCAGCTTTCTCAGGAAGTAGAGTCTGCTCATCCCCTTCTTGTGCACAGCATCAGTATTGGATCTCCAGTCCAACCCACTGCTGATCCTGACACCCAGATATTTGTAGTCCTCAACCACTCCCACATCCTCCCCCCTAATCTGCAGTGGCTGAGAAGGCGTCCTCCTCTTCCTGAAGTCAATCACCATCTCTCTGGTCTTGCTGACATTCAGGCTCACAAAGCACTTACAGTGAGTCCATTATTCAGTCATTCCAGACAGACAATGGTAGTGGTAAGCTACTTCTGTAGCCACAGCTGCCCTGGGGCAGACTTGACAGAAACGTGGCTGCCAATCCGCGCCAACGGCCTCTCTGACCACTACCTAACATTTATACACATTCATACCCAGTGTAATGGACACTGGAGGCAAGGTGGGTAAAGTGTCTTGCCCAGGGACACAACGGTAGGATGTCTGGGGAGAGCGGGATTCAAACCGCCAACCCTCCGGTTATTGGACGACCCGCACTACCTCCTGAGCCACTGCCACCCACATTTCCCTCCATTCCATTTTTGCTGAGCACCAAGCTGGATGGCAGGAAGTTCCATTTTTATATCAGGGATGGCAATTTTCCGCCGATCCGCGGATTTCCGCCGATTTATTTTCAAATTGATCATTTCTGTGAATCGTCTAAATCCGTTGAGAAAATTTTAGGGGGGTAAGGTACCTTATTGTTTCCGATTTTAGCGAAAATCAACACGATTACATAAGCGCTCGGCACTTCCCCGGGTCAAGTCTCCCGCGATAACCCGGATGTACTCAAGCTACTGCTGTATTGTAAACAGCCCTGCGATTGGATAGTTGCAAACGATTGGACCAATCAAATGGCTCGTTGTATGCTTTGTCAAAAATTCATGGCGGCTTGTTCTCATGGATGTGATTTTTTTTTTTTTCCGGTAATTCGCCGAATTCCGCTTTATTTTATCTTCCAGGAAGATAAAGTACGTTAAGTACGTTAGCGGCTTGTGGTCCACGAACGCAGTGAAGGTGCGCCCTTTCAGGCAGAACTGGAAGTGGCATATGGCCAGGTGGAGAGCCATTAACTCTGTCGAACACGCTGTACGCTCACTGTCGTACAAAGACCTGCTAAAAAAAAAAAGGTGAGCAGCTGCCAAGAACCGGCAACGCATTGCTCCACGACGGCCGCTATGCCCATGTCCGAGGCGTCGGTAGTGAGCGCTGTTTTAACCTCAGAACGCCTGCTCCCATTCAGAAGTCCAGTCGACTGCCTGCCGGTTTCCGTTTCTTGAGTGCGGCGTACAACAGCTGTGTGAGCTGGGCTGCGCGGGGGAGGAAACGGTTATAAAAGTTAACCATCCCCAAAAACTCCCACAGCGCCCTGACATTGATGTTGAGGAGAAAAAAATGGCAAAACAATTTAGTTACATTACTTTTATGATTCCAAACAGTTTGAAATTGACAGTGCACAGTGGATATTGACTCATAACTTTTGAATATTTCTAAGACTTGGCAACATCAGTGATTGTGCCAAATGAACTGTTCAAGACTCAATGGAGATTGAAACTGGTGATCTGAAATGAATGCTGAAATTATAAAAAGTAATGGTATGTTGGAATTTTATTTCTATTATGGAATGGATAAAATTAACTGATTTTGATTTGATCAAGTGTTAAAGCATGTGATGGATAATGTTTGTTGGAATATTTTAGGAATGCTATCTTCTTGGAACATAAGTCAATATTATACAGTAATAAGTAGCATTCAGCTGTTTGTTTTATGTCATTTAAGCACAGTTCTGGTACTTAAAAATCATAAAAACCCAGGAGCTTCGGGGGGCTTTGCCCCCCTTGCCCTCCCCACCGGGGCTCTGCCCTGGACCCCGCTGGGGGACTGTGTCCCCCAGACCCCCTGCTAAATTTTCAGATAATTTCCCCAACCCCAAATCACATCCCTGGTTCATGTTGGAATTCTGAGCTTTCAGTATTGTTTTCAGCGGAATGATGAGATTTTTATCGAAGGATCAGGAGTCATCAGTGCTAGAAATGGACAAAAGTGTCAAAAATAAGTTCCGATGGAACTGGCTTGAGAGAAAAGTGACAGTAAAGGTGAAAACTGGCTCAAAATTCGACGAGGTAACAGAAACACTTGGACAGTTTCTGAAGAAACCAGAAAAGGAGATGAAGTTCTAAGTTCAGAGACTGACACAGCTTGCTGCCAAAAGGAAGAAAGTTTCACATTAGAAGTGACTTGGTGACCAGTGTAAATACAGTGATCCCTCACTTATCGCGGTTAATGGGTTCCAGAACCGACCGCGAAAAGTGAAAAACCGCGAAGTAGCATCACCCCTAATGACGTCACCCATAAATAATACGTACGTTCATTCTCTCACTCTCTCTCTCATATGATACGTGTGTGTGTAAGTGTACATACATACGTAGATGTAAATAAAGTGTACATAAATATGTTTTTAGATCTCTCTTATTCTTATAACAAGATACGTAACTCATGATGAAGATGATTTACTGCACAGGTTAATGAGAGCTTTACTGCTCCTCAGGTGACGCCTCATCGTCAGGTGCTAGAGGCTCAGGATCGTCGAGGGCAGCTTCCGATAGAGCTGGAGAAGCTGCAGGAGGCGGCGTAGTGGCTCGACGGGAAGACTATTTCGCACAAAAAGGCACAAGAGAACAGCGAAAAGTTCCACGCGGCGAGACTAAGCAACACGAGCGATTAAAGAACAATGAATGCGGTCTTCCTTCGCTGGGTATGGGCGCTCGGCAGGGAGAGAAGCTGGGTAAAACGTCTCGGCCAATCAGCTTGCGAGATTCCCGAGCCGAGCCAACACGAGAACAGCGAACAGAAAGGTGGATTTTGAGTTGTGCGGGCTCTCCGTGTTGATACCTGATGTTCTAATGTAGTCTCCCTGCCTTCTGCTAGCGCCCGCCCATTTTTTCTCAATTTTGAATTTTTGATGAATATTTTTGAAAAATCCGCGATGCACTGAGGGCGCGAAAGGTGAGGCGCGAAGTAGCGAGGGATCACTGTAGTGTAATAAACTCTTATAGAACTGTTAAATACTGTATATTGGACTAAAGACAGTGAGACAGCATTGAAGAAAAAGTAAGTTAACTTTTCATTAAATTTAATGATTTATCTAAGTCTAGTATTTCATTTTTTTTTTTTTATTATCATTTTTTTCCAGTCTAAATTACTTCTGTTTTACTGAAAACCTCCCAGCTTCAGGGGGGCTGCCCCCCCCGGCCCCCCCATAAGTCAATCGACCAAATTAGATTTCAGCTGAAATCAGAATTTCCTGTTGCCATCCCTGTTATATGGTCTTTGGCATGACCCGGCTGAGACTTGAACCCCGACCTCCCGGTTGTGGGGCAGATGCTCTACCTCTAGGCCACCACACTTTTGCACTAGACTTCCCGCCGTATGCCATTTAGTTTCTGTGAGCGCATTGTCTGTTTTTTGTGCTTTGCGTCATCTCATCTAATTATCAGTAGACAGTGAGCCCGCTTTGCGCTGGGAAGTGGAGAGTCATTTCAAAGAGGTGTGGTATTGCGCAGTCTCATGCGCATTGGTATTATGGTGCATGTTATGACAATGTACTATTGATTAGGAAAAAGGAGGTCTGTTGTCAGAAGTGCTTTGTTTAATGCCATTTCAGTGGCGTGTTTTGAAATCGTACAGCTATGGAGCTCATGAGGAAGCAGCATGTGCTGGAATTTTCTGTTATTTTAGTGGAGAGAATTGGAACAGTCATAATATTATTGCCCATCATTTTATTTATATAAAGATAGACTAGTTTTTTTTTATTCCATCCACATTCTCATTTTAATTGCGGACTTACCATTGGAGTTGATAGATTAGGCATTAATGTATGATTTTATTTTTTTTTTATTTTGTTTTTATTTTTTTTATTTTTTTTATTTTTTTTGTGAATAAGCACGCATTGTCCTCAGCGCAAAACAGAATTGTCCTCCCACTTAAACTTCTTTCATGTTATCATCATGTCTTTGATCTCGTGGCCCTGCTTATTAAAGGGAATGAGAAAAAAGGCAGCGATTGGTTTATTTCACATTACGCCCCAGACACACCTCTGAATAATTAAGAGAGTTAGGACGACCCTTTTCAACTTTGCGTCTGACGGAAAATTCATTTCTGTGCTGTTGTGATAAGGAAATGAACTTGGAAACGGCCATAAATGCTTTCTGCATCACTGACGACTGACCCATTCTTATAATACAGCCCTGTGTGTTTCATCCGTGCGCACTACATTAAACCATTTAGCTCGAGTTTTCAGCCCAAGAAAGATGGGTTAATTCTTCGTTACACTTAACACTGGAGGAGCTGTAAAGAACTTTTATCTTCTCTGCAACAGCAAGAAGAATGACTTTGTCCACCAACTTGCTCTCTTGCCTATTTGTTCTCTCTAAAATAACTACCTGGGCAACAACTGTGATTGATGTCTTCCTTATTACCAAGTAGCGTTACTACCGCATGCATTTTTGCTCATGCACACGCCCTTTGGCCCGCACAAAACCCGTCTTAAACAAGCCATCATGATCAGCATTCACATTAACCCCTTGCACTCCGGTCAATTTTCCTAAAAACGCCAAAAAATAATGTGCCCAAAGTAAATCAAAAGCTGTTCTTCAACCCTTTGCAGCATCTTCATAGGGTTGGTCTCATTTAAAAGAAAACACTTTGAACTTTTTGGCAAAAAAAACATGATCTCTCCAAGTGCTCCGGCCACTGAGTTACAGTCATCTAAACATGGTGAACTTGAAGAAAATAAATTTGGCCTGGGTGTTTTTTTGGATTCAAATGCTTGCAAATAACACACAGCTTCAGATCCGGGCTGGAAAAATGCAACAGAAATGTAGAACCAAGTGTTATCCAGCTGAGGTCCAAATTTTGTAACAATACCACAAAAAATGAATATATTACACAGCTTTGTTTTCAGGCTGTTCCCAGGCATTTTGGAACTGTGCCAAATTGTGCCAAATGGCACAGTTTGGAAAAACGTCTGTAACTTTTGAATTATTCAATGTAGAAGCTTCATTTTGGGCTCTAATGAAAGGTCACATTCAGGGCTGTGTCTGTGTGTGTGGGGGGGGGGGGTTGTGCCCCCCCCCCCCCGCTACAGAGGACGGAGATCGGGCCTCGCTACATGACTGATTACACTCGGATGTGGCATGTTTCCACAGCAACGCTGTCACCGCGTCCCCCCCCCCCCCCCCAGCTACAGAATCGTAGCGGCGGGGGAGGTGTTCACGGTCCGGAGGCGGCGAAGAACCGTGTAACACGGCGCACGCACTTTGGACATCGTGTGCCGCACAGTTGTAATTTACCGATCGGTCAAAAGTCATTTTTGATTACAATTTTCAGGGATAAAAAATAATTTGTCTTATAACACCTTACCTCTTCACAGCCACGTTGTCCTGGCCAACTTGTCTTCCTCATTGTCAGACGAACGCGACGCTGGTCCGCTCGTGGTTCTGGTCTCGCGACCCGGTCAAAACATAATTCCATTATTGCCGTTTTGTGCTTCCATGATTGCGGTTTTTGGCGAACGATTTTTCAAAACAAATAACTGTAGTAATTAAAAGACTGGCGAAGGCGTGTGTCACTCAGCCTTCGTCGTCAGCCTCCGTCGGTCTATGACCATGGAAGAAATCATAACGTCTCATAACGTCTAATCCTTTTTTGATCCGCTCCAGCAGTCAGTCTTCACCCAGCCTTAAAAAAAAAAAAAAACAGCTCGCGAACTTCTCTGCTTCAGTTGGCTCACTGCATTCACAGCAGGCGGGTCCTTCTGGTTAGGTTTTCAGTCATTGGTTCTTCAAGGTTTCAGAAACCCAATTCAAGGCTCTTATTAGTCGAATGAGAGGTCAATCAGATGAACTAATCTGTTCGCGGCTGTGTCTGCAGCTGTTATTTTCAGTGCGCACTTGGACGCCACTACATCACCATCACCACCTACATCACCATCTACACCATGCGTCCTAGAGCGCACGAGAGCGCCCTCGTGCGCTCTCGTGCGCTCTAGGACGCAGAGACTTGCCCGTCCACAGTACAACGGAGCGCAAGAGGTTAAATAATGTGCCTCTCTCCGTGCATTAAAGGGATGGGCAGGAGCACTTTGGGTTGGATTATCCAAAACACACCTGAGTAATTAAACCAGACTCTTACACCTTGCGCCCGGCGGAAAATTCATTTTTGTGCTGCTGTGATAAGGAAATGAAGTTGGAACTGCCCATAAATGCGTTCTGCGTTGGTGAGAACTGATTATGGAACACATCATCATAATATGGCCCTAGCTCTTCAACTTACAAGAAAAAGTCTACATTTTTTTTTAGATAAAGTAGCAAATTTACAAGAAAAAGTCTAGTATTGCAAGAAAAATTTACATGAAAAAAAGTTGTATTTTTAAAAGTCAAAAATTTATGTGGGGGGGGGGGCAGACTTGGAAGAAAAAATGTACCAGAACCAACAGTTATAATTAATTTGTAAGAATGATTTTCAGGTTGTATGTTTGTACTATCGTCGTTGGCTCCAGCTCGTGTCCGAGCATTGGTTTTGTCTTAGTTTTCAGGA
Source organism: Pholidichthys leucotaenia (assembly GCA_020510985.1). Lineage (NCBI taxonomy): Eukaryota > Metazoa > Chordata > Actinopteri > Cichliformes > Pholidichthyidae > Pholidichthys > Pholidichthys leucotaenia. The sequence goes on from CM035845.1 coordinate 127,236,539, forward strand.
CGTTGCCATCTGTGATCGATGTCGATGGAGGATGTGGCTCTGAAGGCCCAGTCTATGATGGAACTGTCGTGGGTAGAAGTCACATTTTATTGTGGGTGGGGGACATGGTTGGTTTTGTTTTTCTTGTCTTCGTTTGTGTTTATCATCATCCTGTTGTTTTCTGTGCCTCTCAAATGAGTGTGCCTTCCCAAGTTCTTCTTCTCCAGGCTGCTCTGTCGGTGGCAAGTTGTTCCCAAGATCTTTTGTCTATGTTGGCTTGCTTCAGGGAACATTTTAGCTGGTCCTTGTAGCGCAGTTTTGGTCTACCATGTGGTCTTTTTCCTGTCTCAAGCTACCCCTGGAGCATGATTCGTGATAGTCTGGTGGGGTCCATCCGTACGACATGTCCTGTCCATCGAAGGCGGTGCTTCAAGATGGTAGCTTCCACACTAGGCAGCAGAGCACGCTTGAGAATCTCATTGTTTGTCTGAGCTTTCTCTGTTGGAAGTTCTCAAGGCGCTTGATATCGCGACGATACAAGGTCCAGGCTTCACAGGCGTATAGAAGGGTGGAAAGAACAACGGCCCGAAAAACCATGATTTTGGTGCAGATGGTTATTGCATGATTATTGAAGACTCGATGACAAAGACGTCCATATGTGGAGTGTGCAGCTTTTATGCGGTTTTCGATGTCCTTTGCACAAGTTGGTGTTTTTGAGAGGATGCTACCAAGGTAAGAGAAATGCTCCACTTCAACAGGATTTCCGTTAATCTTAAGGTTGACCCTTGAGGAAGTTTGACCAGGTGTTGGCTGGTTGAGGATTTTGGTTTTCAGTGTTAACTTCCATTCCAAAATGCTCATAAGTCATTATAAATGGTAGCTATCCTCTGGAGGTCATCAACAGTCTGAGCTGGTGTGGCATTATCGTCTGCAAACTGCAGTTCATGAACACTGGTGACTGAGGTTTTGGATTTTGCGTGAAAGCGAGCAAGATTAAAAAGCCCCCCATCCAAGCGGTATCGCAGATTGATACCAGGGGTTGTTGGTGGTATTTCATTTAGCATTGCAGCCATATACAACGAAAAGCAGGTTGGAGCAAGGACACATCCTTGCTTGAGACCACTAGTGATGGGAAAAGGGTGTGAGAGGGTATTCTGGTGGCAAACCCTACCAACCATGCCATCGTGGAGAGCGCGAACGAGAGCGATGAAATCATCTAGACATCCAAAACGAGCAAGAACAGCCCACATAGCAGGGCGAGGAACTCGAACAAAGGCCTTCTTGAGGTCCCAGAAGATGAACATAAGTGGTTGTTGTTGTTCTTGGCTCTTTTCCTGGAGTTGTCGAGCACAGAATATCATATCTACTGTACCACGAGAGGGTCTAAAGCCACATTGGGACTCAGGAAGTACATCCTTGGCTACTACAAGAAGACGGTTGAGAAGGATACGAGCAAAGATCTTGCTTGCAATGCTCAATAGTGAGATGCCGCGGTAGTTACTGCAGTTCTCTTTATCTCCCTTCTTGAAAATGGTGACTATATTTGCATTTTTAAAGTCACTTGGTAACGTCTTGGTTTCCCATATTTTAAGTAGAAGCTGCATTAAATAGTTTTTCACCTCGGGACCTCCATGAAGATAGAACTCCAGTGGGATGTTATCTGGTGCTGGTGCTTTGCCTGTCTTCATGTGCTTTATAGCTTTATTTAGCTCATGTAGTGAAGGTGGTATAGACATCCACTCGCGAGTGGGGTGTTGTGGGGTCTTGCAGAGGAGATCACTAGGGGTGCAAAAGTGACTATTTAATAGACTCTCAAAGTGGGACTTCCAACGGTCAAGGATCCCCTTGGTGTCTGTGATAATGGTGGAGCCATTTGCATCTTTTAGGCTGGCCACAGATGATCTGGTGGGGCCAAAGATCTCCTTCGTTGCAGCATAAAAACGGCGCATATCCCATTGGTTGGCATATTTTTGCAAATCTTCTGCTTTTTGCTGCCACCAAGTGTTTTGGGCTTTACAAATCCCTCTCTGGCATGCCACTTTTTCTTGCTGGTGTTTCTGTTGATTCTTTGCAGACGGATCATTTTCAAACGCAAGACGTGCATGGCATTTAGCCTCTATGAGGTCGGTGATTGTTTCATCATTCTCGTTGAACCAGTCTTGGTTTTTCTTGTGTTTGTGACCAATCGTTTCTTTGGCGGCAGCAGTCAATACATCACGGAGAGTGGTCCATTGGTCTTCAATTGAGGCATTGTCTGGAAGGCTCAGTTCATTCATGTTTCTACCAATGGCCTCTCTAAAGGACTGCAACATTTGGGGATTGCGGAGCTTGTCACAGTCAAAGCGATGGTGAGGAACGTTTGCCAAAATGCGCTTTGGTGGTCACCGGATTGTAGTATTGAGTCGGGAGGTCAGGAGGCGGTGATCTGTCCAGCAGTCATCTGCTCCAGGCATGGATCACGTGATGCGGACATCATTTCGGTCCCTTGTTTTTGTGAGGACATAGTCGAGGGTGTGCCACTTTTTGGAGCGATCTTCTGGTGATGGGGGAGTTGGAAAAGGGTGTTTGTTACAATAAGATTGTGTTTGGCACAAAGGCCCAGTAAAAGTTCCCCATTTGCATTGCATTTTCTCATACCATGGTGGCCTATGATGCCTTTCCACAGCTGGTGGTCACTGCCAACTCTGGCATTGAAGTCACCCAGAATAACAAGCTTGTCGGATTCTGGGACTGTCAGAATGGTATGTGTGAGCTGTTCATAGGAGGTCTTGCTTTCATCTTCAGATGTAAGTGTAGACGCATACACTGAGATCAGAGTGAGGAAACGTTTTTGGGTGAGCGGGATTCAGATGGTCATTATTCACTCATTGATTGCAGTTGGGACAAGGTTGTGTTGGTCCACAAGCTGGGATCGGATGGCAAAGCCTACACCATGGATACGTGGATCTTCTGTATCCTTTCCCTTCCAGAAAATGGTGTAGTTTGATCCAGTCTCCTTGATGTTGCCTTCCTCAGCAAGTCTAGTCTCACTTAGAGCTGCTATGTTGATGTTAAAGCGTGCATGTTCTTTACATACCAGAGCTGTACGACATTGTGGGCGCTTGCTGCTCCTCGTGTCCTGCAGTGTGCAGATGTTCCAAGCGCCCAGGATGAAGGGTTTTGTAATGAGAGATCCAATCGGTGGTTGAGAATCCAGGCGGTGGTCGAGAGCGATTAAGTTAGAGGTTTTTATGGTTTTGATATGTAGGTCGACCGCTGTGATGGGTAATCTGCCAGCCGCGGCATGCTAGCCAGATAAGTCTGCAGTGTCCGATGTTTGCCCCACCTTTTCTAGGGGCCTCCCCATATGGGGTGGGCTGCAGGAATCCTAAATAGGCCAGCCCAGTCGCGGATCCAGCTACCGAAATCCAATATCACCGCAGAGTTCATTGAAAGGCAATCATCTTAGATCCGCCGCCAATGTGTGGCTGCGAGCTAGAGGCTTCCAGTTATACCAAACCTGCCCCCGTTACTCGCAGTTCCATCGCCATTGGGCTTGAAGGGATCGTCCGAGTTGAAGACGAAGGCCAGTCGCTTGTGAATTTGTTTAGGGTGGTCGTGGCTGCGCGAGGGCCACGCACACGCTCTTGGCCATCAGCATGTCCAACGCGGTTCGGCAGGCCGAAATGTGCGATTTTCATGAAGTTGGCTGCAATGGGCTGCCGGGTGCTTTGTTTATCAAGGCCCGCCTCTCTAGCACCTGCCCGCCAGACACTGCCCTCATCCGCCAAAGTAGTAGACTACTCGCCGTTGGGGACTTTCCTAACGGACTATGTAGTCCGTATACTATTTAACCCATAGTTGGGGATTTGGTTCATGGGTATCAGGGCATGTCCACACGCCAGTGGGCTGTGAGTACCGCAAGTCTGGGGGCCAAACCTCCTCCGAGTCCCTGCATTTTAGCCTGGGGCCTCACAGTACCCAATTTCCATCCATTACCACAAGGAGGTATGCATGGTGCTTGCTGTGGAGAGGCTATGTACTAGCAGAGGAGACTTGCGCACTCGGCTACCTTTTCGCTTGCTGAAAACAGCAGGCTAGCTAGCCGCGGGACAGAAGTGTACACTTCTTTAATGCACTAGACACATCACACAGCCTTTTAATGGACTATGTTTGTACTATAAAACTAATAAATTAATCATGTAGTGCCCCCCCCCCGTAAATTTATTATGAGACAATTGATAACCCCAAATTTGAAGTATTTTCATTTCCTGTAAATATTTAGAAAAGACAATTTGAAATGTCCTCTGAGTTTTTGCTTTTCACAAATGTAAGGTCTTCAGTTTGATCAAGTGGCCTAAAAAAGGTCTTAAGATTTTTAACTTCTCAAACCTGCAGATGTCCTGATCCAAAGTCATGAGATGGGCTTTCAGAAATTCAGTTTGATTGTAATATGTTTTAAAGCTGCTTGTTTTATTCCATCTTCTAGTACCACGCTCTGGGTCTGCTGTATCACCTGAGGAAGAATGATCGTCTCGCTGTGACCAAGATGCTCAACAAGTTCACCAAGTCTGGACTCAAATCGCCGTTTGCCTACTGCATGCTCATCCGCATCGCCAGCAAACTGCTGGATGAGACAGAGGGAGGGTGAGTAGGCCTGAGTAATCTGACACAGTGACTCCTGAGTGACTTAAACAGAGCAGAATTGCTGCTCATTAGTATGACTGCACAATTGATTGAATTGCTATTGCAATGGTAGTCTCTGCAATTATGTAATCACACACAATGCTATGATTTTTTTTTCTCCTTTCAGCTGCTTACAATACTGTAAAAACATTTTATTAGTTTTTTTTTGAATTAATATATGAATTGAGAAATAACTATTTCAAAATGATCAATTTTGTTTACATTTTCCTTGATAACAAATCAAGTAGAAATAACACAAAAATATAGACAAAATTATGTAACATTGGCAATATTTTGGGCCACAATCATAATACATTTTTTCTTAAACTGTGCAGCTAAACTAATCAGTTTTTGTTATTTTGACAGTTCTCTTTAACACACTGTCTAAAATGCAGGCTTGATATCATATTGCCAAACATTTTATCTTGATCTTTACAGTCATGACAGCCCCTTGTTTGACTTCATCGAGAGCTGCTTGAGGAACAAGAATGAGATGGTTGTGTACGAGGCTGCTTCTGCTATTGTCCATATGCCCAACTGTGCCGCCAGAGAACTGGCTCCTGCTGTGTCAGGTTACTGCTTTTCTCTTGTTCCGTTTAGAAATCTGCTGACAGAAGTAATCATTGTTTGAGTTGCACTGTGAGATATCCTTTCTTGTGTAAATAACTGAATCTTAATTATGTTTTTTTTTTTTGTTGTTGTTGTTTTTTTTCTGCAGTGCTACAGCTCTTCTGCAGCTCTCCTAAAGCAGCCCTGAGATACGCTGCAGTCAGGACCCTCAACAAGGTACAGCAGCTCTCTTCAGCTGAGTGTGGCAGTATTACTAAAAAAAATACTATCACCAGTTTGAAAATAAACAATTCCTGAATAATTTGCAGAGGGCAGATGTGGGGTAGTTTTGGCTTTTACAATAACTGCCCACTAATGAACATGGACACAGAATTTCCAAAAGTCCCACCTAGAGGTGTATCTCAATAAATTAGAATATCATTGGGAAGTTAGTTTCAATAATTCAATTCATAAAGTTAAACTCATATTATTATATGGTTTCATTACACAGAGAACGATGTATTTCAAGTGTTTTTTTTCTTTTACGATTTTGACGATTTTGGCTTACAGCTAATGAAAACCCACAATTCAGTTCCTCAAAAAATTAGAATATTACATAAGATCAATTTTTTTAAAAATGGAGTGTTAATAGAAATGTTGGCCGACTGAGAAGTATGTCCATGTACACTCTCAGTACTTGGTTGGGGATCCTTTTGCATGCATTACTGCATCAATGTGGCATGGAGGCGATCAGCCTGTGGTACTGCTAAGGTGTTATGGAAACCTAGGTTGCTTTGATAGCGGCCTTCAGCTCATCTGCATTTTTATCCCCTGCCAGTCTGAAGACCGAAGGGGGACTCTGTTATGGGTCCATCTGTCCGTTCGTCCATCCATCCCACTTTTGTGAAATCAACTCCTCCTACAGTTTTGGTCCGATTGTTTTGAAACTTGGTACTATGGTTTTAGACACACTTAGGATACGCATATTGCAATTTGGTTCTGATTGGATGATTTTTGTGGGAATTGTAGCCCCTGACCTGTGAAATCAACTCCTCCTACAGTTTTGGTCTGACCATTTTGAAACTTGGTACCATGGTTTGATACACTCTGATGATGCACATATTGCAGTTTCACTCATCGGATGACTTTGAGGTCAAAAGTCGGGTCAGATTTTTTTCCCTAAATCTTGTAAACTCAATAACTACTGAAAGAAATGATGTAGGCTTTTCAAATCGATGCAGGAGTTGTATCTAATACACATCTTGGACGACTTACACCCTCACCTAACTATGGGTTTGGGGTCAACGGGTCAAAAGGTCAAAGTGAACATTGCAGTTGCACTATGTTAAATGCTACATTTACTATTACTATAAAACGAGTAAAGCTAGGGTCACCAAACCTGATATACAGGTTCACTTTGGGATCCTGAACTCTGAGTTTGGGGTCAAAAAGTCAAAGGTCAAGATTAACATTCCCTATGTCTTATTACTGTACAACGAGTAAAGTTAGAGTCACCAAACTTGGTACACAGGTTCACCCTGTGACCCCGAATTGTGACTATGACCTTGCTATCCTAAAACCAAAGGTAACATCAAAATGGCGTATAATAGGCAATCCCTCATCACTGAGGATGATGTCTACCTAAGGGGGATACAGAAAGAAAGAAACAAACAACAAAATGGCTCATAAACTATAGCTCAACAACAAAGAAAGCTAGGGCCACCAAACTTGCTACACAGGTTCACCTTGGGATCCTGACCTCTGACTACAGGTTTGGGGTCAAAGGTCAAGAGTAACATTCCTTATGCTTTACACTACGTTCCAAATTATTATGCAGATAGGATTTTAGTGTCAAACATTCAATTTTTTGTTTTTCAACTAAACTCATGGATGGTATTGTGTCTCAGTGCTTTTTAGATCACTGATGTCATTCTCAGACATCTGTCATAATTAGCTTGCAGGTGAGCCCAATTAAAGGAAAACTACTTAAGAAGGATGTTCCACATTATTAAGCATGCCACAGGTTTCAAGTAATGTGGGAAAGAAAAAGGATCTCTCTGCTGCTGAAAAGCATCAAATAGTGCAATGCCTTGGACAAGGTATGAAAACGTCAGATATTTCACAAAAACTTAAGCGTGATCATCGTACTGTGAAGAAATTTGTGGCTGATTCAGAGCACAGATGAGTGTGTGCAGATAAAGACAATGAGGAAGGTTTCTGCCAGACAGATTCATCGGATTAAGAGAACAGCTGTTAAAAGATAGATTGGTAGACAGATTTGTGGAGTGGACGGAGCAGAATCACCTGAGGTTGAATGTCAGCAAGACCAGAGGGATGGTGATTGACTTCAGGAAGAGGAAGGCTCCTTCTCAGCCACTGCAGATTAGGGGGGAGGATGTGGGAGTGGTTGAGGACTACAAATATCTGGGTGTCAGGATCAGCAGCGGGTTGGACTGGAGATCCAACACCCAATGCTGCGCACAAGAAGGGGATGAGCAGACTCTACTTCCTGAGAAAGCTGAAATTCTTCAACGTGTGCAGCAGGATGCTGGAGCTTTTCTACCAGACTGTTGTTGCCAGCGCCATCTTCTTTGCTGCGGTCTGTTGGGATAGCAGTATTAGGGCCAGAGATACCAACAGACTTGACAAGATTATCAAGAGGGCTGGTTCTGTAATTGGTCTCAGACCGGAGACCTTTGAGACAGTGATGGAGAGGAGAACACTAAATAAACTGCGATCCATCATGGACAATCCTGATCACCCCCTCCACCACACATTAGATAGACAGCGAAGCACTTTCTCCAGTAGACTACTACAGCTTCGTTGTCAAACAGCCAGGTACAGGAAATCTTTCCTGCCACATGCAATTTCACTGTACAATAACTCACTATGATGTTGTATTCTGGCATAGCTATGCTGCCACACTGCATCTTACAGACTAACTGGTACATCACTTTTCACTCTGCTCCTGATAGTCCTCCTTTGTGCAATGGGATGATTCATGTGTTTATACGGGTCATCATATATTAAGCTATGATGTATATAGGTTTTATAGTCGTGTTAGTTTTTTATTCTCCATGAGTAATCCCTTTGTCTGTCATGTGCGTGTTTCTGTTGTTTGGTTGTCAACTGTCATGTTGCTGTTACACTGTAATTTCCCAGTTTGGGATCAATAAAGTATATCTATCCATCTGTCAAAATGCCATTACAAAGCAGCAAACAGGTATTTGAAGCTGTTGGTGCCTCTGGAGTCCCACAAACTTCAAGGTATAGGATCGTCCAGAGGCTCGCAGTTGTGCATAAACCTACTATTCAGCCACCCCTAACCAGTGCTCACAAGCAGAAATGGTTGCAGTGGGCCCAGAAATGCATAAAAACTAATTTTCAAACAGTCTTGTTTACTGATGAGTCCTGTGCAACCCTGGATGGTCCAGATGGATGGAGTAGTGGATGGCCACCATGTCCCAACAAGACTGCGACGTCAGCAAGGAGGTGGCGGAGTCATGTTTTGGGCCGGAATCATGGGGAGAGAGCTGGTAGGCCCCTTTAGGTTCCCTGAAGGTGTGAAAATGACCTCAGCAAAGTATATAGTTTTTGACTTACCGTGTTCTTCCATGGTCCAAAAACAAGAACCGTGCTTTCTGTAGCAAAATTATCTTCATTGATGACAGTGCATCATCTCATGCTGCAAAGAATACCTCTGTGTCCTTGGCTGCCATGGGCATAAAAGGAGAGAAACTCATGGTGTGGCCCCCATCCTCCCCTGACCTCAACCCTATGGAGACCCTTTGGAGCATCCTCAAGCAAAAGATCTATGAGGGTGGGAGGCAGTATTCTGACATCTTACAAAGAAATTCAAGCAGAAACTCTCCAAAAACTCACAAGTTCAAAGGATGCAAGAGTTGTGAAGGTTATATCAAAGGTGTTCCTATGTTAACATGTAACTTGGCCTGTTAAGATGTTTTTGATTGAAATAGCTTTTGATTTCAGTAAATATGACCTAATGCTGCAAATTCAACAAATGACCATTTTCAGTTCTTTACAACCAATAAAATGTTTTGAAACTCTGTTGTGCATAATAATTTGGAACAGTGCATTTTGAGGTTTTTGTTTTGTTTTGTTTTTTTGCAAAAAATAGTTATCATTGGGAGGTTTGTTCAATAAAATCTGAATTGTGCTCTAACGCTTGATGACTTGGAAAATTATACTGATTCATATGCATTGACTACTTAGGAAAATCAGAGACGAATATCATTTGGATAATAATTTGGAACGCTATGTATTACTGTACAATGAGTAAAGTTGGGGTCACCAAACTTGGTACACAGGTTCACCTTGGGGTCTTGACCTCTAACTATGAGTTGGGGTCAAAGGTCAAGGTTAACGTTCCTTATTCCATATTACTGTACAAGTAAAGCTAGGGCCACCAAACGTGGTACACAGGTTCACCCTGTGACCCTGAAGTGTGACTGTGGTTTTGGGATTGCAAGGTAAAAGGTCAACATCAAACTGCCTTATAAAATATAGCTCAACAACAAAGGCAACTAGGATCACCAAACCTGGTAACACAAGCTCACTCTGAGACCATAACAGGTCTTCAGGTTTGGAGTCAAAGGGTCAAAGGTCAAGGTTGGCACTCCCTATGATCTTACTATAGAATGTGTAAAGCTCTCTAGATAGATAGATCTTTGTCATTGTCACAGGTACAACAAAATTCAAAGTGCTCTCCAGTCAGTGCCCCATTTATAAAAAACATAGACCTAAAATTACTAGAAATCAGTTAAAAATAATTTTAAAAGAATAAATATCTAGCCACATTCACACAGACATCAACACAGGACATCATGCACACACAGTCATTACAAAGAGCATTCAACAACATACAATCATGTCCATTTTGCACATTACTTCCTCATTTTGTTCAGAATGGTTATTGCTGTTGGGTAGAAACTGTGTTTGAGTCTGTTTGTCCTTGTGTTCATTAGTCTATATCGTTTCCCAGATGGCAGTACTTCAAACAGTGAGTGTCCAGGATGTGAAGTGTCCCTTAAAATATTTTGGGCTTTCTTCTGGCAGCGGGAACGGTGTAGGTCTTCCAGTGTGAGGAGAGGGCAGCCAATGATCTTCTGGGCGGTGTCGATGACCCTCTGGAGTGCTTTCCTCTGAGCTACTGTACAACTACTGTACCAGATGCATATACAGTATATTAATATGCTCTCAATGGAAGCTCGATAAAAGGACACCAGCCGTCTCTGTGTGATGTTCTCCTTCCTGAGAATCCTCAGGAAGTACAGTCTCTGCTGGGCCTTTTTCACCAGCTCAGAGGTGTTCACACTCCAGGACAGGTTCTCCTCTATGTGGACTCCGAGAAAACAGAAGTCAGCTACCTTCTCTACACAGTCCCCGCTGATGATGAGAGGGAATCTGTCTTCTTCCTCCTGTAGTCTATTATCAACTCTTTGGTCTTGGAGGTGTTCAGGAGAAGGTCATTGTCTTTGCACCATGACGACAACCGCACCACCTCATCTCTGTAGGCAGACTCGCCCCCCCCCATCCCCCCCCGAGATGAGACCCACCACTGTAGTGTCATCTGCAAACTTCAAGATAGTGTTGTTGTGATGGGCGGGGGTACAGTCCTGTGTATACAGACAGTAGAGCAGGGGACTCAGCACACAGCCCTGGGGGGAGCCGGTACTGAGGCTTAGGGCCGTAGATGTATGATGGCTCACCCTGACTCTCTGTCTGCGACCAGAGAGGAAGCTGCTGATCCACATACATATAGCCTGAGGAAGCCCCAAGTCCCCCAGCTTGACCACCAGTTTGTGTGGGAGGATGGTGTTAAATGCAGAGCTGTAATCCACGAAGAGCATCCGCACATAGCTCCCCTGCCGCTCCAGGTGGGCTAGAGTGGCATGGAGTGCTGTGGCCACCGCGTCTTCTCTAGGGTCACCATACTTGCTACAGAGGTTCACCTTGGGATCCTGACCTACAACTATAGGTTGTATACTTTGTTGTATGTTCTTGGATGATGGGTTTATCATAATTTGGTTCTTCCACAGTAATTATATTGAAAAGTGGAAAACTGCTCTCCGTCAGTAGGTATTGGGATCTTCCGCCCCTTCACGGGGCGGCAGTGGCTCAGGAGGTAGAGCAGGTCGTCTAATAACCGTATGGTTGGCGGTTCGAATCCCGCTCTCCCCAGATATCCTGCCGTTGTGTCCCTGGGCAAGACACTTCACCCGCATTGCCTCCAGTGTCCATAATACTGGGTATGAATGTGTATAAATGTATAAAAAATGTTCGGTGGTGGCCGGAAAGGCCGTTGGCGCAGATTGGCTGCCACGTTTCCGTCAGCCTGCCCCAGGGTAGCTGTGGCTGCAGAAGTAGCTTGCCACTACCACTGTCTGTCTGGAGTGAATGAATAATGTACCTATTTGTAAAGCGTCTTTGAGTATATATGATAAAGCGCTATATAAAATCGATGCATTATTATTCATAGAAAACGGAGGTGAGGGGTATTGCACTCACCTCAAAGGGCTCTTGTTGGGTCTGGTGTTGCTCATCTTCATCTTGACAATACCTCAGATTCTCTATGGGGTTTAGTTCAGAAGTGTTTGCTGGTTAATCAAGCACAGTAGTACCATGGTCATTAAACCAGGTACTGGTATTTTTGGCAGTGTGGGCAGGTGCCAAGTCCAGATGGAAAATGAAATCAACATCTCCATGAAGCTTGTCAGTAGCTGGAAGCATGAAGTGCTCTACAATTTCCTGGTAGATGGCTGCACTGCCTTTGGACTTGATAAAATACTGGACCAACAGCAGCAGGTTACATGGCTCCTTAAATCATCACTGACTGTGGAAACTTTATACTGGACCTCAAGCAACTTGTATTTGTTGCCTCTCCACTCTTCCTCGTTACTCTGGGACTTTGATTTCCAAATGACAGGACTTGGCACCTGATTTGAGGAGTATGTCATCTGCTGCTGTTGGTTCACCGTGCTCTTGTCTGTAACATTTAATTGTGATCCCCTCTGTGGATCACCACCTTATTGTGGTGGAGGGGTTTGCATGTCCTAATGATCCCAGGAGCTGTGATGTCGGGGACACCTTGCCCCTGGTTGCCCAAGGTAAACTGGTCCTGGGTGAAGGGCCAGACCAAAAGCAGTCCTGTAGATTTTGCTGCAAAAAGTTAGAACAAGGACCCAGTGTACCCAAAGGAGCACATGGGTCCACCCTCCAGTGGGCTTACCACCTGCAGGGGAGTCATATGGATCATGGTGCTATGTCAACCGACAAGCACTCTGGTCTGCTGTGTTTGCAGTGCTGCCTCCGTGACCCAGATCCCCAGATGAGCAGTGAAAGATGGATTGATGAATTATGAAATATCTCGGGAGAAATGCCTGCTGTGTTAAGCCTGAACAGTAGCGTTAATTTCATCAACGAAAAGTGATACGAAGTATGTTCGTCAGCGAACCTTTTTTACAAGACTTAATACAAGATGGGACGTAACTAGACATGTGATGCTGACTGTGAATAAATATCACATGCAATTTTGTTGAATAATAAAGACGAGATGAAATTTAGTTTGAGATAAAAACTTCGCTGAACTCTCATTATTTTCGTTGACGAAAAATGACTAGATGAAATATTATAAAGTGATTTCGTTGGATTATTATTTTGCTGTATTTCCGTTTCCTTCCAAACTGTGTGCAGCGCAGGCATTGTGGGACGCCTTTGGTTTCTTTTCCTGTCCCACGCCATTTGGAAAATGCTGAAATCCAGTTGCTTCTAATTCAGCTGGAGTGTATGGAGAAAAGGAGACAATGGCGTTGCAGCAAGGGATTGTCTTCACTGGGCTTGGGAGGAAAAGACGGTTGGATCTTTGGACATATTTTCAATATGTTGATGGGGGGGAGGACGACAGAATGTGTTGTGCAAGTAGAAGGGGAGAAATGTGGCCACAAATCTAAAGCAACACCTCAAGGCTAAGGCAAAGCTGGATTCCTGCCTGTGTTTTTCATCAGATTAATGGTAAGATGACCTGTTGTGTGAATTTTGAAATGGGTCTAAGACAAAAGGAAATGTTGGTTTTGGCTAATTTATGTTGCATAAATAAGAGACTAAAATACATATTTCATTGACTAAAACTAGTCTAAAGTGCACAGACATTTTAGTCAGCTAAAATGTGACTAAACTAAAAAAGGATGGACATGACTAAATATGATAAAAACTAAAATGAGCATTTGGCAAAAGACTGACTAACCGGAGTGGTGGCCTAGTTGATGGAGCATCCGTCCCACAACCGGGACGCCGTGGGTTCAAGCCCCGGTCGGGTCATGCCAAAGACCATATAAAAATGGTATTTGCCGCCTTCTAGCTTGGTGCTCAGCCTAATAGAATGGGGGACGGGAAAAGCTGTCTGTGGCGGCGCCTTGCATGGCAGCGACCCCTCTGATTCTAGATGTGATTAACATTGTAGATAGGAGAAATATAATTTCCTTCTACTGTACATGATTGGCTGTATGGATTGAATGACAGTAAAGTTGGCTTCATCTTCTTCTGCTTAAAACTAAAATAAAAAATGAGCTGCTAAAATTAACACTACTGAACAGTGACATAAAAACACTTTTAGAAAAATTAGATTGCTTCCTAAATAATTAACAGCTCACTTCATCATCACAGACCTGGGACAGGTGGAAACTTCTTCTGAATGCATGTATTTGAAATGATTTCAGAGCATTTTTGCCATCCAGAAGTGGCAAGCAAACAAAGCTGTTCTATACAGAACAGATAAAATCAGTTATCTACTTGTCTACAAGTCTATTTCATTTATTGCTTTATTTTTAATGACATTTTTGTTTGCAATGATATATTTAGTTTTCATCAGTTTTTTAATCCTAAAAAATGGAAACAAGATGGCTGCAAATGGTCAACAGTACATCTTTGACATGCCGACTCTACTCACACACACAGCCTGTATCTCGGGACTCAGAGAGAGCAGAGGAGCAAGAGAGTGTTGGCACTTTAAAAGCAGTTTACTGGTGTATTTTATGTTTTAATGGATTAGTTTTTGTTTATTTATTGCTCCCCGATACAATCCAGCCATTTTGCCTGGATCAAACCTGATACCGATGCTAAATACCGGCCCATCTCTAGTAGTTACGTCACACATGTTCTCTTGGATAGCTTGTTTGGTTTTAGTTCAGCACAGGAGTTGATGCTAGAATCTGCAGGGGGTTTTTTTTGGGGGGGGGGCGGTTTGTCTTTCAGCTGCCCCCTTTCAGAATCACCACAGTGTATCATCAACTTATATCGCAATGATCCACATGTTGATTTGGCAAGGATTTTTATGCCGGATGCCCTCCTGATGCAACCCTGCCCATTTATCTGGGCTTGGGGCCGGCACAGGGATTACACTGGCTTGTGCATCCCCTGTGGCTGGGTAACCAATGCTAGAATGATGCTAGAATCTGTAGTGTTTAACTTTTTTTTTTTTTTTTAATTTAATCTCTGTCAGTGTTTGAGTTAAATATATACCTAATTGAAATCTGAAGGCAGCAGTAAAATTGTGGAAAAATGTCCCAATTACAACACTTGATAGATTTTGGCAGTTGCATTACTGGCTTGCATATTTATAGATCTAAAATGTGTAAGGTATGTCTTTAAAAGGAGAAGATTTTTTTAAAAAGTATTTTCTCATTTTTTCTTACACTGTATAATAAAGTAAAACACCTACAGTCATGTGAAAAAAAATTAGGACACCCCCTTAAATATTCAGTTCTTTATTAATAAATGTTCACATACTGTATCTATGTCTAACCTTGTTTTTGTTTTTATTTGCATTTTTTTAACATTTATTTTAGCCATTTTAAGTGGGAATGAATGTGGGGATGTCCTAAAAAAGATGTGGGGGTGTCTTAATTTATTCCTCACTATTTGTTTAGAATTACATTCTACAGAAAATTTGAAAAGTTTTTAATTGTTGTATTACATGAATTGCCCAGTATTTTTAACATTGATATTAAATATCCATATGCCCAAATATGTTAAAAAAAAAAAAACACACACACAGGCTTATACAGGGTGTCGTAGTTTTTTCACAGGACTGTATCTGTAGAAGCAGTGTACAGCTACACAGATGTTCCTTGTCTTACAGGTGGCCATGAAGCATCCATCAGCTGTGACTGCATGTAACTTGGACCTGGAGAACCTGATCACAGATTCGAACCGCAGCATTGCCACTCTGGCCATCACTACTCTGCTAAAGACCGGCAGCGAGAGCAGCGTGGATCGGCTCATGAAGCAGATCTCCTCCTTTGTCTCTGAGATCTCAGACGAGTTCAAGGTCACACTTTTATTTGTACTTCATTTTATCCTGATTTTTATAGTCGGTGCAATCAAATGCATACACATTATTTTGTTATATTGAGTAAGATTTAAAAATTGTCGAAATATTCTCAACTGAGTAAATTAAATGCTGTTTTCCATACTCTGTTGGACCTGCTGACCTTCACATTGATCAAAAGCATCAACATGACCTAAGCCATCCAAATATTATTTCTTTTAATATCCCTAGGGTTTTAGCTTCTCGGGCCAAAAAAAAAGATTAATTTCTAAACTGACCCCACTGCTTTGCTCCCAGTCTTATTAAATCCCGTTATTTTTGTTCTACTTTTGGCCACCCTAAATCTGTCTGTGTTTTTTAGGTGGTGGTGGTGCAGGCCATCAGTGCTCTGTGTCAGAAGTATCCCAGGAAGCACAGTGTCATGATGAACTTCTTATCCAACATGCTCAGAGATGATGTAAGTTTATCGTCACAAATTTATCCTTCACTCCTAAAGAAAATTAAAACATGATTACAGTTGAAATCCAGGGCAATATTTTTCTGCCTGTTTACACTTGATGCGGTGATTGATTGATACACACACACACGGTATATGATATACATACATACACAGGAAATAAATATTTTCTAGCATATTAATGCATCAGTATTGGTCAGTTATTGCAGATACAGTCAGAGTCATAAGTATTGTGTGGTGATGCCTTTGTCTCTATCAGTGCTTCAGCCACTTTTATTTCCTCTCAACACTGAAAATGTGAGAAAGTCGCACATAGCTTGTTCAGATCTGACAAGCTCTATGCCAGTTCCTGTTCTTCAACAAAATTTTGAACAGGCCAATGCATTAACAGCCAAAATAAATGAACTAGGAGCCTGGAAAGTTGCTTCTCATCTGGGACCAAAAAGGGTTTGTTTGTTTTTTCTTTCTTTACTGTAACGTCTGAAATGAGCCCTGTTCAGTGCAATACATGCAACTCATACTCAATCAGCAGCTGTTGATGTCAGAAGAGATTTACCAATTAAATTTTTTCAAAAACACTTTCTGTTGGTTCATTTTCAAGCTATAAGAAAGAGTTTACTGCTGAGTCACAATACTTCTTAGTTTGGAAATCTAGTGTTATTCTGAAATGTGTAACACATCAGAATCTCTGACTGCAGAGAATGGTAAGGATGATTTTGCCTGGGCACTTCTTGGGGGGGGGGGGGGGGGGGGGGAAGGGTCCTTGCAACAGTTTAAGCTGTCAATTATAGCTTGTTGCTTCTGCCTTTTGTATGGAGACTCTGCTTACTACACTATCAGCAACTTTAAGAAGACACACCTCCCTCCAGTCATTTGCCTACAAATGGTGATCATAGCCTTTCATCCAAATTCTGATTGGCTGGCTAGAGAAGTGTGCTGTTGATAGACGATGCAGAGCTCCCAAAGTTCAACTTTTTTTCAACTCTCAGCACTCTGAGAGCAGCAACAAAAACCTCTTGACTGCTGAGAGCATTTTTGTGCTAAGGATGTTGAGTGGATTAAATGCTTGGCTACATAGAAAATGGTCAGAAAATGGATGTCTTGTTCAAGATATCAGTGAAAGTTTAATGCTTAGTCACCATATTTCAGTTTTGAAATGTGACAAACTCAGCCTTGATGACACATTACAGTCTACTCCGAAGCCACTCCACATTTATGTGGGAGCCGTTTACAGGTTAGGAGAGCTTTCGATCATTTGCCATTACATCACAATCCATGTGAGTCCTGCCTTGTGCTTTGGTCTGTGTAAACTAGTTTGATTACAGGCTGGTTTGCCAGATTTTTAACACTCCAGAACTGGGGGAGAACCAGAATGGGATCTGACACTGAGAACCTCGTTTTTCACTGTAGGGAGGTTTTGAGTACAAGCGGGCCATCGTGGACTGCATCATCAGCATCATTGAGGAGAATCCTGAGAGCAAAGAGACGGGCTTGGCCCACCTTTGTGAATTCATTGAGGACTGTGAGCACACGGTGCTCGCCACAAAGATCCTGCACCTCCTGGGCAAAGAGGGTCCACGCACCCCACAGCCATCCAAGTACATCCGCTTTATTTTCAACCGGGTGGTGCTGGAGAGTGAGGCTGTCCGTGCAGGTAAGACTGCAAGAAATGAGATTTCAGATGTTGATCTACAGTACTCACTCAGGAGTTTCCTGTTTTAGCAACATTAGTGCATGCCTGTCCAATGCAAGTATTCTTGTCTGAAAACAAGTAGCCCAATTAGGCTTTACAGGCCCAAATGTAGGCTGTGTTTGAAAGTGGAATATAAAGAGGTGTAGCCTTTATGTAGGCAGTCGTATGTTAGACTGTGACAAATATAAAAGGGAGTGAACAGCACTAAGATTTATTTGATTGTGTGAATATTAATTACAGAATTATTGAAAATGAATGGGACATCCAATATTAGCAGCTGTTTAAGAACCCTTGTTTATTTGTTTGTCAGACTTATTTGTGTGATCTTTTATGAGTTATATTCATAAGTGTTGTATCTTGCACTTTGGGGAATGGGAGTTCAGTCATCATTATAATTGTTTTAGTTTCTATGTGTAGTTTATAGTCTGTCGTCAATAAACTCATGCAGTACTATAACTGGACATGTTTACAAATATTTGAGACCATTATAATGCATCCTTTTATATTTTAGCAATATTATAAGTACAAAACACCAAACATTATTTTACACAGCAGAATGACCCATTTGGCTGCAACTCTTGCATCGGTGTTGCCCATTTGTCAGTAAATAAAAAATGATTTATTTCATTATTTGAGCGTTTTTGTGTGTTTGACAGTCGTCGTTTAGTGAAAGCGTGCATATGCAATTGATCTGGCCATTCCGCTCCACAATCATGGTAGTATTATTATTAACTTTTAATTTTGAGATAGCCGTGTGAGCACACCAGCACTGGGAGGAGGAGCAGACAGCAGTGGTGCATGGGTGAAGCAGCAGCCGAGACTCCCGTTAACCGGGCAGGCTGAGCTTGGCTCCCTGCGAAGGACTGTGGTAAGCCGGCCCGGATGTTGCTTCCCTCCCCGCGCTCCTCGTGTTCCCTACATATGTTGAATTATCCTTTAGAGCTGTGGAATCACAACAACATTATAGTATATTTTTTTTAAGCATTAAATCTTCAGTATTCTCTTTTTCTAGTCAAATTTGTTGCTTTTCACTTCCTTGTTTTGTTTACGGAGCGCTCTGGTGACTGGTCGTGATGCCGCATATTATTCAATCAGTACGGAGTCAATCCGAAACCCCGCCCACACTTCTAGAAGCCAGAGCATGAGGAAACAGAGCGGTGGCTAAACTTTTAATTGATAAAAATTACTTATTTTGACTGAGCAACTCCATACTTGGGGATGCACACCCTCGTAACCTCAGCAAAGCACTTGTAAAATCTGAGGCCAGTCTGAGGAACGGTTTGGGAGATACTGTATGTGAGGAACACACACAGACAGAGATTTGTTGCATTTATAGATACAGTAGATGTTTGATGATGGATCTCCTCCACACATGGTTTCTAAAGTCGATCACATTTCTGACCAGTGTTTTGTTTCTCTTTTCGCCTTCAGCTGCTGTTAGCGCTCTGGCTAAATTTGGAGCTCAGAATGATGATCTGCTGCCAAGTGTCCTGGTTCTTATGCAGAGGTATGTTCTACTCTTCCTGCACTTTTCATTAGATATTTCTTTTGTGACAGTGGAATGACCGAATATTTTACTTTCACTAAAATTAGCAAATCAGAATACATCTCTGTGGCTAAAATGCGCTGCATATCCACCACAGTGTACAGTATATGCCATGTTTCCCACAGAATTTGATTACCTCCGCCAAGGAGGTTATGTTTTCATCAGTGTTGGTTTGTCTGTCTGTTTGTTTGTTAGCAAGATAACTCAAAAAGTTATGGATGGATTTTCATGAAATTTTCAGAGATTGTCAGAAATGGGGTATCCTACAGATGATTACATTTTGGTGGTGATCCGGATCACCGTCTGAAAAAAACAAAACAAGCATCACAGTATAGCTAATATATGCCACTTGCGAATGGCATTTTTTTCATGCTCAAGGAATCTATGAAGTTAGACAAAATAAATGTAGGATTAATATTTATGATCTTAAACACTGTATGAGGGGAACTGTGGCGCGTGGCGGAGGTCTGCGCTCTCAAAGTGCTTTTCTAGTTATATTTGTGGCTGTAGTGTGGATCAGGGTTCACATGCTTATGTCTTTGACAAATGAGGCACATCCTTTCTTTATTAAATAATTTAACTGATGTGCGTCTGCCTGTAGATGGGAGCGATGTAGTGACATGAGCTTTGCAGCAACTGAACTACCAAAATAAGAGTGAGGAAATTGTTTGCAGTAGCCCAGTTGCAAGTTGTTTTAAATTTATATATACAGTACTCTGCACCAGTTTCGCTACCAATAGCCAGGCCGGCATTGGATTTCTCATACATAAAGAATGTAGTAACAAAGAATGCAGTAGCAGAATTATAGAAACAAGTAGCCTAGGAGATAGAGTAGCTATACTAATTCTTAGAGTTAATAAGAGATACAAAGTGTACATGCCAACATCCCCACACAAGGACTCTGAAGTCGAGGCCATATACAGTGCTGTGAAAAAGTATTCACCCCCTCCTGATTTCTCATTTTTTGTATGTTTGTCACAGTTGCATGTTTCAGATCATCAAACAAGTTTAAATATTAGACAAAGATAGCACAAGTAAACACAAAATGCAGTTTTTAAATGAAGGTGTTGATGATTAAGGGGAAAAAAATCCAAACCTACATGGCCCTGCGTGAAGAAGTGATTGCCCACTAAACCTAATAACTGGTTGGGCCACCCTTAGCAGCAACAACTGCAGTCAAGTGTTTGTGATAACTGGCAGTGAGTCTTTTACAGCGCTGTGGAGAAATTTTGGCCCACTCATCTTTGCAGAATTGTTATAATTCAGACACATTGGAGGGTTTTCAAGCATGAACTGCCTTTTTAAGGTCATGCCACAGAATTTCAGTCAGATTCAGGTCAGGACTTTGATTAGGCCACTCCGAAGTCTTCTTTTGTTTTTCTTAAGTCATTCAGAGGTGGACTTGCTGGTTTGTCTTCGATCATTGTCCTGCTGCAGAACCCAAGTGCGTTTCAGCTTGAGGTCATGAACAGATGGCCGGACATTCTCCTTCAGGATTTTTTGATAGACAGCAGAATTCATGGTTCCATTTACCACAGCAAGTCTTCCAGGTTCTGAAGCAGCAAAACAGCCCCAGACCATCACATTACCACCACCATATTTTACTGCTGGCATGATGTTCCTTTTCTGAAATGCTGTGTTACTTTTATGCCGGATGTAATGGGACACACACCTTTCCAAAAAGTTCAACTTTTGTCTCGTCAGTCCGCAAAGTATTTTCCCCAAAAGTCTTGGGGATCATCAAGATGTTTTCTGGCAAAACTGAGACAAGCCTTTATTTTTTTTTTTTTTTTTTTTTTGCTCAGCAGTGGTTTTTGTCTTGGAACTCTGCCATGCAGGCCATTTTTGCCCAGTCTCTTTCTTATGGTGGAGTCATGAACATCGACCTTAACTGAGGCAAGTGAGGCCTGCAGTTCTTTGGATGTTGTTGTGGGGTCTTTTGTGACCTCTTGGATGAGTCATTGCTGCGCTCTTGGGGTAGTTTTGGTCGGCTGGCCACTCCTGGGAAGGTTCACCACTGTTCTATGTTTTCGCCATTTGTGGATAATGGCTCTTACTGTGGTTCGCTGGAGTCCCAAAGCTTTAGAAATGGCTAGAAAATTGAACTTAGCTTTCCAAAGATGTGATAAACCACAGTTAATTTATGTTTTAACAGGGGGGCAATCACTTTTTCACACAGAGCCATTTAGATTTGGATTATTTTTTTTTTTTTTTTTTACTGTTAATGCAGTTCTTAATTGAAGGTGTTTAGTATTATGTGTTTACTTGTTATCTTTGTCAAATATTTAAATTTGTTTGATGATCTGAAACATTTAATTGTGACAAACAAAAAAATGAGAAATCAGGAAGGGGGGCAAACACTTTTTCACACCACTGTACGAAGATGTTGAATGAGCATTACCAAGAGACAAGACCCTTGTCTTGTCTTGTCTCTTATAACACCCTGATGGATGACTTTAATGCCACAGTTGGAAGGTTGGAGAAAGAACGAAGAGACATCTATTGGGGAAATGTGCCAAGGTGAGAGGAACGAAAGAGGCGCTATGCTGGTGAACTGGGCAACAGAAAAATGGATTCAAAATCACACAGCTTAAAGTTTTCTGGCACCGTGCCGGATTTCCGGTGTGTGCAGTTTTTTTTTTTTTTCTTTTGGCTGCAAAGAAATTTACTTTCTCTTTCTGTGCACAGAAGCAATTTTTGTCCAAGCTATCTGCAATGGTGGATGAATAATGCTCAAAGTAAAGACAGTTCTGCCTAGTTTGGAGTTCTTCTAAGAAATTTAGAGCAGTGAATATAGTATTTGGCATGGCGTAAGGTATTAAGCTTGGGTGCTCCACTGATCCCTGTAGAAAACCTGGATAGCTCACATCCCATTAGCGAGTACAGAGCCAAGTGAAGCCACCTGGCCGCTATATTAGGGAGGGAATCGAGCTGACATTATGTTTAGCGGCCATTGATTTCTATAGTTCACCGGTTGCACAAGATTAAATTGTGTCTTCATGCCAAGAAGTTCAAAATCTGTTAATTTTTTGGGAAACACTTTTTTTTTTTTTTTGCTAATTTTGCCATGCCCAACGTTTATTGGAAGGTTTGTTCTGGCGTATCAACTTTTTATTTATTGTACGTCTGTCCAGCCTGCTTAATTTAAATTGGTTAAGAGTTGATATTAGACCTGATTAAGGTTGGACGTGGGCTGGTAGTGAGTCCGTGTACGAATGAATGTATACCTGCATATACAGTAGGTTTTTTTCCACAAAGCTGGGTTCACACTATAGCGTTTGGACCGACTTTTACAGACGTTTTGAAAAATCAGAGACATTAGTCCAAATGTTGTGAAATTATGTTTGTGAGCATTTTTTTTTTTAAATCCAGCACACATCAACTTTTACAAACTTTAAAGGAGCTTTTTAACTCCACAGCCTTACTTGGCCATGGATGAGAGCTGTCCGCTACAATTCAGAGATAATGCCATATATTATTGTTCATCTCGGCCGGAGTTATATTAATCTGCTCTGGTGAATGCAAAATTGTAGATTTAATTCTAAAAAAAAAAACTGTTGGGATATTTTCATTTTGAATCATTCTTTTAAAGGAATGATGGTGAGTGAGGTTAAAATTGGAAAAACTGTCATCAATAGATGATGAATATCGGGTTTGTGTGCACATAACCTGCTCTTTTCCTGTAGAGAACTTTTTTTTTCCCCTCTGTGTAGTGAAAAACCCTGTTCTGGCTTCAAACAGTTAATATTTAACCCTTGAACAGAAAACACCGGCTGAGTGTTTTTTCATTGTCATAATTAAAGTTGTGGGTTGATACAAGATATTTGTCAGTTGTTAGTCCTGATGGCACTATATTTTTCTGCTATTCCATCTAAACCTAGAACTTTGTGGTCATTCGCTTTATTTTTCTTTAGTCACCATTTTTATTTAGTAATTGGCAGTGGCTATGGATATGGAAGCTGTATCCCTATATGAAATGTCTATTGGTACGGAAGAGTTGACAATCCGACTAAATCTTTCCAGTTCAGCCCCAAGCCAACTGCTGCTGTGGCTTAGGTAGTGCATTGGGTCTGTGATCAGAAAGTTGCTGGTTTGTGTTCTGCTGTCGTCACCGTGTCCAAACCATTTTACTATGAGATGAAATTTAGACTTAAAATTAAGAGGTTAGCCTTAGGATATGGGAGTGGGTAAGGTTAAAAAGGTAGTAAACAGATATTGATTAAAATTTTGAAACAAGTAAATGCCTCAGATTCATACCTGTAGCCTGCTGCTTTAAAGATACGCATTAGTAGAACGTACTGGCCAATCAGATCCAAGCTGTATCTGTAACAAGAATTCTATGGGTACGGTTCCATATCCATAGCCACTGCCTTAGTAATTTAGGACTGTGAAGGTCAAGTTGATCCATCAGTGACCCCAGCTACATGGCGACAATAGTCCAATAACTAGGAATAATCAGATAATGGTAATCAGATTTGACATGTTTACATGCACTGAATAAATGGATTACTGGACACTAAACTATGTGTGTTAATGTAATTCCACTTTATGTGACACAGTAATTGCCTTTTATCTGATTATTGTTTTTACATCACTACTTTAATAATCAGATAACTCCCGAAATCCAATTATAAATGGTTTATTACCATGCATGTAAACATGGCCATTTTGCTTATCATACTCCCATAAATATATGGGAGGGCCCCAAAAATTGGGATCAGTCCGCCAAGGTCTCCGCCTTTGACCGCCACCTAATCCACATAGCACCGGACCCCCATGATCCCTCCTGCAGGTGGTGAGCCCACTGGAGGGCGGACCCATGTAACTCCTTCAGGCTGAGCCCGGCCGGGTCCCATGGGTGGAAACCCGGCCACCAGACGCTAGCCTTCGAGCCCCTCCCCCAGGCCTGGTTCCAGGGTGGGGCCCTGGTAACCCCATACCGGGCGGGAAACACTGAATCCTTGATATACAATTCATCATGAGAGTCTGTTGGATCGTTCTTAGTCTGGCCCTTCACCCAGGACCAGTTTGTCTTGGGAGACCCTATCAGAGGCAAATTGCCCCGGACAACATAGCTCCTGGGATCACTGGGGCACGCAAACCCCCCCACCACGATAAGGTGACGATCCATGAGGGGGCTCTTTAGAGGGATCACACTCCTCAGCCTCCCTGGAAAGGTCTATGCCAAGGTACTGGAGAGGAGAGTCCGGCCGTTGGTCGAACCTCGGATTCAGGAGGAGCAATGTGGTTTTCGTCCTGGCCGTGGCACATCGGACCAGCTCTTTACCCTCTCGAGAATTCTTGAGGGTTCGTGGGAGTTTGCCCAACCAGTTTACATGTGTTTTGTGGACTTGGAGAAGGCATTTGACCGCGTCCCTCGTGGATTTTTGTGGGGGGTGCTTCGGGAGTATGGGGTATCGGGCTTGTTGTTACGAGCTATTCGGTCTCTGTACGACCGTTGTGAGAGTTTGGTTTGTATTGCCAACACTCGGTCGGAGTCATTCCCAGTGAGAGTTGGACTCCGCCAGGGCTGCCCTTTGTCACCGATCCTGTTCATAATTTTTATGGACAGGATTTCTAGGCGCAGCCAGGGAATGGAGGGTGTCATGCTTGGTGACCACAGGATCTCATCTCTGTTGTTTGCAGATGATGTTGTCCTGTTGGCTTCAGCCAGCAATGACCTACAGCTCTTGCTGGGACGGTTTACCGCTGAGTGTGAAGTGGCTGGGATGAGAATCAGCACCTCCAAGTCCGAGTCCATGGTCCTCAGCCGGAAAAAGGTGGATTGTCCTCTCCGGGTTGGGGACAGGCTCCTGCCGGGACAGGCTCCTGCCCCAAGTGGAGAAGTTTATGTATCTTGGGGTCTTATTCACAAGTGAGGGGAGAATGGAGCGAGAGATTGACAGATGGATCGGCGCAGCATCTGCAGTGATGTGGACGTTGTACCGGTCTGTTGTGGTGAAGAGGAAGCTTAGTTCTAAGGCAAAGCTGTCGATTTACCAGTCAATCTACGTTCCTACTCTCACCTATGGTCACGAGCTTTGGGTAATGACCGAAAGAACAAGATCGCGGATACAAGCGGCTGAAATGAGCTTTCTCCGTAGGATTGCTGGACTCACCCTCAGAGATAGGGTGAGGAGCTCAGTCATCCGAGAGAGGCTCAGAGTAGAACCGCTGCTCCTCCACATTGAAAGGAGTCAGTTGAGGTGGTATGGGCATCTGATTAGGATGCCTCCTGGACGCCTCCCACTTGAGGTGTTTCAGGCACGTCCCACTGGGAGGAGACCCCGGGGCAGACCCAGGACTCGGTGGAGAGACTATGTCTCCCAGCTGGTCTGGGAACGCCTTGGTATCCTCTCTGAAGAGCTGGAGCAGGTGGCTGGGGAGAGGGAAGTCTGGGCTTCTCTGCTTGAACTGCTGCCTCCGCGACCCAGACCTCCAGAAAAGCGGTAGAAGATGGATGGATGGATGGATGGGCCCCAAAAATTGCTGTAGCCCAGGGGCCCACAACCTCCTTAATCCAGCCCTAGTTGCTAATCAAATCTTATTCCACCAGTGAATTAGTTCACTTGACTGAGTTTCACATACCCTTATTCATAAATTTCATATTATAGATTGTAGGTCATTCTGTACATAATTATATAACTTGATAGCAATAGCATCCTAAATGTTAGATGTTTGCACCATGTTAGTGAGATGGAGTACTGTTGCCACCTACTGAACTTCCTTGGTATTGCTGTTTCAAACAGTCCACCATAATCTAGTCTGCATTGATCAATGGGTATGGCAGATGTGTTACTAGCTAGTTTCAAGGAAAATCGTTTTCTCATATTAATTAGTGTGTATGTGTGCACGCACGTGTGTGTGTCTCCACCCCTGTGACCCTGCCCCCGGAAAAAAATTCAGGCTCAGCTTCTTCAAAAAGAAAAAGAACCGTAGATAGACGTGGAAAAGCCCCAATGACCAAGTCAGAAATGAAATAGACTTCATCCTCACAGACACACAAAGAATTGTTCGGAACGTTACAGTCATTATTAAAGTGAACGTTGGGAGTGACCATCGGATGCTGAGAAGCATGGTGAGGCTAGACACAAAGTCTGAGAGGAAGAAGTTGCATGTGAAGAAACGTCACGCTGACCTGAGGCTACTTAAAGAAAGACATGAAGAATTCCAGATAGAACTCAAAAACAGATTTGCAGTTCTAGCAGAAGGCAAAGATCTTGATGATTTGGAAGAAAGAATAACAGATACTATCAAGCACAGACAAGGTCGCTAAAGCTAAGAAACAAGGGCCTACATCAAAATTATCAATTTCAACAAAGGACCTGGATGTGTTGCTGTTTTGCAGATATGAAGCAAAACAGCAACACATCCAAGATAGAATACGCCGGAATATGCATCAAGAAACGCATATGAGATGACGTTAGACACTTCAACGTTGAAACCGTTAAAAAGGCTTTAGAAGACTCAAAAAGCCTGAAGATTGCAAGGAGACTGTCACCTGGTCAGTGCCACCTGATGTGCCTGATTGATAAAAACAGTAACGAAGTTAGAAACAAGGAAGATATCTTGAAGAGGGTTGAAGAATTCTACACCAAACTCTACGACAGCAGGTCTAAGGCAAAAGAACTTAACATCCCAGAACGTGATCCAAGCCGAAGATCGCTGCCTGGGAGGTTGAAGCAGCCTTAAGAAAAATGAAGAACGGCAAAGCAACAGGGGAGGATAGCATCAAAGTATAAGTACTGAAGGAAGTGGTACATTCATCATAAAGATGCACGCTGAGCTCTACACCAAATGCCTGGAAGAATTCCATCAAGTTGGAAAGAAGCCAAAGTTTTCATTCTTTTCAAAAAAGGTGACCGACATTAACAAGTACAGACCAATTTGTCTTCTCTCCAATATGTACAAGCTCTTCACCAAAATTCTAACGTTGAGAATTGAGCGCATACTAGATGAAAGTCAACCAAGAGAACAGCCAGGTTTCCGCAGGGGCTACTCCACCATCAATCACATACACGCCTTAAACCAAGTGCAAGAGAAATGCAGAGAATATAATAAGCCATTATGTGTCGCCTTTATTGGATATGAGAAAGCTTTTGATTCTATTGAGACACCGGCCATAATGAAATCAATTAGCAGACAAGGGGTGTCTCCAGTCTATGCTAAGCTTCTGAATAATATCTATTCAGATAGCTGTATCCATGTCCACCTTGAAGATGTCAGTGAGAAAATTCCAATAAAAAAGGGCATCTGCCAAGGTGACACTATATCCCCAAAGCTTTTTACATCAGTACTAGAAGGTATATTTTGGAAGCTTGAATGGGAACAACAAGGCATATGTATTGAAGAATGGCTTTCACACCTCCGCTTTGCAGATGATATAGTAATCAGAATGCAGAGGAATTACAACTATTGATGCAAGAGCTTGCCAGTGAAAGTGCCAAGGTTGGACTGAAAATGAAGAAAACAAAAGCAATGTTTGGACTGATCGCAAATATAAAAGATGTCATTGTCAATGGTGCAAAGATAGAAGAGGTAGAGGAATACGTATACCTTGGACAGTGGTTCAGTTTGAAGGATCCAACCCAGGATAAGGAACTGGATTGAAGGATACCATCCGGATGGGCAGCTTTTTCTCAAAACAAGGATTTATTGAAGGGTAGACTGCCTCTTTGCTTAAAACAAAAAAATATTTGATTCATGCATTGCACTTGCAATGACTTATGCATCAGAAACCTGGACAATGTCCAAAAGGATGGAAGAAAAACTGGCTGCTGCACAGAGAAGAATGGAGAGAAGCATCTTGGGTATTACGCTAAGAGATAAAGACTAATATCTGGATAAGACAGCAAACCAGGGTGAAAGATATAGTACAGATCATCAAGTCATGAAAATGGAACTGGGCCAGACATGTCACCCGTATGACAGATGATCGCTGGACCAGCAGGCTGATGACGTGGGGGCCGAGAGATGGAGTAAGAAACCAGGGACGTCGGCACAAAGGATGGCAAGACAAAATTCCTTCATTTTAAGAAAAGGTAACTGGTACCATCTGGCTAGAAACCGCTTGGAATGGAAACGACATGCTGAGGCCTTTGTCCAACAGTGGAATTCAACAGGCTGATGATGATAATGATACAGTACATGCAGAAATCTGTGTGTGAAAGATGTTTTTAAGATGTGATGTAGTGCAGCTTTTTAATGTCAGTCCTTGTTCACAGGTGTATGATGGACAGTGATGATGAAGTGCGCGACAGAGCTACTTTCTACATGAATGTGCTACAGCAGAAGCAGAAGGCCCTGAATGCTGCCTACATCTTCAACGGTAAACACTCGCACACCTACTACGGCTGTGGTTGTGATTCACCCTCATGGCTTTTGACCATTCAAACTACATACAGTCAACAATGGCTCACAGACCAAATGTTTTGCTGTGGATTGAGTCTCTTGTCCTGTATTATAATCTCAGGACTTTCTGTGTCCATCCCTGGATTGGAGAAGTCCCTCCATCAGTACACCCTGGAACCCTCCGAGAAACCTTTTGACATGAAGTCCGTCCCTCTGGCTACCACTCCAATCACAGAGCAGAAAACAGGTAACATTTATTTATTTTTAGCTTGTCTAGGTTTAGTGTTCACTAAGTGGCTGCACGGTGGCGCAGTGGCTGCACGGTGGCGCAGTGGTTAGCACTGCGGCAGCACAGTTTACCCTTGGCCGGGGGATTGTGGGGATCGTGGGATCGTGGGTTCGATCCCAGCCCCCGACCAACAGTGATCTGCGTGGAGTTTGCATGTTCTCCCCGTGTCGCGTGGGTTTACTCCGGGATTTCTCCGGTTTCCTCCCACATGCCAAAGACATGCATGTTAGGTTAATTGGCTGTTCTAAATTGTCCCTAGATATCTGTTTCCTATAGGCCCTTAGAATAGAGGGTTAGTATTAATGAAAGCGCTTTGAGTGGTCTTTGTGACTAGAAAAGCGCTATATAAGTGCAGGTTAGTTAGTTAGTTAGTAAGTGGACAGTAAACTTATTATATCCTATTCAACTTTGGGTATGTTTTTGACCCGTTGGTTTGTTAGACAACCTCTCTAGGTGCAGCATTTCTGATTGGATTGACTTAAAGTTTATACAGAAGCTTTAACTCAATACCTTGGATGCATCCAATTTTAGACACATCTGTGGGGTTCAAAGTGTTTTGACGAGGGGTCTTTTTTATGTTGTCACTGCTGTAGCTTCTACATTTCTGATTGGATTTACTTCAAATTTAATTTCGATTTTTGGGAGGCAGACTTATTTTTCCCCAGTCCATTCTATGTTGATCGGAGTTCTCATTAGGGACCCTGATATACAGAGGTGTGGGGTATGTGAGGTTGCTCACTCAGGTTCTTTAATTTAAATTTGCATTCTGACAAATTTCACTTGACATACTTCTGGGACTTGTAAATGAAAAAAAAAAATTGGTAACTCCTCAAAATGAACAAGCATCTTAGCCTCGATATTGTCTGTTATTCTATTAATAAATAAAAAAAAAAAAAAAAAAAAAAAACTTTAGCCCAGACCCTAACATTTCCCATAATACCAAGATGGGCCTTTGATATGTTTTGCTACAAACTTTTGAGTTTGAGCCTTTTTGATCACCCCAGTGGTGTCATTATTGTGAGTAATGTAATGTGAAGAGGCCGTTTTTATAGACCTAGAAAAGCTTTGGTCTGCTTTGCTACCATTTCTTATCTTTTAAAACTGCATCTGTATTTAAAATGGTAGAACTCTCAAGAATCTGGTGGCCTATTTTTTTTTTTCTTTCTCAGAAATTGCTCCAATTGCTACCAGCAAACTACCAGAAAAGTTGGCCCCATCACGCCAGGACATTTATCAGGGTAAGACTTTAAATGCAGACTGTCATTAATGGTGATTCCAGATGGGCATGATCTAGTTATCACCCTTCATTGTAAGTAAACTATGGGTGTGTCCCAATTCACCCCTTTGCCCTACCTACCCCTCCATTTTGCAGATTTACAATGAATGCACAAAACAAAGGGGTAGGGTGAAGGGGTGAATTGGGATGCACCCTAGAAATAACAGTTCTTCCGCTTCTTTCCACTGGGTCTGTTCTTGACAGAACAACTGGCATCCATCCCAGAGTTCCATGGTCTTGGCCCACTCTTCAAATCATCCGAGCCGGTGCAGCTAACGGAGGCTGAGACGGAATACGTGGTCCGCTGCATCAAACACACCTTCGCCAGACACATGGTGTTCCAGTTCGACTGCACAAACACTCTGAATGACCAGCTACTGCAAAAGGTAAAAGAACTTCAGATTTAAAAAAAAAAAAAAAATGTTTACATGGATGTTTCAATACTTTCAGGGATTGTTGTGGTTAAATGAAAACACACAAGTGAATAGAATAGAATTCCTTTGTCATTATACCAAAGCATAACAAAATTTTAAATGCATCTCTCCATAGTAATTTTAAAAAAGGAATAAAAAGACATGAATAAGTAACATTAAAAAGATAACAGCAGCAAATCTAGCTTTACATAGTACAATCTATGCAATGCAGCATACAGTATGTCAACAGACAAGTCCTAAAAACTATTTAAAATGTGGATTGCACTTGGAATGAAACTGTCCCTCAGTCTTTTTGTACAAGTCCAAAATGCTCTAAAACGTTTACCAGAAGACAGCAGTTCAAAATGTCTATGGAATGGATGTGTGGAGTCTTTACAGATGGACCTCGCTCTCCTAAGACAGCGAGTGTGGTAGATGTCCTTCAGTTCTGGGAGAGTCAATCTGATGATTTTTCCTGCTCTTCCCACCACATGCCGAAGTGCTTTCCGCTCAGCCACAATGCAACTGTGGAACCACACACAGATGCAGTATGTGAGGGTACTCTCTATAGTGCAGCAGTAGCAGGAGAGCAGGACACGCTGAGAGAGGCCAGATTTTTTCAGCAATCTCAAAAAAGAAAGAGACGCTGTTGGGCCTTCTTCAGCAGAGCATTGGTGTTTGATGCCCACGTGAGATTGTCCAAGATGTGGGTTTTCAAGAACTTGAAGGATAAACCTTGTTCCACACAATCATCGTTAATAAAAATAGGTGGGTGATCCTTGTCCCCTGATCTCCGGAAGTCAATAATTAGTTATTTGGTTTTTCCAGAGTTAAGGGACAAGTTATTTACAGAACTCCATCTCACCAAATTCTGCACCTCCGCTTTGTAGACTGACTCATCACCATGAGAAATCAGCCCAATCACAGTTTTGTCATCTGCAAATTTTATCGTGTTTGAGTTATATGCAGAGACACAATCATGGGTGAGCAGTGAGTACAGAATTGGTGAGAATACACAGCCTTTTGGGGTACCAGTGTTCAGGGTTATGGAAGATGAAGTATGTGAGCCCAAGCGCATTACTTGTCAGCATCCTGCCAGGAAGCCGGAGATCCAATTGCACAGTGGAGCACTGAGGCCCAGCCGATCCAGTTTGTGTATAAGCTGAGAAGGAATAACCGTATTAAAGGCTGAGCTGTAATCTACAAAAAGCATCCTCACATATGTACGAGTGGCATACACACAAGTGGAGTAACATGTGATTCTCTGTAGGTCGTAGTACAGATGGAGCCGTCAGAAGCCTACGAGGTGATACACTACATCCCCGCCCCCAACTTGCCCTACAGCCAGCCTGGTTCTTGCTACACTTTGGTCCGCCTGCCTGATGATGACCCCACCGCTGGTAGGAACATGCAGCCGCTGGGGTCATTGCAGCAGTTTTAGTAAATGCAGGATTTGCTCAAATAATGTCTCTTATCCGTTTGCAGTGTCTTGTACCTTCAGTTGCACTATGAAGTACCTCGTGAGAGACTGCGATCCCAACACAGGGGAGCCCGACGATGACGGTTATGATGATGAGTATGTGGTACGTAATCACACCAGTAAGCTGTTAAAGATGAATGTCCTTGAACTCCATTACAACAGATTAAATAGACCCTTTTCTGTTTCCCTGCAATTTAGTTGGAGGACCTAGAAGTGACAGTTGCTGATCACATCCAGAAAGTGTTGAAACCAAACTTTGGAGCGGCGTGGGAAGAAGTAGGAGACAAATTTGAGAAGGAAGAGACCTTTGCCCTGGCGTCTGTACGGACTCTAGATGGTATGCAAACTTCATGCTTGAGTAGTTCATTCATTCATGCAGGTTGTATTGTTTACTTTTGTATGATGCAACACATGCCTTTTTTTTTTTTTTTTTTGCTGCTTTTGCGTACAGAGGCAGTTGGTAACATCATCAGTTTCCTGGGGATGCAGCCATGTGAGCGATCAGACAAAGTTCCTGAAAATAAAAACTCACACGTCCTTTTCCTTGCTGGTGAGTGTTAGAAGTCAAAGTTAGAGGCCACTGTTCGCTCATGTTTTTTCAAAGGTGCCTCAATATAGCTCAGCCTTAAGTCATGTTACAGTGGACCTATTAGGTTTTCTTATCTATCCAAAAGTGCTATATAAGTGAGCGCCATTTTTGTGATTGGTGCTTTTATTTAAGGCCTGCTCTACACTATTTTTTTTTTTAATCTGAAGAGATTTAACAATTTGAAAATTTGACAGACCCTACAAAAAGGTTTTGTTCCTGTAGTGTTTGGAGAGAAGCAAGATGGCACACCAAACACTGACAGATTTTGTTTGACAGACAACTCTGTCCATGAAAAGAAGCCCACATAACTTAAGTCTCTTGCTCATCAATCCGGTCTCTCTCTCTCTCGTGTATTTATCAGTCAGCTTTTGTCCATTTGTGAGGTAAGTTTAAGTTGATCCCATGCCACAACTTGTAGCATATGGGCGTCACCTGTCTCCGTCTCAGAAGACCCTAGGCCACACAGCTACTGTAAGTAGTGAAAGCTACAGTAGGGCTTCAGTCCTTCTGGTAGCTCTGTGTGTTAACTTTCCTTTCCCCATTCTATTATGCTGAGCACCAAGTTAGAAGGCACAAAGTACCATTTTTATATGGTCTTTGGTATGACCCAACCGGGATTTGAACCCACGACCTCCCAGTTGTGGGGCAGATGCTCTGTTATTACGTGCGACTTTGTGAAAAACAAGTCCAATAGGAAATAAGTGGAACTGGCAACTGTGATCTGGACAATCTCACAAAATGTCAAGATCAAACATGACTTAAGAGTAAACAAATATGGCAGACAGCGCTTCCATCAGCTTGTTTTCTGATGTCTGATCCACCTACACATCTGGATTTCTAATCATTAAATACATATTCATGTTGCTGAATATTTACAATTTGAGATCAGGACAACCCAGGTATTCTCCCAACCTGATTGGATCGCTCGTAAAATCATAAACTCCCTCATACCACATGAAAATCTAATGTGATAATAGGTAGGACCACCAAGATGCTCAGGACTTTTCTTGCAATTGTTGGAAGAATCAGGCCCCAAATCATCGATTATCTTGTGGTGTGTGGCTAGTGAGGTAGCTTAGTGAGCACTTAGTTAAAGCTTAGTTAGCACTTAGTCATTAAGTGCACTTAGCACTTAATGAGGTAGTCTACCTTTTAAGTAAAATAAAACTAGCTATGATTGTAGATCCTGACAGAGTTGTCACTAAAAGCTCTCCCACTGTTTGTCCTCAGGTGTGTTTCGTGGAGGTCATGACGTGTTGGTCCGTGCTCGCCTGGCGCTGGCTGACGGCGTCACCATGCAGGTGACGGTTCGCAGTAGTGAGGAGACTGTTGTTGATGTCATTCTGGCCTCTGTGGGTTAAATGCTCTTTGTGCCAATACAACAAAAAAGACTGTTTCAGCTTTCTTCACTTTCAAACTTGTATTGCTGTCATGATTGTTATTACACCAACATAAATGTTTTAATATTCCTAGGATATAATCTAAATGTTTGCTCACATTTTCTTTATATTTTCTCCTTCTGTCAAATCTACAATAAATTCTGACTGTCAAAGTGTTTCATGTGTTCCAAACAATTCATAAAATGTTTTTTATATAAAACTATTTTTATTTAAAGAAAATTTGACATTTAGTAAATGACAGCATAAATTTAGAAAATTTTATCAAAATTCATTTGGAATGCAGCTTGTTGTTCAAACAAGAGAACATGGAGGGAATCAACACTGTTCTCACAGAGAAATCCAATGATTACACATCCACCCACCAACATTATTTAACCATATTATACTTGGTCAAACAGTACAATTATGATATTGTTTCTCACATTTTACACCTTCCATGACAGCAATTAACATTTCTGAAGCTGCTAAAGCAGCAGTGATGAACTAAAATGATACAGCATTTCTTTTGTATACAATCATCAGGACAGATCTTTGAACCAAACTTCACTTTTTCCTGACTTTGGTACTGCTGAAACTTTATCTTCAACATGGCTTCAGAATGAGTGAATAAAGTTGAAATATGCATTTAGGAAGCCAGTGGGATCTTCCAGCTGAGGGTAGTGACTGATATGTTCGTCCAGAATGGTGACTGTTGACCGCTGGACCAGCTGTCTGCAGAGATGAGTTAAATGTAAGAAAGCCGGTGAATAATTCAATGATACTTTTTAAAAATGGAAGTAAATGCTGTCCTACAGTGTTCCATAACCAGTTGAGCTTGACCTTAAGCACAGCCTAGATGGGTCTGCATCTAGGCTGTGCTTAAGGTCAGTGTTCAGGAGATCTGAGCACTCTTGGGGTGATTTTGTCAGGCTGGAATGAGCTACTCCGTCATTGACTTTCTGGTTCCAAATGTTTTGAAACTTGGTACCAGGGTTTGATATATACTGGTGATGTGCAATGAAAAGTTGAAAGCTGCTCTCCTTCAGTAAGCTATTGGGATCTTGAATGAAAACAGGCAGGGGATGTTGCGCTCACCTCAGAGTGCTCTTGTTAAAGCCATGGAGGTTGTGGGAAACCTTTATTTGTATGCCTCGTGAAACAGGCATACAGTAATCGGTTAGTGTGTCTGTGTGTATCTGTCCGCCTCTGCTTCAGCTCACCCAGTCAAAATTAAGTGGAACTAAAGGCTTGTATCACCATATTTTCTGAACTTGTAATTTGCCAGAATTTCGAAATAACACTTTGCTTTTGAAATAAACAAATTTAACTCAACATTTCTGTCAATGCTGCAGGAAAAAAATATACTGTAATAACTATACCAGGACCGTAGAGGTTGGAGTGCCACTTTTTTACAGCCGCCCATGCCACAGGCACAGAGGCACAGCACCTTGGTGCTTTCATTTTTAATGTATTCACTAATATATTTGAATAACTGGCAGACCTCGTATGTTTTTCACCCCCCAATTTCTTCTGTTTGTTTGTACATTTACTCCTTCCTCATGGCGGCAGTTTTTATTACCGATAAAGACACAAAGTGACTAATTTCAGTAATGAGTATTATCTTTAGGGCGCTGAATCATTTGGGCATGGGCTACATTCTTAAATGTGACAATGATATTGCTGAAAGACAGTACAAAGCTCTCTTAATTTTGATGCATGCTTTACATTCACACACACAAATTTAAAGGATGAATATAAAAATTATTGGTTCCTGGTCAAACTGCCATTTTAAATCATGGCATCCCCAATTCTGTCCACATACAGTAACAACAGC
Organism: Pholidichthys leucotaenia; assembly: GCA_020510985.1. Lineage (NCBI taxonomy): Eukaryota > Metazoa > Chordata > Actinopteri > Cichliformes > Pholidichthyidae > Pholidichthys > Pholidichthys leucotaenia. The sequence goes on from CM035845.1 coordinate 127,272,384, forward strand.
GAAGGATGCTCTTCCACAATGAGGTGTGTGCCTAATCACAGCAATGGGTTTTAAAGAACTGGAGGAAGGGAACACTCACTGGTAAAGGCGGGTGAACTGGGGGTGGGGGTTGACTGGGTCCAAGGGTCCGTAGATCATGTGCACTGAAACATAAAGGGAGCATTACAGAGGGACAGCAAGGAAAAGACAGATGGAGGAGTGGCTCCTTGGAGGTGGTTGTGGAGGAGGGTAAATTAAAGAGCCTGATCCTGCCCCCCTCTGTCCCACTCCTGAGCTTTGGATCTTACATGAACTAAGCAGCTTAGAACCAGTGGCTGAGGATGCTGAAGCAGACTTACATGGGATGAAGGTGGAGGTGAGCGCACCCACCCAGCGCTCTCTGTGTTTTAATCTCTGGTTGATATACTGCAGAATGCTGAAAAAGGTGAAACCAGAAGTGAACCAACAGCATAGATAAAGGCAACATGAACAAATGGAAACAAACACGCAAACCTGTCCAGTACTAAGTTGCCGTCGTTGTAGCGCAGCCCCGTCCACATGTCCCAGAACTCAACGTCCGTGGGCTGTGTGTAAGGGCCGAACACTTCCCCGATCCTACAAGTCACACAAAAACTGAATGAGGTGCTAAGGACATGTTAGATCTCCGATTGTGATGAAAACTCAGCTTCTCTTACCCCTTTTGGAAGATCACATAGTTAATGAGGCGAGTCAGAATTGGTGCCAGGAAACTGGAGTCCTTCAGGAGCTTTTTGGGGACAAAAACAAAAAAAATCAGTGCATTACATCACACTATACAAAATGAAATAAGGCAAAAAGAAGAAAGATGATTCACCTTCTGCAGCAGCCGTGGGTAGTGTGTTTCTGGGAATATTCCTGTTAGAAATAAAAGCATAAGCACTACCCACCATTTTAACTCAAAACAATTAACATTTGGGCTCATGCTCCCCAGTGGTGTCAGAAAGCTGTAGAAGTTTCTTCCAGGATTTTTTTTTTTTTTTTTTTTACAGTCTTATAACAGATCATTAACCTGCACTTTCATGTTAACTTACAGTGTTCCAGTAGGTGTAATTAAATTTTGTGTCAGGATACAGCTATAGCAGATCAGTGACAGATCTTAAGAGTTGATTGGTGAAATTCTGGATCTTTTTTTTTTATTTATTTATTTTTTTTTGGGGGGGGGGGGGGTTAAGAAGCAGTTTTTGGATTATTTTCACGACAACATAGCCATGAAATACAACCTGCTCCAAAGGAGGATTAATCACCTCATCTGGCTTTCTGTATATATGCTGCAAAAAACAGAAGCATGAAGCAAAGTAGGTGGCCTGGATGCACCAAGACATTGTTTTCCAGCCATACTTGACAAAGTTCCAATACTAAAAGAAGAAAAAGAAGCAGTAGGACCAATGAGACAAATTCCTCAAGGACAGAGTTTTTCTCTTGGCTGTTTTAACCAAAACAAAACCTTCCTATTATTGTCCTGGACCCTGTTTCAGAAAACGGGTTTAGTAAAAACTCGTTAGTTTCCTTCAATGTGCAGTGAACTGAGTTCTTCTTCTTTTAGATTTGATTGGCGGTTGGCAACCAGCTCACAGGTGCATTACCGCACTAAACCTACTTTTTGGATCAGGGCCCAGGATATGTAAACTACTAATTTTTGTGGTGGTTGGATTGCATAGGAACTTTTATCATTATAGTGGACTATAGCTATGTTAATAAACCAGTTATAATCTGAAGTTATCTGGCTATTCAATTAGCCATACAGCCGTCGACAAAATTGTTGGTACCCCTCTGTTAATGAAAGAAAAACGCACAATGGTCACAGAAATAACTTGAATCTGACAAAAGTGGTAATAAATAAAAATTCTATGAAAATTAACCAATGAAAATCAGACAATACTTTTGAACTGTGGTTCAACAGAATTACTTTAAAAAACAAACTCATGAAACAGGCCTGGACAAAAATGATGGTACCCCTAGAAAAGATTGAAAATAATGTGACCATAGGGACATGTTCAACCAAGATGTGTCCTCTAACATCACAGGTGTCTACAAACTTGTAATCAGTCAGTCGGCCTATTTAAAGGGTGACAAGTAGTCATTGTGCTGTTTGGTGACATGGTGTGTACCACACTAAACATGGACCAGAGGAAGGAAAGGAGAGAGTTGTCTCAGAAGATTAGAAAGAAAATTATAGACAAGCATGTTAAAGGTAAAGGCTATAAGACCATCTCCAGGCAGCTTGATGTTCCTGTGATTACAGTTGCACATATTATTCAGAAATTTAAGATCCATGGGACTGTAGCCAACCTCCCTGGACGTGGCCGCAAGAGGAGACGGATAATACGGATGGTAACAAAAGAGCCCAGAACAACCTCTAAACACATTCATGGTGAACTCCAAGGTCAAGGTACATCAGTGTCAGATCGCACCATCCGTCGTCATTTGAGCCAAAGTGGCCTTCATGGGAGACGACCAAGGAGGACACCACTGTTGAAAACAAATCAAAAAAAGCCAGACTGGAATTTGCCAAACTGCATGTTGGCAAGCCACAAAGCTTCTGTGAGAATGTCCTATGGACAGACTAGACAAAACTGGAACTTTTTGGCAACGCACATCAGCTCTTTATGTTCACAGACGCAAAAATGAAGGATACCAAGAAAAGAACACTGTCCCTACTGTGAAACATGAAGGAGGTTCTGTTATGCTCTGGGGCTGCTTTGCTGCATCTGGCACAGGGTGTCTTGAATCTGTGCAGGATACAATAAAATCTCAAGACTATCAAGGTATTCTAGAGAGAAATGTGCTGCCCAGTGTCAGACAGCTTGGTCTCAGTCGCAGGTCATGGGTCTTGCAACAGGATAATGACCCAAAACACACAGCTAAAAACACCCAAGAATGGCTAAGAGCGAAACATTGGACTATTCTAAAGTGGCCTTCTATGAGCCCTGATCTAAATCCTATTGAACATCTGTGGAAGGAGCTGAAACATGCCGTCTGGAGAAGGCACCCTTCAAACCTGAGACAACTGGAGCAGTTTGCTCATGAGGAGTGGGCCAAAATACCTGCTGAGAGGTGTAGAAGTCTCATTGACAGTTACAGAAATCGTTTGATTGCAGTGATTGCCTCAAAAGGTTGTGCAACAAAATATTGAGTTAAGGGTACCATTATTTTTGTCCAGGCCTGTTTCATGAGTTTGTTTTTTAAAATAATTCTGTTGAACCACAATTCAAAAGCATTGTCTGATTTTCATTGGTTAATTTTCATAGAATTTTTATTTATTACCACTTTTGTCAGATTCAAGTTATTTCTGTGACTATTGTGGGTTTTTCTTTCATTAACAGAGGGGTCACACTTTCTATAATTAATTGTGATTAATTGCTAAAAAATGCAATCAAGGAACAATGAAGTATTTTAACTTTTATTTGCATTTTTTCCACAAGCTATACCTGTTACTCTCATTCATCAAAAATACTCCTAGAGCAACATAATCATGAATGTATATTCAATAGTTTTTTTTTTTAATCATAGCAATTTGTAATATTCTTTTCAGTTTATTATAAAGAGGGAGTTGAAAAAGGTCTTTGCAAAACTACCATTTTTAATATTTTTGTCACATTTCCTATTTTATTTTGAAATAGTCAAGGAGGAAGTCAGTGCTTCTACTTTTCCCAACCCTTAAAAGAACAAACAGGCCAATTCTGAATTGACATCCAGCACTCCTGACCTTGATGGCTAGTTAAGAAATTTTTATTCACTTCATACTGGTGAAAGTGTGTTTTTCTTGGCTCACTCTGACAGAAACTCTCCCTCTTTTCATACTTTTGAGCAAGCAGTCCGAATCTTGTTGTCGTGGCCGAGTGGTTAAGGCAATGGACTGGAAATCCATTGGGGTCTCCCCACGCAGATTCGTAGGTTCGACAATGTTATTCTTTACTGGAGTGGTGCCCTAGTGGTAAAGCATCCGCCCCACAGCCTGGAGGTCGTGGGTACAAGTCCTGGCCAGGCTCATACCAAAGACCATATGAAAAAAATGGCACTTCCCGCCTTGGTGATCAGCATAATAGAATGGGGGGAAGGAAAAAGGTGTTTGTGGCACTGCCTTGTATGACAGCAGCCCCTCTGATTCTAGATGTTATTAATATTGTACACCGCATTCCAAATTATTATGCAAATAGGATTTTAGTGTCATAAACATTTCATTTTTTGTTTTTCAGTTAAACTCAGGGATGGTATTGTGTCTCAGGGCTCTTTGGATCACTGATATCAATCTCAGACATCTGTCATAATTAGCTTGCAGGTGAGCCCAATTAAAGGAAAACTACTTAAGAAGGATGTTCCACATTATTAAGCATGCCACAGGTTTCAAGCAATATGGGAAAGAAAAAGGATCTCTCTGCTGCTGCAAAGCATCAAATAGTGCAATGCCTTGGACAAGGTATGAAAACAGATATTTCACAAAAACTTAAGCGTGATCATCGTACTGTGAAGAAATTTGTGGCTGATTCAGAGCACAGATGGGTTTGTGCAGGTAAAGGCATATTGAGGAAGGTTAATGCCAGACAAATTCATCGGATTAAGAGAGCAGCTGCTAAAATGCCATTACAAAGCAGCAAACAGGTATTGGAAGCTGCTGGTGCCTCTGGAGTCCCACAAACCTCAAGGTGTAGGATCCTCCAGAGGCTCGCAGTTGTGCATAAACCTAATATTCGGCCACCCCTAACCAATGCTCAAAAGCAGAAATGGTTGCAGTGGTCCCAGAAATACATGAAGACTAATTTACAGTCTTGTTTACTGATGAGTGTCGTGCAACCCTTGATGGTCCAAATGGATGGAGTAGTGGATGGTTGATGGATGGCCACCATGTCCCAACAACACTGCAAAGTAAGCAAGGAGTCATGTTTTGGGCCGGAATCATGGGGAGAGAGCTGGTAGGCCCCTTTAGGGTTGCTGAAGGTGTGAAAATGACCTTGGCAAAATATGTAGAGCTTCTGACAGAGCCCTTTCTTCCATGGTACAAAAAGTAGAACAGTGCCTTCTGTATCAAAATTATCTTCATGCATGACAATGCACCATCTCATGCTGCAAAGAATACCTCTGTGTCATTGGCTGCTATGGGCATAAAAGGAGAGAAACTCATGGTGTGGCCCCCATCCTCCCCTGACCTCATCCCTATTGAGAACCTTTGGAGCATCCTCAAGCAAAAGATCTATGAGGGTGGGGGACAGTTCACATCAAAACAGCAGCTGTGGGAGGCTATTCTGATATCTTACAAAGAAATTCAAGCAGAAACTCTCCAAAAACTCACAAGTTCAATGGATGCAAGAATTGTGAAGGTTATATCAAAAAAGGGGTCCTATGTTAACATGTAACTTGGCCTGTTAAGATGTTTTTGATTGAAATAGCCTGACCTCCTATGACCTCCTAATGCTGCAATTCAACAAATGACCATACAAAAATCTATTGCAATAAAGAATATGACTGGCGCCTAGCGGCTGCCCCGGCCTTGAATACGCTCTGCAGAGCGTGCCCAAATGCTAAGTCACGTTTCGTTACCTTGTATTATACATGTGTAATGACAATAAAGTTGAATCTCATCTCATCTCATTTTCAGTTCTTTACAACCAATAAAATGTTTTGAAACTCTGTTGTGCATAATAATTTGGAACAGTGCATTTTGGGTTGTTTTTTTGTTTTTTTTTGCAAAGAAATAGTTATCATTGGAGGTTTGTTCAATAAAATCTGAACTATGCTCTAACGGTTGATGACTTGAAAATTATACTGACTGTGGTCTATATTACTCATATACAGTATTCCATACCTACATATGTTAGAACATGTGAGATGTTTGGTGACTGCATATGTAAGGAACTTCACACCTCTGAAAGGACAAAGGAATCTCACCCGCCGTGTGAAGAACAAAGACGTCCCAGGGCGCGACGGCGGAGACCGGAGGAGTCACCCTCACCCCCCAAGGCGAGGAGAGGAATTCCCATCACCTCCCAAAACGAGGAGAGGAAATAACAGGACAATGGGGGGATTAAGATAACGAGGGATGTCAGCCTTTGTAATGCCTGTCTTTGATGTGTGCCTGTATTTAATCAGCGAGCTGGCAGAATTCTGTCTCTTTTTACCTTCTGCCACGCTCTGCACCTGATGAGACAAGATAGGAGAGCTGATCATTAAAACACTGCTTTTAAACAAAACCACCTCATTATTTCCAGCTCCTCCACACTGGTGACCTTGATGCGAGTATGGACCGGAGGCGTTCTTCTTCAAGCGACTCATCCGTGGCGACTCAGGCAGACGCCAGCAACTACGCAGATGAGGGAGCGGACGAACAACTGTTCCCCCCGGCAGAAGGAATTGAGAGGGCTCAACCGAGCTCCAGCACCGCCGTGAGAGCCGAAGCAAGGCACCCTCACCCGGCGGGCACAACAGTGATGGTGTGCACGAACGCCGTCGCTGTCAAGCTGCCAGACTTCTGGCGAGAAGACCCCGCCTCTTGGTTTCAGCAGGCTGAAGCCCAATTCATACTGGCGGGCATCACGGCAGACGATACGAAGTTCTATCATATCGTCTCCAAACTCGACTCCGCCACTTCGAAGTGTGTGCGGAGCTTGATCCGGCGACCACCGACCCGGGACAAGTACGAGACGCTCAAGGCGACCATCGTGGCGAACTACGTCCCGTCAGCGGAGGAAAGAGCCGAGAAGATCCTGGCAGTCTACGGCCACAGAGGGGGCAATCCGAAGGCCCTCATGGAGGATTTGCTGCAGCTCAAGGAAGAGGACAATGACAATTTCCTCTTCCAGTTTATTTTCCTCAGCACGCTGCCGCCACACATGAGGGGGACACTCGCCAGCATGAAGTGCAGCAACCACCAAGACTTCCACACACTGGCCAACGAGGCTTACCGGCTCGTCAACGCCTGCAAGGAGCTGACACCCACAGCGGCATCCGCAGACCTCAAAACTGACGCCCCGAGCCATGGAGAGCCACAACCCATGGAGCAGACCCAGCCCACGGTGACAGCGGCGCGGTCCAGACGTAACAAACAGAACGACGTCTGTTATTACCACCACCGCTTCGCTGAGAAAGCCCGCAAATGCGTTCCCCCCTGCAAATTCGCGATGTCGGGAAACGCCAAAGCCGAGGGCCGTTAACAGCAGCGGTTCTCGGCGAGAAAAATAAGCTGTTGTACGTGACGGATGGACACACAGGCAAGCAGTTCCTCATCGACACAGGAGCTCAGCTGAGTTTCGTCATGCCCTCCCACGCAGATCGAGCCATGGGCACCCAGGGCAACGGAGCAGTGGCAGCCAACGGCTCTGACATTGACACGTTCGGCAAAAAGAGCCTGCACCTCCTCATCCACGGCCGCAGCTACAGATGGACATTTGTTGTAGCAGCGGTGAGTTTTAACTTGTTAGGCGCAGATTTTTTGTGTGCACACGGGTTATTAGTGGATCTAGCAAATAGGCGCCTGGTTAATGCACTATCTTTTGCTTCTATTCCATGCTCAGCTCGAGTTTCTCCACCACCTGTGCAGGCCAACGTCACCACGGCAGGAGGTAAGTTTGAGCAACTCCTCACCCAATTTCCAGCACTCACAACCCCCAAATTCTCAGCCACTGTAGCTAAACACGGAGTTAAACACTTCATTCCGACAACGGGACCTCCCGTTTTTGCCAAAGCTCGCCGCTTAGACGCGGCCAAGCTCAACATAGCACGGGACGAGTTTGCAACTCTCGAAAAATTGGGCATTGTTAGACGCTCGAAGAGCCCCTGGGCCTCACCACTTCACATGGTTCCGAAATCCGACGGTTCTTGGAGACCGTGCGGAGATTACCGCAGATTAAACAACGCTACAGCGCATGACCGCTACCCAATCCCTCACATTCAAGACTTTTCACTGCATCTAGCAGGTGCGCGCATTTTTTCAAAGATAGACTTAGTCCGCGGTTATCACCAGGTCCCAGTCCGAGCTGAAGACGTTCCTAAAACGGCGGTTATAACCCCTTTCGGCCTTTTTGAATTCTTGCGAATCCCTTTCGGCCTCAAAGGTGCGGCCCAAACTTTTCAACGTATGATGGACGCGGTCCTACGCGACCTCCCATTTGTCTTCGTCTACCTCGACGACATGCTGGTAGCCAGCTCGTCCGAGGAGGAACACGAGCAGCACCTCACTACCGTTTTTCAGAGGCTAGAGGAGCACGGGCTAATAATCAATCCAGCCAAATGCAAATTCGGCGTTTCGCAAATTGATTTTTTGGGACACAAAGTCTCCCCGAAAGGGGCAGTTCCGCTTCCAGACAAAGTTCGTGCGATAGAAGGTTTTCCATGGCCCCAAACGGTCAAATCGCTACAGGAATTTTTGGGGATGGTTAATTTTTACAACCACTTCCTCCCCCACGCAGCTCAGCTCATGCAGCCCCTATATGACGCGCTCAAAAAAAAGAAGGCTTCCAACGCGGTCGAATGAACCCCGGAGCGCGAACGCGCTTTCGCGGAAGTTAAAAACGCCCTAGCTAACGCCACAATGTTAGTTCACCCAGATCCCGCGGCCCGCATTGCACTAACCACAGATGCTTCAGACCTGGCCATAGGGGCAGTTGTAGAGCAACTTGTCAGCGGGGTCTGGCAACCTTTAGCATTCTTTAGCAAATCGCTAAACCCAACTGAACGCAAATACAGCACTTTTGACAGAGAGCTGCTGGCGCTTCATTTGTCCATCCGCCACTTCCAGTTTTGGTTAGAAGGGCGGAGTTCCACGGCTTTTGTAGACCATAAACCGCTCACCTTTGCTATGGCTAAAATTTCCGAACCATGGTCGGGCAGACAACAAAGACAGCTGGCTGCGATTTCAGAGTTCACCACAGACATTCGACACGTAGCAGGCAAACTTAACGTAGTAGCGGACTGTCTCTCTCACGCTGTGGCACCGCCAGAGCACGAGGAGACAGATTATACTGCCTCAGCAGCGGAACTCTTCACTAACACAGACACATACGCAGCACCTATCCATGAAGGGATAGATTATGCAGCCATAGCAGAAGAACAAAACAGTGACGCGGACGTGCGCGCGCTCTTGTCTGGACCAACAGGGTTAAGGCTGGAGAAAAAAGGGTTACGCGACGGCGTGCCCCCCCAATATGCGATATTTCAACCGGCCGACCGCGCCCGTTAGTACCAGCTTCTTGGCGCCGCCGCATTTTTGACGCAATTCACTCCATCGCGCACCCAGGTGTGCGCGCCTCGGTCAAAATGGTTGCTGAAAAGTTTGTGTGGCCAGGCCTGCGCAAAGACGTAAAAGAGTGGGCAAAAACTTGCATTTCTTGTCAACGCGCCAAAATACACAGACACACAAAAGCCCCTCTGGAGCCTTTTCCAATCCCTGCTAGAAGGTTCGACCACATCCATGTCGACCTAGTGGGACCACTACCTTCCTCCCAAGGTTTCACACACCTGCTAACAATGATAGACCGCACCATGCGCTGGCCAGAGGCAGTTCCTCTAGCGGCAACTACAGCGGAGAAAGTCGCTCGCGTTTTTCTGACAAACTGGGTGGCACGTTTCGGCGTCCCATCGGACATCACGTCCGATAGGGGGCCTCAATTTTTCTCAGAGCTCTGGTCAGCCATGTCCAACAGCTTAGGGGCAACAATTCATCGCACCACCGCTTATCACCCTCAGGCTAATGGGTTATGCGAGCGTTTTCACAGGTCCTTAAAGGCCACCCTCAGAGCCTCACTAACGGACACAAATTGGGTAAATAAACTTCCCTGGGTTTTATTGGGGTTGCGTGCTGCACCTAAAGAGGATCTAGACGCTTCCCCTGCAGAATTAGTCTTTGCTCAGCCTCTCAGACTCCCAGGTGAATTTTTACCAGAGAACCCAGAGCCAGTCCCAAGGTTTTTAGGCAGCAACGGACCAGACTCTCTTCCCGGTCCAGCTCATCACTCCTTCCCACAAGTTTTTGTCCCTCAAACTTTAAAAAAAGCTGAGTTCGTTTTTGTTAAGCATGAAGCTCTAAAACCAACGTTACGCCCAGTATTCGATGGCCCTTACAGAGTGCTGGAACATGGTGATAAACACTTTGTGCTTGATTATGGGGACAGAAAAGAAACAGTCAGCATTGACAGACTTAAACCTGCCTTCTTGTTGAAAGACGAACCTGCACAGTTGGCACGAGCACCTCGGCGAGGTAGACCCCCCAAGGGAAAAGTCTCAGCCCCCAGGCAGGGAACAAATAATCTCTCTCCTTCCCACACTGCAGATTCCTCACAAGAAGGTCCCAGCAGGACGCCTAAACCAACCTACAGCAGTTTTGGGAGAAGAATTAAACCCAGACAGCACAGGGACTGATACCAACCACTCCACAATTATTCTCTAATTGTGCTGCAACAGTTTAGGACTGACTTATGATTTTACTATACTGTTATGATTACCACTGAACTATCTTAGAAGCATGGCTGCTAGAAAGTTCTTCTGTGGCAACAGCTTAACACGTAGTATGTCGTAGTAACTGTTCTAGACTGTGAATCTTTCTGTTGTCCTTTCCTAGTTGTTTGGGGGGCCTGTGGTCTATATTACTCATATATTCCATACCTACATATGTTAGAACATGTGAGATGTTTGGTGACTGCATATGTAAGGAACTTCACACCTCTGAAAGGACAAAGGAATCTCACCCGCCGTGTGAAGAACAAAGACGTTCCAGGGCGCGACGGCGGAGACCGGAGGAGTCACCCTCACCCCCCAAGGCGAGGAGAGGAATTCCCATCACCTCCCAAGATGAGCAGAGGAAATAACAGGACAATGGGGGGATTAAGATAACGAGGGATGTCAGCCTTTGTAATGCCTGTCTTTGATGTGTGCCTGTATTTAATCAGCGAGCTGGCAGAATTCTGTCTCTTTTTACCTTCTGCCATGCTCTGCACCTGATGAGACAAGATAGGAGAGCTGATCATTAAAACGCTGCTTTTAAACAAAACCGCCTCATTATTTCCAGCTCCTCTACACTGACTGTCATTTGCATCAAGTGTTTAAGAAAATCAGAGACAAATATCAGTTGCATAATAATTTGGAACATGATGTAGATAGGAGAAACATAATTTTGTTCTACTGTACATGACTGGCTGTATGGATTGAATGACAATAAAGTTGGCTTTTTCTTCTTCAATAATGGTACTTCAGGTGTGTGTGTGCGCATATGTGCTTTAAGTGTGATCACCCTAAGTACTGGAGGATCATTTTAGTGTGGTGTAAATTTAAACCTTGAAAAACAAGACCTACTCTTGTTTTAAGCTGAGCCAGCTGCTGAGACAAAATCTGTCCCCATTGCCACCACCTCAGGGTGTGACCTGACAGCATCAGTCTTTTAATGCATTTGCTGATGTGTTAATTGGCCCACATTAAGCAAAAAAAGTTGGACTTTTTGTTATCCTCATCATTTTGACAGACAAGGTTGTAAAAATTCTGTTATTATCTGTGATATTAACTGATTTTAATTAATTACCCTCAGTGTAATGTGTCAAAATGATAGACAGCTTTCAGATTTTTCTGTCACTGCTGAAAAAAAAAATCTGCCAATGAAGGACAATTTTAAGTTAACACAACTTCTGGTGTTCATATTCACATTTGCACATGTGCAGACATCTTCCTTCCTGTCCTGAAGGTAGAGTATTTGTGAAAATGTCAGATGTGTGGTTTAGTAGAAGCAACACCCTGACCAGCAAAGCCATGCTGAAAACTAAGCAGGAAGTTTGTATTGGAAGAAGAATCCCATAATTGAATAATGTAAACAAGATTTTTCCAGTAATGCATTACTTAAGTTCATATAAACACACCAGATGACTGTGAGCATGTAAGTAGGCTCGATGAATGGATTTTGTGTGTTGCTGAAAGTTGAATGTTTGGGGTATTTTTATATACAATGGATATAAAAAGTACACATTCCTGTTCAAATGCCAGGTTATTGTAATGTAAATAAATGAGACCAACAGAAATCATTTCAAAACTTTTTCCACCATTAATGTGACCTATAACCTGTACAACCCAATTGAAAACAAAACTGAAATTTTTTAAGGGGGGAAAAAAAACTTACAATAACCTGTTCGCATAAATATGCACACCCTTACACTAATACTTTGTTGCAACACCTTTGCCTTTTATTACAGCACTCAGTCTTTTTGGGTAGGAGTCTATCAGCATGACACATCTTGATGTGGAAATATTTGCCCACTCTTCTTTGCAAAAATGCTCCAAATCTGTCAGATTGTGAGGACATCTCCTGTGCACAGCCCTCTTCAGATCACCCCACAGATGTTCGATCAGATTCAGGGTCTGGACTTTGGCTGGGCCATTCCAAAACCTTAATCTTCTTCTGGTGAAGCCATTTTTTGTTGATTTGGATGTGTGCTTTGGGTCACTGTCATGCTGAAAGGTGAAGTTCCTCTTCATCTTTTTAGCAGAAGCCTGAAGGTTTTGAGCCAACACTGGTATTTGGAACTGTTCATAATTCCCTCCACCTTGACTAAGGCCCTACTTCCAGCTGAAGAAAAACAGCCCCAAAGCATGATGCTGCCACCACCATGCATCACTGTAGGTATGGTGTTCTTTTGGTGATGAGCAGTGTTGTGTTTGTGCCAAATACACCTTTTGGAAATTATGACAAAAAGTTCAACCCTGGTTTCATCGGACCATAACACATTTTCCCACGCGTTTGGGAGATTTCAAATGTGTTTTTCCAAAATGTAGTCAGGCTTGGATGTTTTTCTTCATAAGATGCCACCCTACCCCATAGCCCAGACATATGAAGAAGACAGGAGATTGTTGTTACATGTACTAAACAGCCAGTACTTGCCAGAAATTCCTGCAGCTCCTTCAATGTTGCTGTCGGCCTCTTGGCAGCCTCCCTGACCAGTTTTCTTCTCGTCTTTTCATCAATTTTGGAGGGATGTCCAGTTCTTGGGAATGTCATTGTTGTGCCATATTTTCTCCACTTGATGATGACTGTCTTCACTGGGTTCCATGGTATATTTAATGCCTTGGAAATTCTTTAGTACTCTTCTCCTGACTGATACCTTTGAACAACAAGATCCTTCTGATGCTTTGGAAGCTCTCTGCAGACCATGGCTTGTGCTGTAAGATTTGATGACAAAAATGTTGGGAAAAGCCTACTAGAACAGCTGAACTTTATTTGGGGTTAATCAGAGGCACTTTAAAATGGTGGTAGGTGTGTGTTGACTCCCATTTAAAATGAGTCTGAATGTGATTGGTTAATTCTGAACACAGTCACATCCCCAGTTATAACAGGGTGTGCATATTTATGCAAACAGGTTATTGTAAGTTTTTTATTTTTCCCCTTAAAAGATTTGTTTGTTTTTCAGTTGGGTTGTACAGGTTATAGGTCACATTCTAACCATCCATCTTCTACCACTTTTCTGGAGGTCCGGGTCAGGGAGGCAGCAGCCCAAGCAGAGAAGCCAAAATGTTTCCAGGCCAGCTGGGAGATGTAGTCTCTCCAGCGTGTCCTGGGTCTGCCTCGGGGTCTCCTCCCAGTGGGACGAGCCCGAAACACCTCAAGTGGGAGGCGTCCAGGAGCCATCCTGATCAGATGCCCAAACCACCTCAACTGGCTCCTTTCAATGTGGAGAAGCAGCGGTTCTACTCTGAGCCTCTCCTGGATGACTGAACTCCTCACCCTATCCCTAAGGGTGAGTCCAGCAATCCTACGGAGAAAGCTCATTTCAGTCGCTTGTGTCCGCAATCTCATTCTTTTGGTCATTACCCAAAGCTCATGACCATAGGTGAGGGTAGGAATGTAGAGTGACCGGTAAATCTAACAGCTTTGCTTTAGAGCTCAGCTCCCTCTTCACCACAAAAGACCGTTACAATGTCCGCATCACTGCAGATGCTGCTCCACTCCGTCTGTCAATCTCTCACTCCATTCTACCCTCACTCGTGAATGAGACCCCGAGATATTTAAACTCCTCCCCTTGGGGCAGGAGCTTGTCCCCAACCCGGAGAGGACAATCCACCTTTTTCCGACTGAGGACCATGGACTCGGACTTGGAGGTCCTGATTCTCATCCCAGCCGCTTCACACTCAGTAGCAAACTGTCCCAGGAAGACCTGTAGATCATTGCTCGTAACAACGAGCCCGATACTCCATACTCCCACAGCACCACCCACAAAAGACCATGAGGGACGCAGTCAAATGATTTCTCCAAGTCCACAAAACACATGGACTGGTTGGGCAAACTCCCACGATTCCTTGAGGATTCTTGAGAGGGAAAAGAGCTGGTCCGATGTGCCACGGCCAGGAAGAAAATCACATTGCCCCTCCTGAATCCGAGGTTCGACCAGCAGTCGGACTCTCTTCTCCAGTACTCTGGCATAGACCTTCCCTGGGAGGCTGAAAAGTGTGATCCCCTAAAGCTGGAACACACCCTCTGGTTCCTCTTTTTAAAAAGAGGAACCACCACCCCGGTTTGCCATGCCAAAGGTACTGTCCCTGACTTCTACGCAATGTTGCAGAGGTGTGTCAGCCATGACAGCCCTACAACATCCAGGGCCTTGAGGTATTTGGGGCAAATCTCGTCCACCCCCAGGGCCCGGCCACCAAAGAATTTTTTAACCACTTCGGCGACCTCAGCTCCTGTGATGGGCGAATTGTCCCCCTCATCCTCAAGCCCTGCTTTCTCTATGGAAGGCGTGTCAGTGAGATTGAGGAGATCCTCGAAGTATTCCTTCCACTGCCCGATGATCACATTAATGGTGGAAAAAGTTTTGAAATGATTTCTCTTGGTCTCATCTTTTTACATCATAAAAATATGGCATTTGAACAGGGGTGTGCAGACTTTATATATCCACTATAATTTCATAATTTCTTTTGACCTGCTGTACAGTATATACCGAAAATGCAACTAAGAATAGGAAAAAGGTTAAATATAGTAAAAAGTTGGATTGAATTTTAGCAAATTTCACTTTCCAAACAAAAAAATAATTAATCAACACATGAAAATGTACCTCCATTAGAAAGACAGAGACTGTTAAGAAGCAGATGACCGGTGCGGTTTTGGTCACTCCTAGAACAGAAATATTTAATAAAAAGTGAACAATTTGTAATTTTATCAAGTATGGCTAATTGTAATAAAAAAGTGTCCTCTGACTGAGACCTGTAGAGCAGCTCCAGGGCCACGGTGTCTCCATAGTCATGTGATATCAGATTCACTCTCTGGTTGCTCAGACCCACATGAGCCACCAAGGCTTCCACCACACTGGCCTGCTCGAAGATGGAGTACCTATGAGGCCGCTGGGATGGCGGAATACAGCAGAGCAGGAGTTATTCGTGTGTTCAATATTCAGTCGACTTCATCTTTCCACCTTTTACTCACCGGCTTGTCGCTGAAGCCAAAACCAAGGAAGTCAAGTGCAATGACTCGATGGAAGTGCTGTGTGAGAGGATCCCAGACCTGTACGGGGGGGGGGGGGGTAGATGGGTGCTGGTATCAATAGACTCAACTCAGATCTGTTTGCTTTTTTTAATTATTGGAAAAGTGCAGTGGGTACCTTATTCCAGTCATAGCTGGAGGTGGGGAAGCCGTGGAGCAGAATTACGACATCCGTGCTTCCCAAAGCACCAAAAGAGTCTGACAGGAAAGAGGAACATAAAACAAAATCACTGGCTGTATACAACTGACGGGTGTGCTCAAAATTACAGTTTCAAAAATCTTTTGTTTTACCAAATAGTTGTATTGTAGAATACTTTTTACTCTTACTTGAATGCATACATCAAGAACAAAATGACTATTATTCAAGTAAGTTTGGTCTTACTCTGTGATTTCTCATATTTGACAACTGATTAGAAATGTGTGTATTTGTACTGTAATACTTTACCAGAAATGGTGGCATTTTTAGAGAATTTTAGTGAATTTACAATTTTAGTTAATTAAAATCAGAGTTCAAATCATTGTTTTACTACTCTGGCTCAGCAGATATTTATTTTATTGCTGTCTACTGTTTCTTTATATCATTTTAATTATATTAGAGGGTACATATAAACAGTTTATAACCCAGCCACAGGGGGATGGGGGTGGTAGCCAGTGCACTCCTAAAGCCAGATAAATGGAGGGTTGCATCAGGAAGGGCACGCGGCGTAAAATGTATGCCAAATCAAACATGGAGACCATCAAAAATGAGATTTCCATACCAAACGGGCCAAAGCCCGGTTTAACTTTTCTTCAGCCCTAACACATTTTAGAGAAAAACTTACCAATAAAGAGAGAGTGGAGGCACAGATTTACTGGAAAAAAGTTTCAAGTTTAAAAGTTAAAAGTTGCAAAGTCCCATATCAATTACAAAAAAGTAAAAAATGTATTAAAAATATAGCTGTAAATTTACAAAAAAGTCTCAACTTTATAAGAGAACCCTCACAAGCTTATAAAAATAAAACCTCCAATGTACAAGAAAAAATACACAGAAATAGAAGTAATAATAGCTGTTGTAGAAGAAACAGTAACAGTGGTAGAAGTAGTACAATCAGAAGAAGTACTAACATCAGTAGAAGTAGCAGTATTAGTAGTAGTAAGAGTAATGGCGGTAGTCGTACCAGTGGTAGAAGTAATATAGTAGAAGTAGAAAGTGTAGTAGTAGAGTTACTGGTATAATTAGTAGTAATAGGGCTAATTAATGGGCTGCACGGTGGCGCAGTGGTTAGCACTGCGGCAGCACAGTTTACCCTTGGCCGGGGGATCGTGGGTTCGATCCCAGCCCCCGACCAACAGTGGTCTGTGTGGAGTTTGCATGTTCTCCCCGTGTTTGCGTGGGTTTACTCCGGGATTTCTCCGGTTTCCTCCCACATGCCAAAAACATGCAGGTTAGGTTAATTGGAGACTCTAAAGTGGCCCTAGGTGTGAATGTGTGTGTGAATGGTTAAGGGATAGCGCCGTATCATGGCTGCTTCATCCATCCAGGTGGTGGATGCCCTCAATTTCCCCTCTGGGGATCAATAAAGTATGCTAAATCTAAAAAATCTAAAATAGTGGTTGTAGTAAAAACAATAGTAATTGCGGTAATAGTAGCAGCAGCAACAGTAGCAGTAGTAACAGTATAACTAGTAGTAGTAATAGCACAAGCTGAAGTAGTAGTATGAACAGTAGTATTTGCCATCATGTTTCATATATAGCTACATAAATTAGGTCCTGTGTTATCTCTGTAAAGATCTTCCTGCAGTAGCAGCAGAAGTAGTAGCAGTAGTAGTAGTACTATTTGTTACCCCTGTAGAAGATCTTGCTGCCCCTGAAGTGGAACTCCTTCCCAGTGCTGTGCCACTTCTGCAGGGCGGGGGAGAGCTGCGGAGGAGGGAGGTGAAGGTAGACAGCGAGCAGAGGGACACAGATCAAGGCCACATGGATCCACCACTCCTTCATGCTGAGACCGGCTGGAGGAGTCGTCTCATTCCTGCCTCTGACACAAGGAGTCAGGAGAGAAAAGAGATATGCATCTACCCCTGGAGGTACAGTGGTAGCTCTGTTAGTGTGTCCGCAGCTGTAACTTGAGATCCACTGGTGTTAGGACCAAGAGCGGATATTACACTTCACTCTTGCGGGGACAATAAACGGGACATTTTCTCAAGGGTAAATATTATGGCGGGTACTATAAGTTAAACTGTGGTGTTTAAGGATTAAAATTACAGTGCATCCGGAAAGTATTCACAGCGCTTCACTTTTTCCACATTTTGTTACGTTATAGTCTTATTCTAAAATGGATTCATTTTTTCCCTCAAAATTCTACACACAATACCCTATAATGACAATGTGAAAAACTTTTTTTTTTTAGATTTCTGCAAATTTATTAAAAATAAAAAAACTAAGATCACTTGTACATAAGTATTCACAGCCTTTGCCCAATACTTTGTTGATGCACCTTTGGTAGCTATTACAGCCTCAAGTCTTTCTGAATATGATGTCACAAGCTTGGCACACCTACAGTATCTTTGGGCAGTTTCGCCCATTCCTCTTTGCAGCACCTCTCAAGCTCTATAAAGTTGGATGGGAAGCGTCAGTGCACAGCCATTTTCAGATCTCTACAGAAATGTTCAATTGGATTCAAGTCTGGGCTCTGGCTGGGCCAATCAAGGACATTCACAGAGTTGTCCTGAAGCCACTCCTTTGATATCTTGGCTGTGTGCTTAGGGTTGTTGTCCCACTGAAAGAAGAACCATTACCCCAGTCTGAGGTCAAGAGCGCTCTGGAGCAGGTTTTCATGCTGCCATGTGCCTTTTACTAAGGAGCAGCCTCTGTCTAGCCACTCTACCATACAGGCCTGATTGGTGGATTGCTGCAGAGATGGTTGCCCTTCAGGAAGGTTCTCCTCTTTACACAGAGGAACGCTAGAGCTCTGACAGAGTAACCATCGGGTTCTTGGTCACCTCCCTGACTAAGGCCCTTCTCCCCCGATCACTCAGTTTAGACAGCCTGCCAGCTCTAGGATGAGTCTGGACTTTGGCTGGGCCATTCCAAAACCTTAATCTTCTTCTGGTGAAGCCATTTTTTGTTGATTTGGATCTGTGCTTTGGGTCATTGTTGTGCTGAAAGATGAAGTTCCTCTTCATCTTCAGCTTTTTAGCAGAAGCCTGAAGGTTTTGTGCCAACACTGAATGGTATTTGGAACTGTTCATAATTCCCTCCATTTTGACTAAGGCCCTACTTCCAGCTGAAGAAAAACAGCCCCAAAGCAAGATGCTGCCACCACCATGTTTCACTGTAAGTATGGTGTTCTTTTGGTGATGAGCAGTATTGTGTTTGCGCCAAATATACCTTTTGGAATAATGGCCAAAAAGTTCAACCTTGGTTTCATCGGACCAAACACATTTTCACACATAAGTTTGGGAGATTTCAAATGCATTTTTGCAAAATTTAGCCAGGCTTGGATGTTTTTCTTCATAAGGTTTCCGTCTTGCCACCCTAGATGGGAGATTGTTGTCACATGTACTAAACAGCCAGTACTTGCCAGAAATTTCTGCAGCTTCTTCAATGTTGCTGTCGGCCTCTTGGCAGCCTCCCTGACTAGTTTTCTTCTTGTCTTTTAATCAATTTTGGAGGGACGTCTAGTTCTTTGTAATGTCACTGTTGTGCCATATTTTCTCCACGTGAAGATGACTGTCTTCACTGTGTTTCATGGTATATTTAATGCCTTGGAAATTCTTTTGTACCCTTCTCCTGACTGATACCTTTGAACGATGAGATCCCTCCGATGCTTTGGAAGTTATCTGCGAACCATGGCTTGTGCTGTAAGATGTGACTACAAAAACGTTGGGAAAAGCCTACTAAAACATTCATTCATTCATCTTCTTCCGCTTAATCCTTTTTGGGTCGCGGGGGGGGGCTGAAGCCTATCCCAGCATCTTTGGGCGAGAGGCAGGGTACACCCTGGATAGATCGCCAGTCCACCACAGGGCCAACACAGAAAGACAGACAACTATTCACTCTCACAGTCATGCCTAAGGACAATTTAGAATCCCCAGTTTGGTGCCAATTAACCTACTAGAACAGGTGAACTTTATTTGGGGTTAATCAGAGGCACTTCAAATGGTGGCAGGTGTGTGTTGACTCCAATTTAACAGAAGTCTGAATGTGATTGGTTAATTCTGAACACAGCCACATCCCCAGTTATAACAGGGCATCATATTTATGCAAACAGCTTATTGTAAGTTTTTTTTTATTTTTCCCCTTAAAATATTTCAGTTTGTTTTTCAATTGGGTTGTACAGGTTAGAGGTCACATTAATGGGGGGGAAATTTTGAAAGGATTTATCTTGGTCTCATTTTTTTAAATCACAAAAACCTGGCATTTGAACAAGGGTGTGTAGAATTTTCATATCTACTGTAAAAACATGCAAATTAACAGGAAATAAAAACAAGCATATGTGTTAAAAAATTTAAAGGCAAAAGAAAAAGAAAATCTAAGAGGAAAAATGACACTTATTAGCTTAATGCACAACACTACAGAGCACAAAAATTTTTTTTAAATTGATTTACCTTAATTTTGAGTCTCAAATGTGTTTCATGGCTTCTTGCAGATTTTTTAAATTTAGGTAACTGATCTCTTGGATAGTGAAATAGTGAGTGGTTAGTTATTTTGGAAAACTATTTACCACAGTGACTGGAAAGCACAAAAATTACCACCAATCACTGAATGTAAATAGTTTAACTAAGTGGTCTGTTGCTAAATAAGTCAAACATAATACTCCCTAGCTAAAATGGCTATTATGTATGAAGGAGTATTAGGGCTACATTGAAAATTAAAAAAAAAAAAAAAAAAAAAAGTTTTAACATTTTGAGAATAAAGTCAAAATTTTGAGAAAAAAATGGAACTGTGGAGAAACTGTCCTTTATAGTCAGAACTAAAATAGAATAGAATCAGCTTTTTTGTCATTGTACAATTGTACAGTACAACGAAATTGTGGGTGCTCCACCAGGCTACTGCACAATTTAGTATGAGAGAAGGATTAGATAAAACACGGTTACAGAACACACGATTAAACACACGACTGAAATAAAAATAGCTCAGGATTATGGAAATATACACAGGTATGGTAGTGGCTTCACGGCTGGGTCAATATACATGAAAGTGCAGAGTGCAAAGCAGGTGTGCTACTGTGACAATTAAAAGGGCCTCAGTTCTGTGCATGTGAGCAATTAGAGGGAGGGAGGCGGGGCCTCTTGCAGTTCGAATGGCCCAGCGGAAGAAATTGTGTCAAGTCTCGAGGTGTGGGACCTGATTGATCTGAATCGTCATCCAGAGGGAAGCGGGTCAAACAGGTGGTGGGCGGGATGTGAGGAGTCTCCCGTAATGGCCTTGATCTTTCTGAGACAGGAGGATTTGGAGATCTCCTCCAGGGAGGGCAGAGGGCCGCCGATGATTCTTTTGGGCGGTGTTGATGACCCTCTGCACAGCCTTCCTGTTCTCAGTCGTGGAGCCGGCGTATCACACACCTAGAGAGTAGGTGAGCACGCTCTCCACTGAGTAGTGATAAAAGGCCAGCACCCAGCACTAGCTTCTGGTCCAGGTTGTTCTTCTTCAGGACACAGAGAAAGTGCAGCTGGGCTTTCTTCACCAGGGCCTTAGTGTTGACTGACCAGAAGAGGTCAGAGGAGATGTGGGTGCCCAGGAACCTGAAGGTGGGGACAGTTTCCACGCAGTCACCATTTACTGGGGTGTGTGTGTGTGTGTGTGGGGGGGGGGGGGGGGGGGTCCTGTCTGTTCTTCCTGAAGTCCAGTATGAGTTCTTTGGTAAAACAATCAAATGTTAACACGAGCCATTAAGTTTAATATGACAAGCAGAGGACTTCTAACTAACTAACTAACCTGCACTTATATAGCGCTTTTCTAGTCACAAAGACCACTCAAAGCACTTTCATTAATACTAACCCTCTATTCAAGGGCCTATAGGAAACAAATATCTAGGGACAATTTAGAACAGCCAATTAACCTAACATGCATGTTTTTGGCATGTGGGAGGAAACCGGAGAAATCCCGGAGTAAACCCACACAACACGGGGAGAACATGCAAACTCCACACAGATCACTGTTGGTCGGCAGCTGGGATCGAACCCATGATCCCCACAATCCCCCGGCCAAGGGTAAACTGTGCTGCCGCAGTGCTAACCACTGCGCCACCGTGCAGCTATCTTGCTCTACTCACTGTAGTTATCACTACAGTTTGACCACTTCAGAAAGGATGGAGAGGCATCTGGATGCACCTCCAACATACGCGCACTCTGCACAGGACAAGTGCACGCAACGTTTTTTTCCTCAAAATACTCTCGAATTTTTTTTCTCGAATTTTTTTTACCCTTTTCTCTCAAAATTTTGACCTTTTTTTTTCTCAAAATACTCTTATGACTTTTTTCCTCGAAGTTTTGACTTTTTTCTCAAAATGCAAAACTTTTTTTTTTTTTTTTTTTTTTAAATGTGGCCCGAATATTCCTCCTTAGATTGAACTACAGGCCTTGGCTGAATTCTAGCTGCCAACTGTGTTGTTGTATTTTCCTACTACCCCGTAGAAAACTATGAAAAAAAAAATCATCGAAAAATAATCATCCTGTTGATTTACTACAGTTTCATTATTCTCAACATATATGCATTTGTAAGAAGTACCGGTGCTAATGCCAAGCCCAGTACACACTCGCTGTATATCACGGTACTAATAAAGCTGTGAAGGTGACAGCGTCAAATAAATAAAGTTAAACACACACCGACCCTGTTTTATTCCTACATGTCAGTCACACGTCGTGGAGGATTTTTACTCACAGAAACAGCGGTCATTAGCAAACCTTCTGTCCGGCTTCAGGATCCATTACGGCGGAGAAACATAGAGATACAAAAGGCTAGAGTGCTCATCGCTAGCCACCAGGCTAGTTTTACGTGGCCAAGTGCGGACGCCATATTGGTGCTGATAAAAAACAAGCTATTGCGCCACATGTAGCCTACTGCATTTTCTTCATTTTGGCTGAAGAATTTGATTATATGAAATAAACAGCACTCTTCAGGAACAATGCCGGACCATGGTAGAAAATTAAGGTAAACTAGTGCATACCTGTGCATGCCCGTGCATACCTATCCATGCATGCCTGCAGAAAACATAGAGACTGGGTTAATCATCTCAGACTGGATGCAGAGAGTAAACAGAGAAGGACAATAGGCATGGAGATTATGGTGAGGTAGCAGGAAGAAGGAGTTGGGGGGAGAAGGGATGAATGTATTGTGATGTGAGATGTCATGCAGATGTGAGATGGGTGGTTGGTACAGTGGGGCAAAGAAGTATTTATCCATCCATCCATCTTCTACCGCTTTTCCGGAGGTCCGGGTTGCAGAGGCAGCAGTTCAAGCAGAGAAGCCCAGACTTCCCTCTCCCCCGCCACCTGCTCCAGCTCTTCAGAGAGGATACCAAGGCGTTCCCAGACCAGCTGGGAGACATAGTCTCTCCACCGAGTCCTGGGTCTGCCCCGGGGTCTCCTCCCAGTGGGACGTGCCTGAAACACCTCAAGCGGGAGGCGTCCAGGAGGCATCCTAATCAGATGCCCATACCACCTCAACTGACTCCTTTCAATGTGGAGGAGCAGCGGTTCTACTCTGAGCCTCTCCCGGATGACTGAGCTCCTTACCCTATCTCTGAGGGTGAGTCCAGCAATCCTACGGAGAAAGCTCATTTCAGCCGCTTGTATCCGCGATCTCGTTCTTTCGGTCATTACAGGCTAGCGTCTGGTGGCTGGGTTTCCACCCATGGGACCCGGCTGGGCTCAGCCCGAAGGAGTTACATGGGTCCGCCCCCCAGTGGGCTCATCACCTGCAGGAGGGATCATGGTGGTCCGGTGCTATGTGGATTAGGTGGCGGCCAAAGGCAGAGACCTTGGCGGACTGATCCCAAGCTTTCTAAACTGGCTTTTGGTATGTGGAAAAAAAAGTATTTAGTCAGCCACCAATTGTGCAAGTTCTCCCACTTAAAAGATGAGAGAGGTCTCCAACTTTCATCATAGGTATACCTCAACTATGAGAGACAAAATGAGAAAAAAAATCCAGAAAATCACATTGTCTGATTTTTAAAGAATTTATTTGCAAATTATGGTGGAAAATAAGTATTTGGTCAATAACAAAAGTTCATCTCAATACTTTGTTATATACCCTATGTTGGCAATGACAGGTCAAACGTTTTCTGTAAGTCTTCACAAGGTTTTCACACACTGTTGCTGGTATTTTGGCCCATTCCTCCATGCAGATCTCCTCTAGAGCAGTGATGTTTTGGGGCTGTTGCTGGGCAACACGGACTTTCAACTCCCTCCAAAGATTTTCTATGGGGTTGAGATCTGGAGACTGGCTAGGCCACTCCAGGACATTGAAATGCTTCTTACGAAGCCACTCCTTCATTACCTGGGCGGTGTGTTTTAAATTAAAAAATTAAATTAAAATTAAATCACCCTTTATTGTCATTCAACTGTACAACCAATCATGTACAGTAGAACGAGATTGTGTTTTACCTATCTACTGTGTTAATCACACACACCCCAAGTGTAGAATCAGAGGGTCGCCGCCATGCAAGGCGCCGCCACAAATTTCCCTCCTCCATTCCATAATTGCTGAGCACCAAGCTGGACGGCAGGAAGTTCCACTTTTATATGGTCTTCGGCATGACCTGGCCGGGATTTGAACCCTTGCCTCCCGGGTGTGGGGCGGATGCTCTACCAACTGAGCCGTTTGGGATCATTGTCGTGCTGAAAGACCCAGCCACGTTTCATCTTCAATGCCCTTGTTGATGGAAGGAGGTTTTCACTCAAAATCTCATGATACATGGCCCCATTCATTCTTTCCTTCACACGGATCAGTCGTCCTGGTCCCTTTGCAAAAAAACAGCCCCAAAGCATGATGTTTCCACCCCCATGCTTCACAGTAGGTATGGTGTTCTTTGGATGCAACTCAGCATTCTTTCTCCTCCAAACACGACAAGATGAGTTTTTACCAAAAAGTTCTATTTTGGTTTCATCTGACCATATGACATTCTCCCAATCCTCTTCTGGATCATTCAAATGCTCTCTAGCAAACTTCAGACGGGCCTGGACATGTACTGGCTTAAGCAGGGGGACACGTCTGGCACTGCAGGATTTGAATCCCTGGCGGCGTAGTGTGTTACTGATGGTAGCCTTTGTTACTTTGGTCCCAGCTCTCTGCAGGGCATTCACTAGGTCCCCCCATGTGGTTCTGGGATTTTTGCTCACCGTTCTCATGATCATTTTGACCCCACGGGGTGAGATCTTGTGTGGAGCCCCAGATCGAGGGAGATTATCAGTGGTCTTGTATGTCTTCCATTTTCTAATAATTGCTCCCACAGTTGATTTCTTCACACCAAGCTGCTTACCTATTGCAGATTCAGTCTTCCCAGCCTGGTGCAGGTCTACAATTTTGTTTCTGGTGTCCTTTGACAGCTCTTTGGTCTTGGCCATAGTGGAGTTTGGAGTCTGACTGTTTGAGGATGTGGACAGGTGTCTTTTATACTGATAACGAGTTCAAACAGGTGCCATTAATACAGGTAGCGAGTGGAGGACAGAGGAGCCTCTTAAAGAAGAAGTTACAGGTCTGTGAGAGCCAGAAATCTTGCTTGTTTGTAGGTGACCAAATACTTATTTTCCACCATAATTTGCAAATAAATTCTTTAAAAATCAGACAATATGACTTCCGGGAAGATGGCGGAGAGACATAACGCTTAAACAGAGAGCTCTCCCTAGCCGGATTAAAAATCATCGGTAAATGGCCAACTCGACATAAGCGGATCAATAAACTAAGGGATGAAAACACGAAGGAGCCGGGCACAAGGACAAAAGCAGAGTAAAATTAAAGAATTCCTCTTCAACAACGCAGGAGAAACCGCTGAACACGGGGCCCAAAAAAACGAGGTGACCGCAGCAGAGAAAATGGAGGACACACTCGATACCATGAACACTGGCATCGCCAGTTTGGGTAAAGAGTTGAGAGACTTCAAACGGCAGCTACAACAGGATTTAGCGGCTCTTAAGGAGGAGCTGAAAAAAGAGATTAAGGAAGAAATTATGGGCCTCCGAAGAGAAATGGAGCGCAAGCTAGCAGAAAACATGGAGGAGCTGCGCTCCCAGCGGGCGTGTATGACAGAAGCGCAGGCCCGAATATCAGAGCTGGAAGATTGGAATAGCGAGGCAAGCGAACAGCTGCAGACCCTGACGGCACAAATGCAGAGGATGCAGGAGAAAGTAACCGACTTGGAGAGCAGGTCCAGACGGGGCAATATACGCATCTTCGGGATCCCGGAGGGCATTGAAGGCAACTCGATGACGAAATTCATGGATCAGTTCTTAAAAAAAGAGCTGGAACTGCCCAGCGAAGCGGATCTGCAGATTCAACGAGCGCACAGAGCCTCGGCACAGAACCCGAACCCACGCTCTACACCCAGGTCAGTTGTGGTAAACTTTCTGAAATATGATGTAAAGGAAAGAATCCTGACACGAGCGTGGAAAAAAAAGATACGAATCGGCGACAAGCAGATATTCTTTGATCATGACTACCCGGCGGAAATTGTGCAGCAGCGGAAGAAATATGCCAACATTAAAAAAACGCTGAAAGAAAAAAAAATTAGATTCCAAACGCCGCTAACGAAGATGAGGATTCATTGGGAGAACGGCGTAAGAACCTACAACACAGCCAGAGAGGCAGCGCAGGACATGATGGAGCGGGGCCTTGAGGTGTACGTGCCGGAGGAAACGGTAGGAGCAGCGGAGGCCCTGAACGCATCACGACAGACGGAGTGGAGGCGAGTGAACGGCAAAAGACGGGGGGAGACGTGGCGCAGCGGGCCCAGGAAAGACTACAAGGCTTTCAACTGAAAGCCTAGATTATAACAAAGATTAAGAAAGACACAGAAGAAATGAAGGCCAAGAAGACAAGGTAAAAGAGAAACAGACGGCTAGGAGAGGTTTAAGTGATATTTGTTGGACATTTCTAGACTAATGACTATTACTTGGATAGTAATTAGAGGTCTAGGGAGGGCCCTACACTCTGTGAGGACAATCCCTCCACCCACCAACAGGGACCAGTGGGCAGAAGAAAGGCCCAAAGTACGGAGGTCGAGATTTTTTAATGTGTTTTTATATAAATATGTGTTATTTTTGTTGTTAAAGGGGCTAGGAGCACAAGTTAAAAAAATGGAAAAACATGATTATGGGTAAAAATCTTAAGATAATAACACTAAACGTGAATGGTCTGAACTCACCTGTTAAAAGGGAAAGAATAATAAGAAAATTCAAGAAAGAAAAAGCCGAAATTATATTTATGCAAGAGACACATTTGAGCAAGACAGAACATGTGAAACTAAAGAGATTTGGCTATAAGAACTCCTACTACAGTTCATTTAAGGGAGGAACTAAAAGGGGGGTTATGATACTAATCTCAAATAAAATACAATTTGAATGTGAACAGGAAATCCAGGATAAAGAAGGCAGGTATGTAATAATAAAGGGTAGCATAGATGGAATGCAGATCACATTAGTGAGCATCTATGCCCCACCAGAAAGTGACAAGGGTTTTTTTCAACATCTGTTTGATCTCATAGCAACACACAGTGAAGGAGTCCTAATTTGTGGAGGAGACTTAAATGCTGTCATGGATCATGAAATTGATACAACAAGTGTTAAGAAGACAAAAAAACATGTAACAAAATTCATAAGAACCTCACTGGCAGAAATGGGTATGGTAGACATTTGGAGGGACCTGCACCCACTCGAAAAAGACTATACACATTATTCAGCAGTCCATAAAGTACACTCTAGAATAGATTACTTCCTTATGAATGAAGATGACAGACACAGGGTGAGAAATTGTTGGATTGGAGGGGCAGAAATATCAGATCATAATCCTATATACATGGAAATAAATTTAAACAATAGAAAACGACAAACAACATGGAAACTTAATGTAGGACTGTTAAATGATGATAAAATGAAAGAAAGAATAAAAGTAAACATAAATGAATATCCCCCTCATGGATCGTCACCTTATCGTGGTGGGGGGGTTTGCGTGCCCCAGTGATCCCAGGAGCTATGTTGTCCGGGGCAATTTGCCTCTGATAGGGTCTCCCAAGACAAACTGGTCCTGGGTGAAGGGCCAGACGAAGAACGATCCAACAGACTCTCATGATAAATTGTATATCAAGGATTCAGTGTACCCCGCCCGGTATGGGGTTACCGGGGCCCCACCCTGGAGCCAGGCCTGGGGGAGGGGCTCGAAGGCTAGCGTCTGGTGGCCGGGTTTCCACCCATGGGACCCGGCCGGGCTCAGCCCGAAGGAGTTACATGGGTCCGCCCTCCAGTAGGTTCACCACCTGCAGGAGGGATCATGGAAGTCCGGTGCTATGTGGATTAGGTGGCAGTCAAAGGCGGAGACCTTGGCGGACTGATCCCAAGCTTTCTAAACTGGCTTTTGGTACGTGGAATGTCACCTCTCTGGTGGGGAAGGAGCCTGAGCTGGTGTACGAGATTGAGCGATACCGGCTAGATATAGTCGGCCTCACCTCAACACACAGCTCCGGTTCCGGAACCAGTCTCCTGGAGAGGGGCTGGAGCTTGGCCTTTTCTGGAGTTGCCCCGGGCGAGAGGCGACGAGCAGGGGTAGGTATTCTTGTATCGCCCCACCTTGCTGCCTCTATATTGGAGTTTTCCCCGGTGGACGAAAGGGTTGCTTCCCTGCGCCTTCGGGTTGGGAAACGGGTCCTGACCATCATTTGTGCTTATGCACCAAATGATGTTTCAGAGTACCCACCCTTTTTGGAGTCTGTGACTGGGGTGCTGGAGGGTGCTCCTCCTGGAGACTCCATTGTCCTACTGGGGGACTTCAATGCGCACGTGGGCAACGACAGTGAAACCTGGAGGGGGGTGATTGGGAGGAACGGCCTGCCCGATCTGAACCCGAGTGGTGTTCAGTTATTGGACTTCTGTGCTAACCACAGTCTGTCTATAACGAACACCATGTTCAAGCATAAGGGTGTCCATATGTGCACCTGGCACCAGGACACCCTAGGCCGCAGGTCGATGATCGATTTTGTTATCGTATCATCAGACCTGCGACCGTATGTCTTGGACACCCGAGTAAAGAGAGGTGCAGAGCTGTCAACTGATCACCACCTGGTGGTGAGTTGGATCCGATGGCAGGGGAGGAAGCCATTCAGACCTGGTAGACCCAAACGTATAGTGAGGGTGTGCTGGGAGCGTCTGGCTGAGGCCCCTGTCCGGGAGGTCTTCAACTCCCACCTCCGGAAGAACTTCAACCACATTCCGAGGGAGTCTGGAGACATGGAGTCTGAATGGGCCATGTTCTCCACCTCTGTTGTTGAAGCGGCAGCCCAGAGCTGCGGCCGCAAGGTGGTCGGTGCATCTCGTGGTGGCAACCCCCGAACCAAGTGGTGGACACCAGTGGTGAGGGGGGCCATTAAGCTGAAGAAGGAGTCCTATCAAGCTTGGTTGGCTTGTGGGACTCCCGAAGCAGCTGAGGTGTACCGGCAGGCCAAGCGGAGTGCAGCTCGGGTGGTTGCTGAAGCAAAAACCCGGGTATGGGAGGAGTTCGGTGAGGCCATGGAACAAGACTTTCGGTCGGCTTCAAAGAGATTCTGGCAAACTGTTCGGCGGCTCAGGAGGGGAAAGCAGCTCCCCGTCCACACTGTGTATGGTGCGGATGGGACACTGTTGACTTCAACTGGGGATATCGTCGGGCGGTGGAAGGAATACTTCGAGGATCTCCTCAATCCCACTGATACGCCTTCCACAGAGGAAGCAGGGTTTGGGGACGAGGGGGATGACTCGCCTATCACAGGGGCTGAGGTCGCCAAGGTGGTTAAAAATCTCCTTGGTGGCCGGGCCCCGGGGGTGGACGAGATTCGCCCCGAGTACCTCAAGGCCCTGGATGTTGTTGGGTTGTCATGGTTGACACGCCTCTGCAACATTGCGTGGAGGTCGGGGGCAGTGCCTTTGGCATGGCAAACCGGGGTGGTGGTTCCTCTCTTCAAAAAGGGGACCGGAGGGTGTGCTCCAACTTTAGAGGGATCACACTCCTCAGCCTCCCTGGGAAGGTCTATGCCAAGGTACTGGAGAGGAGAGTCCGGCCGTTGGTCGAACCTCGGATTCAGGAGGAGCAATGTGGTTTTCGTCCTGGCCGTGGCACATCGGACCAGCTCTTTACCCTCTCGAGAATTCTTGAGGGTTTGTGGGAGTTTGCCCAACCAGTTTACATGTGTTTTGTGGACTTGGAGAAGGCATTTGACCGCGTCCCTCGTGGATTTTTGTGGGGGGTGCTTCGGGAGTATGGGGTATCGGGCTTGTTGTTACGAGCTATTCGGTCTCTGTACGACCGTTGTGAGAGTTTAGTTCGCATTGCCAACACTCGGTCGGAGTCATTCCCAGTGAGAGTTGGACTCCGCCAGGGCTGCCCTTTGTCACCGGTCCTGTTCATAATTTTTATGGACAGGATTTCTAGGCGCAGCCAGGGAATGGAGGGTGTCATGCTTGGTGACCACAGGATCTCATCTCTGTTGTTTGCAGATGATGTTGTCCTGTTGGCTTCATCCAGCAATGACCTACAGCTCTTGCTGGGACGGTTTGCCGCTGAGTGTGAAGCGGCTGGGATGAGAATCAGCACCTCCAAGTCCGAGTCCATGGTCCTCAGCCGGAAAAAGGTGGATTGTCCTCTCCGGGTTGGGGACAGGCTCCTGCCCCAAGTGGAGGAGTTTAAGTATCTTGGGGTCTTGTTCACGAGTGAGGGGAAAATGGAGCGAGAGATCGACAGACGGATTGGAGCAGCATCTGCAGTGATGCGGACGTTGTACCGGTCTGTTGTGGTGAAGAGGGAGCTTAGTTCTAAGGCAAAGCTGTCGATTTACCAGTCAATCTACGTTCCTACTCTCACCTATGGTCACGAGCTTTGGGTAATGACCGAAAGAACGAGATCGCGGATACAAGCGGCTGAAATGAGCTTTCTCCGTAGGATTGCTGGACTCACCCTCAGAGATAGGGTGAGGAGCTCAGTCATCCGGGAGAGGCTCAGAGTAGAACCGCTGCTCCTCCACATTGAAAGGAGTCAGTTGAGGTGGTATGGGCATCTGATTAGGATGCCTCCTGGACGCCTCCCACTTGAGGTGTTTCAGGCACGTCCCACTGGGAGGAGACCCCGGGGCAGACCCAGGACTCGGTGGAGAGACTATGTCTCCCAGCTAGTCTGGGAACGCCTTGGTATCCCCTCTGAAGAGCTGGAGCAGGTGGCTGGGGAGAGGGAAGTCTGGGCTTCTCTGCTTGAACTGCTGCCTCCGCGACCCGGACCTCCGGAAAAGCGGTAGAAGATGGATGGATGGATAAATGAATATATCCAAGAGAATGACAATGAAGAAGTGGACCCAACAATACTATGGGATGCACTAAAAGCCGTGTTAAGAGGTAAATTAATTGTTGAAACAGGAAAAGCAAATAAGACTAAACTGGAAGCGTATGAACAAAGATGTGAGAGACTGAGGGAATTAGAACATAAACATCAAAGCACAAATGACCCAAAAATATATCAAGAAATTAAAGAAGAAAAAATAAAGATAAAAGAAACACAAATAGATGAAATTGAAAGGAAAAATAGATATCTAAAGCAAAAATATTATGAAACGGGACCAAAAGCCACAAAACTGCTGGCAAAACGGTTAAGAAAACAACAAACAATGAATAATGTATATAAGATTAAAGACCCCACCACAAATAAAACCACAGTTAACCCAGAAAACATCGAAGAAATATTCCATAATTTCTACCAAGAACTATACTCGCAACCTGAAGAAACAAATACTAAAGATATTAAAAAATTTCTATGCACATTGGACTTGCCATCAATAGGAAATCAACAAAATGAAAAGCTAACAGCAGAAATAACAACACAAGAGATTAGAGATGTGATTAAGTCACTTAAAAACGGTAAATCACCAGGTAGTGATGGATACCCTTCTGAGTTTTATAAACTGTTTATAGAAGAACTCATGCCACAGCTTCTAAAGTCATTTAATTGGACGTTGAACAACAACAAAATACCTCCATCATGGAACGAAGCCATTATTTCAGTCATTTTAAAGCCAGGGAAAGATAGAGAACAATGCGGAAACTATAGGCCAATCTCTTTATTAAATGTGGATTATAAAATATATACAACAATTATATGTAAATGAATAAAGACATTCTTGACGGAATTGATAGAAGATGATCAAACTGGTTTCATAGAGGGACGCCAAACACATGACAATATCAGGAGAACAATATATATAATTAATCAAATACATAAAGAAAAGAAAAGCGCAGTAATAATGAGTTTAGACGCAGAAAAAGCATTTGACAGGGTTAACTGGAAATTCCTATATAGTGTGCTGGAACGCTTTGGATTTAACGAAAAATCAGTACAATGCATAAGGACACTGTATCAAGAACCTGTGGCAAGAATCAAGATAAACGGTAGCTTAACAGACAAAGTAAATATACAAAGATCAACTAGGCAGGGATGCTGCTTATCGCCCACCTTGTTTGCTCTGTTCATAGAGCCACTGGCTCAAGCGATACGACAAAATAAGAAATTAAAAGGTGTAACAATAAAGGGGGCGGAACACAAGATTGGGCTATTTGCAGACGATATTATAGTTTACCTTGAACAACCAGATGAATCAATAATGGAAATGATGAACTTGATAGAAAATTTTGGAAAATTATCAGGATACAAGATAAACATAACAAAAACACAAATACTGACATTCCACTATAACCCTCTAAACCAGATAACTGATAAGATCAAACTAAACTGGAAACAAAAAGAAATAAAATACCTTGGAGTGAACATACCTAAAGATCTAAGCAAAATCTATAAAGCAAACTATGATAGGTTGGAACAAGAAATAAAAAAAGATATTGATAGATGGTCAATCTTAAATATGGATCTGAATTCAAAAATTGAGACAGTCAAAATCAGCATACAACCTAGATTACTTTACCTCTTCCAGGCTATACCAACAGAGATTCCAGATGCCCAATTCTCAAAGTGGGACAGGATGATATCGAGATTTGTTTGGGGAGGTAAAAAACCAAGAGTGAAATATAAAACTCTCCAGTTACCAAAAGAGAAAGGAGGCATGGGCCTACCGAGTCTAAAGGAATATTACTACTCAGCACAAATAAGATATATCATATGTTGGTGCGACGAGGGATATGAGGCAAAATGGAAAGAAATGGAAAAGGAAATTGAGGGACTCCCAGTACAAAGCATAATAGGAGATAAAGATGCATATAAGCAAATCAC